>CM046876.1:100656787-101879916 GCA_025667525.1 Glebionis coronaria | reverse complement strand
CCTAATTCCAATTCTGATGGTTTAAACTTTGGTGCCATTGATGAAAGCTGTTAAATTTAAGTGAAGAAGATGAAGTTGATAAGAGAAAATTGTGTTAGACAAGAATTATAGATACCCTGTTTAAAATAGGAGCCAAATTTATAGGAGAAGAAAATGCATGTGATAGGCCCAAAAATAGGCAAGTATTTTCAAAAATCAATCATGAAAATATTGAAAAATTATAAGTTTATCTCATGCATTAAATGTAAAGTAACAACTCCCAAAATTACGGCCTAAAAATATGTCAAAAAGTAACAACTGGGTAGGTCCCATTGAGTGTCAACGGTAAAAAATAACCGATCAACGCCCAACGGCTATAATCTTGTCAACGTTTACCTATAGCCATGTCAGCGTCTAATTTGGTCACAACAACGCTTGGAAAATTCTTGTCAGCGTCCAAAAATAAAAATATTTTAAAAATGAAAAATGATCTTAACAAGTAATTTATCCTAGAGAAGATAACCAAAAGCTGATAATTATTATAGGGCGGCAAGCACTGTCTAGTTATGCACACTTGCATAAGCAAGATAAACATAACAGTCCTCTAGTGTCCCTTGCTAACCAAAACTCTTAACAACCAAGTTATCTTATAAAATTCCTTGTTACTCCCAGGTAATTCCCATAACAAAATTATTCCCAAGTCTCCCAACAGACCACAACCAATTCTAGGCCAAAAATGTCTTGGCAGCATGCATAGTATATCAACTTTGCATGCTACAGTGCCTCATGATTTAGTAGAAACTAACTCATACTCAACTGTGGACACAATCTAGAATTGTGATAAGAGTATCATATGGATACCCAAACATCCTAAAGGTTCCTAAAACCTCCCCTTAAACTATGATACATAAGTTTGCTAAAATCATGCATGAACATAAATTTTTTTTTATGTCAAGATAGGAATTTAAAATTCCAACCATCATCCATAAATAAAAACTTGCCCAAATGCTTCTCCATTGATCCATAAGCAACTCTGTATCCAATGGTATAGTTCTAACACCATCTGCACATTTAGATTGAAAACCACAAAACTAATATTGTTGCTGACAACGCCCCGATAACACATGACAGCGTTGAGGGAAGCTTTGTCAGCGTTAGACAATTATATTGCTGACAACGTTGCAAACACACTTATCAGCGTTCAAGCAACCTTTGTCAGTGTTAGAAAAGTATAGTGGAAAATCTAAATCATAAATAAGACCAATAACAATGCATCATCCTGTACATACTTTTACAAAAAGACTCCAAAACACATATTATGTGAGATTGACCATTCCAATACTTGTTACCAAATATTGAAACCTCCCAGCATCAAAAGGTTTAGTTAATAAATCTGACACATTTTCCTCAGTTTTCTATCTGGTTGTATTAAACCTTTTTCAAAGCAATCTCTTATAAAATGGTGTCTAATTTCTATGTGTTTAGTTTTAGAATGATGTACAGGATTCTTAATGATGCATAAAGTACTATTATTGTCAACAAATATCTTAGTATGCATGAAATTGTACCCATAGTCCAACAGCTGGTTCTGAATCCACAACACTTGGCCACAACAAGCAGCTGCAGCCACATACTCAGCTTCAGTTGTAGAATTAGCCACCACTGTTTGTTTCTTGCATTGCCAAGATATCAACCTGCTCCCAAGAAACTGACATCCACCAGTTGTGGATTTCCTATCAAATTTATCACCTCCATAATCACTATCTGAATATGCAATCAGCTCCAATGGTGAATCCTTTGTGTACCACAAACCAAGACCAGGATAGCATCTTAGGCAGGGGTGGAAATTTCGGACCCGACACGAAACCCGACCTGAAACCGACACGAAAACTAACAGGTTCGGGTTGAATATATTGAATTTTAGGTCAGGTTTGGGTCGGCCTATCTGATCCATTTATTAAACAGGTTAGGTTCGGGTTGGAAAAAAAATTAAGCAGGTCGACCCGACAACCCGTTTAAGATTTTTTTCCTTATATTAAAGATGATTAATATTTTACCATACGTGTTAACTAGGTTAAACAGACCGAACATAAACACATTTAACATGTTTAACACGTGTAATGTGCCTACTTTTATATATAAAACTTGTTAAATGGATCAATATATAAACATGTTTAACATATTCAACCTATGTAACATATTTAACGTCAACCCAAATATATACATGGGTTAAATGGGTTAGGTTCGGGTTATGTGTAAACGGGTTAGGGTTGACATAACTGACCCGATTATTTAAATGGGTTAGGTTTGGGTTGGGATTTTCTGACCCGTCAACCTGACAACCCGAACCCACTAACCCGAACCCGACACGAATTGCCACCCCTAATCTTAGGTACCTAAAGATCCTCTTCACAACATGAAGGTGACATTCTTTGGGAGTCACTTGATGGCGTGCACAAGCACACACAGCAAACATGATGTCAGGTCTGGAGGCAGTAAGATACATCAAGAATCTAATCATGGATCTATAGTGCCTGACATCAACATCTTTCCCATCTCCAATCTTTCCCCAAGGGTGTTCTCTATCCATAGGAGTAGTAGCCCTCTTTTCATGAGGAGAAAAGCCAAACTTCTTCAAGATTTCAGCCACATATTTGTCCTGGGAGATGAAGATACCATCTTCTTTCTGCTGAACTTGTAAACCAAGAAAGAAGTTCATCTCCCCCATAGCACTCATCTTGAATTTGTCTGTCATAAGCTTGGAGAAATCCTCACTCATCTTTGGATCAGTAGACCCAAAAATGATATCATCAACATAGACCTGGACAAGCAATACATCCTTGCCTTTCTTCTTAGTAAATAGTGTCTGATCTATGGTGCCCCTCTTGAATCTATTGTCCACTAAATAGGCAGACAAAGTACCATACCATGCTCTAGGGGCTTGATGAAGGCCATACATAGCCTTTTTGACTCTATACACTTTATCTGGATGCTCTGGATCCTCAAAACCAGGAGGTTGCATTACATATACTTCCTCAACAATGGTGCCATAGAGGAAGGCACTTTTGACATCCATTTGATAGACTGTGAAGCCCATACAGGAGGCATAGGCTAGAAAAATCCTAATAGCTTCAATCCTTGCAACTGGTGCAAAGACCTCCTCATAGTCTATCCCCTCCTCTTGTGTATATCCCTGAGCCACTAACCTTGCCTTGTTTCTGACCACAATGCCTCTTTCATCTCTTTTGTTCCTTAGAACCTATCTTGTCCCTATAGGTCTGACATATCTGGGACAATCAACCAGCTCCCAAACATCCTGAATTGCAAATTGGTGAAGCTTATCCTGCATTGCTTCCACCCAACTTGGTTCTTTGACAGCATCAAATATTTTCTTGGGTTCCTGTTGTGACATAAAACAGGCAAACAAACATGCTTGCACAAGAGGGGTATCAACCTTCTTGTGTATATTGGCAATAAACCCACCAAGACCTTGATGAGATCTTCTAGTCTGAACTGGAGTATCAACATTACCAATGATTTGAGAAGGAGGATGATTCTTCATAGTGGAAGTGAGAACTCCTCCTTCAAAAAGTCTGGTGTCCTCAACCTCATTCTCCATGTTGCCAATATCTTCTTCATCAGACTCTCTTATATCAACGTAGGGATGACCTTCTTCATAAGAATTGGAAGGTTTACCTTGTTCAAAAGTGGAAGAGAAAAGATGTGCAAAAGTGTCGTCAACGCCTGAACCTTGTTTGTCAGCGCTTGGGCTAACAACGCTTGAACTGTTGTTGTCAACGTCTGAGCCATCAACGTCTGAATTGGTCTTGTCAGCGCTAGATTTGCCTTTGTCAGCGCCTGAAGGACCATGCATGTTTGTATCTGGTGGTGCTTGGAAACCACCATTATCTTGTCCAGCAGCAGCAGCAGCAGCAAAAGCATCTGTCCAAATGGGAATTGTAACATATTCTTGAATAGGAGATGTCTTTTCTGCTTGTGATCCAACCTTTTCATGAACCTGAGTACCTGAAACATCAACAACTTGTTCCTCCATAACATTTGAAGTTACCTTCACAATGTCTGGATTAGTGACAGGCATATAATTTAAAGTTCTAGATAAAGGTTCCAAGTCAAACAACCAATTAGGACCACTTTCAGGATCACTAGGTTTATTTTCTAAAAACCTAACATGTACTCTTTCAAGTATACGTTTTTCTTCTTTAAGATAAACCCTATATCCCTTGCTCTGCACTGAATACCCCATGAAGTAACCCTCATCACCTTTTGCACTAAATTTCCCTAAGGCATCACTAGTGTCTAACACTACTACATGACAACCAAAAGGTCCGAGAAAACCAATATTAGGTTTTCTACCCCAAAGTAACTCATAAGGTGTTTTGTTCTGAATTTTGTTAACCAATGCTCTATTTTGCACATAACAAGCTGTATTAACAGCCTCAGCCCAAAAGGCTATAGGAAAATGAGCATCAGCCAACATTGTTCTGGCTGCTTCAATTAGGGTTCTATTTTTCCTCTCAGCAACCCCATTTTGTTGTGGGGTTCTAGCAATACTAAATTGCCTTGTAATTCCTTTCCTGGCACAGAAATCATCTAGCTTCTTATTCCTAAATTCTCCACCATTATCACTCCTAAGCATTTTAACCTCATTGCCAGACCTCTTCTCAATCTGAGTGATAAAATCAATTAGAATATCAGCTGTGTCACTCTTCATAGCTAGAAAGAATGTCCAAGTAAATCTAGAAAAGTCATATGTGATAACAAAGCAATATGACTTACCATTCAAACTTTCTATATTGGTTGGACCAAAGAGGTCCATGTGTAGCATATAAAGAGGTCTAGAACTAGTGTGCACCTGTTTGGACTTGAATGAGACCTTGTGCTGCTTGCCTTTAAGACATGCAACACAAGAGTGGTCATTGTGGAAGGCCTTCTCAACAAACCATCAACTAAACCAAGCCTCACAAGTCTATTTATATTTTTAAAATTTATGTGCCCTAGTCTCCTGTGCCACAAATTACTCTCATCTACTGAGGCTTTAGCATAAAAACAAGACATATTATTATTCATTTTAATCCCATTCAAATTCACATTATATATGTCCTGATACCTAGGTGTTCTATACTCAATATATTTCTCATCAGGGATCATAAAATCCTTGCTTAACACCAAACACTCAGTATCAGTAAACAGAACTTTATTTTGGTTATCACAAACTTGTGATACACTAAAAAGGTTGTAATCAAGTTCTTTTACCAGGAAGACGTTCTCAAAACACAAATTCTTGGTGAGAAGGGTTCCTTTGCCTGTGATAGTGCCATATCCGCCTCCAAAGTAAACCTTATCACCATCTTTAATGGGAGTGAAGTTTGTCAAATAGTCTTCCTTCCCTGTCATGTACCTTGAGCATCCACTATCCCAATATCCATAATCATTGACCTGTCTTTGAATGCCCTGCACATAAAGAAAACAAATTAGTTTTCTTTGGGAACCCAAGTCTTAAAAGACTTGGATTCATCTGGTTGTTCAATAAGAACATACTTAGTTCTCACAACAACCCCATTCTCATCCTTCTTAGGATGAAATACCCAGTTAACCCCAATAGGTTTTGTAATGACCTTTGAAATGTAATTAAATCTATTGCAAGTCATTGAGATCCCATTCTCATTAGGGTTTTGATCTTTCTTGGGTCTCCATGTCAAGCTTGAAGAAGCTTTAGACCCCTTACCTTGTGGTTGCAAATATTTAGGTCTGGTCACGTTTCTGTCAGCGTTAGAATTTGTCCTGTTAACGCTGAAATTTCCCTTGTCAGCGTTGAACCTAGGGTTTGCTACAGAAACCCATTGCCTATTTGACCAGGTGTTTGTCTTTTGAAATGGTCTTTGTCCATGAGTGTTAGACCCTCTAGTAAAGAATGGGGCAGGTCTAATCACTTGTGGACTTTGCTACACACAAGGTTTGGGTCTGACAACGTTTGACTTCCTAACAACGTTGACTTTGTTCCTGTCAGCGCTGAAATTGTTCTTGTCAGCGCTGGCTTTGGGAGCGTTGACACACTTGTATGCCAAGTGTGAAAAGCTACCACAAGTGTAACAAGCTTTTCTAGATACTTTAGGTCTAGAAGAAAAGAAGCCTGTTCCTTGATTGCTAACTTGGCTCTTGGGTGACCTAGTATTCCTCTATATCTCTGCATATTTAATGCTAGGTTTTCTATCAGTGTTTGAGCCAAGATTAACAACTTTACCAGTGAGTGGGTTAGTAACCTTAATGGGTGTTGACTCATTGGGACTTTCACATAGTAAGCCACCCTTAACAAATAAAGTAGGGTTAGCTTTCTTCCATTCATTCAGGTCAGTCAATTTTTGTTGATACTCTTCAACTGGAGTGAAAACTCTTGGTGGAGGAATGAATTCCTCCTCTTGGAGCTCTGGCAAACCAGTCCAAGATAAGTCCCTTTGTTGGACACCATAGAAGTCACCAGCTGGTGGTGGAACCAAAGAGTAATCATTCATCCCAATCCCGGTCATGTCCTTAGGATCCCTTTGTTTACCCACACATTCTCTTAGGGTTTGGGTGGCTCTATCAAATCTTTGAATTTTAAGGCCAACATTATCTTTATTCTTAATAGCCTCATCTAACTTAGCCTATAACTCACCATTAACCCTTTCCATGATGTTTCTAATATCCATACTATCCTCTAACTCATGTTTTAAGATATTGATTTTATCTTTTAAGTCAAATTCCATTTTCTTGTATTCAGAAACGGTTTTCTCAGTTTCAGTGAGAGCTAGTTGGTAATTAGACAATTTACATCTTTCAGTACTCATATCATCTAATAATCTTAACACCTCTTTGTTAAGTCTTTCAGTATTTAACCTACAACCTTTGCTACAAAAAGCGTCATCATATACCTCATTATCAGATGAAGAGGAGGAGTGTGCCATGAGAGCATATACAACATGCTCTTCTTCTTCAATATCAGCAACCAAAGCTTTATCCTCTTCAACATTCTTAGCCAGATAGCTCCAATCCCATCCCATACCATCAATTCCTTGAACTGCAACCATGGCTTTAGAATCCTGAGCTTTAACAACTTGACTTGAGGGTTTACCAGCATCAGATCTTCTAGGAGATCTGCATTCCCTCATGAAGTGCCCCATACGATGAAAGTTGTAGCATTCAACTTTGGATTTATCAAATCCAGCTGTGTCTTTAGCATTGAAGGTCATCTTCTTTTTTTCTGTTCCACCTATTTGCTCTTATACTAGCAAGAGCCATGTTCCACTTGATGTCCATCTCTTCCAAGTGCTCATCACTTATCTGCTCAAGGTCCTCATATGTAATCACCGAACCATTGGGCAGAGAAGCAATATAAGCACATACAGTATCCAAATCTAAACCAGCAGGTTTAACTCTTGGGGAGTTACTCTTGAATGTGTCAGCGTCTGAATAGGAGACATTGACAGGACTTGTTCCAGCGCTGACATATGATGATCCAGTAACTGGATGCATGTAAGAGTCCTTCTGATTGAATTGACCTTCACTATGAGAGAAGAAGGCCATGTTACTGTTGGTAGACTTGCTTCCATGCTCTAAAAGAGTTTCATCTTCCAACAGCCTTAGTTTGTTGTAGATGTCATCAAACGAGGAGCTCTTGTGAGTATTGTTGGCAAGAATAGATCTTGCCTCAATCTTCCATGTCTCACCAAGACTTTTAAGAAAGGTAGCATTAATGTCAACATCACCAACTTGTGTCCCCATTAAGGAAAACTTGCTTGTAATGTCAAGCAATCTGCTTCTCACACTACTCAGTTTCTCATTGGGTTGAGCTTTGAAGACAACATAATCATGCATGAGTTGCTTTTTCTTTTCTTCCTTAGTGTCTGCATTGCCACCATATGCAACTTCAAGAGCTGCCTAAAGATCCCTAGCAGATTCATAGCCTCTATATTTATGCTGGTTTTCTTGTCCCAAAGAGACTTTCAGAATATTTAGGGCTTTCATGTCAACCCTTCTCTTTGCTATGTCATCAGCAGCCACAGCTCTACCATCTCCAGGTTTTTCTCTCTTATCCTCTTCAAAACATCCAGCAACAGCTGTTCTTGCAGCAATGGCATTAGTAATCTTTTGGGCTTTATTGAATGTGTTTCCATATTCAATAATCTCCCAGAGTGTGTAGTCATAGATCCCCAGATATTGTTCAAAGTTGAAATTCCACAAGTCAAAGTTGGTTGCATCAAGCATGGGAATCTTGATGTTTGGTAAAGCTGAGGAGGAGGAGGTTATTGCTTCAGACATGATGTTGTTAGGGTTTTTGAGAAAATTAGGGTTTTGGTGATTTTTAGGGTTCTTGTGTTCTTTAAGATCAAAAGTTCCTCAACAAGCTCTGATACCACTTGTTGATCCCAAACTTAGATCGATTTAGCTTTATGTATACGAGATTAGATCAAGTAATACACTTAGAGAAACCTTTGTTTATGCTTATGAATCTAAGTGTTATGCGGAATTTAACACTTAAACAAGAACACACAAGATATAAACAAACTTTCACTTTGATTATCAATATCAAACTTGCTTACAATGAAAGTAGTTTACGAATGAAAACTTATATCAAACATTAACCTAAAGGTCTTCTTTTATAGACATAAGAAGCCTTGTACAATAATCTACGTATCAGCTATTCTAGGTAAAGATAAATATAGAAAATACATTGTTGTTCCTATCTTTACTAGAACTATTCTAGAATACAATAAACGCGTAGAGTATATCTTCCCAACAGTGCTTGTCTTCAATGTATCAACGCTTGACTTTATCTTGTCAACGCTTGAGCTGTCAGCGCTTGAGCTGTCAGCGCTTGTTTTGTTCTTGTCAACGCTTGTTTTACTCTTGTCAGCGCTCAAGTGATCTGGCCTTAATTTATTCCCAACAGTTTTCCACATGATAACAAATTACAAGAAAAACTTTCCCAAATGTGTCGAGAAATGAATGAAAAGAGTTTGGAAATTAAAGGGTTGAAATCTCAGTTACAAGACAGGGAAATAGCGATAGCAGAGTTGAAGAAACTCGCTGCTAAGATGGGTGGGAAAATTATGGAACCTAGTGTTAAGAAACCTGTTGTAAGACAACCCAATGCGCACAAAGTGACTAGACCCTCTGTCTTGGGAAAACCATCCGTTTTCTCTAATTCTGCATTTGCAAAACCTGTGTTTTCCCCCAAGACGGATGGGAAGGATAGGTTACCACATAATACTCTCAAAACACATATTCGATCACAAAGCATCAAGAACACAAATGTGATTAAACCAGGGATGTATAAATTAGCCACTAAACCCACACACAACAAAGAAAGTCAATCACCTCAGACTTCTAGAAACACTAATAGATGTGTGTATTTTACTACAGGAGTAGTCCCCATTGCTAGTGTTAGTCGGCCTCAACTTAAGAGCACTCGAATGAATGAAAAGGTCTGGCAAAACAAAAGTCAAGGGAAGATGAAGGAAGTAGAAGACCACCCTAGGATTTTCAATGTTTCTAAGAATAAAACATTTGTAATCGTGTGTAATGACGATTTGAATGATTCAACTTTGAATGCTTTGAACGTTAAGTTTGTTTGTGTGAAAGGTGGAAAGTGTGCTAATGCCAATCATGCTATGTGTGTTTCAAATAATGTCAAATGCGTAGCTACTAGAACTAAGGACCAAACTGCGATGCCTATTAGTGTCAGAAAACCCAAATGCAAAGTGAACAATTCTAGTGCAACCCCCCCCCCCCCCCCCCCGAGAAAAGTATTGCATTAGACTCCACCGCTAAGAGCCCTAGAAGCAGAATTAGGGAATTATATGAGTCTGCAAGCAAGTATTGGAAATGGTGGTTTGCTAATCAATGTCCTCCAGGATATAAATGGATGCCTAAGGTTAGGATTGAAAATGTGACAACGAGCGTTAGTGTGTCTTTAAGTGAATGCTCCACCGTGCTCTAATTCTTCTGTAGGTGATCGAGATAATTCTATTCATACTGGACTCCGGATGCACAAAGCACATGACGGGGAATCTAAGCTTCTAATTAACTTCGTGGAGAAGTTCCTGGGTACGGTCCGATTCAGAAATGATCAATTTGCACCGATCCTAGGATATGGATACTTGGTTCAGGGAAATATCACTATCAAAAGGGTTTACTACGTCGAAGGGCTCAATCACAATCTTTTCTCGGTTGGTCAATTCTGTGATGCGGATTTGGAGGTTGCTTTTAGAAAGAAGACATGTTTTGTTCGTGATTATGATGGGAATGACTTACTTACCGGTTCACGGGGTACTGATCTCTACACTATTTCACTACAAGACTCTACATCTTCAACTCCAGTCTGTTTCATGGCTAAAGATTCAATGACTCAAGCTTGGTTATGGCATCAACGTTTATCTCATCTTATCTTTGATACCATCAACTTGCTTTCCAAGAAAGATATTGTGAGAGGCCTTCCAAATTTGAAATTCATCAAAGATCATCTTTGTTCTTCTTGTGAGCTTTGTAAAGCTAAACGGAGTAGCTTCAAGACAAAGACTACACCAAGCTATAAAGGATGGTTAGATCTTCTTCATATAGATCTGTGTGGCCCTATGCATGTTCAAACCATCAATGGGAAGAAATATGTTATGGTAATTGTCGATGACTACTCAAGGTACACGTGGACTCTCTTCTTAAGGTCCAAGGATGAAACACTTGAGGTTCTCATTAACTTACTTAAGCTGATACAACGTGGTCTTCATGCTCAAGTAAAAGTGGTACGTACTGACAGAGGCACAAAATTCTTGAATTCAACTCTGAAGAAATATTTTGAAGCCGAAGGGATTGAACATGTAACATCTATTGCTCGAACACCTGAACAAAACGGAGTTGTTGAAAGACGAAATCGCACTTTAGTTGAGGCTGCTCGAACATTATTATCTGCTTCAAAACTACCACTATTCTTTTGGGCCGAAGCTGTATCAACCGCATGTTACACAAAACCGTTCCTTAATTATCCCAAGACACGAAAAGACACCATATCACATAATTAATGATTGAAAACCTTCACTCAAACACCTTCATGTTTTTTTATGTACGTGTTACTTATTCGAGATGGTGAAAAACTGCACAAGATGAAAGAGAAAGGTGATGCATGCATTCTAGTGGGATATGCAACTCAGTCTAAGGGATACAGAGTGTACAACAAGAGAACAAAAGTGATAGTCGAGACTATTCATATCAGATTTGATGAATTACAAGAAATGGCACTTGAACAAAGCAGTTTAAGTCCCGATCCACAACGACAAACGACTTCCGTTCACAACTGCACGGAACTCGGAACTCAAGACCGCAGCAATGAACCATCAAGTTCAAAGCTGGTCCCACAAAGTGTTCCAAGAGCTGATATGACAGTGAACACGACAATTGAAGAGTTGGAAATGTTATATGGACCAATGTTTGATGAATATTTCACGGGGGAGAAACATGTTGTATCGAAGCCTTCCGCTGTTACTCATGATCAGAATGATGATACCGATCATCGTCAACAAAAGGATACAACTTCATCTACTTCAACACGGGTTGCTGCAGATTTACTTCCTCAGAATATCACTTCAACAATTGATCCAACAACATCCACAACTACTGTCATTGCTCAAGAGAACACAAATCAAGCAAACGATGCATTATCTGACGATGACGATTTTCACAACCCATTCGGTACATCGGTACACGAAATTGGAGAGTCTTCTACTCGCCATGTTGATCCGTCAAATATGCATACGTTCTACCAAGGCATACTTCAACACATCATTGGACCCGAGATCATCCTTTGGTTCACATAATTGGAAATCCTTCACAGCCTGTTCGTACAAGACGACAACTAGCAACCGATGGTGATGTTTGTATGTTCGCACTCGCCGTGAGTACAACTGAACCAAAAAACATCAAAGAAGCCATGGTTTATCATGCTTGGATTGAGTCGATGACGGATGAACTTCAACAATTTGAAAGACTTTAAGTCTGGGAACTTGTTGAAAGGCCATACGATGTAACACCGTTAAATCTTCGATGGATCTAGAAAAACAAGATGGATGAAGAAAACACGATCACTAAGAATAAAGCTAGGCTAGTGGCTAAAGGGTATGGCCAGAAAGAGGGAATTGATTTTGACGAATCATTTGCACCAGTTGCTCGCATGGAAGCGGCCAGGATTTTCCTTACTTATGCTGCACATAAGGGATTCACTGTTTATCAAATGGACGTGAAGACAACATTTCTTAACGGTCCTTTGAAGGAAGAAGTCTATGTCACGCAGCCGGAAGGATTCGTTAATCCTCATTATCCTGACAAGGTGTATCGTCTCCACAAAGCACTATATGGACTAAAGCAAGCTCCAAAGGCGTGGTACGACGAGCTCTCGAAATTCCTGGTATCCAAAGGTTTCTCAAAAGGTTCCATTGATCTAACTCTGTTCACTTATAAATATGGGGATGATATTTTGCTCGTGCAAAATTATGTTGATGACATTATTTTCGGGTCTACAACCCCAAAACTTTCAAAATGGTTTGAAAAAGTAATGCACATCAAATTTGAAATGTCAATGATGGGCGAACTAAAATTCTTTCTTGGAATTCAAGTTCACCAATCCCCAAGTGGTATCTTTATAAATCAAGCTAAGTATTGTAAAGAGATAATAAAAAAGCATGGTATGACTTCATGTGACCCCGTTGGGACAACATTATCGACCACATCGCTAGATGCTGACTTGGAGGGAAATGCCATAGATTAAACGAGATATCGTTCCATGATCGGCTCCCTCATGTACTTGACAGCAAGCAAACCTGATATTTCACATGCTACGTGTTATTGTGCACGCTACCAAGCACGACCCACCGAAAAGCACCTCAAGGAGGTTAAACGGATCTTTCGGTACCTTAAGAATACCATTTATTTGGGACTCTGGTATCTGAGGGAAAATGGTTTCTTTCTAACGGCCTATTCAGATTCTGATCATGCAGGGTGTCTTGATACACTAAAAATTACTTATGGTGGTGCACAATTTCTAGGTCAATATAAGCTTGTGGGATGGTCTTCCAAGAAGCAGGATTGCACGTCACTGTCATCAGTCGAAGCGGAGTATGTGTCTCTATCTGCGTGTTGTGCTCAAGTTCTATGGATGAGAACACAACTCACGGATTATGGCTTCCACTTTGATAAAGTACCAATGTACTGTGACTCAAAGTCGGCCATATCCATCTCCTGTAATCCGGTACAGCATTCCCGCACGAAGCAGATTGATGTCAGGTACCACTTCATAAAGGAACAAGTTGAACGAGGTATCGTTGAACTATAATTTGTTGGAACGGATTACCAATTAGCCGACTTGTTTACGAAAGCTCTGTCGAAAGATAGGTTTGAGTACCTCGTTAGGCAAATTGGTATGAGATGTTTGACTCCAGCATACCGGGAGATTCTGGCAAATGTGCCTGCTTGATTCGTCTATCAAACATCTACCTGTAAATATCTTTGAAAAAGCAAAATACAAAAATATAAAACATATAAAAACAAAACACAAAATAAAAAATCTTTAAAAATACAAAAATATTCTTCTTGACATGTCTTTCAGTATCGATAATATGGACGTACCTATAAATGTCGCTCAATAACGACACGGGTGTGTACATAAAGCTCGAATGAAAGTTGTAAATATTTTTTAAAACATGTCATTTCTACTTTTAATAAAGAAAAATGTCTATTTTGGACAAATTTTCCAACAACGGGTAGAGCAATCTATCTTGGGTTGAGCTTGCCACAAAACATTCAACGTTTTGAGCTCAACACAATGGCTTGTAATCACTTTCAGATTGCAACCCGGATCTATATTCACGGGGGAGTGTATGATTTCGTGCGCTTACCCTCAGCAAAAGAAGAGAAATCTTCTTACACTTGAGTGGATTCTTCAAGACATTCAAAGTATATGAACTCAAGTTTATGTTTTAGAAAAACCTCTTCGCCAAAAAGAAATAGGTTTTTTCAAAAAGCGTTGAACACAATTTTTTCAAGAATTTCTCAATGATTACTCAAAATCTTTCAAAAATTGCGTGTTCAACAACTCCCATCCTCAAAAAGTGAAATGTGGATCACATCCTCACTATGACAATTCAATTAGATCAATTTTTGAGGGGGAGCATTTCAACTTCATGCAACGATTGACACATCTTTCTCCCGGAGATTTTCAAGACTATTTCTTCAAAATATATTTTAATCAAATTTGGTATCTCTAATATCAAAACATTTTATATATTAGAGATAGGGGGATAAAATGTGATTAAAATGTGACCTTTTATAAGACTCAAGCACTTTAACTCTTACCTACATTTGCAAAACACTTTCGATTATCGATGCACATGTGAAGGGGGAGCATTTCTGAAACGACAAAACTATCAAGGGGTTAAATGTTTTTCAAACACTTTGATAGACTTTCTAGTGGTTTTATGGTTACAATCAAATACCCACAACATATTTAATTCACGACGTTATTGGTGTCAAAAGGGTGGTTAGGTTTAAGTCTTATGATCCAACCAGAACCGAAGGGATCTTCCCAGGGACAATCCAATAGATTATTAGAAGTCCTTAGGAAAGATGGAGTAGAATGTGAACGAAGCTGAATGCAGACTAAGTATTGACGCTAGCACTGGAACAATCACAACAAGGTGTTAGTAATGATGTCTTGGTAAGCATTAAAGGGGTTGAAGAATGAAAAAAATGTAAGGATAAAGGGTGTAAACAAAGAAGCCCTCCATACAACTTAGGCAGAAACCGGGTCAACACATCATGAAGACAACAAATCATGGACCCAATGATGTAATGCACAACCCCTCCCCAGCTGACTCAAGCTTCTCCCTAAAGAAGTTTGTTTTATTGTCACGGAGATCAACATGACTTCTATTGACTTTGTCACTCCGAGATAGTTGATATTGAATAGGTGGCATCTGCTCCAGCCTCCGACCACTAAAAGTGCACAAATCGAGTCTAGAGCCAAAAGATCAATCAAATCTCGTTAGGACACACGGATGATGAACAAGAGAGTCCTGCGCTATATTATTGCGATATTGCTAGAACACTCAGAGTGATACTACTTAGTATTCACAATGATGAGTGGAAATCCTTTCAGTGTTAACATCAAACAGCACTACGGTAGGTCATGTGTATAATTCTTTGTGAATTGAACATGTGTAAAACTGAAAAGCAACAGTGGTTTGATTCTGAATTGATTTAAACTCGTTTCAGGGTTCTACGCAATATCTTTATAGTCTTGCCAGAACATTCAAAGTGATATTCATTAATATTCACAGTGACGAATGTAAATCCTTCTAGCATCAACCTCAAACAGCGCTACGGTAGGTGACTTGCGAGATTCTTATGAATCAAGCTTGTGTCAACTGGAAAGCAACAATGGTAAGATTCTTTATGAATCACACTTGTTCTAGGAATTTGAACTGACGATTTAGTCAAGCGGATATTTATCCAATTGATTCACTCTTTATGTTCGCAGTCTTGCTTTGAGACCGTCGAGTAAAGAGAACGGCTAGTACAACCGCGAAACCCTGTCAAGGAGATTCTTAATTGAATCTACCTAATCACAGGTACGGTATTTAATATCGTATAACGGTCTTCAATGACCGGAGGTAAAACGCTACCGATTTAGGACGAATGTCAAAGCCATTCAGTCCGTGTCTATGTTTTGTCTCGAGGAGGTGGCGTTACAACATACTCAGCAAATTCGAAGATTTAAAACCACATACTCCTGCCTAAAGACATTTTCAACAATTGATAGTCTGAGCATGTGGATGAAGACACAAGAACCCAAGATGGCAAAGACAAGTCAAGGATGATTTGAAGATCTCAAGATTAAAGACAAAGTCGAAAGACAACGACAAAGGCTCAAATATCACAACATGAAAAAAAAAGACTACTATTACACGTTCAAGACTCATTTATAGCGAGATTAGTAATCTCTACAAATCTCCAAATGACAAAGGGTAATGACCTCTCATAAAGGGTAATGACCTCTCATTGGAGGAGATTGTTAGCCTCAAAATATTGAGTCAAACAAGAATGCTCGGCCATATGTTTATTATGTATCGTATATTAGAACGTTGTAATAGGTAGTAGTTTAGTCGTGTTATACGGGCTTAACTTTAGGCGAAAGTTCATTCATAAGTAAGTAAAGCCCAAAAGGAAATCCCGACCCATTAGACTATAGTCCATAAACAAGCCCGCATGTGGGTGGACTATATATACCCTTCCTAGCATGTTAGGAAGGGTGTTGGTCATTTTGTTATTTCCCTCTCTAATCTAATCCTCTAAAAGTTCCAACCATTCTCTCTCTTTTCTCTCTCTAGTTTCTCTCTCTAGAATTCATCTTTTATCTACCTTTCTTTCTTGTTTAACCATCTAATAATATGGGACAACAAAGATCGTAATATAGTCTTACTTTAGACTATATCTTGGTGATATACGGTATAAACCCGAATTGGTGATTCGTTCTTTGTCTTGTGGATTTGGTTTAGCGTAAAGGTATGTAACCCTAATTCGATTAATTATAATTGTGTTATTATTATAATCTTGTTAAATCGCTTCCGCTATATGTGCTTTGATCTCGTTTAGGGTTTTATATCATTGTTATGATATTAATAAACCATTAGGTTATTCCAGCAATATTTATTTTATGCATTCGTAGTAGCGGAGGAACATCGGCTTAAATGAACGAGGAACAACCAAGAAACATTGCGGGTAGATCTGTATCAGAATATCCAAAATGCAGTAACAGGAGGTGACACAAAAGTGAAAGGTCTTGGGAAGAGAATCGTCCTACCAACCAACTTCACTGGAGACCCACGATATATGATGTAGAACCAAGATGCCATGGCTTTATGTGGCGCATATGGGAATCTTGATCCGTTTATCACCTTCACTTCCAACCCAAAATGGCTAGAGATTGCAAAGATGTTTGTCTAACTTCCAAGACAAAGAGCCCACGATCGACCAGAAGTAGGAACCTATGTTTTCAAAATGAAGCTTACTAAACTATTATACGATCTTACGAAAAATGGAATTTTTGGAAAAAGTCGTGCATGTACTACTTTTGAAAAACTATAGAACGCATTCACTGCCTTATAATTGTCAAATACAAAATTTAATACGCTATTTAAATTCATCACAATAGTTTACGTCATTGAGTTCCAAAAAAGAGGCTTACACCACGCACATATACTTATATGGCTCGCAGAAGAATGGAAATGTAAAACACCTTCTCACGTAGATGATCTAATTTCCACCGAAATCCACCACAAAAAGAAGGTCTAGATGGGTACAATGTTGTAAAAGAATACACGTTGCATGGACCATGCGAGAAGGGCACATCATGCAACATTCAAGTAAAATGTGAAAAGCGGTTTCCTAAAGCGTTTAATGAAGAAACAATTATTGACGATGATGGATATCCTCTTGCCGCATAAGGGATTCAAAAGTGACCATTGTGAAAGGGAAAGTCACATTCGACATCATGCATGTAGTCCCACACAACCGTTATCTTCTACTCATATATCAAGCACACATCAATGTTGAATGGTGCAACGTATCAAAATCCATCAAGTACTTATTTAAGTACTTAAACAAAGGTCATGACACTTTGACAGGGTGTAACACCCCCATTTTTGTTAGAATGCAACAAACATTAATTTGGGGTATTACTTCATGAAACACAAATCACAATAATAGAAACAACTCAAATAGTGTTTTAATAACTTTTATTCAATTATCATTAAAAAATTAGAGTTTTACAACATGAGGTCCCCAAAATCTATAACAATAATTTAAGTTCTCGCATCTTCATGCCATCCTATGCTGCTCTATGCCATCACTCACAAATACCCGAGATACATGCTTAAAAGTCAATGTAGTAAACTAGAAGGGGGGTTGAATAGTTTTTACCGATTAGTTTTAATATTTTTAGAAACTTTTGTGATTGTAAGGATATATAGATCAAGTATAACAAGTGAAGCAAATGACTTGAAGTAATAAAGAAACAAACCACAATGCACACAGATTTATAGTGGTTCGGCCTAGCAAGATCTCAGTTATCTTGCCCCTACTTCCACTCCTCGAGTATCCACTCGGGAGTTCTACTTCACTAGTAAATGATTCTCATATACACCAGTGGAAAACCTTCACACTTTAGCTTACAATCTTTATCGACACCTAAGCTAAGATGTGTTAATTCTTTACAAAGGAACAACTCGCGTTGTAAACTTCTATACCTTGTGGTTATAACACCAATCACACTTTTGCACAACTAGATAGATGAATGGGTACAACAATGGTGATTGTGTAGGTACCACTTAACACATTCACGCAATGTAAAGCCTTGATGGATCAAAGCTTGGAATTCTCGTGACCGATCCTTATATGAACAAATGATCTAAATCACAAGCAAGAAAAGAATTCACAAGAGTGAGTTACAGAGTTAGATATATACTGAGATTTAGAGGAGATTAGTTAGAGAGGGGTGAGTTAGAAGCTTGGACAAAGGGTTCTATTTATAGGCAAACTGCCAGACCCCTACGGAACCCGTCAGACCCTTTCCCTTTGGGTCCGCCGGGGTCCGACTAGTCTGACTTTTGTGCCTCATAAATGTTTGTCCACTCTATTAAGCAAGAATCAAATCTTCCTAGTTTGACTTGCAAAATTTGATATTTAGAGGTCAACTTTTGACTTTTGTGAGTAAAACTATTTTCACCATTTTATATTTACATATGTTATGTGTACATTTGTAAAATTTTTTTGTATAAGTTTAAAGAAACCTATATGATTCTTATTATTCAAACATAGAAATATGTTTGATGTTTTGTCGTTAACAAAACGTTAAGCAGGATTAAAACGTAAATATCGTTTTAATGTGATATTTGCATTTACAATCTCCCCCTTTTTGTTGAAGAAAAAACATTAACTTATTTTTAATTTGGATATTATATCACCATACAAGCTATGTGTTAGAAATAAACATCTATTTTTTCTCCCCATTTTTGTCGAAAGAAAAAGGGAAGGTTCATGAAAAAAAGGTTAGTTTGAGATTGATATTGCGTTTCGGCAATGTTAGCAATAATAATGTTTTCTTCGATGACTCCCCCTCGGTTCATGCTCCCCCTAACTTGGAGAACCGGGGAAGTACATGGATTTTGAAAGTCCTACAAAGAAAGGTTAGTGGTACAAAAGATATAGAATACATGTGCATGAAGGAGCCAAACATGAAGCTCAACGAACAGTCCAACAATGGACTTTTAATCACATACAAAATAAAATAAATTTATGATCACAAACAAGTCTCCCCCTTGTTTCATGCGTAATCCTGAAATGAAAATGTTAGTTTTCTAAAAAAAATTGAGATAAGAATCACACGCATGAGTGTATAGTAAGCATATATATTTGTTTTACATGACTCAAATTGAAAAACTGGGGTTCATTCATCTTGCCCCAAAGTAAAATTACAGCCAAAAGCATGTGAAACATTTGGAGGTGAATGAATTACAAGATAAAAAGAAAACAACTAGAATTAAAAATTAGACCAGTCAGGTCCATGGACCTTGTCTATTACCGGACCTAAGGGGAATTAGGTCCGACGAGGTCTGTCGGATTTGAGGTCAGATAGGTCAGAAACATGACCCGAGGGTTTGGAAGAGGCTTCTGTGATGGGGGATGTAAGAGGGCATTGACACTCTGAAGAATATTGTTTAGCACAAACCTCATCATATCACGGAATTCCGTGATGGTAGCTTGGGTGAGACGACAATGGCCACAAATGTGACAAGAGTTTGTGGAAGAGTCATGTGGATTGTGTGTGAAGGAAGGATGGTTGGTTTGATCTCAGAGGCGTTCCGCCTCATGAAGATGCATGTTGATCATGTCGTTGAAAGCATATAGGTGACTCAACTCATTGATATGAGCTTGTGTTTGTAAAGGTGGCGAAAGTACACTTGTAGGTGAGCAAGGAGAGTGGGTAGTGGGGATGGATGGTTCTATATGGTAAGAATTGAACCAAGGTGATGTGTTGATTCCTATAAATGAGGGAATGTACGAAGAGTCCTCTGATGGGAGCGAGAGACCATCCATAGGTTGGAGGTCCGGTGAGTAGGATGTGTAGTGAAATGGGGGTGAGATCCCTTGAGATGGGATGATGGCGGGAAATCTTGGTGGAACATCTTTATGCTCTTTATAAGAAGGGAATTGGTGATGTGGGAGGTGTGGAAAAGAGCTCGATTGGATGAATGGAGGTGCTTCTAGGTATGGTGGAGATAATAGCGGGTGTGTTAGTTGGCGCGGGTGGTGGAGTTGCGGCAATCGGTGTCTTTGTTGGAGGAGGTGTGACGGGGGATCTAGGTTGTTGAAGGATAGTTCATAGGTTTTGAGGGACTTTCACTCGTTGTGGTGTGACAACCGTGGTTTTGAGGTTCGTCACTTGGTCCTATTTTTAGGTTATTTTATGTGTGACTACTTGATTTGTGTGTTTACGTGTTTATTTTGTGTGAACGAGGTTGGTGTGGTTATCGTTTATGAGTATAGAGTACTCATAAGTAAATCGAGGAACGGTTATTTCATGTTCATGAGATCACAATTAGTGACTATGAAATGAAATGGTGATATTTTGGTGTTTACGTATACGTAAATGTATTATAGAAAATCGTATTTTTACGATTTACGGTTTAGCATTTAGAGGTCTCGGAGGAGGTAATTAGTCATATGGATATTTTTTGGGATGGTTTTAAGTCATTTAGGACTTAGTTATAAAGTTTATTTCAAAATTTGAGATTTTTTATAAAAGTGTATATTTTACGTCTTTTACGGTAAAACGCGTAAAAACTGACTAGTTTTACGGTTTTGAGGTTTTGGAGGCTTTAGGAGCTGAAATAAATTAAGGAAAATTAAGGTATTATTAATAACTTAATAATATATAATAAAAAGAAAAAAACGAATTTTAAGGGGTGTTGAGTCGGTTTGGACGCAAGGAAGAAAGAAAAAAAGGAAAAAAACAAGAAAAAGGAAAGGGGTTTTTGGGTTGGGCTAGGAATGGGTTATCACACCCTATATAATGTAATTATTAAAAACAAAACTCATTATTTTTCTCCTGGGACAAAGAAAATTCGTGAGTTTCCACAAAATTAGGGCTCTTCATAATTTTTTTTGGGGTTTTCATAAATCAAAGGTAAAGTCTTTAATCTCTTTTCAATTTAATTATTTTAATGATGTCTTAATCATCTTATGATGGATTTAGGTTAGTGTTTAATATAAAAACAGTAAATTAATGTTATATTAATGGTGTTATAATGATTACATAAATTAGGGCTTGTAATTAGAGGGATTAGGGTTAATTAATGAGGTTGATTTTGTTAAACCCGTTTTTAAAAACTGGGTAGAATTTTGAGTCAATTGTTTTGATCATATTGGGAGTTCAACAAACTCTTATTTTGCGATCCAAGTATCCCTGAAAAGGTAATTGAAGTGGCTTTCCAATGAAAGAAACGAGAACTAAATTGGAGGTAGGGAAGTGGGTCAAAAACAGGTTACAACAGTCGGAGGTCAAAACAGTTTTGTAATCAGCCTGTTTTCTTTTTAAGTTTTGGGTTGTTTGGGGTACTTAGGGTTGCATTGGGATCTTCTCACGAACATGATAGATGGTTTATATATTGTAGTAAGTATCTTCACTTGGGCTAAGGTTGTGGTTTAGGGTAAGACCCCTTAATTGTAACAAACCTTTAGTATGTTTAAAATCAGGAAAACTGGAATGACAAAAGTATATATATATATATCGGGGCCTTAACAGTAGCTTTAAGGTTAGGGCAAGTGGGATTTGTTAGCTTACATATTTAAGGGTATGAATATTCCTTTTTCAGAAACAATGAGTATGTTTAAGTGGATGTTTGACTTAAAGTTTAGAGACCTAAAATTGGGACTGTTTTGTGTAAAATATGAACGGGATAGTTATTAAACTTAAACAAGTTAAGGACTTGTTAGGGAAAGGGTAATGGGGGTGTTTAGAGCATATAAATGGGGTATTTATATGGGAGTAGGCTAGATGTCCATAATAGGTTGATGATCCATCTTAGTGATTGGTTCATGTATTGATTGCGTGTTTTTAGTTTGTTAGCTTGTTGCTAGTGCGAGGACTTTTGGAGAAGCAATCAGGTGAGTTTCGTAGTCCCATGTTTATTATTGATTTTGACTTCCAGATGGGATGGAAGAGACATTGTGTTGAGTTATTTTCTAAGTTGATGCTGTGAATGTTTTTGTGATTTGAGATGCACTTGTGTGTACATTATGTGATTAACTGCTATGTGGTTCTTGATTGTGTATGATTTGGATCGGGGGACACGTGTCGTCTCAGTTATTGTGGTTTGACAAGGTAGGGGCCTTGGGATAGGTACATAGCATGATCGTCTATGGGACCAATGGATAATGACAAGGTAGTGGCCTTGGGATAGGTACATAGTGTGATCATCTATGGTACCATGGTTTTTGGTAAGGCTGTGGGCCTTGGATTTTGGTTTGGTATGATTGATCTTGAATGTTAGTTGTTAATACATATTTGTAACACATTGTCCATATGTTATTGTGTTGATGGTTGTTATTCACAGCTTATAACTGATTTGGTGTTAGAGTCTAAACCTATGACTCTCACCAACTTTATGTTGACGTGTTTTAGTGTCTCTTTCAGGTGTGAATGTGGTTAAGCTTGAGGATAGAAGTGGCTAGACTTGGATGCCTTAGGATTGCATATAGAAGGAGATCCCCGTTCCTTATTAGTTTATTTTGTTTGTTTAATAAGTGATATTGTTGGCACCTATATGTTTGTTCTGTTTGTGATATTTGATTGTCTTGGGTAAGAGGTAGGACTGTTACCTACTTACCTAGACTCCTGCTATGTTGAGATATTGTCATGACATTTGTGTCACCATTTATGACATTATGTTTGCATTTTAGTTTTCTCTATAGAGAGACCGTTTGTTGTGATGATATCCATACGTCGTGCCTCATATTCCGCCATGGTGGGGTGTGACAGAATGGTATCAGAGCCAGGTTATAGAGAATTAGGTTGCCTAGTCGCGTAGCCTAGTCTATAGCTTAAGGGTCCCTGCATATAGGCGTCATAGGAGTATGTGTGCATTTTATATTAATTGATGTGTTTGGATGTTATTTATTACGATGTTTTGACTAGTATGAATTGAACCATAGTAAGTTCATACTTAGCCACATGTTATTTTTCTTTTCGGGATGTGACTAGTGTTGGTTGAACCATAATCATCCACGCTAGTCATTGTTGTATTTTGCTTAAATTGTATATTATAGTACATAATTTAGTACAAGGTAGTTTCTATCTTTTATCGAGTTATTTTACATACCTGAGGTATGTTATTTTTCTTTTGATGTTTAAGTCATGTTCCCTAAGAATCGTGTGGTGGTTCGAGTTACTAGGAGTACATGGGTAGGAAGGATTTTAAGCTGTTTCCACTCTTATAGGCGACATGACTTATAACTGATTATGTTTTCGTTTTGGATTTAGTCTATGTTGTTTTAGCTAGACTATGGATTTCGGTATTCCAAGAGTTTTACTATGTTATTTTAATAGATGGAGTTTTAGACCTTATTGGTTATGTGGTTATGAGCTTATGTGAGTAGATGGATTTATGTGTTATATGTTGTATTAATTCTTATAAGTGTCATCATAGGAGGGAGTGCATTGAGGAAAGGGTAATTGTATAAGTATGGTGGCCAACATAGTTATACAAGTACCACAACTTCAATGGGTTCTCAAGTATGATTGCATGAAAGAGGGTTAGTACATGCTTGTATAAGACGAGATGTAGAAATTGGGTATACGTATAATATATGGGTTTATGTAATGGCTACCTATGATATGGCTATTGTTATTTTTGTGTTATATGTTTTGGGTTATAGTTGTGTTGTGTGATTATGGGGTCACACGATATGGTTTGGTTTTGGAGGTGGGCTTTATGCCTTGTTGTGGCACGGTGAGATGGTGATTACTCGTATGAAAAAACGAGCGTATAAAGCGATTGATTGACTTGACATGTATGATAACGAGTATGTTTGGGAGATTCGACAGGTATACATATGCGGATGTATATATACTAATAGATGTTATGTTATGATTTACGGCCGTTCAGTAGTTATTATAACTTGAACGTACCTAGTACTCTCTTGTGTTTAAACAATTTATTAGAGCTCGAGTTTGGTGGAGTTTCAACGAAGTTTTGAATCTTTTGAAGTGTGTCTTGTAGCATATTCTTTGAGTTTCGTATTTCACGTGTACGTTTTAAAATGGCGTTCTTGGTTTTAAGTCTAATGAAATAACTTGGGATTTTTTTTGAGATAATGAAATCTTTTGTGTTGGGTCTTACATTTCTTTTAGTCGGTATATATTGAGAAAAAAAGGGACTTGGAAATCTATTATAGGGTTAGATAGTTTGTTGTATTTGGTAAAATAAGGGTAAGGTGTTGGAGTCGTATTTGAAACAAGGTGTAACATAAGATTTCTTTTAATCAACACTTATTTATTTCAAATTCTAAAAGACTTTCTTTAAAATAAACCGAAGTAAAATTTCTTTCTACTTACATAGTTTATATAATTGGGTTTAACCGATTCACGTCATTTATAATTATTAATACAAGGTTAAATTGAGTTCATGAAAATTTCACATACAATTATTTCTTTCATTTAAAAGGATTGCATTAATCACTAAGTTTATTCTTTAGTTTTTAAAATAACTAGTATAAAATTGTTTTGGTCGTAACTTGTTCGTTTTTAGAGCTTTTTGAGTGATTCAAAAGCCAAAAATTATGTACTAGGAACGTACTTTTTAAATATTCAGAAAGTATAGTCATGGGAGGTCAGTATCTTGGCCGGAATTATTGTACAAGTGTCGGGTTAAAGGTTGAGTTTGAATAGTAGTTATTTTTATGATTTGGGATGCACGGGATACCTAGTTTTTGAGTTGAGTTTTGAGTTCGTCAAGAGGGTTGTTTGTAGATTGTTTGAGTCACATAGATGTGAGAGGTAATAATAAATAATAATAATAATAAAAGATATATATTCTTTTGGAAAAGTCGATCGTTTGCACGGTTTAAATAATATGTCGCGGGGCGTAATATGTTTGGTTGCCATTGGGTGTTTCTTGGATTATTTTTCGTTGTCATGGATCATTTTGAAGTGATACACGTTTTGGGTTTGAGTTTTCTTTTGAGTCTCATGGTTTTTGACTTGTTTTAATTGGTGCACGTGAAGTGTCGTTAGTTATCCGTGGGTTTGATTCGTCGATCGTATCTAGTGGATTCATGATGTATTTTTGGTTACGTATTGATTGGGAACGTTGAGGTAGTCATATGAAAGACTTGCTCGCGCCTACACGATTAAGTAGGTGGCCATGAGAGAACGGTCAGAATACCCTTAGCGGGGAGGAAAGAGGTTCGTAGACGAACTAATGTGGGCATGAGGTCTATTAGGAGTGCCAAGTGAGATGAATAGAGATTTGTGAAATGTATGGAAATTGGCACAAGTAACGTGCCATAGAGAGTGTTGGAAGGGGATATTGTTCGTAAGACATGTATGTTTTCTAAAAATTTCCTGAAATTTAGTAGGTTTGCCTATTATTTTGAGATAGAACCATGAATAGAGCAAGTAGGAGAAGTGAGAGGAGTTGTAGTTAGTGCCTTTCCAAGGAAATTGTTGATGGAATGATTTCAAGAACAAGAGTTGATGGAAATTTGCAACGGATGCAAGGTAAAAGTCGAGTTGCTTAGTAGTAGATTGGATGAGGAAAGCGGTTGAGTGGTCTGATGAGAAGAAGCATTGGTCTTTTAAAATGCGTGTAGAATTTTGCAAATAGAACGAGGTAAGAATTTATTCGTATTGTCGTTGAGAGAGGGTGCAAGGAGGACATAGTTGAAACTGCTAAGGATGTTGTATGAACGCTTTGGGTTTATGGTTATGCATTTGGCTTCGCCAAAGCACTAGCGGTTTTCACGGTGTCAATGAGCCAAGTGTGCATGAACGTGTATAAACGAGTTGTCATCAGGAGCATCGACGACATCTTGATCTACCCAAATCTTAGAAAGAGAGTGAGGTAAATTATGAGCTGGTTTGGAGTTGTTAGGAAAGGGAATTATACGTGAGATTTTCAAGTGTGAGTTTTAGGATTAAGTGTACTATGATGAGCAGTTAGAGATGATGGCATATCATGGAATCAGCAAGGGCGAAGTGAAGAAGGATGAGGAAGCGTTTTGGAGGCTGAAGAGGTGGATTGGATAATGAGCCGATCTTGGCATTATCGGAAGGACTGGATGAATTCGCGAAGCATGATGATACGTGGAGCAAGGATTTGGATGTATACGAGAACGATAAAGAAAGGCGGTTGCTTATACGATGCAGGAACTGAAGATTTGGAAGAACTGGACAGACTTAGTTAGTGGAGCTGGATTGTTATATCTGCCTAGAATGCTAGAGGCATTTGGTGTACGAGACGTAGAGAATAATCTATACGGATCATGAACGTCTCCAACACATATTCAATCACCTTGATTGAACATTTGGCAAAGGTGGTGGGTAGAGCCTAATGAGTAGAATAAAGCACAAAGCAGGCTACTAATGTGGTAATGGTGTTTGTGGACGGGATGAGAGCAGCAAGGGATGCTATGTAGAGATGGAGGAAACCACTAGAGTTAGTGACAAAGTTGTGTATGAAGTTTCACCCATAGTAACGGGTGGTATGTTTTGGTAAAATGGAAGAGTTGACGTAGAGTTTTGTAGGTCCATTTATGATCTTTGGAAAGATCGGATCAGTAGCATATGAGCATAGAATTACCTGGGGGAAATGAGTTGTATACATGATACATTTCATGTATTGGGATTGGTAAAGGTTGTTTGAGAATGCATTTTGCCTGTACGGTTATTCGAGACTTGTGTTAATAAGAGTCTTTGTTTTATCAAAGAGTCATCTGTGAGGTTTGTTGACTGTGAGGTCAAGAGTTTGCAATGAGTTTAATTATTTTTGGTTTGTATATATGGTATTCTGAAACTTGAACTAAAGTTCACGTGGAAATGAGGGGGGTTCGTTTAGAACAAGTATCCTCATGTGATTTTTTGTTTGTGTGTTTGATCCTAAGGAGTAAATCTCGGGACGAGATTTCTATTAGGAGGGAGTGATGTGACAACCGTGGTTTTGAGGTTCGTCACTTGGTCCTATTTTTAGGTTATTTTATGTGTGACTACTTGATTTGTGTGTTTACGTGTTTATTTTGTGTGAACGAGGTTGGTGTGGTTATCGTTTATGAGTATAGAGTACTCATAAGTAAATCTAGGAACGGTTATTTCATGTTCATGAGATCACAATTAGTGACTATGAAATGAAATGGTGATATTTTGGTGTTTACGTATACGTATATGTATTATAGAAAATCGTATTTTTACGATTTACGGTTTAGCATTTAGAGGTCTCGGGGGAGGTAATTAGTCATATTGATATTTTTCGGGATGGTTTTAAGTCATTTAGGACTTAGTTATAAAGTTTATTTCAAAATTTGAGATTTTTTATAAAAGTGTATATTTTACGTCTTTTACGGTAAAACGCGTAAAAACTGACTAATTTTACGGTTTTGAGGTTTTGGAGGCTTTAGGAGCTGAAATAAATTAAGGAAAATTAAGGTATTATTAATAACTTAATAATATATAATAAAAAGAAAAAAAACGAATTTTAAGGGGTGTTGGGTCGGGTTGGACGCAAGGAAGAAAGAAAAAAAGGAAAAAAACAAGAAAAAGGAAAGGGGTTTTTGGGTTGGGCTAGGAATGGGTTATCACACCCTATATAATGTATTTATTAAAAATAAAACTCATTATTTTTCTCCTGGGACAAAGAAAATTCATGAGTTTCCACAAAATTAGGGTTCTTCATAATTTTTTTTGGGGTTTTCATAAATCAAAGGTAAAGTCTTTAATCCCTTTTCAATTTAATTATTTTAATGATGTCTTAATCATCTTATGATGGATTTAGGTTAGGGTTTAATTTAAAAACAGTAAATTAATGTTATATTAATGGTGTTATAATGATTACATAAATTAGGACTTGTAATTAGAGGGATTAGGGTTAATTAATGAGGTTGATTTTGTTAAACCCGTTTTTAAAAACTGGGCAGAATTTTGAGTCAATTGTTTTGATCATATTAGAAGTTCTACAAACTCTTATTTTGCGATCCAAGTATCCCTGAAAAGGTAATTGAAGTGGATTTCCAATGCAAGAAACGAGAACTAAATTGGAGGTAGGGAAGTGGGTCAAAAACAGGTTACAACAGTCGGAGGTCAAAACAGTTTTGTAATCAGCCTGTTTTCTTTTTAAGTTTTGGGTTGTTTGGGGTACTTAGGGTTGCATTGGGATCTTCTCACGAACATGAGAGATGGTTTATATATTGTATTAAGTATCTGCACTTGGGCTAAGGTTGTGGTTTAGGGTAAGACCCCTTAATTGTAACAAACTTTTAGTATGTTTAAAATCAGGAAAACTGGAATGACAAAAGTATATATATATATATATATCGGGGCCTTAACAGTAGCTTTAAGGTTGGGGCAAGTGGGAGGTGTTAGCTTACATATTTAAGGGTATGAATATTCCTTTTTCAGAAACAATGAGTATGTTTAAGTGGATGTTTGACTTAAAGTTTAGAGACCTAAAATTGGGACTGTTTTGTGTAAAATATGAACGGGATAGTTATTAAACTTAAACAAGTTAAGGACTTGTTAGGGAAAGGGTAATGGGGTGTTTAGAGCATATAAATGGGGTATTTATATGGGAGTAGGCTAGATGTCCATCATAGGTTGATGATCCATCTTAGTGATTGGTTCATGTATTGATTGCGTGTTTTTGGTTTGTTAGCTTGTTGCTAGTGCAAGGACTTTTGGAGAAGCAATCAGGTGAGTTTCGTAGTCCCATGTTTATTATTGATTTTGACTTCTAGATGGGATGGAAGAGACACTGTGTTGAGTTATTTTCTAAATTGATGCTGTGAATGTTTTTGTGATTTGAGATGGACTTGTGTGTACATTATGTGATTAACTGCTATGTGGTTCTTGATTGTGTATGATTTGGATCGGGGGACACGTGCCGTCTCAGTTATTGTGGTTTGACAAGGTAGGGGACTTGGGATAGGTACATAGCGTGATCGTCTATGGGACCAATGGATAATGACAAGGTAGTGGCCTTGGGATAGGTACATAGTGTGATCATCTATGGTACCATGGTTTTTGGTAAGGCTGTGGGCCTTGGATTTTGGTTTGGTATGATTGATCTTGAATGTTAGTTGTTAATATATATTTGTAACACATGTCCATATGTTAGTGTGTTGATGGTTGTTATTCACAGCTTATAACTGATTTGGCGTTATAGTCTAAACCTATGATTCTCACCAACTTTATGTTGACGTGTTTTAGTGTCTCTTTCAGGTGTGAATGTGGTTAAGCTTGAGGATAGAAGTGTCTAGACTTGGATGCCTTAGGATTGCATATAGAAGGAGACCCCCCTTCATTCTTAGTTTCTTTTCTTTGTTTAATAAGTGATATTGTTGGCACCTATATGTTTGTTTTGTTTGTGATATTTGATTGTATTGGGTAAGAGGTAGGACTGTTACCTACTTACATAGACTCCTGCTATGTTGAGATATTGTCATGACATTTGTGTCACCATTTATGACATTATGTTTGCATTTTAGTTTTCTGTATAGAGACACCGTTTGTTGTGATGATATCCATACGTCGTGCCTCATATTCCGCCATGGTGGGGTGTGACATGTGGTGAAGTCATGGTGGATGTTAGTGTTGGTGATGGTGGTGATGATGTTTGTGTGTTTATGCAACATGGTTTGACACATACTCGTTGTGGTGAAGTCAAGATTAATCATACCAAACCAATTCCAAGGATCCAAGCCTTTCCAAACACCATGGTCCCATAGGCGCCCATACACCTATGAACCAATCCCAAGGCCCCACCTTGTCAACATCCCCTTGGTACCAAGTCAAACCGTAATAACTGAGACGGTACGTGTCCCCCGGTCCAAATCATAAACACAATCAAGAATCACATAGCAGTTAATCACATAAGTGTACACACAAATCCATCACATACCATAAAAATATTCACAACATTATTTACAAAACCATACGGTTTCTCTTCCAACCCATCTGGAAGTAAAGGACATTAAAAGATATGGGACTATGAAACTCACCTGAACAAGCTTCTCCAAGTATCCGCGCTCTAGCAAAATCTAAACACACAAACATATACAATCAAGACATGAACCACATGCCAAAATGGCTCATTAATATATGATGGATATCTAAAATTCTCCTACAACTTAACCCTATTTATATGCCATAATCATCTCATTACATCCCTCTGTAAAGCCCTTAACTTAGTTTAGTTCATAACTCGTCCCGTTAACATTTAACCCAAAACAGTCCCGTTTTTCACACTCCGTATTATGAGCCAAACGCCCACCAAACCTAAACTACATTGAGACTAAAAACCCATAAACTTATATGTGTTAACAAAAATCTCAGCCTTTCCCCAACATCAAAGCTAATTTTAAGTCCCGGATATACAACTTATACTTCCGCCTATCCAGATTTTACCGATTTTGAACATATGAAAAGTTTGTTATGATCAGAGGGTCTTCCACCATCCCAATTGATTAACCCTCTTTCAGATATCTTATATAACATATAAACTAACTCTCATATTCGTTTGAAAGTCCAATTGTACTTCTAAGTATCCTAGCCACCTTAAAACATTAAATTAAACCCGGCTGATTTCAAAACTCTTTTGACCTTCGACTGTTGTAACCTGTGTTAGACCCACTTCCCTACCTCCAATTTATTGCTCGTTTCTTGCATTCAAAATCCAAATCAAATACCTTTTCATGGATACTTGGTTCGATTAATGAATGTTCCTATAACTTTAGATATGATCAAAACAATAAGCCTAAAATTCTGCCAAGTTTTTAATTACGAATTTATTTAAATTACCCTAATTAAGTATACATAAACCCTAATTAAAACCTAAAAACAATTTCCAATGATAAAAAACCATTAATTACATCACTAATTACAGATCATTAACAAACCCTAATAAAAAATTATGAATTCGTAAGCCCTAATCCATCATACTAGGTTACAAATACGTAAATTAAGCGTTAATTGAACATAGTAAGTGTTTACCTTAAAACCTAATTGAATTATTTGGCTTTCTTGATCCTCCATTGATGAATTCGACCGAGATAGATTTAGGGAAAGGATAAATTCGTTTTTGTGGCTAATGGGAATAGTATGGGTAATTAAAACTAACCAGGAAGCCTAATAGTACTCAAACTAGGCTCCCCTTCCCTTCCTTAAGCAAAATTCGGCCCAAAACCAAGTCCAACACTATATGGACGACTTTTTTAATTATATTACTGTAGATTAACTATTAATTATTATTACCTTAAATTACCTTAATTTATTTCAGCTCCTAAAACCTCCAAAACCTCAAAAGCATAAAACTAGTCAAATTTACGCTTATACCGTAAAAGATGTAAAATATACAGTTTTATAAAAAATCTTAAAATATGAAATAAACTATTTAACTAAGTTCCAAATGACTTAAAACCATCCCGAAAAATACTCCCGTGACTAATTACCTCATCCGAGACCTCTAAATGCTAAACCTAAAATCGTAAAAATACGATTTTCTATAATACATATACGTATACGTAAAACCACTAAATAACACCATCATATTTCATAGCCACTACTATGTGAGCTTATGAACATGAAAAAATCACATATCGTTTCACTCACATGGTACCCCGTACCCAAAAACGATGTCCAAACCACACTCTATTCACACCACATAACACATAAACACATAACGACACGTAATTTCACGAAATATGCACAAAATAAAACTAAGTAACGAACCTCAAAACCGTGGTTGTCACATCACTCCTTCCTAATAGAAATCTCGTCCCGAGATTTACTCCTTAGGAGCAGTCACATCAATCAACAAATCACATGAGGATACCCGTTCTAATATAACTCCTCCCATTTTCACGTGAACTTTAGTTCATGACTCAGTTTACTAGATATATTAACCAAAATATTTAACTTAATTCTCAAACTATTGACCTCACAGTCCATAAATTTTACAAATCACTCTTTGATAATCAAAGACTCTTGTTATCACAAATCCCGAATAACCGTATATGCAAATATGCATTCTCAAACCACATTTCCCAAATCTTAGTGCATGAAATATATCATGTACACCACTTAGTTCCCCAGATAATTCTATACCCATAAGCTACTGGTCCGATCTTTCCAAAGATCATAAATGGACCTACAAAACTCGACATCAACTTTTCCCTTTTTACCAAAACATACCACCCGTTACTATGGGTGAAATTTCCTACATAACTTTGTCACTAAACTCTAGTGGTTTCCTCCTTTTCAACATTGCATCTCTGATTGCTCTCATCCTTTCCACAAACACCATTACTACATTAGTAGTCTCTTTCACCAATTTTTAGTCCACCATAAGGACAACTCACCCTATCCTTCCATATAGTGCCTCAAATGGCATTCATCGACTTCTAGTATGATAACTATCATTATATGAAAATTCAGACATCGCTAACGAGTTTTCCACCTCCCTCAACACGACTCCTATACTTGTAGCAACTTGTCACTTCGTCCATCCATCTCCAATTAGCTGGATATACTCATATCCAATCATGTTCATCAAATCCCTTTAGTTCGTACCCCAAACCACCTAAAAATTCCAATTTCCTTACAAAAGTGACATATGACGGTCTTTCACATATTCATTAGTTAGTTCTGTCAACTGCTATCCAAATCCATGCTACAACTACTTCCATTAAATTTGGATAGCTTATTAGTAGCACCCATACACTTCTTTTCTCACTTTCCTCAATGAAAGATTTTTAGTGATCCTTTATACTCAACTTACCCTTGAACATATTTAACTCTTTCTAAGAAAGTTAGCTACATTTATTCCTTTATATCTACATGATGTCTTACCTTCAAAGTCATAGTGCTCCTCGCCTCGTCTCAGTTAGACCAGGCCTTCGTCTCTCATGACACATCACATCTATAAATCCTCATCCCTTCGATTATCGATACTAAGCCCTCCAATCACACAGTATAGGTCAATGCCATTCCCTTTTACACACTACAAAAATATTAGCCTGCTTTGTGCTTTATTATACTCATTAGGCTCTACCAAAGTTTTACCTTCAGTTCCTATCTCGACCTATTTCATTCATGATTCGCTTCTATCCACACTTCCTTCTTCTTCCTCAACTCATGCCATACATCACGATGTGATGCTTCCCGTCTATCAAGTCATCTACACGTCGGAATTACCTAAGTAACTCCACTTGTTTTCCTTACGACCAATTCTCTTACTCCCTCCTAATAGGGATAGATTAGAGTTTCTCGTGATTCCACTCGGATCACACTCTCATCTAAAACCTATATCAGTTTTCATTTGTCTAAACCAAGCCATATTATAAATTCTTACATAGGTCTCATAACTCTCTTCTTGACATTGCACCTATCATGTGGTACTTCAATCACAAGTTCTAGGGATACTTGGTTCTATCCTTCGAAGGTTCTCCCTAATTCCTTCACTATCATGTCCAACCAAAATTTCACACTCAATTCATCAAGTCTATGGAAATCGTTAGTGCTTTGGATAATGCATAACTGTCTCTACCAAAGATCCTTCATAAACACCTTCACTAGAGTGACCCTCTAATCACTTCTACACGAACTTATTTAGCTCAGCTTCACTACTCATCCCTCGATATTGATTGCCATGAAATTATATCTTTGTGTAGTCACTTGACTCCCATTATTACTTCCACGAGTTCTTAATCTCCTATGTTATGTAGTCACTCCATCACGATCTATTGGTTCAGATCTTTGTAACTCTACTCTGGTACTTGATCTGTCCTTCTTCGTCACGAAGCATATGGAGATTCCCATCATAGTGCTTGTCACCTTTCCAGTCCTTGCAACTTATGTGACTCCTTCAAAATCTCTAGCATCCTTCTTGCAGCCGGCACGTAGTCCTTTCAGCTCCTTGCCTCACGATGTAGCTCTTCACGCACTCCTTCTCGTCTTCATGATGTTACCTAGGAACTTCACACTACGCAGTAGCTTCTAACTTTATCTCATCTACCACAATATTTCTAAAGGTACTTCAACCCCTCAATGGCTCACTCTTCCTTACTTGTTGTACTTCACCATTAATCAGCTTCCTACCAATCATTCTTTCACATCAATGTTTTCCTTCACGTGTCTACTACTACCTTACCTCCATAACTATACCAATTCCCTTACGTGTTATTTTCCCAATCTTTCCATTAGTAGAAACTTTCTACTCTACCCTCACATCCGATAGTACTTTCATCAATCTTCTATGGTACTTTAACTAACTTCTCATAGCATGACATCTCGTTCCCACGACTAGTCAACTAACTTTACTTACTCCCTTATTCCCGTAACCAATCTAAGTTTCAAAACTTCACAAATGTTAATCATTCCTTCAACACAACCTTTAAACCAAAATACATCTCTCCATTCTAATATCTAACCATAAGTAATACTACCCAACTCTATCCTCTCATCCTAACGTTTCCACAACTACATAACTAAGTCATGACGTGTACCAAAAGAATTCCAAACAATCGTGTCCCAAAATAAAATATAGGGTAAAACGAACCCTAGCCAAAACAACTGAAAACAAAACAATGTAATCTGAAAGATCAATGGAGTGTGCCAACAACGAAAAATTAGACTTGTCACGATAGGTATTACCAAATTTCGATACTTTAGAAAATTTTAAACTTTCGTCCCAATTAGTTACTTCTCATAAGAACCAAACTTCAATACTACTAAAATCAATCATACTCATTTTTAACCATAAACTCATCTTTTATCTTCATTATTTTATCAAAGATACCAACTAGTTAGTATACTACAATCTTATTCTAACCATTATCTTGTTTACTCATATTAAACTTATTTCGCTTGTTATTATGAAACCAATACATGTTTATAAAATATAGTGTTTTTTTTCTTTCATTTTATTCTATATTATTATTATTATTTTATATAATCTATTTAGGCTGGTTATAACTAAACTGTTACACGTTTACAAGGGGTATCATTACTATAATAAAATCTCCCTTTTTACTCTTACGTCTAGTTAAATACTTCTAAAATTTTAACTCCACTTAAGAAAATTATTGTAAAATTTCTTCACCCTTTAAAATGTATTATCACATGTTACCTAGAAAACTAATCCAATTATTTTCAAGACAATTTTTTTAAAACTTACTACAACAAACTTAAAATAAAGATATGTAAGTCACGATATCATACCATACACTTACAAAATATTTTCAAAATTGTTTTTCTATAATTATCCAGACTTATTTGCAAGAAAATTTAGCAGTTCTCATTAACTAAAATACATACCCGAATGTAGACACACATCAAAAGACTCAAAACATCGTTGGAACTCCATCAAACTCTAGCACCATGAAACACGAGCAAACACAAGGTACCTTCAAGTTATAATAACTACTGAACGACCATATATCATAACTTAACACATACTAGTATATATACATCCGCATATATATACCTATTAAATCACCCAAAACATACTCGTTACCATACATGTCAGATCTTTTCAAAAAAAAAAAAAAAACCATACATGTCAGATCAATCAATCGCGTCATATACACTCGTTTTTTCCATACGAGTAATCACCATCGTACAACAAGGCATAAAACCTATCACTAAAACCAGTCCATATCGTGTGACCCCATAATCACACAACATGACTATAACCCAAAACATATAACACACTCAAAATTAGCCATATCGTAGGCAACCGCTACATAAACCCATATATTATACATATACCCAAAATCCACATCTCATCATATACAAGCATGTACTAACCCTCTTCCATGCAATCATACTTAAAAACCATTGAAGTTGTGGTACTTGTATAACTATGTTGGCCATCATACTTATACAATTACCCTTTCTCTAATGCGCTCCCTCATATGATGACACTTATAAGAATCAATACAACATATAACACATAAATCCATCTACTCAAATAAGCTCATAACCACATAACCAATAAGGTCCAAAAATCCATCTATTAAAATAACATAGTCAAACTCTTGAAATACATAAATCCATAGTCTAGCTAAAACAACATAGACAAAATCCAAAACAAAATCATAATCAGTTATAAGTCATGTTGCCCATAAGAGTGAAAAAAACTTAAAATCCTTCCTATCCACCTACTCCTAGTAACTCGAATCACCACATGATTCTTAGGGAACATGACTTAAACATCAAAAGAAAAATACTATACATCAGGTACACAAAATAACTTAACAATGTTTGTGAAAATACACAAAAGACTGAAACTACCATTTACCAAGTTATGTACTATAATGTACAATTTACACAAAATACAACCATGACTAGCGTAGACGACTATGGTTCAACCCGCACTAGTCAAAACTCGAAAAGAACATAACATGTGGCTAAGTATGAACGACTATGATTCAATCCATACAAGCCTAAATTTCAAGAAAAACAAGTGACTAAGTATGAACGACTATGGTTCAATCCATATTGGTCAAAACTCAACAAAACATCGCAAATAAAAACCAATAAGATCCAGAAAAAACTTCAGTTAATATAATGCGCACATACTCCTATGACGCCTATATGCATGGACCCTTAAGCTATAGACTAGGCTACTAGACTAGGCACCCTAATTCTCTATAACCATTGTATCTGATACATTCTGTCACACCCCACCATGGCAAAATATAGGGCGCGACGTATGGATATCATCACAACAATAGCGTGTCTATAGAGATAACTAAATGAAATGGAAATATCATAAATGGGTGACACAATGTCATGATAATATCACAAACAATGCAAGCGTCTTGGTAAGTAGGTAACAGGTCTACCCCTTACCAAAGACATACTACACACATCAACATATAGGTGTCCACAATGCATCACGTATTCAAACATAAAATAAAGGCTAAGAGGAAAGGGGGTTCCTCTAAATGCAATCCTAAGCCTCCAAAGCTAGCCACTCCTATTCTCACGCTTAACCACATTCTCACCTGAAAGAGACACTAAAACACGTCAACAATAAAGTTGGTGAGAGTCATAGGTTTAGACTCCAACGCCAAATCAATTATAATATAAGCTGTGAATAACCACCAACAATAAAAATATATGGACAATGTGTTACAAATGTGCATTAACAACTAACAATTCAAGATTAATCATACCAAACCAATTCCAAGGATCCAAGCCTTTCCAAACACCATGGTCCCATAGGCGCCCATACACCTATGAACCAATCCTAAGGCCCCACCTTGTCAACATCCCCGTGGTACCAAGTCAAACCATAATAACTGAGACGGTACATTTCCCTCGATCCAAATCATAAACACAATCAAGAATCACATAGCAGTTAATCACATAAGTGTACACACAAGTCCATCACATACCATAAAAACATTCACAACATTATTTACAAAACCATACGGTGTCTCTTTCATCCCATCTAGAAGTAAAGGACATTAAAAGATATGGGACTATGAAACTCACCTGAACAAGCTTCTCCAAGTATCCGCGCTCTAACAAAATCTAAACACACAAACATATACAATCAAGACATGAACCACATACCAAAATGGCTCATCAATCTATGATGGATATCTAAACTTCTCCTACAACTTAACCACATTTATATGCCATAAGCATCTCATTACATCCCTCTATAAAGCCCTTAACTTAGTTTAGTTCATAACTCGGCCCGTTAACATTTAACCCAAACCAGTCCTCTTTTTCACACTCCGTATTATGAGCCAAACGCCCACCAAAACTAAACTACATTCCTTGAAATGAAAACCCCATAAACTTATATGTGTTAACTAAAATATCAGCCCTTTCCCCAACATCAAAGCTAGTTTTAAGTCCCCGATATACAACTTATACTTCCGCCTATCTAGATTTTACCGATTTTGAACATATGAAAAGTTTGTTATGATCAGAGGGTTTTCTACTATCCCAATTGATTATCCCTCTTTCAGATATCTTATATAACATATAAACTAAATCTCATGTTCGTTTGAAAGTTCAATTGTACTTCTAAGTACCCTAGCCACCTTAAAACATTAAATTAAACTCGGCTGATTTCAAAACTGTTTTGACCTCCGACTGTTGTAACCTGTGTTAGACCCACTTCCCTACCTCCAATTTATTGCTCGTTTCTTGCATTCAAAATACAACTCAAATACCTTTTCAGGGATACTTGGTTCGATTAATGAATGTTCCTATAACTTTAGATATGATCAAAACAATAAGCCTAAAAATCTGCCAAGTTTTTAATTACGAATTTAATTAAATTACCCTAATTAATTATACATAAACCCAAACTAAAACCTAAAAACAATTTTCAATGATAAAAACCCATTAGTTACATCACTAATTACAGATCATTAACAAACCCTAATAAAAAATTATGAATTCCTAAGCCCTAATCCATCATACTAGGTTACAAATACGTAAATTAAGCGTTAATTGAACATAGTAAGTGTTTACCTTAAACCCTAATTGAATTATTTGGTTTTCTTGATCCTCCATTGATGAATTCGACTGAGATATATTTAAGGAAAGGATAAATTCGTTTTTGGGGCTAAAGGGAATAGTATGGGTAACTAAAACTAACCAGGAAGCCTAATAGTACTCAAACTAGGCCCCCTTCCATTCCTTAAGCAAAATTCGGCCCAAAACCAAGTCCAACACCCTATGGACGAATTTTTTAATTATATTACTGTAGATTAACTATTACTTATTATTACCTTAAATTCCCTTAATTTATTTCAGCTCCTAAAACCTCCAAAACCTCAAAACCATAAAACTAGTCAAATTTACCCGTATACCGTAAAAGACGTAAAATATACAGTTTTATAAAAACTCTTAAAATATGAAATAAACTATTTAACTAAGTCTTAAATGACTTAAAACCATCCCGAAAAATACTCCCGTGACTAATTACCTCATTCGAGACCTCTAAATGTTAAACCTTAAATCGTAAAAATACGATTTTCTATAATACATATACGTATACGTAAAACCACCAAATAACACCATCATATTTCATAGCCACTACTATGTGAGCTCATGAACATGAAAACATCACACATCGTTTCACTCACATGGTACCCCGTACCCAAAAACGATGTCCAAACCACACTCTATTCACACCACATAACACATTAACACATAAAGACACGTAATTTCACGAAATATGCACAAAATAAAAATAAGTAACGAACCTCAAAACCGTGGTTGTCACATTATACGACCCTTACTTCCGACCACATTATCAACTGAAGCAAACCTTTCCCCCATATTCAAATTGGTTATAGACCTAGTCTCAACATTCATAGATCCACCCTCTCTAACGACAATACCAGTAGATATGTAGAACTTATTTTTTTGGGTTAAAACTCGAATTATCTTCAACCATGATCCCTTTACCCTTTTCGATAGCTCTCTTCTTCTTCATCAACGAAGTCTGAGACTCACTCTCACTCTCACCCTGATTCAGATTTTGTTTTCCTTTTCTAGTACTCCTTTGTTTCCACTCTATAATCTTTTTCTCTTTATCCTTTCCATCAACCTTTCTTTCGTTTGTTACGATAGTCGCTTTCTTTAAACTTTTGTTTATATCACACCGAGTTTGGTTGTTTTCGTTCCTATTCCTTTTGGGAAACGATGTTTCGTCTCAAAATGAGTTAAACTATAGCAACGTAACTTTGCATCTTCTTCTACCCATCCCAAAAAATCCCAATCTACATCCTCTAAATCTAAGTTCTTGAAATAATACTGAGCTGATATATGTTTCTTGAGAGCAACATATAAATAAATTGAACCATTCTTACAAGTCAGTTCCAGCATCGTATGCACATCATTGTTTGTGTGAAACAACTTCAACCTTCTTCTAGTGGTTTGTTAGGCAAACAAAAGAATAAAGCCCATTTTACCACATTACCAATCCTTAAAAAAAATGTTTTAGGTCAATACAATGAATCTTGCTCTCGGAAGTAAAGCATAAATTTGGCTAAGATTGTCATTCACATACCTCAATGGATCATGTACAAAAACCCATTATTGTGCATTTTGAAAACGATGTCTTTCTGATACGTCATTATAGCTCTCGGAGAAAAGAAAATGAATCGAGTTTTTGGTTGGTAGTACACTTTTAATTGAACCAAGTAAGTATTTAATATCAATAATGACTAACAATCTGCTAAAATGAGCTTCTTACGTTATTTTGCAACAAGGACACCTGCTTTTTGAAACGGAAATGGATCCACGTCTTTTCCGCTAATTCGACACGTCTGTAGAAACTAGAGGGGGGGTTGAATAGTTTCTCTTCGATTGGTGACCAAATTAAAATTACTTTCAATTTGGTTTGTATCAAAACTATCTTTTACTTGAGGCTAAGTTGCATAATGATTAGGTTCAATTCAAATGCACTAGCAAAGATAATAGGTAAGTATAATGATAATGAAATAAGTAAAGAGTAAGGAAGGAGACAACCTAGTGGGAAGACACCAAGATTTATAGTGGTTCGACAACGAGGCTCTATCCTCGTTTCTACTCCACTCCTCGAGTACACCTACTCGAGATTTCCACTATATCCACAAGCTCCCTTCTCGGCGGAGAAAACCTTACATCGTTGCTTACATTATTTTCCGACATTAAGCTAAATGTCGAGACCTAATCTTTAGCTAGGACCAATCTACACGACGTTTCCTACTTCATAATTTAATGACACAAGGCTAGATGTCGGGTTCTAATCTTAAGGTAGAACCAATCTTCACGACGTTGCCTACTTCACCATTTTACGACACAAGGCTAGATGTCGAGTTCTAATCGAAAGCTAGAACCAATCTTCACGACTCTTCACTTTGAAGCTAAGTGAGAACTTCACACAACACAACTACTAATCACTTTTAAGTTTAGTGAGAACTCACAAGACACAACCACATCACTTTATAGTTTAGTGAGAACTCCTAATCAAATCTATTACAACTCAACTAGACTTATCCAAGTACACACATGTAGCTTGGATTTACACAACACAAATCCAAGCAAACACATATGCAATGGATGTACACAACAAATCCAAGTATCCACAAATAACTTGGATGAACACAGCTAGTCCAAGTATTCATAAATACATTGGATTGACCTAAAACAAAAAGGGTATCATGATGAATATGACTAGCTCATAGATTCATCTTTATCACAACACTAGTGAGTGAGTGATCTTCTCATTGGACAAGGTAAAGGAGGGGATCAAGAGGATAATCATATGTAAACATACTTAACAATTTAAGTGATCATTTACTAATGATTATGCTATAGAAAATAGAAAGAGGGCTGAGAAAAACGTCCAAGAGGCTTACTGAAAAATGAGATTTGACCCACTATTTAAAGGAGACAAAGTATAACGGATCTATAACGGCTAGCTGGGCGCGGTACCTTATCTCACCCCGCGGTACCATATCGCTAAGGTACCGCCACTAGACTCCGCTCCGTTTTTTGTCTTTTAGTGGGGTGGGAATATCTGAGGTATTTGAAACCTTCAAAGGATATTCTAACAGCATTTGGAATATGCTATTTTCAAATTTTCATTTTCCATTTTAATAAAACATTTTCTAAAAAAGAAAGTTTATTAAAAAGTCTTTTGTCATATTAACAAAAGTGAGTTATAAGGATAATCATTTTGATGATCACTAAGTATGATTAAGAAAGGTTAGTGATATGATTATTACCTTGATGATAGTGTTAGCTAAATAATTCATTTTGTGTTTTACACTAAATGTGTTGTATGGTTTGTTGTGATCAAAACTAAGAAAGATTAGTTAATACTAATAATGTTTTTAGGCATCACTTGCATTAACAATCTCCCCCTTTTTGATTACGACAAACGATAAACTCATTTATGTAGAAACACAAAATATGGAATTATTAACTAGTTTATCACTATCATTTCTCCCCCTTTGTCGTAGCAAAAAGGTTAGCACAATTCTTTGAAGAACATCGAACTTTGCTAGTAGCTCCCCCTTGGTGGTTTCTCCCCCTTGCTTGGGGCACCAAGTTTGTGAGCTAAGGTGACATGCTACACAAAGGTTAGTAGAAAGGAAAGAAACACCAATGTATATATGATCACTACCTACTAAGTAACTTGAGAGAGAGAAAGAGAAGAAATCTCAAATTAGAAGTAAGTATTTTGCTAAGTATGTCCAAAGAGGTAATTGACAAAATCAAACTTCAATCCAATGAAGATGATAAGCTTGTCAATGGGTTAAAGCTTAGAATTGATGGAATCACCCATAAGCAATTGTAAAAATTAACCATGATCAACTCAAAATAGAACTAATGAAAAGGCACACAAATAACACAAATGTTACATAAAGGAAAAAGACACAACAAAGAAGATAGTCATACACACAATATGAGTATCTAAAAGCAATAAATATGGAAAATAAACCACTAAGCATAAGCTAGTTTAATAGTGATATTTTCCAAGATTGCTAAAAAAAGGACTAAAAAGACGACGATGCATCATTCGAAGTTTTGTCCACCGGAATGAAAACTTGAATAGGAGGTCGAGTGAGGAGGAATTCAAGAAAATTTAACTTCTCATACACATGAGCAAGTTCAATTTGTTGAAATCGACAACACACACACGAGGATCCATGATGCAACACAAAATCGTTTGATGGGGGTATGGCATCAAACTTAGGGTTTGGTGGTGGTGGGGTAATGGGTTTGGGAATGTTTTCACAATGCCTTGTGAGGTTTGGGAAGGTTGAAAGGTCATTGAGTTGAGGGGTATTAAAGGATTGTGGTGGTGGTGGAACATTTTCTTTAGCTCCGGTGATAGGGTTTATGGTATAAGTCTCATTCCAATACTTGATTGGAGAGAAGGTAGGGTTTTTGGGTGGTTTGGACGAAGATGGTTCATTCTTCTTAACCCAAATAGGTCGAACCAAGATTTTCGGTTTCTTTGAAAGCTTGGATGAGGAAGCTTTGGGTGAGTGGGGTTGTGACAAAGAAATGTCAAGGTTAGGAATGTAGGAGTTAGGCATTGTGAGAGTGTGAGAATGATATCTCAAGGTTATGTGAGAATGAATTCTCAAGGTTGGGAAGGTGTGAGAATGAAATCTCAAGGTTGGGAAGGTGTGAGAATGAAATCTCAAGGTTGGGGTATAAGTAAAATGTAAACAAGGTAAGAGTTTGACAGGGTATATGGTTTTAAAAGTTTTGACCAAAAATTCGTCAAAAGCCACTTACTGTCCGTGGTACCTTATAGGGACCGGCGGTTCCATATCGCTAAGGAACCGCGTCCAATGGTCTTGAAACCATGTTTTTCCTGGGTTTTGGGAAAAACTAAGACTTTTTCAAAAAGTTGCAAATCTTGGAATTTACCTCTATTAGTACCAAAATATGCTAGGGTTGCATAAAGCAACACTTTCACAAAGAATGTCTTGACAAAGGGTGACAAAATAATTTAGATATCATTTTGAACCAATTTTAGTCAAGTTTAGAGGTTGTGATAGATTTAGGTTCAATTTTAATTTCAAATTAAAGTTGATTAGTGTGCACAAAAGGATATAAACACACAAAGCTAAATCCATAGAACATCAACAAGAAACATTCATTAAGGAGGCAAGTACAAAGACAAATAAAAAAACTAACTAATACATAGCTAGCTTAACATTAAATCTAGATAAGTAGTTTTCTTTGGCTTGGTTTTGTTGAAAACTCTTATTAAGAAAACTCCATCATTCATCTCCTAGGAGGAGGCATGGAGAACAAGGCAAGCAAGAACTCTTGCAACCTCCTATGTAGCCCATACATGTCCATCCTAAGGTTATGGATGATGTAGTGGTTTTAAAGACAACATGGACAACTAGGACCATGAGTTTGTTGAAACCCATAGTATGGATCACCCAGAAGGAGGGAAAGTGGAACACCCAAAATTGAAATGTTTGAGTTGGGTGGAGGTGGAGGAGGTATGTTCTCCAAGGGTGATGTGGGTGAAAGTGGAGGCATGTTCCCTAAAGGGGAAATGGGTGAGTGTGGAGGTAAATTCTCCAAGGTTGGTGAAATGGGTGAGTTGTGAGGGGTAAATGGTGAAGTTACTGATAACTAGGTTTTTACCTAATTAAAAAGTTAAGTTCGTTGTGTTGGTCTAATCGAATTGAAAAACTTGTGTTTAATGTGTGACTCTATTGTTTTTGGTGGAAATAAAGATGTGTCGTTGTAGTGTTTAAAATAAAAGGAGTGGGACAATTAAAGTAAAGGTGCTCTTAACGTAAATCTAAGTCTAAGTAAAGGTGCAAGTATTTATAAACGTGACTGAAATTAAAGGGCACTAAAGTAAATGACGTAAACTTAAATCTATCTAAGGCAAACTTAAAGTGCGACTAAAACTAAGGCAAGTCTAAAATAAAACTAAGGCAAATACTCTTAAAGTGCAATTAAAATAAAGGCGGGAAAAATAAAGCTTGAAAATAAAAATCAAAGACAAAAGCTAATAAGAACCTGAATACAGCTCATTCGGAATTATCCTTCGTTCGGAACAATCACTCGTCCTAAATGTCACCTTTGGTTGAAATGATTCTTCTTTACTTGGAATATTACCAAAATCCTTGATCCGGAACAAATTGATCTGAATATGTCACTTATCCAAAACAATCCTTCGTTCGGAACTTTACTGATTCGGAACTCTAAGTTTTTGCCTTGATTCGGAACAAATTGGTCACCCTTGATTCGGAAGTTTCCGAATGAACCTCCTTGATTCGGAAGTTTAAAACTTCCGAATGAACAACCTTTACTCGGAACTTTTTAAGTTCCGAATGAGTTCTCCTTGATCCGGAACACCTTGATTCGGAAGACTTCCGGATGAAGCCTTCTTGACTCGGAAGTTTCAGACTTCCGGATGAACACTCTTCGTCCGGAACTTTGTTCGGAAGATTTGGTCGGTTCGGAACTTTTTAAAGTTCCGAATGAAGGTCTTTACTCGGAACTTCTTGAGTTCCGAATGAACAATACTTCCTTCCTTGATCCGGAAGTTTGAGACTTCCAGATGAATCCCTTGATTCGGAACTTTGAAAGTTCCGAATGAACGAACTCCCTCAATTGATTCGGAAGATTTCCTGGAAGATCAGAAACACAAACCAACTCCCCCGAAGAACAAGGGATTACAGATACAACAGATATAACCAAAAATTAATCTAAATAACACAACGATTTAAACTAAACAGTAACGAAATCAATATATAACATAAACAAACAATTTAAAACAAGAAATCAAACAACTTTAACCACAATAATCAAAAACCACTTAAGTAAATCAACAAAAATTAAGAACATGAACATAAACAAATCAACTCAAAGATTAAAGAAAGGTAGAATGAGATTAACAAGATAAAGATAAAGCTCAACAAGAATTAAAAGAAAAACTTACTTGGAATTAAATGGTAATTAAGTGCAAGACAAGGTAATTAAATTTGACAAGTATTTAAATTGACAAGGTAATTAAATTGACAAGGTAATTTAAATGGTGGAAGACTAATTGTCACACTTAGCCAACAAGAGTGAAATGTAAAAAATCCTAATCTATATATAGGGGAGGATTAAGGAAGCTTCCTCCCCTCTTTCCTTTCTTCTTAATTACAAGCTTAAGTCCCTCCTTTTATTAATCTTCATTAATTGCGTCATAAGTCCTTTTCTTCTAATCTTATTTAAACTTGGACTTAAGGGACTTTTGGCTTCGGGATTTCTTCGAACTCGTCTTTAAATTCTTCAATAAAATAGACTTGAATTCTTTGGCTTTTGATAAACTTCCGTCTTTTGACTTTTTCTTCGATAAATCTTCAGAATTGGTCGTGGACTTCCGTTCTTTTTGCACTCTCGACTTCTTGACTTCGTCTTTCATCCTTTTCTTCAATAAAAGTCCGTAAATGCCCGTGAATGTCCGTGTTTTCTCCACTTTTCACGTTTTCATCCTAAATCACAACAAAAACACAAACCACGCATAATTCTGACATAAAAGACATAAAATACACGTTTTGGTCCGGTTATTATTGTAATTAAGTGGTAGAAAAGATGGGTGTTTACACACCTATCAAATCCCCTACACTTGACCATTGCAATGTCCTCATGCAATGCACTAGTTACAAAGCAAGATTATACTTTTCATCATAATCAATCCACGTTGGCCTTTATTAAAGAGATAGAAAATTAAAATCATACAAAATAAAGAAATCAAAAGCATACCTTGGGTTTTGAAAATGTTATGAATAATCATCATCCTCAAGTTTTCACTTTCTCCAAACCAAGCTTAAAAACGAGATCATTGTTATTATAAGTTAGTAGGCTAACACGAACTCATGTGGGCCAATTATTCACTTAGACTCCCTTATTCCTAGGGGTATCTCTTATATTTTATTGTTGTCTTGAATGATCACGAGGATGCATTGTTTGACTTATTTCGATAGTTATTTAGTCTGAAAATAAAGTGAACGATTTAATCAATAGTTAGCTAAAGGACCAAATCTTTTAAAACTGCTTCTCGGGACCTCATAAAGTTCATATCTTGGCATAACTCGCTTCGCGATTTGAGACCTTTCTCGGACCGATATTTGGCAGCGACTTCATACTTCAAATCTTGAGAGACGTTCATGAAATAATGGTCTTCTCTTCATAATAGGAATTCTTCACTTTGAAGTTTTGAGAGATTCATACTTGGACCACGACTTCTTCATTTTTCTCCAATCTTTATTTTGGACTTTGATATACAACGATCCGCCTCCTTTTATGACTTGGATCTATTTATCCTCATACCTTGTTAGGGTCTTTTCGGATACACTTCTCCATGACTTTTGGGGAGTTTTGCTTTACGTCGTGTGTCTCGATCCTTCATATTGATTTTCGATAAATGATTCTTCACATCACTTTGGATCTTTAGCAACAAAATATAGCCCTCATGCCTTGTTAGGGCCTTTTCGGACTCGCCAATCTTCGCATCCCGCTTCAAAAAGTTATGCCTTGGCTATGAACTCTAATCCATACCGAGCAACTTTTAAACGATCTGGGGCTAGAAGCTAAGTAACTTTTCAAATCGTACAACCTTATTTATTAGCAGATAAATTATTAGCAAGCGATGGGAGAATAGGCTTATAATTAACTCACATAAATTCACGAAAGAATACCGAACTTATAATTGGCTCTATCATCTCTCGTTCTCCACAGTTTAAAATCTCAAGTAATGAGACTCGTGGATACTTAGCCTATTAAATCAAAGTTTTGGGTTTTCGAGTCACCTATAGGATCTTGCAAATTCTTAGACTTTTTCAAGTTTAGAAATCGCGTTTTAAAGTTCCCTTGATAAACGACTCTCTAGGATCAATTATAGGAACTTGCGAAAAGTTCTTGTTCTTAACCCGTGAGAGTTAAGACTTTCGCGTTTTATAGCTCCCTATATAAAAGCCTAGCAAAACTTGACTTAAACACGTTAAGGATACTAGCTAGAGTAAACTTGGATTGAGTCAAAAGATTCACAACGTTTGAAAATTAAAACCACTTATTAAACATTTATTCTAATAAGGAAAGAAAATAACTATACAAAGGGAAAAACTAATAGGCCAAAATAGATCAAAAATTTTGAAAAATGTCGAAAAATTGATTTTCCGGTTAAAATGAGGACAAATACAAGGAAAAGACCACTTAACTTCGATAGAAGTCCCCCTACACTTAAGATAAACATTGTCCTCAATGTTTAAGAATGTGGGAGTAAACTCCCCTACACTTAGGACATTGTGCACGTTGTTTAAATCTCGTGAAGGAAAAGACAACTAAAGAGACCCCTATTGTCATGACGAGGCGGAGACGGTAATGGTGCACTAATACTAGGTGTAGGAGGAGTAGGGATACATGGTGGTGGAGGAGGTGTAAATGATGGTGGTGGGATAGGTGGATCGACAATGGTAATTCCACTACGCGTAGTTATAGCACTCATATTAGATCGCGGATTAGTGACGGTGTTTGAAGGTAGAGAACTCGAAGAAGAAGAAGGTTGAGCTTCGGGCAAGAAACTAGCCAACAGATTCTTTAATTCAGTTGTTTGAGTGATGAAGGAGAATTGAAGATTATCACGAACCTCGGTTCTGATGTCATTACCTTGCTTCAAGATATCTCCTTTCAAATTAATTATTTGGCTCTGTAGATTCTTGATTTGCTCACCTTGAGTTCTCATGATGGTGTCAACATCGGGATTAATGGGTGGGTGTTGTTGGGTGTGTGGTTGATAAGGGTTAGAAGCTCTTGGTGGGATTTGGTTGCTTCTATTGTAGTTGTTGGCGGGGTTTTGGTTTTGAGGAGAAAAACCGGGTGAAAGGTAGTTGTTGGAACGGTAGCTCAGCAGATTTCTATCCCCTTGTTGTCTAGCTTGGTAATTTTCCGGTGAATAATTACCGTAAGCTGCATACACATTTTCCGGAAGTCGAAGGACAATCGGTGTATGAGTGAGGACCGCCACATGTTTCACAAGGATTAGCAACCGCTTTAACTTGTTGTTGTTGTTGGTTTGAAGCGAGAAGTGTAATACTTTTACTCATTTCGGCCATCATGCGGGTGAGTTCGGTCATCTCAGGGTTTGCTGAGGTAGAAGAAACATTGACTCTCGGGTTGTTCCTAGAAGAAGCTGAGGAATCCCAGTTCTTGTGGTGAGTAGTCATGTTCTCAATTAACTCTCTACACTCCTCGGGTCTCCTTTTCATGAATGTGCCACCAGCGGCTGCATTAATCGTATCACGATCTCGAAAAGTCAAACCGTTGTAGAAAGTATCAATTAGGGTCACAGGGAGCATGTTGTGGTTTGGACATCTATCGATCAAGACATTATATCTCTCCCAAGCGTCAAAAAGAGATTCATCAGGGTCTTGCATGAAACCGCTGATCTGTTTGCGAAGGCTTGTGACCATGGATGGTGGAAAGTAGCGCGATAAAAATCGTTGAGTCATATCATCCCAAGTGTGAATAGAATTCTTCGGGAGACGATCAAACCATTTCTCGGCATGATGTGATAGAGTATGTGGGAAGAGTTGTAGGCGAAGTACATCCATTGTGGCACCAGGCAACTTCATGCTTTGGGTGATTGTAATGAACTTGTCGAGGTGTTTGTTGGCATCATCATCAGGCAATCCACGGAATGGGTTTGTTTGCACTTGCTGAATCATGTGGTGCTTCAACAAAAACTCAGGAGCGTTGATTTGCATCGGCGCAATCGGTCCTCCTCGTCCAAACATGGTTGGTTGACAAAGTTCCTCCATGGTCTGAAGATCGGGTTGTGGAAGAGCATTGTTGTTATTATTATTATTGAGGTTCGGTGGAATGTTGTTGTTAACACCTGCCATATCTAAATCTTCTTGAGGCTCGGGCTCTTGATAATTAGAAGATCTAGTACGCATACACCTGAAAATGCAAAAGAAAACAAAACCAAACACAAAAACAATATATATACACAATAAAGATAAAATCTTTTTGGATTTTTGAAATTTTTAATTTTTATGGTTTTTTATAGTTTATAACTTTTTATGATTTTTTGAATTTTTTTATGCAAGAAAAATAACGTTCACAAGTGAGCGGATCCCAAAAAGCAACGTGTCTAGCACAGAAAACTGTTGATCTTTACGAAAAGAGCCGGCAGCGGCGCCATTTGATAACTAGGTTTTTACCTAATTAAAAAGTTAAGTTCGTTGTGTTGGTCTAATCGAATTGAAAAACTTGTGTTTAATGTGTGACTCTATTGTTTTTGGTGGAAATAAAGATGTGTCGTTGTAGTGTTTAAAATAAAAGGAGTGGGACAATTAAAGTAAAGGTGCTCTTAACGTAAATCTAAGTCTAAGTAAAGGTGCAAGTATTTAAAAACGTGACTGAAATTAAAGGGCACTAAAGTAAATGACGTAAACTTAAATCTATCTAAGGCAAACTTAAAGTGCGACTAAAACTAAGGCAAGTCTAAAATAAAACTAAGGCAAATAATCTTAAAGTGCAATTAAAATAAAGGCGGGAAAAATAAAGCTTGAAAATAAAAATCAAAGACAAAAGCTAATAAGAACCTGAATACAGCTCATTCGGAATTATCCTTCGTTCGGAACAATCACTCGTCCTAAATGTCACCTTTGGTTGAAATGATTCTTCTTTACTTGGAATATTACCAAAATCCTTGATCCGGAACAAATTGATCTGAATATGTCACTTATCCAAAACAATCCTTCGTTCGGAACTTTACTGATTCGGAACTCTAAGTTTTTGCCTTGATTCGGAACAAATTGGTCACCCTTGATTCGGAAGTTTCCGAATGAACCTCCTTGATTCGGAAGTTTAAAACTTCCGAATGAACAACCTTTACTCGGAACTTTTTAAGTTCCGAATGAGTTCTCCTTGATCCGGAACACCTTGATTCGGAAGACTTCCGGATGAAGCCTTCTTGACTCGGAAGTTTCAGACTTCCGGATGAACACTCTTCGTCCGGAACTTTGTTCGGAAGATTTGGTTGGTTCGGAACTTTTTAAAGTTCCGAATGAAGGTCTTTACTCGGAACTTCTTGAGTTCCGAATGAACAATACTTCCTTCCTTGATCCGGAAGTTTGAGACTTCCGGATGAATCCCTTGATTCGGAACTTTGAAAGTTCCGAATGAACGAACTCCCTCAATTGATTCGGAAGATTTCCTGGAAGATCAGAAACACAAACCAACTCCCCCGAAGAACAAGGGATTACAGATACAGCAGATATAACCAAAAATTAATCTAAATAACACAACGATTTAAACTAAACAGTCACGAAATCAATATATAACATAAACAAACAATTTAAAACAAGAAATCAAACAACTTTAACCACAATAATCAAAAACCACTTAAGTAAATCAACAAAAATTAAGAACATGAACATAAACAAATCAACTCAAAGATTAAAGAAAGGTAGAATGAGATTAACAAGATAAAGATAAACCTCAACAAGAATTAAAAGAAAAACTTACTTGGAATTAAATGGTAATTAAGTGCAAGACAAGGTAATTAAATTTGACAAGTATTTAAATTGACAAGGTAATTAAATTGACAAGGTAATTTAAATGGTGGAAGACTAATTGTCACACTTAGCCAACAAGAGTGAAATGTAAAAAATCCTAATCTATATATAGGGGAGGATTAAGGAAGCTTCCTCCCCTCTTTCCTTTCTTCTTAATTACAAGCTTAAGTCCCTCCTTTTATTAATCTTCATTAATTGCGTCATAAGTCCTTTTCTTCTAATCTTCTTTAAACTTGGACTTAAGGGATTTTTGGCTTCGGGATTTCTTCGAACTCGTCTTTAAATTCTTCAATAAAATAGACTTGAATTCTTTGGCTTTTGATAAACTTCCGTCTTTTGACTTTTTCTTCGATAAATCTTCAGAATTGGTCTTGGACTTCCGTTCTTTTTGCACTCTCGACTTCTTGACTTCGTCTTTCATCCTTTTCTTCAATAAAAGTCCGTAAATGCCCGTGAATGTCCGTGTTTTCTCCACTTTTCACGTTTTCATCCTAAATCACAACAAAAACACAAACCACGCATAATTCCGACATAAAAGACATAAAATACACGTTTTGGTCCGGTTATTATTGTAATTAAGTGGTAGAATAGATGGGTGTTTACACACCTATCAAATCCCCTACACTTGACCATTGCAATGTCCTCATGCAATGCACTAGTTACAAAGCAAGATTACACTTTTCATCATAATCAATCCACGTTGGCCTTTATTAAAGAGATAGAAAATTAAAATCATACAAAATAAAGAAATCAAAAGCATACCTTGGGTTTTGAAAATGTTATGAATAATCATCATCCTCAAGTTTTCACTTTCTCCAAACCAAGCTTAAAAACGAGATCATTGTTATTATAAGTTAGTAGGCTAACACGAACTCATGTGGGCCAATTATTCACTTAGACTCCCTTATTCCTAGGGGTATCTCTTATATTTTATTGTTGTCTTGAATGATCACGAGGATGCATTGTTTGACTTATTTTGATAGTTATTTAGTCTGAAAATAAAGTGAACGATTTAATCAATAGTTAGCTAAAGGACCAAATCTTTTAAAACTGCTTCTCGGGACCTCATAAAGTTCATATCTTGGCATAACTCGCTTCGCGATTTGAGACCTTTCTCGGACCGATATTTGGCAGCGACTTCATACTTCAAATCTTGAGAGACGTTCATGAAATAATGGTCTTCTCTTCATAATAGGAATTCTTCACTTTGAAGTTTTGAGAGATTCATACTTGGACCACGACTTCTTCATTTTTCTCCAATCTTTATTTTGGACTTTGATATACAACGACCCGCCTCCTTTTATGACTTGGATCTATTTATCCTCATACCTTGTTAGGGTCTTTTCGGATACACTTCTCCATGACTTTTGGGGAGTTTTGCTTTACGTCGTGTGTCTCGATCCTTCATATTGATTTTCGATAAATGATTCTTCACATCACTTTGGATCTTTAGCAACAAAATATAGCCCTCATGCCTTGTTAGGGCCTTTTCGGACTCGCCAATCTTCGCATCCCGCTTCAATAAGTTATGCCTTGGCTATGAACTCTAATCCATACCGAGCAACTTTTAAACGATCTGGGGCTAGAAGCTAAGTAACTTTTTAAATCGTACAACCTTATTTATTAGCAGATAAATTATTAGCAAGCGATGGGAGAATAGGCTTATAATTAACTCACATAAATTCACGAAAGAATACCGAACTTATAATTGGCTCTATCATCTCTCGTTCTCCACAGTTTAAAATCTCAAGTAATGAGACTCGTGGATACTTAGCCTATTAAATCAAAGTTTTGGGTTTTCGAGTCACCTATAGGATCTTGCAAATTCTTAGACTTTTTCAAGTTTAGAAATCGCGTTTTAAAGTTCTCTTGATAAACGACTCTCTAGGATCAATTATAGGAACTTGCGAAAAGTTCTTGTTCTTAACCCGTGAGAGTTAAGACTTTCGCGTTTTATAGCTCCCTATATAAAAGCCTAGCAAAACTTGACTTAAACACGTTAAGGATACTAGCTAGAGTAAACTCGGATTGAGTCAAAAGATTCACAACGTTTGAAAATTAAAACCACTTATTAAACATTTATTCTAATAAGGAAAGAAAATAACTATACAAAGGGAAAAACTAATAGGCCAAAATAGATCAAAAATTTTGAAAAATGTCGAAAAATTGATTTTCCGGTTAAAATGAGGACAAATACAAGGAAAAGACCACTTAACTTCGATAGAAGTCCCCCCTACACTTAAGATAAACATTGTCCTCAATGTTTAAGAATGTGGGAGTAAACTCCCCTACACTTAGGAAATTGTGCACGTTGTTTAAATCTCGTGAAGGAAAAGACAACTAAAGAGACTCCTATTGTCATGACGAGGCGGAGACGGTAATGGTGCACTAATACTAGGTGTAGGAGGAGTAGGGATACATGGTGGTGGAGGAGGTGTAGATGATGGTGGTGGGATAGGTGGATCGACAATGGTAATTCCACTACGCGTAGTTATAGCACTCACATTAGCTCGCGGATTAGTGACGGTGTTTGAAGGTAGAGAACCCGAAGAAGAAGAAGGTTGAGCTTCGGGCAAGAAACTAGCCAACAGATTCTTTAATTCAGTTGTTTGAGTGATGAAGGAGGATTGAAGATTATCACGAACCTCGGTTCTGATGTCATTACCTTGCTTCAAGATATCTCCTTTCAAATTAATTATTTGGCTCTGTAAATTCTTGATTTGCTCACCTTGAGTTCTCATGATGGTGTCAACATCGGGATTAATGGGTGGGTGTTGTTGGGTGGGTGGTTGATAAGGGTTAGAAGCTCTTGGTGGGATTTGGTTGCTTCTATTGTAGTTGTTGGCGGGGTTTTGGTTTTGAGGAGAACAAACCGGGTGAAAGGTAGTTGTTGGAACGGTAGCTCAGCAGATTTCTATCCCCTTGTTGTCTAGCTTGATAATTTTCCGGTGAATAATTACCGTAAGCTGCATACACATTTTCCGGATTTCCTTGAGTCGAAGGACAATCGGTGTATGAGTGAGGACCGCCACATGTTTCACAAGGATTAGCAACCGCTTTAACTTGTTGTTGTTGTTGGTTTGAAGCGAGAAGTGTAATACTTTTACTCATTTCGGCCATCATGCGGGTGAGTTCGGTCATCTCAGGGTTTGCTGAGGTAGAAGAAACATTGACTCTCGGGTTGTTCCTAGAAGAAGCAGAGGAATCCCAGTTCTTGTGGTGAGTAGTCATGTTCTCTATTAACTCGCTACACTCCTCGGGTCTCCTTTTCATGAATGTGCCACCGGCGGCTGCATTAATCGTATCACGATCTCGAAAAGTCAAACCGTTGTAGAAAGTATCAATTAGGGTCACAGGGAGCATGTTGTGGTTTGGACATCTATCGATCAAGACATTATATCTCTCCCAAGCGCCAAAAAGAGATTCATCAGGGTCTTGCATGAAACCGTTGATCTGATTGCGAAGGCTTGTGACCATGGATGGTGGAAAGTAGCGCGATAAAAATCGTTGAGTCATATCATCCCAAGTGTGAATAGAATTCTTCGGGAGACGATCAAACCATTTCTCGGCATGATGTGATAGAGTATGTGGGAAGAGTTGTAGGCGAAGTACATCCATTGTGGCACCAGGCAACTTCATGCTTTGGGTGATTGTAATGAACTTGTCGAGGTGTTTGTTGGCATCATCATCAGGCAATCCACGGAATGGGTTTGTTTGCACTTGCTGAATCATGTGGTGCTTCAACGAAAACTCAGGAGCGTTGATTTGCATCGGCGCAATCGGTCCTCCTCGTCCAAACATGGTTGGTTGACAAAGTTCCTCCATGGTCCGAAGATCGGGCTGTGGAAGAGCATTGTTGTTATTATTATTATTGAGGTTCGGTGGAATGTTGTTGTTAACACCTGCCATATCTAAACCTTCTTGAGGCTCGGGCTCTTGATAATTAGAAGATCTAGTACGCATACACCTGAAAATGCAAAAGAAAACAAAACCAAACACAAAAATAATATATATACACAATAAAGATAAAATCTTTTTGGATTTTTGAAATTTTTAATTTTTATGGTTTTTTATAGTTTATAATTTTGTGATTTTTTGAATTTTTTTATGCAAGAAAAATAACGTTCACAAGTGAGCGGATCCCAAAAAGCAACGTGTCTAGCATAGAAAACTGTTGATCTTTACGAAAAGAGCCGGCAACGGCGCCATTTGATAACTAGGTTTTTACCTAATTAAAAAGTTAAGTTCGTTGTGTTGGTCTAATCGAATTGAAAAACTTGTGTTTAATGTGTGACTCTATTGTTTTTGGTGGAAATAAAGATGTGTCGTTGTAGTGTTTAAAATAAAAGGAGTGGGACAATTAAAGTAAAGGTGCTCTTAACGTAAATCTAAGTCTAAGTAAAGGTGCAAGTATTTAAAAACGTGACTGAAATTAAAGGGCACTAAAGTAAATGACGTAAACTTAAATCTATCTAAGGCAAACTTAAAGTGCGACTAAAACTAAGGCAAGTCTAAAATAAAACTAAGGCAAATAATCTTAAAGTGCAATTAAAATAAAGGCGGGAAGAATAAAGCTTGAAAATAAAAATCAAAGACAAAAGCTAATAAGAACCTGAATACAGCTCATTCGGAATTATCCTTCGTTCGGAACAATCACTCGTCCTAAATGTCACCTTTGGTTGAAATGATTCTTCTTTACTTGGAATATTACCAAAATCCTTGATCCGGAACAAATTGATCTGAATATGTCACTTATCCAAAACAATCCTTCGTTCGGAACTTTACTGATTCGGAACTCTAAGTTTTTGCCTTGATTCGGAACAAATTGGTCACCCTTGATTCGGAAGTTTCCGAATGAACCTCCTTGATTCGGAAGTTTAAAACTTCCGAATGAACAACCTTTACTCGGAACTTTTTAAGTTCCGAATGAGTTCTCCTTGATCCGGAACACCTTGATTCGGAAGACTTCCGGATGAAGCCTTCTTGACTCGGAAGTTTCAGACTTCCGGATGAACACTCTTCGTCCGGAACTTTGTTCGGAAGATTTGGTTGGTTCGGAACTTTTTAAAGTTCCGAATGAAGGTCTTTACTCGGAACTTCTTGAGTTCCGAATGAACAATACTTCCTTCCTTGATCCGGAAGTTTGAGACTTCCGGATGAATCCCTTGATTTGGAACTTTGAAAGTTCCGAATGAACGAACTCCCTCAATTGATTCGGAAGATTTCCTGGAAGATCAGAAACACAAACCAACTCCCCCGAAGAACAAGGGATTACAGATACAGCAGATATAACCAAAAATTAATCTAAATAACACAACGATTTAAACTAAACAGTAACGAAATCAATATATAACATAAACAAACAATTTAAAACAAGAAATCAAACAACTTTAACCACAATAATCAAAAACCACTTAAGTAAATCAACAAAAATTAAGAACATGAACATAAACAAATCAACTCAAAGATTAAAGAAAGGTAGAATGAGATTAACAAGATAAAGATAAAGCTCAACAAGAATTAAAAGAAAAACTTACTTGGAATTAAATGGTAATTAAGTGCAAGACAAGGTAATTAAATTTGACAAGTATTTAAATTGACAAGGTAATTAAATTGACAAGGTAATTTAAATGGTGGAAGACTAATTGTCACACTTAGCCAACAAGAGTGAAATGTAAACAATCCTAATCTATATATAGGGGAGGATTAAGGAAGCTTCCTCCCCTCTTTCCTTTTTCTTATTTACAAGCTTAAGTCCCTCCTTTTATTAATCTTCATTAATTGCGTCATAAGTCCTTTTCTTCTAATCTTCTTTAAACTTGGACTTAAGGGACTTTTGGCTTCGGGATTTCTTCGAACTCGTCTTTAAATTTTTCAATAAAATAGACTTGAATTCTTCGGCTTTTGATAAACTTCCGTCTTTTGACTTTTTCTTCGATAAATCTTCAGAATTGGTCGTGGACTTCCGTTCTTTTTGCACTCTCGACTTCTTGACTTCGTCTTTCATCCTTTTCTTCAATAAAAGTCCGTAAATGCCCGTGAATGTCCGTGTTTTCTCCACTTTTCACCTTTTCATCCTAAATCACAACAAAAACACAAACCACGCATAATTCCGACATAAAAGACATAAAATACACGTTTTGGTCCGGTTATTATTGTAATTAAGTGGTAGAAAAGATGGGTGTTTACACACCTATCAGTTACCAAAGTGTCATCAAAGTCATTCATAAAAGGAATGCTTTGGATTGGTTGGGGTTGTGTGGTCACTTCCAAGGGTGCACTTGGAGTAAAGGGTGAAGAGAGTTCATTCATTCTTGAGTTGAATGAAGAGGAGGTAGAACCAATGGAGTGGTTAGTACCATGGGTGGATGATGTCTTGCATGGTGCAAGAGGTGGGGAAGGTGATGAAGAAATGAGGATAGGAGCCATCTCATTCTTTGGTGTGTGGAAAGGTGAGGAGTTAGGCTTGGCTACCTTAATCCTTATTTTGAGTGTTTTCCTTGGGGTGGAGGTCTTGGAAGTGTTTGAGGTTTTGATACACACCATGGTTGATTAGGGTGGTTTAAGGTTTAGGAAGTATGTTTGATGTGTGAAGAACATGGCAAACAAGGTGGGTTTAAATGGGTGAGGGGATGATCCAAACTAGTAATGGGTTAAAATCATTTTAGGTGAATAATGAATTTAGGTAAGCTAGTTTAGGAAATGTGCAGTTTATTACTGAAAATCATGCAAGGTTTACACAGATTTAAGAAAACAGTGTAAAGCAAAGATGCTGTCGTGCACAGTGACCGGCGGTTTCTTATCTAGGACCGGCGGTACCTTATCGATAAGGAACCGCGGGTCGATATGGAACCGCGACCAGAGGGCTTTCAAAAATTTCTCATCCCAAATTTTGATAAACCCAGATTTTTCCCAAAAGATTCACAAGCCAAAGTTAACTACAGATCATAATCTAAGAAGCTAACTATCATAAGGAATACACAAAGCTATGTAAATCACAAACATCATTGCATGAGCAACATTTAGGATCAAAATAAATAATAATCCAAACATGTAACATAAGTTAATAAACAACTAAACCAAAGTGTTAATAAGCAAATGTTTAAGCTGCAAATGATAACCAAACTTTGACACAACTCAAAGTCTTCACCTCCTTTTCTTGCCTAAATCCTTGATCATTTTTCCCAGATACTTGATTCCCTTTCTTGACTCAATCCGGTGATCATGAAAATCACCTCGGGTTCAAAGATTTTGACGGTAAAGTTCCTATAAATTGAGATTACTAGGAACTTCACTATAGGAATGGTGGGGAGGGGAAGCAATGTCATCTAAACCATCCACGAATGAGTTTGTGGAGTGGTGAGAAGAACTCGAAGAGTCAATGGTAGCACTTGTGCCAATGCCATCACCATCACTTGTTGGCATGTCCATGTCCTCATCATTGAACTCTAGTTGGTCGAATTTACGATCAGATCTTGTCTTTCTCTTATATACCTCTTGAATAGGCAGCATGACCCGTTTGACAGGTTGAAACTGAGAAAGATCAAGATTTGGAAAATCACGACCAACCCTTTTAAAAAGGCGAGTGAGAAGCATTGCGTAAGGGAGGTTTGTTTTGGGTTTGTGAATAGCATAATTGATCCGTTGAGCGATAAAATATGCCAAATTGTACTTGGTGTTGGTAAAGATGCAATATAACATATGCACTAAACACGCCGGAACATGATCCCGGTTTCCACCAAGACAAAACACATTTTCCCTAAGGATATTGGTCCATTGAACCATATTATCATTAAGGTCGCTCAAGAGAACCTCATGACGTTTCACCGAACGTACCTTAGTATGAAGGCTTCTCTTAACGAGTCGATTATGCTTTTTGGAGACAATGTCGACAATGAAGTCAAGATCAATTTCCTCATGATCATTTGGAGGACAATTGTAGGATTCAAGGAGAGCACTAAGCTTCCATTTATCCGTGAAGCGACAAGTGCCTACAAATGGGACATCAAGAATTTGACCAAACACTTCTAGAGAGTATTGAATGAGTTGATCTTTCAAGATGAACCTAACAAATATTCCATCATTGTTTTCAATGACGAAGTATGTGCTAAAGAACTCCAATAGGAATCGAGGATAGATGTCTTCCTTAATGTTCAACAAACAACCAAATCTAATGTTTTCAAACATGGACTTGATGTAGACATAATCCTTGATATCTTTTTGGACAACTCTACCCTCATGAAAGCAACGAGATTGAAGAGAGGAAAAAGTATGGGCAAGGTGAGTTGAGTGACAAAAGTCGGATAGGTTAGGAATATATTGTTTGGTGAGTTGATGATCCTTTTGGTATTGTGAAGGCATGATTAGTACCTAAATAAACATAAGACAATATTTTTCCAATCACTCATATGAAAAATAAAATCAAAAATTAAAAATATGAGAATGTGTTATATCAATTTCTTGACAAACATAGGATTGAATCAATATCATTCTCATGTTCACAATGTGTCTATTCCATCATTAACCAAGAACACATGATCTATGCTAGATCAATAATGGATTAGAACATTGGTTTTTCAAAACAAGGTTTTTAGGTAAGCATTAACAATGTCATTACCTACTTGTTCATGGGTTCATCTCAAATCCATCATTCAACCAAAATCATTTAGCCTAAATTCGGATTTGTTCTACAAGTGGGTTTTAGTGAAATATTAATGAATATGAACCCAAGGAATCACAGTAAAATAACCATGTCAACCCACATTCCTATTAAGGTTTTAATTCAATTTCAATTTTAAAAATCCCCAATTATGAAAGGATGAACCCTAGAACAAAATAGATGAAATTGAAAGAAAATACTTACAATTAATTGATGTTAGATGAAGGATGAGTGAAACCCACAACTTGGAATCAGTTAGTTTGAGTGATTGAAGGTTTTGGAAGCTTCAACAATGGTGGAAAAACAAGAAAACCGTCGCTGTGTGTTTTTGGGAGAGAGAGATAGTGGTTTGAAAATGAATAATATATTCAAACTGGCGCTCTGACAAAACTTACTGCCCGCGGTACCTTATCGATAAGGTACCGCGCTTTGAGCCGCCTAGATAAGGAACCGCCTACAGAGGCAGGTTTTTATCTATGAAAAACGCCAAATTTTGAAAAACAAGTTTTTCTAAAATACTTAAGATTAAATCATGAGCCTTTTAGAATATCATTGGATCATCATAACACTAAGCAATATGCCTTAACGAAGGATTACGAGTTAAATCAAGATCGAAAAGAACCGAAACGGACAAACGACTACTCATAGCAAAACGACTAAGTGGAGAGAAGTCAAGGGAAGTGAATCAAGACTAGGACCAATGCTCAAGGGATTAATGACAATCTTCAAATAGTTGTAACGAAGAGCTTGTGTCATGTATAGTGGTTTAAGACGTGCCTTTCCGGCGAAACGTTAAACGGCTTTGGTAATGAATAAGCACAAAGCAATTATTCAAGTATAGACTAAGATCACTTTCAATAATAGTCTTAGTCTAAACCAAAATATGAGCAAGGTATTAATTCACTTTCTCTCCCACAAAGGGCCTACCAACCGTATGGGTGCAAACCATGAAATCATGCTTCATACTTTAAGCTTCTACTAACTCACTCTACATCACCATAGTGAGTCAAGTATCCAAGCAATGAAGGTTTGAGAGGATAAAGGAAAAGAAGCACAAACCACAAATAAATGTCAAGGCAAGGATGCCGAGAACAAGCACATAGTCAAGTAATGATCAAAAGAATGATCAAAGGGCGTGTGGAAGAACGAAAGCGTACCTTGGACACAAAGAGCAATCCTTGAAGGAATAAGTGCTATGCCCAATCAATGACTATGATGAGTACTAAGTCTTCAAGGACTAGTATCATTCCCAATCATCTTGGTATCATCATTCAAAGATTTTAAAGATCAATGAAGATGAGTCTTCTACAAGTGCAAGTAACTCAATCCACAACCAATTAAGTGATTGATCTTCATGAGTACCTACACAAAGCAAGATGCAAACTAGTAGATACATTTCAAGAGTATATCTAAAATGCATAAAGGCTACTAATCTTAAGTGGGATGCAATATTATCAATTAAAAGACCTATTTTCAAAGAAAACATAGTTTTGACCAAAGAGAAACTTTAGTACAACTAGACCTTCTAATTTGAGGAGACAATGGATCGATCCAAGTTTCAAAGTACAATATACTTCAAAGATCTTGAGTGACCATCGCTCTGATACCAATTGTAGAAACTAGAAGGGGGGGTTGAATAGTTTCTCTTCGATTGGTGACCAAATTAAAATTACTTTCAATTTGGTTTGTATCAAAACTATCTTTTACTTGAGGCTAAGTTGCATAATGATTAGGTTCAATTCAAATGCACTAGCAAAGATAATAGGTAAGTATAATGATAATGAAATAAGTAAAGAGTAAGGAAAGAGACAACCCAGTGGGAAGACACCAAGATTTATAGTGGTTCGACAACGAGGCTCTATCCTCGTTTCTACTCCACTCCTCGAGTACACCTACTCGAGATTTCCACTATATCCACAAGCTCCCTTCTCGGCGGAGAAAACCTTACATCGTTGCTTACATTATTTTCTGACACTAAGCTAAATGTCAAGACCTAATCTTTAGCTAGGACCAATCTACACGACGTTGCCTACTTCACAATTTAACGACACAAGGATAGATGTCGGGTTCTAATCTTAAGGTAGAACCAATCTTCACGACGTTGCCTACTTCACCATTTTACGACACAAGGCTAGATGTCGAGTTCTAATCGAAAGCTAGAACCAATCTTCATGACTCTTCACTTTGAAGCTAAGTGAGAACTTCACACAACACAACTACTTATCACTTTTAAGTTTAGTGAGAACTCACAAGACACAACCACATCACTTTATAGTTTAGTGAGAACTCCTAATTAAATCTATTACAACTCAACTAGACTTATCCAAGTACACACATGTAGCTTGGATTTACACAACACAAATCCAAGCAAACACATATGCAATGGATGTACACAACAAATCCAAGTATCCACTAATAACTTGGATGAACACAACTAGTCCAAGTATTCATAAATACATTAGATTGACCTAAAACAAAAAGGGTATCATGATGAATATGACTAGCTCATAGATTCATCTTTATCACAACACTAGTGAGTGAGTGATCTTCTCATTGGACAAGGTAAAGGAGGGGATCAAGAGGATAATCATATGTAAACATCCTTAACAATTTAAGTGATCATTTACTAATGATTATGCCATAGAAAATAGAAGAGGGCTGAGAAAAACGTCCAAGAGGCTTACTGGAAAATGAGATTTGACCCACTATTTAAAGGAGACAAAGTATAACGGATCTATAACGGCTAGCTGGGCGCGGTACCTTATCTCACCCCGCGGTACCATATCGCTAAGGTACCGCGTAGGTACTTAAGGTACCGCCACTAGACTCCGCTTCGTTTTTTGTCTTTTAGTGGGGTGGGAATATCTGAGGTATTTGAAACCTTCAAAGGATATTCTAACAACATTTGGAATATGCTATTTTCAAATTTTCATTTTCTATTTTCATAAAACATTTTCTAAAAAAGAAAGTTTATTAAAAAGTCTTTTGTCATATTAACAAAAGTGAGTTTTAAGGATAATCATTTTGATGATCACTAAGTATGATTAAGAAAGGTTAGTGATATGATTATTACCTTGATGATAGTGTTAGTTAAATAATTCATTTTGTGTTTTACACTAAATGTGTTGTATGGTTTGTTGTGATCAAAACTAAGAAAGATTAGTTAATACTAATAATGTTTTTAGGCATCACTTGCATTAACAACGTCTTTTCCGCTAATTCGACATCAATGACGGTTTTCTCGATGAAAACGTTACCGCCGAAGCTACTATACCCAACGATTTACCGTTTGACGATGAGTTTGTTGACGGTGACATTCATTCGTATCTTTTTTAACCCTCCTTCGATTCTGAAGATGTTTTTTGAGCATTCGCGGAGCATGGCGGAATCGTGCGTGACCGGTAAATCTGACGATGCGTGAGGTTAAACTCATGATCTGATGAAAACTGAAACGTATTATGAAGATGATCTGATATGGTAGAGGAGTGAAACATATTGTGAAATGAGTTAGACACACTGTTTTTAGTGTGTGTGTTTTGTATGTGAGAGATTTTAGAGAAAAAAATGAAAAAGTTTCTTTTTTTCTTTGTTTGGATCGAGGGGACCAAAAAGAAGTAGTATAAATTTGCCACACTTTTGTTAATAACCGTTGACTGCTTTTATATGAGATCTGACGATGTATGATACTTTTTATACTTTTTATAATATTAACACTTTCCATATGATCGTGATTATTTGAGTGTAACCCAAACGTATAAAATGACGCCCCTCTCTAAGTGATGCCTTGGGTCGTTGCTCATATGGCGCAACACTAGGTCCGATTTTGCATATATTGTTAGATTATTGATGTAATGTTCACTTTTAGTTTCACCGAATGTTTTCATATATTTTGATAGGTAAGAATTTATAATATGTTACGAGTGTTTATTATTTTATATTAATATTTTCACTTTCTAGTTTAAACGTTACATCATTTATCATAGATTTAAGTTCATTTGGATACCATAATTTTTCTTGAATATGAGGGGACTCATCCACACCATCTATATCATTTAAATCTAATGAATAAGATTAAACAAAGAATATATTTTCACCCTATTTTTTCAAACATTAATATCTCTTAAACCGTTAATTGTTATGCGAAAAAAACATATCGTTACGAAGAGCATTTAATTATCTTTCTATAGATATGCTATATGATACACTTTCGACAAAAAAAATTTCTTCATTTTTTCACGTTTTCGAAAATTGTCATATATGATACTAATATCGTATATGATGGATCACCAGCATCATATATGATATAACCTATCATATATTATAGAAACCCATATCATATATGATTTAACACTGTTATCATATATGATGAAACAATATTATCATATATGATATTTTACGTAAATTTTAACAAGAAGAAGAAAAAAAAAAATTTTTCTTCGAAAATATATAATAGTGCATATTGGTAGAAAGATAATTAAACGCTCGTCGCGATGGTATAATCATTTTCATTTAATACTTAACGGTTTAAAAGATATTTAAGTTATAAAAAATGTGTGAAAAATAAAATATACTTAATTTTATCTATTAGATGAAAATGAAATGATGATAGAAATAAGTCATTCATATCAAAAGAAAATATAGTATATAAAATAACTCTTTTCTTTATCATAATATCAAATATTGGAGTATCAATCAGTAGAAAATTCTGCCAGTACGCCCGCGTACTTGCCTATTACTAAGAGATACTAATTAATAAAAAACTCACGATACAGTGTGTAATATAAAAACCTCTAATTAGAGGCTGGTTTATATCATACTCGAACAACTTGACTAAAAATATCAATTATAATATCAATTTGTCACCGCTCAATTCCAATAAATAATCTGGAAGAGGAAAGCTCACATAATAATAAGAAGAGAAGTCTACCTTCAGCAACATATCACATACCGTGTGTGTTGGACTTCTAAGATCAATCTTGTAGGTTCAAAATAAGGAACTTTATAATTTATACTCTTATATATATATATGGAAATGACGAGGGATGAAGGTGGCGAAAAAGGCAAGAAGCTTCATGCAACGGTTTCGCGGTTTTGGTTGTTTTTGATAATCATGGCTGATGTAGCTCTAGCTCAAAACACCACTGATCCAGCAGAAGGTCTAGCTTCATTATCTCCCTATATTTTGTTTATTTTCATTGTCCATGATTGCTACCTGCAATTGTGAGTTACTCTAGCTCAAACTACACTTGAGCTAGTTTGAACTGAACTTTACAGCCAAGCGATGTTTTCATTACTTATCATCAAGTCCTTTCCAGCTGAGCTTTACGTTGCATGATGAACTGCTTGGTTTTTCTACGAATTAAGGTCAAGTTTAGCTTAAGGTTATCGAAGATTAGCCAAAGTTTATGTTAGCTGGTTTGCACTATTAGGATACGTTGAACTTATTATGTTAAGCATTTGGTAAATAATGGGTTACCTAATTCATACTTTAACTACCAAAAGTCAAATATAGATAAAAAAAAAACAAATTTATAGAGATTAATAAATTTTGGCCATTAATTTTTTATTTTTAAATTAAAAATCTCACGAATTATTAATCCTTACGTTGAACGAATCATATACCACCACGGAAAGAATTTGGTCGATCGTCTTTCTGTAGGCTTTGAGAGTTGCAGTTGTGTCAACACGCACTAATATATATGATAAAATAAGAAAAGTTTACTTTGTCATTTATACTCACTCTCAAGCCATGGAAACAATGCCTGATGACTGTGGCAAAAGAGGCAAGAGGATTTGGGCAACAGTTTCGTGGTTTAGGTTGTTTTTTTTATCATCATGGCTAATGTAGCTCTAGCTCAAAACACCACTGATCCAGCCGAAGGTCTAGCTTCATCATCTTTCATTGTGTTTTTTTTTCTTTTCATTTTCCATGGTTGCTACATGCAATTCTGAGTTGCGTGCTCTAGCTCTAACTGGAATCGAGTAATTATTATCGAGTAATTTCAAGCCGAGCTCGAGCTTTCATCTTGAACTGTTTAGTTTGGATATTGAATTAAGTTCAAATTTTGCTTAAGGTTATCAATTTGGAGTAGTCAAAGTATGTCTTGGCTTGGATATGTTGACTTTTATTGTGTATGATATTTAGTAAATGCTCACCTAGATATCATAAATACAAACATGTAACCTGGATCCCGAATGCAAACATTTGTGCAGGGTGACAAAGTTGTCAGGCATGTAAAAATCAGTTACAGAGTGAAATGAGTAATTTTTGATTGAATCGTGTCAGGCATGGCGACTCAGAATAATTTTCTTGCATTTGTTGGGGTTAAAAATTATAAGTTGTTTAGCGGCGAAAATGAAAAATACATTATACTTACTTTACTAACTAATAATCATAATTGAAAACTGGTGGTTACAGCACGTGTTATAAACGAAATGTTCAGTGCATGGGGGATAAAGGAAAGTGCAGTAACAAATATGGGTTGGAACATAAGCGGAGAACTCTGTAGCGGCGCTGCTGTGGACTCTACCGATTTTGATTCGGGGGATTATAACCCTGCCATTAAATGTGACTGTAACTTCCCCAACTCTACTTGTCACATTACTCGACTGTGAGTACTCCTGTTGATACTCTTTACTTATTTACGAACAATATAAAAACCAATTTGTACCATTCTAACAATATCTCTATCCAGTGGTCCATATTGGCACTGTTTTTGTAATTTAGATATAAGTAAATGAACACATGTAATAGTAAGTATGGACATTATTAAATAAAAATACTTCGCTATGTTTAGTAAATTTGAAAGTAGTTTCTATTTCGAGTAAATCTATAAGCATATTTCATTTATTGTAAAAGTGTCCTATTTCACGCAGTTAGATGCTATTTACGTTTCATTGTTTCATATAGAACTCTTTCATGAACTTTAGAACATGATCCTTTGGCCGGCCAGTTCAAAGTTATTACTTTACGTGTACTCGATTTATCATCTGACAATTATTACTTGGCATAAAATCATCAGAAAAGTTTACGCGATGGATGCTTTGGGCCCCATCCCAGAAGGACTCTGGACGTTGACTTACCTTACCAATCTGTAAGTGTACGTAGGCTTAACAATATATATACAGGCGTGTATGTGTTTGTGTTTGAGTACACAGACACACACACACATCTTAGTTCGTATGAGATTTTATGAACATCTGTGTATTCCACTTAATAATTAATCTGATATTTGCTACAGTAATATGGCCCAAAACTACTTGACAGGTCGTTTGTCACCATCTGTTGGCCTTTTGACTCGGATGCAGTGGATGTAAGCCGTATTTGATACTTTAACTGGGAGATCATTGCTAACTTTATCTCTTATATTAATGACGATTAATTTGAAATTTTCTATAGGACTCTTGCCATCAATGCATTGTCAGGAGAAATTCCACGGGAGCTAGGACTGCTTACTGATCTTATAGCACTGTATGTATTTTTCTTTTCTACTTTGTTCTATTTGATACATTGTTTGCAGGTTTATTATATAGTTTTTCATGTTTCCAGGGCATTAGGCACAAATAATTTCGAAGGTTCATTGCCATCTGAACTTGGAAATATGCGAAGATTAGAACAACTGTAAGCACATTTATAAATATGGATCTTTTAGGTACATTTTCTTTTTAAAAAAGCTGCATATTCTTAAATAACTAATATAAATCTTCATGTATGTTTAATTTTGTCAGTTACATTGATAGTGCCGGAGTTAGTGGTGAAATTCCTCCTACATTCGCGAATTTAAGTAGCATGGTCACCTTGTAAGAACATTTACTTAAGATTGACCACTAGCATTTCATAACTTGCATTATTTGATATGAAACTAAACTATCGGCGTCTCAGATGGGCTTCCGACAATAACTTCACAGGGAGGTACCCGACTTTATAGGGAATTGGACACAGTTACGATCATTGTAAGTTGATATTTATGACATAATCAAGGTGTATGGGGCTGAAACGGTATAAATACAAAATAATTGATGTTTGTATAGGAGGTTTGAGGGGAACTCTTTTGAGGGTTCAATACCACCTTCATTTTCTCGGCTGACCACTTTGCAGGAGTTGTAAGTCTTTTATTCTTATATTTTTAAGAAATCGTCATTTAACTTATTTAAGCCACTAAATTGTACTTCGTCTATAATATAATGTAACAGGAGGATAACTGGTTTACGTAATGGAACCCTCGACTTTATCACGAATTTGAAGTCCTTGACTGTTCTGTGAGCAAATATTAGTGCCTTTCTTGAGTCTACCATGTTTCCTTTTTGTAATGTCACTTATAACGAGATGTATCTATTACAGAATTTTAAGGAATAACATAATTACTGGCTCTATTCCATCCAATATTGGAGAATATCAAAATTTGACACGACTGTGAGTAATCTATATTGGGGAGTAAAATATCTTTATGCAAAACGGTTTATTGTTTATTTACAGAAAATGTTTTTTTGATGTTGTTATACATGGTATAATCAGGGATTTGAGTTTCAACCATTTGTCAGGGCCGATCCCACCAGCGTTGTTCAACTTGAGCCAACTCTCAATATTGTAATACATGCATTCTCCATATGATATATGATAACATTTTGCACACAATTAGGACTCCTAGTATGAATATTGAAATGAAATATTCGGTGTTCTTTCTTGACATCTCTCCATTGTTCTCAGGGTTCTTGGAAACAATAGTTTAAATGGACTTCTTCCTGATGTAAAGAGCACATCTCTCATAAATATGTAAGTAAATTCTAAGTTCCCACCCGATGACAGAAAATATTATTTATTTCTTACTTTTGTACAATTCTCTTCATGCAGTGATGTGTCTTACAATGAACTATCAGGAAAACTTCCATCTTGGGTAAACACGTCATTCTTACAGATGTATGGGAAAAGCATTAAAGATTATTGTTTATTAAAACATGACAGATGTTCGTAGGTTTTTAGAAAGGCATTTCGAGCTAATAATGTGTTTCTGATGTGTGCGTATGTGCAGTAACTTAGTTGTGAACAACTTCACTTTAGAAGGTTCTGAAAACAGGTAATCAATCATATTGATTAACTTTTACTTATGTTTAGTAACTAAGTAATGCTTATTGTAATAAACTTAAAATGTCTTTTGTTTCTAGTGGTATCCCTACAGGATTGAATTGTCTCCAAAGGGGTTTCCCTTGTAATCGTGGATCGCCAAGATGTAAGCAAAAACATGAAAGTTTCTTTTTTGGGATTAGGTTGGTGGTCCATTTTGGTAAATAATATTAGTGGGCTCAACCTTTAATTCATCTTAATGGGAAGACTCATTAAAACTAGTCTCTCCCCAACAAGTGGCTAATTAAGACCCATTAGTGGAGGCACTTAATTTAGTAAACACCCCCTAAGTACCTCTATTCTACAACATTAGTTCCTCTTAAGAAGACTTGATTTGATAAGTATCCTTTTAAATTAAATTTACAGATAGTAGCTTTGGAATTAATTGTGGCGGTCCTCAAATAACATCTTCTAGAGGACTAGTTCACGAGCAAGATAATTTAGCCCTTGGACCAGCAACATACTATTTGACTCCTGAGAGAAGGTGGGGTGTCAGCAATGTAGGACAAAGAGAGAATCCAGAATATACAGCCTCCACTCAAGCGACTCAATTCCAATTTACAAACACTTTGGATTCTAAACTTTTCCAAACAGCCCGTATCTCTGCTGGATCATTAAGATACTATGGTTTAGGACTCGAGAACGGTAACTATACTGTCAACCTCCAATTTGCAGAGCTAATAATACAGGATGGTCCCACTTGGAGAAGTACTGGTAGCCGTGTCTTCGATATCTATTTACAGGTAGGTGTTAACTAGAATTCGTAGCAAATACAGTATTGATTTGAAAATTGTACTTTGACCCAAAAGTCAAAAGTCAAGCAATAGCCACTTGTATACCCCTCGATCTCAATAAAAATTTCCACTTTGTGTTTCAAGTTTCAACCAATTAAAATGGAGTTTAATTGTTAAGGATATTCTAAAGTTTTTGCAATTTGATAGTGTAAACTAGTTTTAATACCCGTGCACGCACATGACTTGAACATAAAAGATAAGTGAGGTAATAATTTTGTTATTGCGACTTCATGTACTTATATATGTTTTTACCTGATTTTTCATTATGTGATAATATTAATTGATATTTTTTGGGTAAATATTAATTGATATTTTGTATAAATATTTATTGCATAAAAGATTTGAATTTGTCTAAATGAAATTTTAGCTAACTTTTTCTAGACATTTTCTATTTAATAACACATAACGACCTTGAAAAATATATGTTGTTGTAATATGTAGAATCCCGTCTATTTATTTTTATCTAACACCGATGTATAAGGTCTTTCATTCATTTTACTATTTATGTTCATGTTTATAATAATTTACGTAGATTACATTGTTTGTTTTTGTTAAGTGTCAAAATATAAATAAACAATAACTCGTGTTTTTATTTGAATATTAATAATCATGTGATTTGTTAACTTTTTAATATTACATATATATTGTATTTTTAAAATAAAAAATCTAAATGGTATAAAGTTAAGGGGGGTATTTTGTTTATTTTATAACTTTTTAAAAAAAATATAGAAAAATATAAATTTCACTAAGTCTATCTAATTTATTTAAAATTCAACCATTAAAGTATTAATTAATCCGCTCCTCTTTTTATAAGTTTTTATTTTCACAAATTTGACACATATATCTTTTTGCGTTTTCATCAATTTCTTCCACCAAAACATTTAATTTTGACTAAATTTCATTCAATTTTGACTTTTTTGAGCCAATCACATTGTTTGATTTTGCTTATATGTCAAAATTAAACCATTTGATTGGTCCAATTATTTTTTCTACAACCTCCACTTTTCACTAAAACTCTCTAAAAATCTAATTCTTTTATTATATAAAAGATTTATTTTTGAAGTAATGATACATCTCTCTTTCTTGTTTCTTACCCTCCACATTTGGTTGAAGTTATTGTGTAAATATCATTTTGTAAATTTTTGTGGAGACAAGGAGTAGTGTGGGTAACCAACTTACAAAGATATTCCATATGGGGTAAAAGTTGAGATTGTCAGGCTTACCGACATACAATCATTTTTACCTTTGTCACGTGTATGGATGAAAACAAAGATACTTAACCTAAAACAGAAATTAGACTGGAATGTAGAGTCAGTTAGCTATTGTTGGCAAATTTTCTTACATTATGTTCTTCCAGGGAAACTTGGTGTTTCCGGATTTCGATATAAAAAAGGCAGCACGCGGGGCCTCATTTAGTCCTGTTTGGAGGGAAGCAAGGGTTCAAGTTTTAAATAACTACCTTGAGGTTTATCTGTTCTGGTCAGGAAAAGGGACTTGCTGCGTACCCTATCAGGGAGCCTTTGGACCTCTGATTTCAGCAATAAGTGCCACCGCAAGTAAGAAAAATATACTCAACTTAAGTTTGGGCTTCTTGAAAGCTAATATTCTTTACTTATATATTGTATAGATTTTATCCCCACTGTGGGCAACACTCCGCCTTCCACAAAAAAGAAGAAGAATGCTGGTTTGATTGCCGGGATCATAGTTCCAATCACAGTTGTTAGCTTTCTGGCATGTTTAGCCCTATATATTATTCGTCAGCAGAGGAAAAAGCAGGATATGTTTGATGATTATGATGGTAATTTTTTGTTAACGGTATGATGGTAATATATTTAAATCTTTCGTAATCATATAGACGAACAGTGTTTTTTTAGTATCCATATGTATCTTTTTTTTCTGGCTGCACGTTAAATCATCCATTTAAGCCACATTTATAAAGAATCAATCTTGTAAAACACTCTCATGGTTTTTCTCTTTGCAGAGTTCTTAGGAATCGAAGCCAGACCAAATACCTTCAGTTACACAGAATTAAGAACTGCAACAGATGATTTTAGTGCTTCGAATAAGCTTGGTGAAGGAGGTTTTGGACCTGTTTACAAGGTAATTTATACTTATAAAAAAAGAATCCATCTTTGCTTATTGAAGTTGTACGGAACTATAATGAGTCCCTAATATCATTTATGGTAAAGGGAACACTTGGTGATGGGAGAGTAATAGCTGTCAAACAACTCTCGATAGCGTCTCACCAAGGCAAGAGCCAGTTTATGGCTGAAATTGCAACAATATCTGCTGTCCAACACCGTAACCTTGTGAAACTGTATGGATGCTGTATTGATGGAGAAAAACGACTTCTTGTTTATGAGCATCTTGAGAACAAGAGTCTTGATCAAGCATTATTCGGTAAGTACACGTTAGACATGAATTATGTAAAGTGAACTTCAAAGATAACTTTAGTGTTGCGTATGGAACATCTGAAGTCTGTGATGCAGGCAAGAAGAAGTTGTCTCTTAGCTGGTCTACTCGGTTTGAAATAAGTTTGGGGGTAGCACGCGGTCTTACATATTTGCATGAAGAATCCCGCATACGGGTTGTACATCGAGATGTTAAAGCTAGTAATGTGCTTCTTGATTCTGAATTGAAGCCCAAGATCTCAGATTTTGGGTTAGCCAAACTTTATGATGACAAGCAAACACACATGAGTACTCGTGTTGCAGGCACATTGTAAGATCAATATATTAGTTTTCTACTGAAGATAACATATAGGTAGTATATTGTATCTGAGTAAGGATAATTTGACATGATATTACTGGTGTGTTATGCAGTGGGTATCTTGCACCAGAGTATGCAATGCGTGGACACCTTACGGAAAAGGCTGATGTGTTTGGATTTGGAGTTGTGGCTTTAGAGATTATCAGTGGAAGGCCTAATTCTAATTCGAGTTTGGATGATGATAAAATATATCTTCTTGAATGGGTATGTTTTATATTCCTCGTTAATCCCTGTTCCCTAATGTAGCTCACATGAAAATCATTATACATAATCCAGACTTAAAATTGAGATTTGTTATCTAAAGTTCTTAACATTCAGCAATGATTATTACATATTAAATTGCAATGGTCAAATAATGGGTTTCAGAAGGCAAATCCAAACATCCCCATAAAACCGAAAATGTGAAAATGTGTAAATGAACGATATTACATCTATCATAATAGCAATTCACCTCGAGCCCATATTTTATAGAGTAATACTTAACCTTTATTAGGATTTTTTAGGCATGGAACCTGCATGAAGCCAATAATGAACTTGAGTTAGTGGATGAAGAATTATCCGAATTCGATGAGAATGAAGTAAGAAGAGTGATGAGAGTCGCTCTTTTATGCACGCAAACCTCACCAACGCAAAGACCATCAATGTCACGGGTGGTGGCAATGCTTTCAGGAGATATAGAACAAACTAGTGTAATTGCTCGCCCTGGATACCTTACTGGTTTAAGTTTGAATGATTTTCCATCGTTTCAAACTGCTCCTACAACTTCTGTCACCGACTCTTCTGAACCAGGTACAAGTACAAGTCACTCCATTGTAACTACGGATGATTCTTTACCAATTCTTCATGATATCAATGGAGAAGGTTGGTGAGAGTGACTGGAGACAGTTGTTTTTTCTTCGGTACGTATTCTTTCTTTGTTGATGATTTAGACATATGTATTGAGAAACTTCTACTCGTAAACGGTTTATGAAATCCTTTGATTTGAACTGTAATGTGTACGAGTATATCTACGCATCGACTTTATTTTAATTTGAAAGGTTTGTAACGTAGACGGGTTTTGAAAAGATGATGTGACAATTTGATGAGTTGAAATGGTATCCGACTGGTATAACCTAAACAGTTTTAAGCTTCTGATATTCGGTTGTTTGGGAATATTTTGGAGGATGCTTCTTCATCTGTTTATATGATTATACTGAAGACTAACCTCAATAGCTTACTGACTTGCCAAACAAAACACAAAGTCATCATTGATGTAGGTATACAACATATCAACTTTAAACAACCAAAATTATTGAGTATTATATGATCAATAAACTGCCTAAAGGGGCTAACGACGGGATATACACGTACGTAAAACTTCAAAGACTATATAACAAACTTTAACTGTAAAAGAAGTATGTATGAATCATAACTTCGGAATTTTGTCAAAACATACCAAAGAAAGCATTATACTTGTGAATAAATCAGTGATTCTACACAAACTATAGAAACTCAAATTGTTTGAAACCAACTATCATATAAACTACTGAACTAGTTTAGTCTAATCAAGTCAAACAATAATCACCACCGAAACATCCAAAAACCAACTGCATTATTGTACTTATCTGGATGCTTATTAATGGTCGATTCTTGTTAACATCTAAACACCTGATGTTGTTTCTTAAGAAGCACCAACCTCTAAAGGCTTGTACAAATTTTTATTTTAAGAAAGACAAGCGGTGCAGGTTTTGTAAGAAGGATAGTAAGATTTTTTTTATTTTGTTATGGCTTTTTATTTTTTGTTTTAAATTTATTAATTTGTCTACAAAGTGTATTTTATAAAAATAAAGTTATCGTTTTGAATTATTAGTTTTATGTTATGTTTTACATTTTGGCAAAATAAATTTATATAGTGTGAAAAATGGAAACAAAATTAAAATTATCTGGGTGTCTTGTAAGAAAACAAATACTATTTTAATGTGTTGAAATAATTTAATATCAATAAAAGTCGAATGAAAAAATAAATGTGTGTCTCATGACACCTTGTACTCGACAGTGACACTAACTAATTATTTACAAGGACAGCTAACACACGCTGACACACATCATTGACCTGTGAATCTGTGATCAAGATTTCTCAAATTTGACATAGGTTTGTTATATAGTAATTATATAGAGATCTGTTGCAAAAGCTTCATACATTGAACACATTTGAAGCACCTTTATTCCCAAAAATTAGTCATGGATTCCCCTATTGCCTTCTATTCACCTGTAGCAGTTACAACACAAGATGAAGAAAGAGCGCGAAAGGCCAAAATGTCAATCATCATTGAGCGATATAAGAACACAGCCGCGACCCTTCCCATGCAGAAAACATGGATAACCCCTCCTTTGTACAAGTATGAAGGGTTTTGGTATCACCAAGGCTTTTGGTGTCAATCAAATGCTAGTTTCTCACTTGAAGCAGTTATGGCATCGCAAGATGATTTCCAAGCTCAACCAACCGATGTTTTCTTAGCAAGTCATCCAAAATCTGGCACGACATGGCTTAAAGCACTTGCCTTTGCTATTACTAATCGTACCAAGTTTCGTTATGGTCCAACTCACCCGTTAGCCACTACATGCCCCCATGATTGTGTTCCGTTTATTGAATCCGAGGCTTTCATAAACAACCCATCTTACGCCAACGGGCTATTAGCCACTCATATTCCATACACTTCATTACCCAAATCCATCATTAGTTGTGGTTGTCGGATCGTTTATATATGTAGAGACCCTAAAGACGTGCTCATTTCCTCTTGGCACTTCTTGAACAAGTTGATGGCTGATCCATCTACACCACTTAAATTGGAAAAAGCATTTGAGTTTTTTAGTAAAGGTGTTTACACAAATGGGTCGTTTTGGGACAATGTGATAGGGTATCGCAAGGCTAGTCTTTCACGGCCGGATAAAGTTTTGTTTCTAAACTACGAGGAGATGAAAAGGGATGTAAAGAATGAGGTTAAGAAGTTGGCCAAGTTTATAGGTCATCCTTTTACCGAAGAGGAGGAGGCTAAAGGAGAAGTGGAAAAGATAGTTGAACTATGCAGTTTCGACAAGCTAAGCAAGGCGAGTAAGGCAAACAAGGATGGAGGAGATGCAACACCTAATGAAGTCTTTTTCAGAAAAGGTGAAGTTGGAGATTCAGTTAATTATCTTACAAACGAAATGATTCGGATTTTGGATGAAATCACGATGGAAAAATATGAAGGTTTAGATATCCCGATTTTCTTGATGAACAATTAAGCTGGTTTCTTTCAACAAGTCACTTGAGATGGTTTATTAACTTTGGGTATTTTGTTTATTTTAGTAAATTGTTGGAATAAAAACTCAGTTAATGTTTTGGGTGTGAGTTTACAAAGTGTAAAAATGAATGTAATAATATTATTTGTTTTTTACTAGTAATAATTATTTGAGACAAAACTTATATGGCATATTTATTTTTTACTACAAGTCAAAGTATCAATAATAGTCGTTTTTAGAGGTGTCAAATCTTACTCATTTTGTTAAATAAGGGTATTTTTTGATATTTTTTAAAAAATAATGGGGCATATTTTGCCAATTCATTATTATTGATTGGTTAAATAAACGCACATGTAATACACTAAATGTGTTAAACGGACGCACAAGTAAAACACTTTTTATCCATCAATTATTATTTAATATTTATTTTTTTATATATGTTTTTTTCTCATTTTAGCCTCCGCCCATTTAGCCCGCCCGTTTAACCAGTTGCCCGTTTTGCCCGTCGTCCGTGCCCACCCGCCCGTTTTGCCACCTCTAGTCGTTCCCATTATTTAAAATTAAAAAGAACATGAAAGAATTATTTTTCCTCAAAATGTCTAAAAGTTGTAAAAAAACCGACGAAATGACAAAATAATAAATATGACGAAAACTGGTTATCATTAGTGATATTTCACTAGGGATAAAAACAATGAAATATCACTAGTGATATTTTATAAACATAGTTACTGTGTAATGTTACCGGTGATATTTCATTGCTTTATCAGTGATATTTCATTGCTTTCACTAATGGAATATCACTAATGATAAACCATTACTTCGTCTTTTTATAATTTTGGACATTTTGATAAGAATGGTCATTCCTTGTTTTTTTAAATCTTAGGTTAATTTCTATCATTAGATAAAAAAACAAATGAAAGGTAGGGAATATAAAGAGGTATAAAGTTATCATGTTCATCACCGGATCTGTACTTTACAACGAAGCACAAACCGGATTTGAATCACAGACAATACTGGATTTGAAAATGGCAACAATAGATTTTTGTTAATACAAATAATGTCGTAAAAACGTTATTACAAAATGCAAAAACGTTTTATTAAAATTGAACATAAGCAAAGTTTTAGTCGTTAATATTTACTCGGGCATAATATCAGTTAAGGTATGTACAAACAAATTATATACTTACAAAATTATCAAAGAAAAATCAAGTCTTTTATAAACTAAAATTTTATAAAATATATACAAAGTGTATAAAATGTTCCAATGTATTTTTCCAAATTAAATAATATGTTTTAAACCAAATATAAATATGAATTTAAAATCCCCCCCCCCCCCCCCCCCCCCTAACCGTTTAAAACATATACAAGATAATACATTCACCACTAAAAGACAAAAGGAAGCGTATAGTCTAGCCGATGCACTAGACCAGGTAACTGGTGCACTAAGTTAATTGCACCGTATAACATCCTGTAATTTTCACTTATGTAAATATGTAACTCTCACTTATGATATATAATTAAAGAGTTATTTTTACTGGGAAATTTTTCTTTATTTCACTTCATTATGACTTACTTATCAAGATAAATGGACTCTCACTGCCTACTTAACACATGTTTATATGACATAAACATCTTATATATATCAAGTATAAGTTCTAAATCTACTTATACAAGTATATCATTGATCTAAACATCTTAAACTCTGATGATCATACCCAAAACTCAAGAAACCCCTAAAGCACTTGGAAACCCTAATTTCATACAATATCACTATCCAACACTTATGAACAAGTTACCAAGGCATATGTACAAGATATAATACATCATATAAGAGAAAGGTTTCACTCTAAAACCCTAGCTACAAATCCTTAAGCACGGAGTTTAGGTCACTTAGGCATAATAGTCAAAAATCACCATATTACCCATTTCACTTGGAACCAATGCACCATCTCTTAGGGAAATTGTAAGAACCTCATTAGTATGACATTTAGGTTATAATATCATCATAAGACATAGTATAAAACCCCTAAAGCAAAATTTACAACATTTCAATGCATGCTATTTAAATTAAGTCAAACTATGTATTTTCCCTCTTTAGACATATTTACCTTGTTTAACTCCTTAAACAAATTGTACAATCACTCTAGGAACATATTTACCCATACTATAATCGGGCGGCACAATGTTGACACAGAAAATCGCAATATCCTAAATCAATATAGGATGTTGTAACACCTAACATCAAATACAACAACAGAATATAGGAACACGATATAAAACCAATTTGTTAAAAAAGAGATATTTAAAAAAAATATACTATGAAAGCATATAAGCACCTCTAGCTCTCCCACCATCAGTGGTTTCATGAATGTAAATATTAATATTCGCCACAAACTCACCTTTGGGAGCTCGACAACATTTTTTACGGGTTTGAAAAACCTCACTCAACTTTCTTCTATAACCAGCTTCACATGGAATATAGTCATCCAAAAAACATAACAAAGAAGAAGTGGGAAAATATACCCATAAATACACTGGACACGAAAATATATCAACAAATAAAACCCAAAACTAAATAACAATACCTAGAGAAAAGCCGGGGTGCTCCCTAAACCTGTACTTCCACCCCCATCGACATCTTGGTACAACATGAGACGCACACATGACCCAACCGAAAATTGAGCAGCTCAAGATCCTGCAAGCAACATCACATCAATCATGCATCACAAAAAAGCAAAACAACGCAATAAAAAAACAGAATTTTGCAAGAGTAGAAAAATCGAACCATGTAGTACGTCTAATAGACGACGACCCTGCAAGCAATATGACATCTTTCACACGATATAAAAATAAGAAAAAATCACAAAAAATAGAATAAGAACCATTCTACAATACCTGGAGTCGAAACACTCTTTGTCTATCAAAAGAAACAATCATAAGGGTGAGTTTCACCAAAATCGGAGCCAACATCATAACCACAAAAAGCAATATCGCTGCCTCCTGGACCCCGAACACCAGGATTTTCAAAATCAAGCACCACCGCACCCCTGCCAACATAAAAAAGGCCAAGAGAAATAGATGTTAGATTGCCCAACCCCGAACCATGGAGTCCTATATTCCTAAAATTCCAAGGCATCCCCGGAATGATGTCGCACCTAGTACTAACACTTGGCCCAACAACACTACGAATCCAAAACCCGCCCTGATCCCGACTATCCAGATTTCTATACCCAGATGCATCGAAACCACCTATAATATGACCATTAACACCACCCACACCATTAACATTAACACCAATGTGCCCAACCTTAGACAAAGTAGGAAAGGCACCCTTATACATACTTTCAAGTTTGAGTTTAGTATTTACACCATCATGTTTTTTGTATTCATCTTTCCATGTTGAAGTTCAGTATTTTATATTATCAAAAAATTTCCCTTTATTTTTCCAACTTAATGTTGAAAAACACAAACAATATAAGACCAAACAAAGCTAGAGGAAAACAACAATTACGCATAAACACAATCATCAATAGCATAAAAACCCAAAAATCACAACCAAACAACATGCAACTAGGGATGACACCTGTGGGTAATGGATATGGTATCTCAAATCCGTCACCCACCCACGTGGATTTTTTCATACCCATCACCCACCCGTCCCCGCTGGTGGGTATATACCCATACCCATATCCATGGTTATTTATTACCAGTGGGTAAACCCATGGGTTTAATGCAATGAAATAAAATCACAAAACCTTATATGAAAATTAACCATGAAACTACGTTGGAAGAAACCTAATAAAAAATAATTTATATAAATCTATGAAACTAGTATAAGTGAATAACTATCTATATGTGTTAGAGGATTACAGGTCTCTCGCGCACCTAGTAGAATGCGTAAAATATTTTAGAAGTGTAAAACAGTAGCATATATATATATATATATATATATATATATATATATATATATATATATATATATATATATATATATATATATATATATATATATATATATATATATATATATATATATATATAGGGTGAGGTTATTTTCAGAACCAAATAAATGTACAGAACTGCGAGAATCAATTTAAACCATTCATTTTATTATCTATCTTACATATTTATTTTTAAACTAAAAGGTATTATGGTCAAATTCAAGTTTCCAGAACTTTTAAAAATTTATTAAAATCAAATCTTTTTGGTAATTTCTAATGATCAAATTTTGACGGTGTATGACTATTTCATTTTTGGTTTTTCAAAAATTTAATCCATTTCCTTCTTTAATGATGCATTGCTACTTTGTAAAAGACATACAAGTTTTTTCACGCACTAGATAAAACATTATTATACATAAGAGCATTTTAATAAATTCACACAAATGTAAAATTTATTGTTTCTCGGCACCAGATACAAGTACACAAGCGTTAACTCTTCTTTCCAATATTGTACCTTACTGTAGGTATATCTAACGTGATAAAAAATAAAAACTACGATAGAATGGTCTACACATATGTGCACTGATAATCCTTAACACAACCGAATTTGATTTTGCGGATGTATGCACATGTATTTATTCGAGTTACACATCGTTCTATCCTTGTATCGAGTCCACTCATACACAATATTCGACTTTCTTTTCATGTATGTAAATGCTCTGTGGTCGATTATTTTAGAAGGCGTCCATATATTCGTCGTCGTCAACATTTTGAGAAGCCAACACATATGCACAACCTTTGTTGTCAACATTTTCTGAATTTAGCAAATCAGATAAAAGTACAAAAATTAGCAACAAATTAGTTTATGGTAACCTTGAAATACATATGCACACAACTCTAAAAAGCACATCTGATTATATATAAACCATAGAAGACATATGCATCATTCTATTAATTTTGTATTAACCTTGAAATACATATGCACACAATTCAAAATCTATTAATTTATACTATTTGCCAACATTGAACTTGTATACATGAAACACAGTAGTAAGTACAACTTATCATACCATTACATACAAGTTGTCTATAGTTGTTTCACTCGTAAACCTATCAAAATGGGATCTCTAAAATGCTTAGTTTTATCGAGTATCACCTACAAACTCCAAACAATAATATTAATATAATAATACACCACTTATGGATTTTAATTACACATTTACTTATATTTGAAGATTAAGTCAACTAGATATTTTTATAGGTTGATTATAGTTGAGAATTATTACAACTACACCTTTCTCTGATGAAATCAAGGTTGGTGGCTTTTGTAGCTTACAATAATCATCGAGTGGAGACCACATAACCAATAATAATCACATTTTAACAAACAATATATCGAAGAAAAAAAGAGAACGCAGTCATATATCTTAATTTCAAATCAAACACGTGAGTTGTCATCATATCAAAAGCAAAAAAAATTCAGATCGAAAGTAAAAAAATCACATAAAATCTATGATCATATATACAAGCATATTTTTTCCTGATATCTCAAGACACCACCAGCAACATTTCTGTAATGAAAAAAACTTCTATGATGAAATTATGATTATTTCCTACATGATAATATAGAGAGGCGAAATTATGGAGATGGGAGCGGACTTTACTTTGTGTCCAGGGAGAAAATGAATAGATCTGAAAGAGGGGATCGTGAGTTTGTTTTAGGATATGATAACTGCACAATCAAATTCCTTATTTAAAGGAATAAGTTTTTATTATGATATAATGAAATACCTTTAATACCCTTAAGGTTAATGAAAATTAATTCTTAACTTTTCTATTAATTACATTTATGCCACTATTCATATTAACCGCTAGATCAAAAATTCAAAGGCCTAGATTGGTTCTCGTAGTTCTCGACTTTTTTTTGGTTCTGAAAATAACCTTACACTATATATATATATATATATATATATATATATATATATATATATATATATATATATATATATATATATATATATATATATATATATATATATATATATATATATATATATATATATATATATATATATATATATATATATATATATATATATATATATATATATATATATATATATATATATATATATATATATATATATATATATATATATATATATATATATATATATATATATATATATATGGGAGAGTTAAAATAAAAAGATTTTTTTTGGTGAGAAGGATAAGAAGGATTTTTAGCCAATCATTTAAAATCAATGGATAAGATCAATCCATATTCCTAACTAACTAACTAACTAACTAACTAACTAACTAACTAACTAACTAACCACCAAAACACGATTTTAAAAAAGTCTTCAAAAAATTCTGAAAAAATTCCAAATGGTCGGATTTGTTGGTGCATAAAAAAGTTGTGAATAAACGTTTTTTAATTTTGAGTTTTTTACGTTTTTCTGATGCACAAAAAACAAAATTTGATGCACAAACACGTGAATTTTGGTGTACAAAATTTTTTTTCATTCAAAAAATTTTCAATTTATTATAGTTTTATGCGATGCATCAAAATTCCGTTTTTGTGCATTAAAAAAGCGTAAAAAACTTCAAATTAAAAAAACTTTTTTCACAAAAGTTTTTTGCACCAACATACCCGATCTACTAGAATTTTTTCATAATTTTTGAAGAATGATGAGACTGCTTTTATACATAGTCTCATCGTTCAAATTGGGCTTAAAATGCATAAAATATCATTAAAACTGCCAAATATATGCTCGTGTTTGTTGCTTGTGTATTTTAGGTATGGTTATTGAGGAAATGACAAAAAGATCACAAGAATCAATCAAAAACGAACACGGGAAACGAAGCCGCACAATCAACCGGACCCGAATCCTGAATTTCCAAAATGGTCTTTGAAGAATTGAAGATTGGCAAGAATGGTCCCTCAACTTTGGAAGACTTGGCAATTTATACCCTTGTAAAACTCATAAATTACATTGGGGTCCCTAAATTTCTAATAGTATACAAGAAAAGCCCTTGAAGATTGCATTTATTGCACTTTTAGTCCTTATTCAAAGTTTATAAAACCCCTGAGCCAAAAATGACAAACTGCCCAAAGATGTTTACAAAGGGATTTGGAAATTTAAGCTGCCATTCTTTATTTGAACAAAACATGAGAGTCAAGGGGCCTTTCTGACCAGACAAACAAACTCACACCCCCACTCACAAGCCGCCACCTCACCCTCACCTTCCACCTCACCCTCCACGTCTGATTCCCACCCAACCAAACCCAATTAGTTTATTAACTAATTTTTTCCCCTAAACACGTTTTTAAAACGAATCTTTCCCCAAAATAGATTAAACCCCTCCCATAAACCCTAATTAAACCCAATTTCAATTACAACAAAAACAAAGGGGTTTTGATTTAGCTTTTCCAGATCCTTGATTACCCTCACCCTCATCCTAAACCCACTCACAAATATTCTCCCAACCAACCCATGTGCCCTATGGACCCCTCCCCTGCCTATCACTTTCATCACAAAACCCTAAACCCGACCAAACAAACGACTCACATGTATTCCTTTGACCCAAAGGCATGATTTACGTCCAAGATCATCTCAACAAAAGTTGGCAATCACATGGTGGTATTTTGACTGTTTTTCAAGATTCCTCAAAGGGGCATTTTCGGATTTTCTTAGCTTTGGGTTTTAGCTTATTATTTTTTATTCAATAGCACTAGAATGTTCTCTTGTAGCTTATAAAAGGAGCATATGGTTTCTATATGCTCTTTGTTCCAGATTTTGCTTTAAGAAATATTGTAATCCTTTTTTAAGTTATAAAAGTTGGTATTTTGATTTATAAAGTAATTCCTTTTTATTTTTAAAAGTTGGTGTTATTATTAAAGCAATCTGAGTTCCTTTATTACTTTTGGTTTTGTTAACTTTCATTCAGAAAGTCAAGGTTTTGGTGAGAGGACACTTAACCCAAAACCTTGAATTTTCTGAGATAGTTATAGGAGCTATTAGCTTATTTGGTGGATAACCAAATAAGCTACATAAGCTTGTATAAGCTACTTCATCATTTTCAGTCTTTCCAAAGTTTTCTAAGGTTTCAAATTTTCATTCAAAAAAAAATCAGTTTCTCAAATTTCTTTATTATAGCCTATAAGCTATAAGCTTGCTTAGCCAATAAGTCAAGCTTATAACTGCATAGGGTGGTTTATCAGATAACCTCTTGTTCTTGTTGGTTTCTTTGACCTTGCAGGTTACAAGAAGATCATAGTTCCCTTTTGAAGATTCATTGAAGTGCTTGACTGTTAAGTCATCACTTTGCATACCAGCATCCCAAAAGGTTCTACACAAGCCCGGGCTTGTTTGGAGGTGGCTTTTCAGCCATTATGGGACCTGGATGTGGGTCCCACAAGGTAACTATCTTGTACCTTGTTTTCAGTTTTCAAATTTTGTGATTTGTGAGATTTGGTGAAATTTGCATGGGATTTGTCTAAATGTTATATTATCTGCTTGTTCATGTTTGATTTAATGTTATATGCATGTGTAGTTAGATTTAGATCAGTTTAAAGTAGTTTTGATCTCATTTGGTTTGAAAAAAAAGTGATTGCTGAAAATTAAGGGGTGTTTAGATTAGGAGTTTAAGGTAAGTTCTTGCTACACTTTTGGTCCTTAAGCCATCTAGACTTACTGGTACTTATTGATAGGAAGTTATTTTGGTCATAGGTTTCAGTATTGATAGGTTTTGAAGTATTTTGCATGTTTAAAATGGCATAAATTCAGTAAGTGCTCTAGTGACTGTTTTTTTTATAAATTGGCTCACAAATTTTTGCATTATGTTAGAAGTAGGGTCAAAGTAGGGTTTGTAATTGCTTATATGCTAGTTGGTAGGGTTGTATGCAAGATTTGAGGCCTTAAAATCCATCATTGTGCCATTTAAACCAGTCAACTGTTCATCAGAAACATTTAGCCTTCATCAGTAAGCTTCTTGTGCATTTTGTGATTGATTTTGTGAAGTGATTGTGTGATTTTCTTGTTTATTTGACTTCCCACAACCCAACTGGTTGTGGGAGTGCCTTATTGCCCAAGATAAGCCCTCAAAATAAGCTTTCCTAAGCTTATTGGTCAACTGACCAAGAAATTACACTAACAGTGGGAAAAAGATTCCCCCTGCTAATACAATTGTTTCCGCTGCTCAGCAAAAGGACAAATCCTTTGCACATGTCACTATCAGAACTTGCATTTTTTGTCTTTAGTGCCCTTAAATAGGAATTAGGTCTTGAAAATAGTTTCATTATTTTTATAATTTAATTTTTGATTTTTCTGTTTAATTAGAATTTTTTTCACTGTTCATTTAGTATTTTTTCCATTAAATAGCTATTTTTAATTAACTTTTTACTTTCTGTTTTTGTCTTTTAGTGAAAAAATAATTATTTTTCAGTTTTAAGATTTTTCTTAGATTTAGAAAAATAATTTAAGAATTTTAGTTTAAAAAGTTTTTACTGTTTACTTTTTATTTAATTTTTAGAATTAATTTAGTGTAATTAGGGTTTAATTTCAAACTATTTTTGTCTTCTAGTGAAAATTTTTATATTTTTCAAACTTTTTCATTTTTCTACTGTTCTTTGGAGTAATTTAGGATTTTTAAATTTATCAGATTATTTTTGGCATTATTTTATTATTTTTTTAGGATTATTTTAGTTTAAAAATAGTTTTTAGTGATTTAAAAATAGAAAAAATAGTTTTTAAAATTTAGGAAAAATACTTTTTAGTCATTAAATAATATAAGTAACTTATTAGCTCAATAAAATAATATTTTGGACATTTTGATTAATTATATTTAATTTTAGGGCTTTAATTAGCATTTAAAATTGAATATTTAATTAATAAACAGTTTTAAAATATTTTTGTTGAATTTTTATTCTTATTTATATTATTTTTGACTTAGTTTTATCTTTTAATCAATTTTTAGGTTTAAAATTTTTAATTTGTAGCTTTTTACGGTTTTACGTGAACGACCTTTTCGTCTTAGCTTAATCCGTCTTTGTAACCGTCATTCTCTTCTAATTTCCCCATTTCTATTTTCTTTTTCTCAATATAATCCCAAACCATTAATCAATTCATTACACAACGCACTTGCCTCCTTGGGAAACGAACTTGAACTTATTTGGTCATTAGTGCTCGGTTTTCCTAAACCGACACTTAACGCTTACCACTATTTTGCCATCCTTTTCCTAAAGGGTAGTAAAAACTACTACATCAATTTTTGGCGCCGATGCCGGGGAGGCGTGTTGTGTTTTGATTGGAATTGTTGTTTTTATATACTAACCATAATTAGTATTTGTATTAGTAGCACTCTACTAATACGTATTATCGGTTTTCGGTTTTTGTGTGAATTCTATTACTATAGTGTATACGTAGAACAATAAATTCACAAGTACTCCAAATACGTGAGAAATCACAACCTTGACTTGGGAGGTCATTACCCAATCATTGTATTCGAATCTCAAACCAAAGAAAAATACAAAAATAGATAAATACTTTCGTGAAGCTCAATTTTGAAAATACAAACTATAAGGTGGGTATAAGGCGGATATTATAAAATATATCCTAAGGAAAAAGGCTCTTAAGTGCTTCGCGCCGCCTCGTTTCCCCGCTTGCTTGTGAGTATTTGATTTTGAGAGCTAATCGAGGGTTTTGCCGCCCAAAGTATTACTAAGTATCATATATATTTTTTTGGTTTCCATTGATTAAACCCTCTTGAACGTTTTGGTGTTCCACCAACGTTCTAAAGTCATCGAAGGCGTTCACTTCACGTGATCGTTTTCATTCCTTGAGGCTTCTTTAATCGAGAGATTTGATTAAGGAGGAGATTTGTAGATTTTTGTCTACTTAATACATTCACCAAATCCAAAAAGGTTAATACAATCAAAAACCACAAAAAAAATTGAAAAACACAAAACACCAAAAAGAATCTTCTTTGCTCGTCTCCTCGTTGTACGTGACGTTTATGCTAACTCGTAATCAAGCAAGACGTGCACGTAAACGAAAGAACAAAACTCCCACTCCAAATCATTCTAGTGAGGAGTCTCCTATTGACGAACCCATTGTAAGAGAAGCACCAACCATGGCGAATCGAACTATGATGGAGTTACTTCAAGCACCCACCGAGGGTTATGGAGAGGCTATTGTGATTCCCGCTATCCTTGCGGAGAATTTTGAGGTGAAAACGGGTTTGTTGTCGATGATCCAAAACAACAAATTCCGTGGTGATGAGAAGGACAATCCACACAACCATATCCGCCAATTCAATCGTCTTACCGCTACTTGCAAATTTAAGGATGTCTCGAATGACTCGATTAAGATGATGCTTTTTCCGTATTCCTTAGCGGGGCCCGCTAAAATTTGGTTAGAGAAAGAGCCACCCAATTCTATATTGACGTGGAAGGATCTCGTTTCAAAATTTGTGAACCAATTTTTTCCGCCCTCTAAGACTATGCACTTAAAAAACGAGATTTCAAAGTTTTCACAAGAATTTAATGAAAGTTTTTCAACGGCTTGGAATAGGTTTAAGGAGATGTTACATGAATGTCCTCATCACGGTTTTTCCGACTTGCATCAAATTGACACGTTTTACAATGGACTTAATGATCATGAAAGGGATTATTTAAATGCCGCCGCGGGTGGTAATTTTTTGTGTAAAACGGTTGAGTAAGCTTTGGTGATAATTGAAAATAGGTCTAAGGTTTATAGCCCTCGTAACACACCGAGTGTTGCCAAATTGGGTTCATCATCGTCATCATCGTCTCGTAGCATTAATGCCTTACATGATGAAGCAAATGAAGAAAATCGGTTTTTTGATAGATTTGCTAATCTTATGTCCCATTGGAAAGCTCAAGAAGCTTCGAATTCCGCTTCGGTTAAAGCGGTTGCTAAGAGTTGTTTGTCTTGTGGTGGAGCTCATGATCTTTCCGAGTGCATTACTGATTGTAGCTTTTTGCAACCCTTTAGGAAAAGAGAGGCAACGTAGTGGTAAGCGTTAAGTGTCGGTTTAGGAAAACCGAGCACTAATGACCAAATAAGTCCAAGTTCGTTTCCCAAGGAGGCAAGTGCGTTGTGTATTGAATTGATTAATTATTTGTGATTATATGATTGAAAAAGGAAGAAAGAAATGAGATTAGAAGAGAAAGACGATTACGAAAACGAATTAAACTAAGACGAAAAAGGCGATCACGCAAAACCGTAAATAGTGCCAAAATTAAAATTTTAACCTAAAAATTACTAAAAATCCCCAATAATATTCTAAGAGTTTAAAAAAATCCAAACTTGTTAAAACCTTTTAATTAATTAGATAATGACTTTTTAATGCTAATTAAAACCCTAAAAATCACAATTAATTATTAAAAAGCCCTAAACAAGATCTTATGGTTTGTAAACCTCAAAAATAACCTAATTAAGCTAATAAGTACTTTTAAAAATTTTAAAACCAAATTAAACTATTTTTAAACACTTAAAAACTATTAAAATCAATAAAAACTTAAATTAATTCTAGAAAATAATTGACTAGTCCTAAAAATATTTGGAAAGTGACAAAACTACTAATTAAGTGTCCTTAACCTAGGAAAAATGTAAAAACTAAAAAAAATCAAACTTCAATTTTTAATAATAAAATAATATTAAAATATTCAAAAAAATTCAAAGTTCATAAAAAAATTCTAAAACATTACCAAAAATCTAAAATAATGTAACTAAGACAAAAATGCAATTAAAATTTTCTGAATCCTATTTAATAATTTTATATTAAAATTTAAAGTTGGTTAAAAACCCTAAAATCAAATAAAATTAAAAATAAGACTTTTTGAAAACTTTTTGTAATGTAAACCTCAAGTTACTTTAACAAAACCTAAAAACAATTTTTATAAAATTTTAAATCTACTTATACTATTTTTAAACTGATTAACTAAATACGGGTAATTAAAAAATAATAAAAAAATAAATAAAGAAAAGGAAAATTTGAGACTTAAACCAGAAAAATCCTAAAAGAGGTACTAATCCTAGGAAAAATATACCCCTGGTCACTTGGCTTATTAATAAGCTCAAATGGGCTAAATACGCTACGGCTTTATTTAAAAAGCCCAACTTCAAAACCCCTTAAGTAACCTTTGTTTCCTCCCTTGGTCAGTAAAAGACCCAAGGGAAGGATGGTAGTGTGTGTGTGCTTTGGCAGTGGTGGCGCAGGTTCGAGTCCTGGCCACGCTAAAATTTTTCAAATATTTTTTTTTTGTTTTTCTTTTTATCCCACTTGTTATACAGTCACTCCTTCATACCAAAACACAAATACAGGACGAATGTCAACCAATCTAGCACGAATATGATTGCCCAAACTACAACTTCAACTGCTCACTTTTTCTTTTGTTCTTTGTTTATATATTTCCTTTCTTAACCTTTGGTGCGCAGGTCATAAACAACTCCTAAACTCCACAATACTGCCTAAGACCCTATGAAGTAAATCCCACGCTTATGCTTGTTACTTTGGTTTTGCTGATAGTGTATTATGGAACATAGGGGCACCCTCACTTACGTTTTGCAAGTGAGGAGTCAAACTGATAAAACAACACAGAACAAAGCATAGAACACAAACCAGTAATCACCAAGAATATCAAAGTATGCACACCGAGAGTACAAATTAGCAAACAATAAGACGATAAGAATGCGCAGTTGGTGAATGAAACTATAAGCAGACCCTATCCTCTTATCCGATGAATCAGTAACTCAACGCCATGCCCACTTGTTAATTTCTTTCTTTTTGGTTTCTATGCAATTACTTGGTTACTCAATCACTTAAACCAATTACCAAACACAAAGTACAATAGCAACTAAACCTCAATCACTGATTATATGCACCCGTCAAGATCAAACAAACACATACAGTGGTCATACACTTCTAAGTTTTACTTTGGTATGCTGTTAGGACAATGGAGTGCAAAGTACTGGCACGTAAAGAAAACAAGAATAATTCCACCTCAGTTAATGAACCTGCTAATCTACGAGTACACAGTAGGCTGTGATGACCGCTTTAGAGCAGCAATGACCACAACTAGCACCACAATCAGAGCTACTTTTTTCTTTTTCAGTAAGCGGGGAGTAATAATACTAAGCCTACAAGTCCTCAATTAACTAATCAAGCTTAATCGTAAACATATTAATTTAAACCAAGTGACAATACTTTATAAGCAAGCAGCGGACAAGAATCTATTAGCACAAAAACTAATGAAAAAAAAACTTTCTATCTTAAGCAGATATCTAAAAGAAAACCACAAAATAGCACCAGCAATGATAACAATTCTATTTGATTTCAATGTGACAGAAAATTTAGTTAACACTTGAGTTGATAATCTACTATAAAAACATAACAACCAAAACACAAAATCAGTTCAAAACTAATAAGCAAACTAAAGATATCAAGGAAATCACAAAGTCCCAAACACAATCCTAATATCAGTCATCTAACCATGACAGATTAACGAAAAATAAGAAAGAGAGGGAAAACGTACGGCAAGAACGTACATCCACGCTCTCGGGTGTTTGAGCTTATGTACTCAGCGAAAACGAGTACAAGCTTCCACTCCTGCTAAGATTTATCAAATTGAACAGTACAATAGTAACTCGACCGAATCCTTTTTTTTTGGTGACAAAATTATTTAGCTTAATATGACAAGATGGTTCCCACAACCTTGCTACCTTCTTTAGTCAATCATAACTCCATGATATTCAGAAATCAAGGAGCCATGACCACTAGAAGAAACTTAGACAGCAAGGTGTTTTAAACCAAATTCTTAGCAGAAAAGCTAATTTTAGGTTTCTTTCTTTTCACAAAAAAAATCTAGTTTAATCCGAAAGTACAAAAAAAACTTAGCCAAACCAAGTGCTCAATCCACCTTAGCTAGAAGGTGCTATGAATACACTTAAACTTCCCACAAATTTAAAAGGTAAATCAAATCTTAAAGTAATAAACCAACACTCGAACCACTTCAAACATGAACAAAATAATAACTAGAACTGAAATCGAAATATGGAACTTGTTTTCTTCACCAAACACTTAACTCATTTTCTCATTCATTAGAAAAAGGGTTTACAAGGTTGTGAAAACAGGAAAACAAGAACAACCTCTAAAGCTAATCCTACCACCCTTTATATAGGGTTTACAAGACTGTTCTAGAAAGTAAAAAAAATGCTAACCCTAATTGATTAAAAATCCAGAAATACCCTTGTAAGATTCGTATATAATTCAGAATATGCTGATTTTTGAATTTTGCTTTGTGATGATCTTGTCTTGTAGTTGGGATGCCAGCTTGATTGAGATGATCTTGGCCATCAGTGAAGACTTTGGGAACAAGTAGCTAACCTTAGTCGTTGATCTTCTGTCACCCTCTTGTTTTCTCGTGTTCTTGTGGGTCAGGGGAGGTGGGGATTGGCACATGGGTTGATGGTGAAAGGGGGGTTTGGGTGGGATTATGGTTAAGAGATATGTAATTTCTTTTCTAGAGATTATGAGGCTCAATTACCAAGCAATTAAGGGTTTTTGAGATTAGGGTTCTTGGGTTGATCTGGCAATTTTAGGGAATGATTAATCTGAGCAGTACATGATTCCCGCCCCAAAAAATGTTTTAATAAACGTGTTTAAACTTTTTAATAATAAGATTAAGATGTGAGTGGAAGTGGTGACGTGGCAAGCTAGGATAGGGGGTAGAATTTGCATGTTTGACAGTAATTCCCCCTCATCTTCTAAAAAGTGTTCACAGAATTCACAAGTCATTCTCCTTCCATTCTCTTTGTAAATAACTTTGGCCAATTGTAAAAAATGGCACAAATACTTTTCAAAGTATATCACAAGGACTTTAAATGTAATTTCTTCATATTTGAAGGACTGATTTTGGCATTTTCTTCATTCTTCAAGGCTTTGACTTGTTTGTTGACTTCTTGGAGGATAATATTGACAATTTAGTTTTGTTGAGGGACTAAATTTGCCAATTCTTCAAAGTTAAGGGTCCTTTTTGTAATTTTGACAAACTTTAGGGACCAAACTTGTAATTATGAAGATACAAGGGTATAAAGTGTCAATTCTTCCATATTGGAGGACCAATCTTCATATTTCTTCAAGTCTTCAAGGGTTTTATTTGGAAAATTCTTCATTAGGGCTTGGTTCATCGTGCGGCTTCGTTTCCCGTGTTCGTTTTTGATTGATTCTTGTGATCTTTTGTCATTTTCTCAATATCCGTACCTAAAATACACAAGCAACAAACACAAGCATATATTTGGGTATTTTGATGATATTTAATGCATTTTAAGCCCGTTTTGGACGATGAGACTATGTATAAAAGCAGTCTCATCACTCCCCCATACTAAACTATTGCCGTGCCCTCACGCAATGCTAGAATGAAGTATCGTAGCAACTCCAAAATTCAATTTTATTCACTTTATTGAATGATAAACTAGCTACACTATTACTATTGCTACTACTTGTGTTTTAGACATAATGTATGATTTTCATCGCAAAATGGGACGTTTAGGTTCATAGAATAAGAACACGTGAATGCTTCGTTAGAAATAATTTCGTCGTCCTCGATTTTCACCCTAATTCCATGCCAAGCGTGTAACGAGATCATTGTCATTATAAGTTAGTAATGCTAACACTACTCATATGCCCTAATCACGTACTTATCCTCCCATTATTCCTAAGTTGTATCTCTTATATTTTATTTTGTCTTGAATGTTTCACGAGGATACATTGTTTGACTTATGCGATAATAGAGATTTAGGTCTAAAAATAGAGTCCTAACGGTGTAACCAAGACCATCAAATCAATAACCCCTCCTAATAGACAACGATGTTAAAAAATTAAGTTGACAAGAAGAATCGATAAACACGATTTTATAACGGTTTTGAACATGAGACTTATTACCAAGACTTTTATACGCCCCCTAACGGAAGGGCCTTATTTTCTTTGGTTTACCTCCATCTTTTATTCAACTTCGCCATGAAGCTTTTATTATGACTTCGGTCTTGCCTTGCCTTTTATTATCCGCCTCATCGGTGGTTTTATTAGCCAAAGACGTATATCCTCACGCTAAAGCGAATTTTAGATCTTTAAAGCTTCGAAGATTAAGGCTTGATTCACTTTCAATTTTGCATAGATTTTAGGCCTTGTGGGGCTTCAAATTGTTTGCTAGATTTAGGTGAGCACTTGAAATCTTATTATTGGGTGAAGCTTTTGATTATTCGGGTGCCAATACTTCAAAACCGTGACGCTGGCGATACCTTAATGTCTTCCCAATTTAATTACACGGAAGCTACTAGAAAAGACTAGAAACCCAACCATCCTAATTAAACCGCTAAGTCAATATTTATTAAGCAAAAAATATTTACAAGCGAAGGGAGAATAAGCAAACAACGAGAACACATGAGTTTTTGAAAGAATACGAGTACTCTACGTTTAGCATAGTAACTTATAATTAACTCTATCATTTCTCGTCCTCATTTAAGAGACTTAGCCTAATATGTAGTTAAGAAATCAAAGCTAAGTGCTCAACACGCACGGTCGAGTCAAAAATTACTCTTATTCTCGCCATCGGAAAACCTACATTCGTGTCTTCAAACACTTATAAATCATGAGAAAATTTTTAAAATTTGGCCATTTTTAGCCTTATTTTGCAACAAAAACGATAACAAAAAGATAAACTTTGGAAAGCGTGAAGGTTTGGCAAGGCAAGTATCTATTCACCCCCCCCCCCCCCCCCATACTAAAGTTAAACATTGTCCTCAATGTTTCGAGTCTAAGGGTGCAAAACACCCTCATCCTAGAGACGTAGTCGAATGCCTAATCTAGCATGGAAAGGGTGTAACCATTAAATTTAAAGCCGTTTATGAAGTGTGCTATAAACCTAAGGTTAGAACATCAAAAGGATATATCATGGATATTGAGAAATGTCCTCAAAGCAAACGATCGAGTGCTCCCATAAAACGAACACGAGAGGCTCCAATCGTGAAGATCATGATCTAAAAACCACAATGCACAAACAACCACGGACAAAGGTTGGAAGGGCACAAATCCCCACACATAAGCTACATTAGAAAGCGATAATATGTACATAGGATAAGCATGGGACTCCCCCACGAGGCACCTCGTTTTTGATTACCGAGTCATGAGCTCGACTCGATCCCCTCAATAGTAATTATCATTGGGGAAGGTGACTTGGTCGAGGTAGTTCAAGGATGGAACTTCCCCGCCAAAGTAGTGCTTCAACCTATGTCCATTCACCTTGAAGTTAGGACCATCATTTTGAGCTAGCTCGATGGTCCCATACGGAAACACTTGAGTCACGGTGAATGGACCGGACCAATGGGATTTCAACTTACCGGAAAAGATTTTTAATCTTGAATTAAAAAGCAAAACTTGATCCCCAATGTTAAAAACCCGGTTTTTAATTTTTGAATCATGCAACTTTTTAATTTTCTCTTTATAAATCAATGAATTTTCATAAGCAATATCCCTTAATTCATCTAATTCATTCAATTATATTTTCTGGTGTTTTCCCGCGGTCTCCATGTCATCATTACAATGCTTTAGGGCCCAATAAGCCTTGTGTTCTAACTCGATAGGCAAATGACAATTCTTTCCATACACAAGCTTATAGGGAGTGCACCCAATGGGCGTCTTATGAGCGGTCCTAAAGGCCCATAAAGCATCGTCCAACTTATCCGACCAAGATTGTCGGTTTTCTCCTACGGATCTATCCAAGATCCTCTTCAACGCTCGGTTTGAAACCTCGACTTGCCCACTCGTTTGTGGGTGATAAGCCGTAGAAAGCCAATGTGTAACCCCATATTTCCTTAGAACCCTTTCAAATTGGTCTTTACAAAAATGGGTTCCACGATCGCTTATGATAGCACGAGGGGTTCCAAACCGAGAAAACAGTTGCTTCAAAAACTTGACTACCACACGAGCATCATTGGTGGGCAAGGCCTTGGCCTCCACCCACTTAGATAGGTAGTCAACCGCAACAAGGATGTACTTATTACCACGAGATGATGGGAACGGCCCCATAAAGTCTATACCCCAAACGTCAAAGATCTCACACACTTGGATGATGTTTTGTGAGGCTTTTCCTTGTCGTTGGCATGCATCACACGACTTCACAAGATCTTGTGCATCTCGGTAAATAGTAGGCCAAAAGAAGCCGGCATCAAACACCTTCTTAGCCGTGAGATTTGCACCGTGGTGACCACCCGTGGGTCCCTCATGGCAAGCTCTAAGGATGTTAGAAGCTTCGGTGCCAAATACACAACGTCGGATGATTTGATCCGCACAAGTTCGAAACAAGTATGGGTCGTTCCAAAAGTAGAACTTGACGTCACGAAAGAATTTTCGTTTTTGTTGAGTCGTCATACCCTTAATGATGAAGTTACCCGCATGGTAATTTGCAAAATCCGCAAACCATGGGGTGGAAGAATCAAGCTTAGAATTCACTACACCAAGTGTCTCGAGCGGAAATGTTTCAGTGATTTCCTTGGGCTCGTAAACACTTTGGTGAGGATCTTCCAAACGAGAGAGATGATCGGCCGCTAGATTCTCGGCTCCTTTTTTGTCAACGATGGTGTGATCAAATTCTTGAAGGAGGAGAATCCAACGAAGTAGTCTAGGCTTAGCATCTTGCTTTGCCATAAGATACTTAATAGCCGAATGGTCCGTATACACTATGCATTTTGTCAAGACGAGGTAAGGTCGGAATTTCTCAAATGCATACACCACGGCAAGGAAATCCTTTTCCGTTGTAGTGTATTTAAGTTGAGCCTCGGTCATCGTCTTGCTAGCATAGTGAATAGGCAAGAAGTGATTATCATGACGTTGCCCCAAAACGGCCCCAATAGCGTAATCACTAGCATCACACATTAGTTCAAAGGGGAGGTTCCAATTGGGAGCAACAAGAATGGGAGCTTCGGTAAGTTTCCTCTTAAGGATTTCAAAGGCTCGTACACAATCTTCGTCGAAGACAAAACGTGCCTCTTTTTCAAGAAGATGTGTAATGGGTCGAGAAATCTTCGAAAAATCCTTGATGAATCGACGATAAAAGCCCGCGTGGCCTAGGAAACTCCTAACTCCCTTAACGGTTTTGGGGTGAGGTAATTTGGCGATGACGTCTACCTTAGATTGATCTACCTCAATCCCCGCTTTCGAGACCTTGTGCCCTAAGACGATTCCACTCTTAACCATAAAATGACATTTTTCCCAATTGAGCACAAGGTTGGTTTCCTCACAACGTTTTAACATTCTCTCTAGGTTCGACAAACACGTAGTGAAAGAATCACCAAACACGGAAAAGTCATCCATGAAGACTTCCATCGTCTTCTCGATCATATCATGAAAAATAGCCATCATGCATCGTTGAAAAGTTCCCGGTGCATTAAAAAGTCCGAATGGCATTCTACGATAGGCAAACGTTCCATATGGACACGTAAACGTAGTTTTTTCTTGATCACGAGGATCGATGGGAATTTGGAAGTAACCGGAAAAACCATCTAAAAAGCAATAGAAATCGTTTCCCGCAAGACGCTCCAACATTTGGTCCATGAAGGGCAAGGGAAAATGGTCTTTTCGAGTGGCTTCATTTAACTTTCGATAGTCAATGCACACTCTCCATCCGGTCACGAGTCTAGTGGGAATCAACTCGTTGGCATCGTTTGGCACAACGGTCATCCCTCCCTTTTTAGGGACACAATGAATAGGACTCACCCAAGGGCTATCGGAAATAGGGTAAATCATTCCCGCATCAAGGAGTTTAAGGACCTCCTTTTTGATGACATCGTGAATTTTAGGGTTCACCCTCCTTTGACTTTGGATTGTGGGCTTGAAATCCTCCTCCATTAATATTTTGTGGGTACAAAACTTGGGATCGATTCCCTTAATGTCGGATAACTTCCACGCAATCGCCCCTTTGTGATCCTTTAGGACATCGACAAGTGCGGTTTTTTCATCATTCGAAAGATCCTTCGCAATAATAACCGGCAACTTGTCGCCCTCCTCCAAATAGACATATTCGAGGTGAGGAGGTAAATCTTTCAACTCGAGAATAGGTGGTTCCTCAAGTGAAGATTTGGGCTCGATACTCATAACCTCCTCGGGTGGAGGAAATGGGAAATCGTTGAGAAAATCCTTGATAATCGAGAAGTCCTCATTGTTGTCGAGGTCTTCGTCACAAGTACGTGGAACATCGAATTCTTCCAACGTAAAACCACCACCTTCAAATGGAGTGAAAGTTGGTGTCGAATTATCAAGAATTGGATCTAACATAGTGGGATTGCCACTAGTTTCTTCATCACCAAACCCTAAAACTTCTTGTGAAAATTCCTCGCAAACCACGTCGATCATATCAACGAGGTTTATGGTAGCAACGGAATAAACATGAGAAAGTTGAGAATTTTGAGTTGCGTTTATAACAAGTTCCTCGTCATTGAAACGTAAGGTGATCTTTCTAGCATGCACATCAATTAAAGCCATAGACGTATCTAAAAACGAACGACCTAAAATAAGAGGAACTTGAGGATCCGTGGGGATATCAACGACGATAAAGTCTACGGGATAGTAGAACTTCCCCACTTTCACAAAAACGTCTTCCGCCAAACCACATGCACGAATTGTGGAATGGTCGGCCAACTCAATAGACATTGAAGATTGTGAAGGAGTAAGATTAGGAAGATTGAGCGACTTGAAGATTGCAAGTGGCATCAAATTAATGCTAGCACCAAGATCAGCCAAGGCATAACATTCTTCCATATCTTGAATGGCACAAGGGATCAAAAATTTACCGGGATCACCGACTTTTTGAGGTATGCGATTAAGATAAACCGACGAACAACTAGACAATTGGTGCAATTTCTCCTTGTTGTTCAACATACTCTTAAAGTTAGCGGCAAATCGAGGCATCATGACCAAAGCATCGGCGAAACTCACATTAAGGTGCAACTCACGAAACATTTTCATAAAAAGCTCAAATTGGTAGTTGTCGCGCTCTTGTCGTTTCTCCTTCCTAAGTCTCGATGGGTAAGGCAAGGGTGGTGTGGGTTGGGGCATAGGCATAGTGATAACTGACTTTTGGTTGGTTAATAAAAAGGTTTTTGCTTGCAAGATCTCTCTGTGCGTTGCTCGTACCCAATTGATATATATCGTTGTTTCGTTCTCGGTATCTTCTCGAATCGATCACGGTCAAAAGTGGAATCGTTGTTATTGGTGACTAAAAAGGGGGAGCTTGGGTCTAAATCTACTAAACTGATAAAGACAAGTAATAAAATAACACTAGAAACTAGAAATGAAAATAAATCCAGACTTTAAATGAAACAGTAGAAAATACCTTATGAAAAATAAAACTGGAACTCTCTTATTCGGAATGCTTCTTGCTATGCGGAATGTACTGCTCCATTCGGAATGTTTCCCTTACTCGGAATAATTAATACCATGCGGAACAAATCTCTTATGCGGAAAGGATCTCTTATGCGGAATATTTTGGAAAAAGCTCTATTCGGAAAATGTCTCTTATGCGGAAAATGAACTCTATTCGGAATACGAGGGCCTATACGGAAAGAATGTCTTACTCGGAATAATCTTTCTTATGCGGAAAAATGCCCTATTCGGGAAGCAAGATTCTATGCGGAATAATAGGACTATTCGGAATATGGGAAATATTCCGAATAGAGGAAATTGAAATCAGCCTATGCGGAATAAATGACAAATTGCCCTATGCGGAAAACAAATCCCATTCGGAAAGTTTTGACTATGCGGAATATCTTACAGAAAATCCCTATTCGGAAAACCTTGGAAAGAAACCCTTACTCGGAATAATTAAACATTCCGAATGGACAAGAAAATTAGACACTACTCGGAATAAATGAAAAATTCCGAATAGACACAACCCCAGATTCCCTATTCGGAATCTGGGCGAGATCAGAAAGTGAAGCGACGAACAGGGGAATTGAAAGAACACGAATTCAAGACCAAAAATCACCAAGTTTTTGATCAAAACTTAAACCAATTTTACCACTAATCCTTTACTCATAGAAAGCTTGAATCCAAAAACAACAAAATCACAAAACCCACTTACTTTTGACAATCAAACCATACGAATAAAACTTAAGAACTAAGAGACAAAAAGATATGAAGAACAAGATGATGGAAAGATTAAAAGATGATTTGTATTAATGAATTAAGATTCAACAAACAAGAAAAGATTACACCTACATGAATGGAAGAAAATTGAACAAGATGAAAACCACTCCTTAAGGGAGATGGTGCCTAAAAACTAGGAAGAAGAATAACTGAAAATCTCCAACAAGAGAGAGTCTTGAATGGGAGGAGTATTTATAGGCTTCTCCCTTTGTTGGTGAGTGGGCTTTCTTCCCTTCTTTTTGTCTTCTCGTCTATTCAGAAAAGTTGACGTTTTTCGATTCTGATTCAGGATTTGCCGTCGATTAAATTCAACTCGTCTTTTAATTTCTTCGTTAAATAGACTTGAGTTTCTTCGACATGTGTAAATCTTCCATCTTTGGTCCTTTTCTTCGATAAATCTTCAAATAGGCCCATTGACTTCAAATCTTTTGCATCTCTTGGACAATAGACTTCGTCTTTAGTCTTTTTCCTTGATAAAACCCGTGCAATCCCATGTTTTCTTTAATATTCATCCGGTTAGCTCTGAAAATACAATAAACACAAAAACCACGCATAATTCCAAACATATGATATTAAATACGTGTTTTGGTCTAGTTTTAGCCAGAATTAAGTGGTAAAAGGATGGGTGTTTTCACACCTATCAAATCCCCTACACTTAACCATTGCCATGCCCTCATGCAATGCTTAGTGATAAAGCAACTTTACACTTTTCTCATAATTAATTAACCTTGGCCTTATTCAAATACTACTAAACAAAAAATAAAGCACTAAGAGAAATCAAAACTTTTAAAGTAATCAAAAGGATAGAACACAGCTATGTGGAAATAACTTGTAAAGAGATCGAGGACTTGCATTAGGGCTTTGGTGCTGCGAAGATTTATCACCCTCAAGTTTCACGTCCCCAAACTAAGCTTAAAAACGAGATCATTGTTATTATAAGTTAGCAATTCAAACACTTACACACATGGCTTAATTAAATGCTTAAACTCCCTTATTCCTAGGTGTATCTCTTATATTTTATTTTTGTCTTAGAATGATCATGAAGATGCATTTTTGGACTTATTTCGATAGTTTATTTAGGCTGAAAGTAAAGTAGGACGATTTGATCAGTAGTTAGCTAAAGGACAAAATCTCTTAAAACTGCTTCTCGGGATATCAAAAAGTTCATATCTTGGCATAACTCGATTCACGATTTGAGACCTTTCTCGGGCCGATATTTGGCATGTACTTCATACTTCATATCTTCGAGAGACGTTCTTGAGATAATGGTCTTCTCATCATAATAGAGTTTCTTCACTTTGGAGACTTTTGAGGAGTACTCCAACTTTGTTGACCACGACTTCATGATTATTTCTTCAATCTCTAATTGGGATTTTGAGATACAACGATCTGCCTCCTTTTCGGACTTGGATCTATTTATCCTCATACCTTGTTAGGGTCTTTTCGGATAGACTTCTCCATGATCTTTATGGGAGTTGATTGCTTTTCGTCGTGAGTCTTGATCCTTCATATTGATTTTGGGAATAATGCTTTTCACATCACTTTGGATCTTCAGCAATAACATTGAATCCTCATGCCTTGTTAGGGCCTTTTCGGACTCGCCAATCTTCACGCCCCGCTTCATAAGTTATGCCTTGGCTATGAACTCTCGTCATTACCGAGCAACTTTTAAACGATTTTGGGCTAGAAGCTAAGTAACTTTTCAAATCGTACGACCTTACTTATTGCAGATAAGTTATTAGCAAGTGATGGGAGAATAGGCAAATAATTACACCAAGTGAGCTTGCGCAAGAATACCGACTTATAATTGACTCTATCATTTCTCGTCCTCCACAGTTTAAAATCTCAAATAATGAGACTCGTGGACACTTAGCCTAATAAACCAATTAAGGTCTACCTGGTTAAGGATACTAGCTAGAATAAACTTGGATAAGTCTATTCGGGTTGAGTCAAAATATTCACAACGGGCCTAATATGTTTAAGATATCTAAACTTGCTAAATCTATTTTATTAATTTTTCTGAATTTATTTCGGAATATACACATATGAAAGCAAAATAAAAATTAAAAGATTACGACAAAATGGCCAAAGTTGATTAAAAATTTGAAAAATGTTGAAAAAGTTGATTTTCCGGTTAAATGAAGGCATTTTAATGGAAAAACCCACTTAAAACTTCGATAGAAGTCCCCCTACACTTAAGATAAACATTGTCCTCAATGTTTAAGCATGTGGGAAAAGGCTCCCCTACACTTATGACATTGTGCACGTTGGTTAAATCAAGCTAAGGAGGGGACGACTAAAGTGATCAATTTCAAATGTGAATATGAAGATAATTGGATCACGATAGTGGAGAGATAGAACCAGGATTGTGGATAACATGGGAGCACGGATCTTCAAGAGTGAAATAATCCCTGTAAGCACATCACCATCCAAAAACAAGCAACCTATATAGCCCCCCTACACTTATGATGAAAAACGGGAAAGGGGGATAGATACTCGGGCTGCCTCCCGAGGAGCGCTTGTTTTTGTTTACCGAGTCGCGAGCCTGACTCGGTCCCGAACTAATTCAAGGGAAACGTGGTGAGGGATGGAATCATCTCCTGAGAGATGTCCTCCCCAACGTACAATTTCAAACGCTGGCCATTCACCTTGAAGTTAGGCCCATTTGGCTGAGAAAGCTCAATGGTACCATAGGGAAAGACATTGGCGATGGTGAATGGACCAGACCAACGGCTCTTCAACTTGCCTGAGAAGATCTTCAACCGAGAGTTAAAGAGTAAGACTTGATCACCAACGTTGAACTCTCGGTTCTTGATTTTAGCATCGTGGATAATCTTGGTCTTCTCCTTGTAAATCAATGAGTTCTCGTAAGCTTGATTCCGCAATTCTTGTAGCTCGTTGAGTTGAATCTTTCGAAAATCACCGGCTTTGTTGATGTCGAAGTTAGCCCACTTCAAGGCCCAGTATGCCTTATGTTCCAGCTCGATGGGGAGGTGGCAGGCTTTCCCGTACACAAGACGATAAGGTGTACAACCAATCGGCGTCTTATAGGCGGTACGGAAAGCCCACAGAGCATCATCAAGTTTATCGGCCCACGAGGCACGATGCTCTCCCACAGTACGTTCCAAAATTCTCTTCAATCCACGGTTGGATATCTCGGCTTGACCGTTGGTTTGAGGATGATAAGCGGTGGAAAGACGGTGATTGACATCATACTTAGCCATGACTCTTGCAAGTTGATCGTTGCAAAAATGAGTCCCGTGGTCACTGATAATAGCACGAGGAACACCGAAACGAGCAAACAGTTGCTTCAAGAAATTACAAACCACCCTCGCGTCGTTAGTAGGTAAAGCTTTTGCTTCAACCCATTTAGAAACGTAGTCGACAGCGACAAGGATGTATTTGTTGCCTTTAGAAGACGGGAATGGCCCCATAAAGTCGATGCCCCATACATCAAAGATTTCACATTCTTGTATGAAATTTTGAGGCATCTCATCTTTATGTGTGATCTTGCCTTGTTTTTGGCAAGCATCACAATGTTTAACCATCTCGTGAGCATCACGATAAATGGTGGGCCAATAGAATCCCGAGTCAAACACTTTTTTGGCGGTGTAATTGGGACCAAAGTGACCACCGGTGGGTCCTTTGTGGCACGCTTGGAGAATATCAAAAGCTACCGGTCCGTCAACACACCGACGAATAATCAGGTCAGCGCATTGTTTGAATAGAAAAGGGTCATCCCAAAAGTAAGTGTTAACATCGTTCAAGAACTTCTTCTTTTGTTGGGATGTTAATCCTTGGATGAGAACACCACCCGCTAAGTAGTTTGCAATATCGGCAAACCACGGGGTGCCATCAAGATTGGGATTTATAGACATTAAGGTCTCAAGGGGAAAAGAGTCATTGATCTCTTTGTTCGGATGGTCCCCTTGATATGGATCCTCAAGTCTGCTCAGATGATCCGCGGCCAGGTTTTCAGCACCCTTCTTGTCACGAATTTCAATGTTGAATTCTTGAAGGAGTAAAACCCAGCGGAGAAGTCTTGGCTTAGAATCATTCTTAGTCATCAAGTACTTCAACGCGGAATGGTCCGTGTATACGATGGTGGTGGATAAAACAAGATAGGGGCGAAATTTCTCAAAAGCATAGACAGCAGCTAAAAGCTCTTTTTCGGTTGTCGTATAATGCAATTGAGCCCCCGTCATTGTTTTGCTAGCGTAGTGGATTGGTTGGAAGTGTTTATTCACTCTTTGGCCCAGAACCGCACCAATAGCAAAGTCGCTAGCATCGCACATCAATTCAAAAGGCAGCTCCCAATTAGGGGTAACCAAGACCGGTGCCTTAGTTAGCTTATCCTTAAGAAGATTGAAGGCTTCGAGACACTCTTTAGAAAAGATAAAAGGAGTATCTTTTTCCAAGAGGTGGGTCATCGGGCGAGCGATTTTAGAGAAATCCTGAATGAATCGTCGATAGAAGCCCGCATGACCCAGAAAACTTCTCACACCCTTCACGGTTGAAGGTGGAGGTAATTTGGCTATGACATCAACTTTAGCACGGTCGACTTCAAGACCGGCCTTAGAGATTTTGTGTCCTAGCACAATGCCTTCTTTTACCATAAAATGGCATTTTTCCCAATTCAGAACAAGGCGAGTGTCTTCGCACCGCTTGAGCATACGTTCCAAATTGGCAAGGCAAGAAGAGAAAGAATCCCCGAAGACCGAGAAATCATCCATGAAGACTTCCATGGTTTGCTCAACCATGTCATGGAAGATTGCCAACATGCACCTTTGGAAAGTCCCGGGAGCATTGCATAAGCCAAAAGGCATCCTTTTGTAAGCAAATGTGCCATAGGGACAAGTGAATGTTGTCTTCTCTTGATCTTGGGGATCGATGGGTATTTGAAAATAACCCGAGAAACCATCCAGAAAGCAGTAATATTCATTACCCGCTAGACGTTCAAGCATTTGGTCCATAAAAGGTAGAGGGAAATGATCCTTTCTCGTGGCATCATTGAGTTTGCGGTAGTCTATACAAACTCTCCACCCAGTAATGAGACGGGTCGGAATCAACTCGTTGTTTGCATTGGGCACAACGGTAATTCCGCCTTTCTTAGGCACACAGTGGACTGGACTAACCCATGGTGAATCCGAAATAGGGTAAATCATACCCGCATCAAGAAGTTTGATAACCTCTTTTTTGATGACATCATGGATTTTAGGATTCACCCTTCTTTGGCTTTGAATAGTGGGCTTAAAGTCGTCCGCCATGAGAATTTTATGTGTGCAGAAATGAGGATTAATTCCACGGATGTCGGAGATTTTCCAAGCGATAGCTCTTTTATGCTTCTTCAACACAGCGACAAGTCGGGCTTTTTCGTCTTCTTTCAGATCCTTTGCGATAATGACCGGTAACTTCTCGTCGTCTTCTAGGAAAACGTACTCAAGATGAGGCGGTAGGTCCTTAAGCTCGAGAGTAGGGGGATCCTCAGTAGATGGTGAAACTAACGATGTATTATCATTAGTCACCTTTTTGGGAGTAGGAGGAGACAATGGGTCCTCATTGAGAAGTCTCTCAATAGTAAGAATATCTTCATCCTAATTGGTGGACGAATTATCATACTTAATGTCGAGAGGACCCAAGCTAGCTTCGAACTCATCCAAGTCACTTTCTCCAAAAGGAGTCAATGCCAGAGCAAGTGAGGCAACGGTCTCAACATTGGGTAGAGAAGAAAGAGTACTTTTGCAAGCATCATGAAAATGTTCTTCACAAGTCTCATCGAGAACATCAACAGCATTAACACTCTCATATGAATAAGGTTGCTGAGAAATCTTACCCATGTTGAAGACAATTTGATCGTCACCAACTCTCATGATTAATTCGCCTGCGGCTACATCAATGAGAGTGCGACCGGTCCTCAGGAATGGACGTCCAATGATTAATGGAACACGAGGATCCATCTCGTAGTCAACGACGACAAAATCCGCCGGGAAGGTGAATTTATCAACGCCAACAAAGACATCTTCGGCTATCCCCACTGGATAAGCAACCGTACGGTTGGCTAATTCCAAAGTCATTCGTGTGGGGACTAGCTCGGGGAGAGATAATTGCTTCCAAACACTTAAAGGCATTAAGTTTATACTGGCACCTAGATCGGCTAGGGCCATGCAATTCTCTACTCCCGGGAAGTTGCACGGAATCAAGAAGCGACCCGGATCACCAAGTTTGGTGGGCAATTTCCTTAAGAGCACTGCGGAGCAGTTCTCATTAAGTTGGGTCTGAGCAATGTCAAGAAGCTTTTCTTTATCACTTAGAAGATCTTTAAACATCTTAGCATATTTGGGCATGTGAGCGAGAGCCTCGGCAAAGGAGATGTTAAAATTCAATTGTTTAAACATTTTTAGAAAGTTTGAAACCTGAATATCATCCTTGCTCTTTTGCTTCTCTTTCCTCAACCTTGAAGGATAAGGTATATTGGATGTAGAAGAAGGCTTTAAGGTAATAGGATCACTCACAACCACGGGTGGTGGGGAAATGGGGATAGAAGGTGAAGGAGGTAAAGAAAGTTGCTCGGTTTCCTTGTTCATAATCACGGGTGGAGGTGTAGGAAGCTCGGGTTCCATATAACCTTTTCCACTACGAGTGGTGATTGCTTTCATCTCCCCTCTTGGATTCGCAACGGTATTACTCGGAAGAGTACCCGAAGAAGAGGGTTGATTACCTTGGATGAGCGAACCAATCATATCACGAAGGTGAAGAGCTTGATTATTAAAAGAGTTTTGCATGTTGGCATTAATAGCATCGCTGTGTTTGGCCATATCATTCCTTAGCTCGGCTCGAATATCGCTTCCTTGTTTCACCATGTCATTCTTCAAGTTGACAAACTGACTCTGAAGATTCGTCACCATCTCACGATTAGTCTTCATGAACGACTCGACGTCGGGGTTCACTGCCATCGGTTGATTGAGAGGTGGAGCTTGGTAAGCTTGAGAATTTCCTTGAGTTGGGTAGGTATTTCTTTGGGATGGATATTGGTTTTGAGCACGAGGTTGGGATTGGTTGTTTCGGTTATAGCTTTGTTGTTGGTTTTGGTTTGCAGGAGGGAAACCGGGAGGTGCAAGATAATTGTTAGAACGATAACTTAGCAAGCTACGGTCTCCTTGAGGACGAGCTTGATAGCCTCCCGTGGGATATGTACCGTATGCTGCGTTAACGTTTTCAGAATAATTGCCTTGAGTGGAAGGACAATCATTATAAGAATGAGGACCACCACATGTGTCACAAGAAATAGCAACGGCTTTAGCTTGTTGAAAGTGGTTTGTGGCTATGGTCATGAAATTCTTGTTCATTTCAGCGAGTTGTCGAGAAATTTCAGTCATCTCAGGATTGGAAGTAGTAGAAGAAACATTGACTCTCGAGTTAGATCTTGAGGATGCGGATGAATCCCAATTCTTGTGGTGAGTAGTCATGTTTTCAATCAACTCTCGACACTCTTCTGGTCTCCTTTTCATAAAAGTACCACCGGCGGCGGCATTGATCGTGTCACGATCGCGAAAGGTGAGACCATTGTAGAAGGTATCAATGAGAGTGACGGGGAGCATATTGTGATTAGGACAGCGGTCGATCAAATCATTGTATCGTTCCCAAGCATCGAAAAGCGATTCATCATTCTCTTGCATAAATCCACTGATTTGGTTACGGAGGTTAGTGACCATGGATGGTGGGAAGTAGCGCGATAAAAAGCGTTGAGTCATGTCGTTCCACGTATGAATAGAATTCTTAGGAAGACGGTCAAACCATTTTTCGGCATGGTGAGAAAGCGAGTGAGGAAAGAGTTGGAGGCGAAGGTCATCCATAGAAACACCGGGGGATTTCATGCTTTGGGTAATGGTTATGAATTTGTCGAGGTGTTTGTTGGCATCATCATCCGGAATTCCGCGAAATGGATTCGTTTGTACTTGCTGGATCATGTGATGCTTCAACGAAAACTCCTGAGCCGTGACATGCATCGGTGCAATCGGGCCTCCACGTCCGTTCATTGTGGGTTGACATAGCTCCTCCATGGTGCGTAGGTCGGGTAAAGGTAGATTATTCATGTTTTGGTGGGGTGGGTTATTATTGTTGTTGTTATGTTGGGGGGTGGAATATTGTTGTTGTTGTGTACACCTGCCATGTCTAATTGTTCGAGAGTCTCGGGCTCTGAATAAGACGTGGATCGAGTACGCATACACTAAAAAGAAAATGCAAGAGAAAATATTTTTGGTTTTTATAGGTTTTTTAATGTTTTTGTATTTTTTTTGAAAATTTTATATATTTTTATGGATTTTTGAAAATTTTTGTGCTTGAAAATAACGTTCCCGAAAGAACGGATCCCAAAATCCAATTTTTCTCACAAGAAACCGTTGATCCTTACGAAAAGAGCCGGCAGCGGCGCCATTTTGATAACTGACTTTTGGTTGGTTAATAAAAAGGTTTTTGCTTGCAAGATCTCTCTGTGCGTTGCTCGTACCCAATTGATATATATCGTTGTTTCGTTCTCGGTATCTTCTCGAATCGATCACGGTCAAAAGTGGAATCGTTGTTATTGGTGACTAAAAAGGGGGAGCTTGGGTCTAAATCTACTAAACTGATAAAGACAAGTAATAAAATAACACTAGAAACTAGAAACCAGCCGTCTGATGGAAAACGACTTTCACGTTCGGTTCAGAGAGCACTTTTTTCGTCGGGTGCCACAGCTGCTACATTAAACACTTCGTCTATGGTGTCTTTCACCCCGGGCAACGCAACCTGTTGCCTAGTTTTGAGTCTTGCTCACCTTCAAGTTCAAGATTCTTTACCCACACTTTCACTCACAAAAAAGGCACTGAATCAGCTAATCAGCTCAGTCGGAGACGAGATGCTGTTAAAGAGCCCTAATTCGTATTCGTGCTATGAAGTTGGTCAATCCTCAAGGATTGAATACTTTCCTCTCCTTAGTTCTTAACTTGGGTCTCTCTCTGATAAGGAATGAATGAAAATAAATCCAGACTTTAAATGAAACAGTAGAAAATACCTTATGAAAAATAAAACTGGAACTCTCTTATTCGGAATGCTTCTTGCTATGCGGAATGTACTGCTCCATTCAGAATGTTTCCCTTACTCGGAATAATTAATACCATGCAGAACAAATCTCTTATGCGGAAAGGATCTCTTATGCGGAATATTTTGGAAAAAGCTCTATTCGGAAAATGTCTCTTATGCGGAAAATGAACTCTATTCGGAATACGAGGGCCTATGCGGAAAGAATGTCTACTCGGAATAATCTTTCTTATGCGGAAAAATGCCCTGTTCGGGAAGCAAGATTCTATGTGGAATAATGGGACTATTCGGAATATGGGAAATATTCCGAATAGAGGAAATTGAAACAGCCTATGCGGAATAAATGACAAATTGCCCTATGCGGAAAACAAATCCCATTCGGAAAGTTTTGACTATGCGGAATATCTTACAGAAAATCCCTATTCGGAAAACCTTGGAAAGAAACCCTTATTCGGAATAATTAAACATTCCGAATGGACAAGAAAATTAGACACTACTCGGAATAAATGAAAAATTCCGAATAGACACAACCCCAGATTCCCTATTCGGAATCTGGGCGAGATCAGAAAGTGAAGCGGCGAATAGGGGAATCGAAAGAACACGAATTCAAGACTAAAAATCACCAAGTTTTTGATCAAAACTTAAACCAATTTTACCACTAATCCTTTACTCATAGAAAGCTTGATCCAAAAACAACAAAATCACAAAACCCACTTACTTTTGACAATCAAACCATACGAATAAAACTTAAGAACTAAGAGACAAAAAGATATGAAGAACAAGATGATGGAAAGATTAAAAGATGATTTGTATTAATGAATTAAGATTCAACAAACAAGAAAAGATTACACCTACATGAATGGAAGAAAATTGAACAAGATGAAAACCACTCCTTAAGGGAGATGGTGCCTAAAAACTAGGAAGAAGAATAACTGAAAATCTCCAACAAGAGAGAGTCTTGAATGGGAGGAGTATTTATAGGCTTCTCCCTTTGTTGGTGAGTGGGCTTTCTTCCCTTCTTTTTGTCTTCTCGTCTATTCAGAAAAGTTGACGTTTTTCGATTCTGATTCGGGATTTGCCGTCGATTAAATTCAACTCGTCTTTTAATTTCTTCGTTAAATAGACTTGAGTTTCTTCGACATGTGTAAATCTTCCATCTTTGGTCCTTTTCTTCGATAAATCTTCAAATAGGCCCATTGACTTCAAATCTTTTGCATCTCTTGGACAATAGACTTCGTCTTTAGTCTTTTTCCTTGATAAAACCCGTGCAATCCCATGTTTTCTTTAATATTCATCCGGTTAGCTCTGAAAATACAATAAACACAAAAACCACGCATAATTCCAAACATATGATATTAAATACGTGTTTTGGTCTAGTTTTAGCCAGAATTAAGTGGTAAAAGGATGGGTGTTTTCACACCTATCAAATAGCCTTTGGAATCTCGGGTTCCAATGTTGGTAAAGGGTCGACCGTAGGTGTGGCATGAGCGGTACTTTGTGGGCTTGAAATATGCTCCTTTTCGACCACCACCTCGGGTTCTTCCTCAATTTCCTCCACCGTTGGAGTAATTGGTTGAGGAGTCGGTTCTTTAAGTGCCTTACCACTACGTGTGGTAATCACTTTCATCTCTCCCTTCGGGTTTGAAACAGTGTTACTAGGCAAACTACTCGAAGTAGAGGCTTTGTTCCCCATGACGGCTTCTAAAATTGCATTAAGCTTAGCATCTTGACTATTAAACTTCAAATCTTGACTAGCGGCTTTTTGGTCAATTCTTTGTTCAAGCCTAGCATGACTTTGTTCAATCTTATTGTTTTGACCTCTAATTTGATTAGCAAAATCATTTTTCAATTCATTTCTCATGCTAAGATTTTCCTTCACAAAATTAGCTAACTCCTTTGTGTTCTTAGCCGTGTCCCTAGCTTGATTAGCCAACTGCTCTTGTATATTTTCCAAAATCTTATCATTTGCCGTAGCGTAATTCAAAAAGTCCATTGGAAGTTCTTTAGTGTAAGCATTTTGAAGACCTTGACTCGTGTTTTGAAAATTACGGTTTTGATTTTGATTTTGCAATTGGCTACTAGTTCCTTGATTCCCATAGTTGTTATTACCCTTAAAATTGTTCCTTTGATTGCTTTGGTAACCAACTTGATTGTTTCGATAATTGTTAGCATTTTGATTTGGTGGAAAACCCGGTGGAGTCAATTGATTAGTGCGAGGAACTTGACCGTTTTGGTTATAAGTTCCCGCGGCCGCGAAGGCACTCGAAGTGTTACCACCGTTGGTAATGCACTCGGAATAATCGTGAGCTCCACCACAATACATACAAGAAACCTCAACCGCTTTAGCCGTAGCGGGAGTGGGTTGTTCACCAACTTTAAATTCACTTAACAATCCTTTCAACTTATCAAAAATCTTGTTCTCCAAATTAGCCTCGATTTGGCAAGCATCAATGGTATGTGACAATGAAGGCGAAGGTGTAGACGAAGTCTTACGAACACTAGACGTGCTACGAGGACTATAGACCTTAGACCTATTCTCAATGATTAACAATGATTCCTCGACCGTCTTACACAAAAAATTACCACCCGCGGCGGCATTAAGATAATCACGCTCATGATCGTTCAAGCCATTGTAAAACGTGTCAATTTGATGCAAGTCGGAAAAACCATGATGAGGACATTCGTGCAACATTTCCTTAAATCTATTCCAAGCCGTAGAAAAACTCTCATTATACTCTTGCGAAAACTTTGAAATCTCGTTTTTCAAATGCGTAGTCTTAGAGGGCGGAAAAAATTGGTTCACGAATTTTGAAACGAGATCCTTCCACGTCAATATGGAATTGGGTGGCTCTTTCTCTAACCAAATTTTTGCGGGCCCCGCTAAGGAATACGGAAAAAGCATCATCTTAATCGAGTCGTTTGAGACGTCCTTAAACTTGCAAGTGGCGGTGAGACGATTAAATTGGCGAATGTGGTTATGAGGGTTGTCCTTTTCGTCACCTCGAAACTTGTTGTTTTGAATCATGGACAACAAACCCGTCTTAACCTCAAAATTCTCCGCAAGGATAGCGGGAATCACAATCGCTTCTCCATAACCCTCGGTGGGTGCTTGAAGCAACTCCATCATAGTTCGATTAGCCATGGGTGCTTCTTTCACTATAATGGGTTCGTCAATAGGAGACTCCTCACTAGAAGGAGTGATTGATTTGTTTCTTCGTTTACGAGCACGTCTTGCTTTGGAGCGAGTTTGCATAAACGTCATGTACAACGAGGGGGTGAGCAAAGAAGATTCTTTTTGGTGTTTTTACTTTTTCATTTTTTTTGTGGTTTTTGATTGTTTTTACTTTTTTTGATTTTTGGAATGTATTAGTAGACACAAATCTACAAATCTCCTCCTTAATCAAATCTCTCGATTAAAGAAGCCTCAAGGAATGAAAACGATCACGTGAAGTGAACGCCTTCGATGACTTAAGAACGATGGTGGAACACCAAATCATTCAAGAGGGTTTAATCAATAGAAACCAAGAAAATATATATGATACTTAAGTAATACTTTGGGCGGCAAAACCCTCGATTAGCTCTCAAAATCAAAATACGCACAAGCAAGCGGAGGAAACGAGGCGGCGCGAAGCACTTAAGAGCTTTTTTCCTTTAGGTCGTGAAATACAACCGCCTTATACCCACCTTATAGTTTGTATTTCTCAAAATCGAGCTTCACGAAAGTATTTATCTATTTTTGCCTTTTTTTCTTTGGTTTGAGATTCGAATACAATGATTGGGTAATGACCTCCCAAGTCAAGGTTGTGATTTCTCACGTATTTGGAGTACTTGTAAATTTATTGTTCTACGTATACAATATAGTAATAGTATTCACAAAAAACGAAAAACTGATAATACGTATTAGTAGAGTGCTACTAATACAATTAGCTAATTATGGCTATATAAAAACAACAATTGTTCAACCAAAACACAACACGCCTCCCCGGCAGAGGCGCCAAAATGATTGTAGTTTTTTGCAACCCTTTAGGAAAAGAGAGGCAAAGTAGTGGTAAGCGTTAAGTGTCGGTTTAGGAAAACCGAGCACTAATGACCAAATAAGTCCAAGTTCGTTTCCCAAGGAGGCAAGTGCGTTGTGTATTGAATTGATTAATGATTTGTGATTATATGATTGAAAAAGGAAGAAAGAAATGAGATTAGAAGAGAAAGACGGTTACGAAAACGAATTAAACTAAGACGAAAAAGGCGATCACGCAAAACCGTAAATAATGCTGAAATTAAAATTTTAACCTAAAAATTCCTAAAAATTACTAAAAATCCCCAATAATATTCTAAGAGTTTACAAAAAATCCAAACTTGTTAAAACCTTTTAATTAATTAGATAATGACTTTTTAATGCTAATTAAAGCCCTTAAAATCACAATTAATTATTAAAAAGCCCTAAACAAGATCTTATGGTTTGTAAACCTCAAAAATAACCTAATTAAGCTAAAAAGTATTTTTTTAAATTTTAAAACCAAATTAAACTATTTTTAAACACTTAAAAACTATTAAAATCAATAAAAACTTAAATTAATTCTAGAAAATAATTGAAAAGTCCTAAAAATATTTGGAAAGTGACAAAACTCCTAATTAAGTGTCTTAACCTAGGAAAAATGTAAAAATTAAAAAAAATCAAACTTCAATTTTTAATAATAAAATAATATTAAAATATTCAAAAAAATTCAAAGTTCATAAAAAAATTCTAAAAAATTACCAAAAATCTAAAATAATGTAACTAAGACAAAAATGCAATTAAAATTTTCTGAATCCTATTTAACAATTTTATATTAAAATTTAAAGTTGGTTAAAAACCCTAAAATCAAATAAAATTAAAAATAAGACTTTTTGAAAACTTTTTGTAATGTAAACCTCAAGTTACTTTAATAAAACCTAAAAACAATTTTTATAAAATTTTAAATCTACTTATACTATTTTTAAACTAATTAACTAAATACGGGTAATTAAAAAATAATAAAAAAATAAATAAAGAAAAGGAAAATTTGAGACTTAAACCAGAAAAATCCTAAAAGAGGTACTAATCCTAGGAAAAATATACCCCTGGTCACTTGGCTTATTAATAAGCTCAAATGGGCTAAATAAGCTACGACTTTATTTAAAAAGCCCAACTTCAAAACCCCTTAAGTAACCTTTGTTTCCTCCCTTGGTCAGTAAAAGACCCAAGGGCAGGATGGTAGTGTGTGTTTGCTTTGGTAGTGGTGGCGCAGGTTCGAGTCCTGGCCACGCCAAAATTTTTCAAATATTTTTTTTTTGTTTTTCTTTTTATCCCACTTGTTATACAGTCACTCCTTCATACCAAAACACAAATACAGGACGAATGTCAACCAATCTAGCACGAATCTGATTGCCCAAACTACAACTTCAACTGCTCACTTTTTCTTTTGTTCTTTGTTTATATATTTCCTTTCTTAACCTTTGGTGCGCAGGTCATAAACAACTCCTAAACTCCACAATACTGCCTAACACCCTATGAAGTAAATCCCACGCTTATGCTTGTTACTTTGGTTTTGCTGATAGTGTATTATGGAACAAAGGGGCACCCTCACTTGCGTTTTGCAAGTGAGGAGTCAAACTGATAAAACAACACAGAACAAAGCATAGAACACAAACCAGTAATCACCAAGAATATCAAAGTATGCACACCGAGAGTACAAATTAGCAAACAATAAGACGATAAGAATGCGCAGTTGGTGAATGAAACTATAAGCAGACCCTATCCTCTTATCCGATGAATCAGTAACTCAACGCCATGCCCACTTGTTAATTTCTTTCTTTTTGGTTTCTATGCAATTACTTGGTTACTCAATCACTTAAACCAATTACCAAACACAAAGTACAATAGCAACTAAACCTCAATCACTGATTATATGCACCCGTCAAGATCAAACAAACACATACAGTGGTCATACACTTCTAAGTTTTACTTTGGTATGCTGTTAGGACAATGAAGTGCAAAGTACTGGCACGTAAAGAAAACAAGAATAATTCCACCTCAGTTAATGAACCTGCTAATCTACGAGTACACAGTAGGCTGTGATGACCGCTTTAGAGCAGCAATGACCACAACTAGCACCACAATCAGAGCTACTTTTTTCTTTTTCAGTAAGCGGGGAGTAATAATACTAAGCCTACAAGTCCTCAATTAACTAATCAAGCTTAATTGTAAACATATTAATTTAAACCAAGTGACAATACTTTATAAGCAAGCAGCGGACAAGAATCTATTAGCACAAAAACTAATGAAAAAAAAACTTTCTATCTTAAGCAGATATCTAAAAGAAAACCACAAAATAGCACCAGCAATGATAACAATTCTATTTGATTTCAATGTGACAGAAAATTTAGTTAACACTTGAGTTGATAATCTACTATAAAAACATAACAACCAAAACACAAAATCAGTTCAACACTAATCAGCAAACTAAAGATATCAAGGAACAATCACAAAGTCCCAAACACAATCCTAATATCAGTCATCTAACCATGGCAGATTAACGAAAAATTAGAAAGAGAGGGAAAACGTACGGCAAGAACGTACATCCACGCTCTCGGGTGTTTGAGCTTATGTACTCAGCGAAAACGAGTACAAGCTTCCACTCCTGCTAAGATTTATCAAATTTGAACAGTACAATAGTAACTCGACCGAATCCTTTTTTTTTTTGGTGACAAAATTATTTAGTTTAATATGACAAGATGGTTCCCACAACCTTGCTACCTTCTTTAGTCAATCATAACTCCATGATATTCAGAAATCAAGGAGCCATGACCACTAGAAGAAACTTAGACAGCAAGGTGTTTTAAACCAAATTCTTAGCAGAAAAGCTAATTTTAGGTTTCTTTCTTTTCACAAAAAAAATTCTAGTTTAATCCGAAAGTACAAAAAAAACTTAGCCAAACCAAGTGCTCAATCCACCTTAGCTAGAAGGTGCTATGAATACACTTAAACTTCCCACGAATTTAAAAGGTAAATCAAATCTTAAAGTAATAAACCAACACTCGAACCACTTCAAACATGAACAAAATAATAACTAGAACTGAAATCGAAATATGGAACTTCTTTTCTTCACCAAACAATTAACTCATTTTCTCATTCATTAGAAAAAGGGTTTACAAGGTTGTGAAAACAGGAAAACAAGAACAACCTCTAAAGCTAATCCTACCACCCTTTATATAGGGTTTACAAGACTGTTCTAGAAAGTAAAAAAAATGCTAACCCTAATTGATTAAAAATCCAGAAATACCCTTGTAAGATTCGTATATAATTCAGAATATGCTGATTTTTGAATTTTGCTTTGTGATGATCTTGTCTTGTAGTTGGGATGCCAGCTTGATTGAGATGATCTTGGCCATCAGTGAAGACTTTGGGAACAAGTAGCTAACCTTAGTCGTTGATCTTCTGTCACCCTCTTGTTTTCTTGTGTTCTTGTGGGTCAGGGGAGGTGGGGATTGGCACATGGGTTGATGGTGAAAGGGGGGTTTGGGTGGGATTATGGTTAAGAGATGTGTAATTTATTTTCTGGAGATTATGAGGCTCAATTACCAAGCAATTAAGGGTTTTTGAGATTAGGGTTCTTGGGTTGATCTGGCAATTTTTGGGAATGATTAATCTGAGCAGTACATGATTCCCGCCCCAAAAAATGTTTTAATAAACGTGTTTAAACTTTTTAATAATAAGATTAAGATGTGAGTGGAAGTGGTGACGTGGCAAGCTAGGATAGGGGGTAGAATTTGCATGTTTGACAGTAATTCGCCCTCATCTTCTAAAAAGTGTTCACAGAATTCACAAGTCATTCTCCTTCCATTCTCTTTGTAAATAACTTTGGCCAATTGTCAAAAATGGCACAAATACTTTTCAAAGTTTATCACAAGGACTTTAAATGTAATTTCTTCATATTTGAAGGACTGATTTTGGCATTTTCTTCATTCTTCAAGGCTTTGACTTGTTTGTTGACTTCTTGGAGGACCAATATTGACAATTTAGTTTTGTTGAGGGACTAAATTTGCCAATTCTTCAAAGTTAAGGGTCCTTTTTGTAATTTTGACAAACTTTAGGGACCAAACTTGTAACTATGAAGATACAAGGGTATAAAGTGTCAATTCTTCCATATTGGAGGACCAATCTTCATAATTCTTCAAGTCTTCAAGGGTTTTCTTTGGAAAATTCTTCATTAGGGCTTGGTTCATCGTGCGACTTCGTTTCGCGTGTTCGTTTTTGATTGATTCTTGTGATCTTTTGTCATTTTCTCAATATCCGTACCTAAAATACACAAGCAATAAACACAAGCATATATTTGGGTATTTTGATGATATTTAATGCATTTTAAGCCCGTTTTAGACGATGAGACTATGTATAAAAGCAGTCTCATCAATTACCGCGGATGGTAACACTTCGAGTGCTTATGTAGCAACGGGAACTTACAACCAAAACGGTCAAGGTTCCCGCCAAAATCAAGCTCCACCAAACCAAAATGCTAATAACTATCGAAACAACAATCAAGGTGGTAATTATCAAGGCAATCAACGTAACTACAACAAGGGTAATTATCAAAGTAGAAATGGGCAAATTTCAAACCAAAACCAAAACCGTGATTTTCAAACTACCACACAAGGCTTTCAAAATGATCACACCAAAAATCTTCAAGGAGAATTTTTGAATTATGCTAAGGCAAACGATGCTAAGTTTGACAATATGCAACGTGAAATGGTTAGCTTAAGATCCGAGTTGAAAAACGAGCTTAAAAACGAACTTGCAAATGAACTTAAAACTCATGCTAATAAAATGGAAGGAAATGTTCAACGACTCCAACAAAATCAACAAAAAATGGAGCAAGGTCAACATGAGATTAAGCAAGAGTTGTTAAAAGCGGATGCTAGGCAATCTAAGTTTGAAGACCGAATGGGAAAAATGTTTGAAGCTATCATGTGTAAACCTTCTTCTTCGGGTGGTCTTCCTAGTGATACCATCGTGAACCCGAAAGGAGAATTGAAGGTTATTACTACTCGTAGTGGTAAAACTTTCAAAGAACCCATTTCTCGTCCAAGTACTTCTACGGAGAAGGAAAAAGAGAAAGAACCCGAGGTGGTGGTAGAAAAGGAGCAAATTCCAAGCCCACGAAGTACCGCTCAAACCACACCTACGGTTGAACCAATACCAATAGTGGAACCCGAGATTCCAAGGCCGATGCCTATGCCCCAACCCACACCACCCTTACCTTACCCTTCAAGACGAAACAAGGAAAAGGCACAAGAACGAAATAATTATCAATTTGAACTTTTTATGAAAATGTTTCGTGACTTGCATTTTAATATAAGTTTTGCCGACGGCTTGGTCATGATGCCTCGATTTGCCGCGAACTTCAAAAGTATGTTGAATAACAAAGAGAAATTGCAAAAATCGTCTAGTTGTTCTTCGGTTTTTCTTAGCCGCATACCTCAAAAAGTCGGTGATCCCGACAAGTTTTTAATCCCATGTGCTATACAAGATATGGAAGAATGCTACGCCTTGGCCGATCTTGGTGCTAGTATTAATTTGATGCCTCTTGAGATTTTTAAGTCGCTCAATCTTCCCAATCTCACTCCTTCAAAAATGTCAATCGAGATGGCCGATCATTCTACGATTCTAGCTTGTGGAGTAGCCGAGGACGTCTTCGTGAAAGTTGGAAAGTTCTACTATCCCGTAGACTTTATTGTTATTGACATTCCCATCGATCCTAAAGTTCCTCTATATTTAGGTCGATCATTTTTGGATACCTCGAGAGCACTTATCAATGTGCATGCTAGGAAAATCACTCTTCGTTTCAATGAGGAAGAACTCGTCATAAATGCAACTCAAAACTCCACACTTTCTCATGTGTATTCTATCACGTCTTTGAACAATGTTAGTCCTATCAAAAACATTTGCAAAAAGATTTCAAAAAGAGTTTTAGAAGTTGATGATAAAAACGATTTTCCGTCCCCTCCGCCGATGGAGGTTAAGAGTGTTAAGCCTACGATTCCAATCACGAATGATTCTTCGGATGATGAATATGTTGATCCCGATGGGGGAGTTTTCTTTGTTGACAAACGTTTTGAGAACTTACCACCACCTTTACCAAAACGGTTTTCAAATGTAAGAATTTTTAGTGTGACTAACATTACTTTAGAAACACCAAATATTTTTGACATAATTAAGTCGGGTTTTCATAAGGAGAGTTTAAAAGATGAAAAAGGAAAAGATTTTAAATTGGATTTTAAAGATTTTTCTACAATGCTAACTCCGTCATTACCACGTGTATTGAGTACTACAAGCTCGTCTTCTCCTTTTGACGATGCTTTGTGTGGACTTAGTGTGGGGGAAACCCCTTATGTTCCCTCCCATTTCTCCACCGAGGACGAGATATTTGATCCCGGAATTTCTTATAAAGGGAAATCTCGGTCTTCCACCGATGCAATAAATGGAAAATCTTTCTATTTTGATTGGTGCGAGTCTACCTCGAGTAGCTCAATGTTTTTATGACTTACCCATTGTCCCACCCTTCTACTTCTTCTCATCTATTTTCTTTAAACCCTTTGGGTTTGTGTTGACACATGATGAAGTGGCGTTGGTTTGTTTTTCCAATGAAAACGAGAACGCCATCTTCGACCCCGGTATTTTGCATCATCAAAGGACTTAGTGCTTAATACCGGTTGTTTTTGGGCCTTGTTTATCATGTAAGCCCCACCAAAAATTGACCATACCAAGATAATCCCTAAATGATCACATTTATGGGGATTCGAGTCGAGCTTTTGACTCGGTTATCAAAAACAAGGTGCCTCGTGGGGGAAACCCATGCTTATCCATGTACATATTATTGCTTTCTAATTAGTTTAATGTGAGGGGATTTGTGCCCTTCCAACCTTTGTTCCGTGGTTGTTTGTAAATTGTGGGCTTTAGATGGTCATGATCTTCATGATTGGAGCCTCTCGTGTTCGTTTTATGGGAGCACTCGATCGTTTACTTTGAAGACTTTCTCAATATCCATGATATATCCTTTTGATGTTCTAACCTTAGGTTATTAGCACACTTCATAAACGGCTATTAATTTATTGGTTACACCCTTTCCATGCTAGATTAGGCATTCGACTACGTCTCTAGTATGGGGGTGTTTGCACCCCTAGACTCGAAACATTGAGGACAATGTTTAACTTTAATATGGGGGGGGGGGGGGGGTAAATAGATACTTGCCTTGCTAAACCTTCACGCTTTCCAAAGTTTATCTTTTTGTTTATCGTTTTGTTGCAAAATAAGGCTAAAAATGGCCAAATTTTAAAACTTTTCTCATGTTTTATAAGTGTTTGAAGACACGAATGTAGATTTTCCGATGGCGAGAATAAGAGTAATTTTTGACTCGACCGTGCGTGTTGAGCACTTAGCTTTGATTCCTTAACTTCACATTAGGCTAAGTCTCTTAAATGAGGACGAGAAATGATAGAGTTAATTATAAGTTACTATGCTAAACGTAGAGTACTCGTATTCTTTCAAAAACTCATGTGTTCTCGTTGTTTGCTTATTCTCCCTTCGCATGTAAATATTTTTTGCTTAATAAATATTGACTTAGCGGTTTAGTTGGGATTGTTGGGTTTCTAGTCTTTTCTAGTAGCTTCCGTGTAATTAAATTGGGAAGACATTAAGGTATCGCCAGCGTCACGGTTTTGAAGTATTGGCACCCGAATAATCGAAAGCTTCACCCAATAATAAGATTTCAAGTGCTCACCTAAATCTAGCAAACAATTTGAAGCCCCACAAGGCCGAAAAATCTATGCAAAATTGAAAGTGAATCAAGCCTTAATCTTCGAAGCTTTAAAGATCCAAAATTCGCCTTAGCGTGAGGATATACGTCTTTGGCTAATAAAACCACCGATGAGGCGGATAATAAAAGGGAAGGCAAGACCGAAGTCATAATAAAAGATTCATGGCGAAGTTGAATAAAAGATGGAGGTAAACCAAAGATAATAAGGCCCTTCCGTTAGGGGGCGTATAAAAGTCTTGGTAATAAGTCTCATGTTCAAAACCGTTATAAAACCGTGTTTATCGATCCTTCTTGTTGACTTAAATTTTTGACGTCGTTGTCTATTAGGAGGGGTTATTGATTTGATGGTCTTGGTTACACCGTTAGGACTCTATTTTTAGACCTAAATCTCTATTATCGCATAAGTCAAACAATGTATCCTCGTGAAACATTCAAGACAAAATAAAATATAAGAGATACAACTTAGGAATAATGGGAGGATAAGTACGTGATTAGGGCATATGAGTAGTGTTATCATTACTAACTTATAATGACAATGATCTCGTTGCACGCTTGGCATGGAATTAGGATGAAAATCGAGGACGATGAAATTATTTCTAACGAAGCATTCACGTGTTCTTATTCTATGAACCTAAACGTCCCATTTTGCGATGAAAATCATACATTATGTCTAAAACACACGTAGTAGTAGCAATAGTAATAGAGTAGCTAGTTCATCATTCAATAAAAGTGAATGAAATGAATTTTGGAGGTGCTACGATACTTTATTCTAGCATTGCGTGAGGGCACGGCAATGGTTTAGTATGGGGGAGTGATGAGACTGCTTTTATACATAGTCTCATCGTCCAAATTGGGCTTAAAATGCATAAAATATCATTAAAACTGCCAAATATATGCTCATGTTTGTTGCTTGTGTATTTTAGGTACGGATATTGAGGAAATGACAAAAAGATCACAAGAATCAATAAAAAACGAACACGGGAAACGAAGCCGCACAATGAACCGCACCCGAATCCTGAATTTCCAAAATGGTCCGTAAAGAATTGAAGATTGGCAAGAATGGTCCCTCAACTTTGGAAGACTTGGCAATTTATACCCTTGTAAAACTCATAAATTACATTGGGTCCCTAAATTTCTAAGAGTATACAAGAAAATCCCTTGAAGATTGCATTTATTGCACTTTTAGTCCTTATTCAAAGTTTATAAAACCCTTGTGCCAAAAATGACAAACTGCCCAAAGATGTTTACAAAGGGATTTGGAAATTTAAGCTGCCATTCTTTATTTGAACAAACATGAGAGTCAAGGGGCCTTTCTGACCAGACAAACAAACTCACACCCCCACTCACAAGCCGCCACTTCACCCTCACCTTCCACCTCACCCTCCACGTCTGATTCCCACCCAACCAAACCCAATTAGTTTATTAACTAATTTTCCCCTTAAACACGTTTTTAAAATGAATCTTTCCCCAAAATAGATTAAACCCCTCCCATAAACCCTAATTAAACCCAGTTTCAATTACAACAAAAACAAAGGGGTTTTGATTTAGCTTTTCTAGATCCTTGATTACCCTCACCCTCATCCTAAACCCACTCACAAATATTCTCCCAACCAACCCATGTGCCCTATGGACCCCTCCCCTGCCTATCACTTTCATCACAAAACCCTAAACCCGACCAAACAAACGACTCACATGTATTCCTTTGACCCAAAGGCATGATTTACGGCCAAGATCATCTCAACAAAAGTTGACAATCACATGATGGTATTTTGACTGTTTTTCAAGATTCCTCAAAGGGGCATTTTCGGATTTTCTTAGCTTAGGGTTTTAGCTTATTAATTTTTTATTCAATAGCACTAGAATGTTCTCTTGTAGCTTATAAAAGGAGCATATGGTTTGTATATGCCCTTTGTTCCAGATTTTACTTTAAGAAATATTGTAATCCCTTTTTAAGTTATAAAAGTTGGTATTTTGATTTATAACGTAATTCCTTTTTATTTTTAAAAGTTGGTGTTATTATTAAAGCAATCTGAGTTCCTTTATTACTTTTGGTTTTGTTAACTTTCATTCAGAAAGTCAAGGTTTTGGTGAGAGGACACTTAACCCAAAACCTTGAACTTTCTGAGATAGTTATAGGAGCTATTAGCTTATTTGGTGGATAACCAAATAAGCTACATAAGCTTGTATAAGCTACTTCATCATTTTCAGTCTTTCCAAAGTTTTCTAAGGTTTCAAATTTTCATTCAAAAAAAAATCAGTTTCTCAAATTTCTTTATTATAGCCTATAAGCTGTAAGCTTGCTTAGCCAATAAGTCAAGCTTATAACTGCATAGGGTGGTTTATCAGATAACCTCTTGTTCTTGTTGGTTTCTTTGACCTTGCAGGTTACAAGAAGATCATAGTTCCCTTTTGAAGATTCATTGAAGTGCTTGACTGTTAAGTCATCACTTTGCATACCAGCATCCCAAAAGGTTCTACACACGCCCGGGCTTGTTTGGAGGTGGCTTTTCAGCCATTGTGGGACCTGGATGTGGGTCCCACAAGGTAACTATCTTGTACCTTGTTTTCAGTTTTCAAATTTTGTGATTTGTGAGATTTGGTGAAATTTGCATGGGATTTGTCTAAATGTTATATTATCTGCTTGTTCATGTTTGATTTAATATTATATGCATGTGTAGTTAGATTTAGATCAGTTTAAAGTAGTTTTGATCTCATTTGGTTTGAAAAAAAGTGATTGCTGAAAATTAAGGGGTGTTTGGATTAGGAGTTTAAGGTAAGTTCTTGGTACACTTTTGGTCCTTAAGCCATCTAGACTTACTGGTACTTATTGATAGGAAGTTATTTTGGTCATAGGTTTCAGTATTGATAGGTTTTGAAGTATTTTGCATTTTTAAAATGGCATAAATTCAGTAAGTGCTCTAATGACTGTTTTTTTTAATAAATTGGCTCACAAATTTTTGCATTCTGTTAGAAGTAGGGTCAAAGTAGGGTTTGTAATTGCTTATATGCTAGTTGGTAGGGTTGTATGCAAGATTTGAGGCCTTAAAATCCATCATTGTGCCATTTGAACCAGTCAACTGTTCATCAGAAACATTTAGCCTTCATCAGTAAGCTTCTTGTGCATTTTGTGATTGATTTTGTGAAGTGATTGTGTGATTTTCTTGTTTATTTGACTTCCCACAACCCAACTGGTTGTGGGAGTGCCTTATTGCCCAAGATAAGCCCTCAAAATAAGCTTTCCTAAGCTTATTGGTCAACTGACCAAGAAATTACACTAACAGTGGGAAAAAGATTCCCCCTGCTAATACAATTGTTTCCACTGCTCAGCAAAAGCACAAATCCTTTGCACATGTCACTATCAGAACTTGCATTTTTTGTCTTTAGTGCCCTTAAATAGGAATTAGGTCTTGAAAATAGTTTCATTATTTTTCTTATTTAATTTTTGATTTTTCTGTTTAATTAGAATTTTTGTCACTGTTCATTTAGTATTTTTTTCCATTAAATAGCTATTTTTAATTAACTTTTTACTTTCTGTTTTTGTCTTTTAGTGAAAAAAATAATTATTTTTCAGTTTTAAGATTTTTCTTAGATTTAGAAAAATAATTTAAGAATTTTAGTTTAAAAAGTTTTTACTGTTCACTTTTTATTTAATTTTTAGAATTAATTTAGTGTAATTAAGGTTTAATTTCAAACTGTTTTTGTCTTCTAGTGAAAAATTTTATATTTTTCAAACTTTTTCATTTTTCTACTGTTCTTTAGAGTAATTTAGGATTTTTAAAATTATCAAGTTATTTTTGGCATTATTTTATTATTTTTTAAGATTATTTTAGTTTAAAAATAGTTTTTAGTGATTTAAAAATAGAAAAGATAGTTTTTAAATTTAGGAAAAATACTTTTTAGTCTTTAAATAATATAAGTAACTTATTAGCTCAATAAAATAATATTTTGGACATTTTGATTAATTATATTTAATTTTAGGGCTTTAATTAACATTTAAAATTGAATATTTAATTAATAAAAGGTTTTAAAATATTTTTGTTGAATTTTTATTCTTATTTATATTATTTTTGACTTAGTTTTATCTTTTAATCAATTTTTAGGTTTAAAATTTTTAATTTGTAGCTTTTTACGGTTTTACGTGAACGACCTTTTCGTCTTAGCTTAATCCGTCTTCGTAACCGTCATTCTCTTCTAATTTCCCCATTTCTATTTTCTTTTTCTCAATATAATCACAAAACATTAATCAATTCATTACACAACGCACTTGCCTCCTTGGGAAACGAACTTGAACTTATTTGGTCATTAGTGCTCGGTTTTCCTAAACCGACACTTAACGGTTACCACTATTTTGCCATCCTTTTCCTAAAGGGTAGTAAAAACTACTACATCAAAGAACTTTAAAAAAAACACGTTTTGATGGTTAGTTAGTTAGTTAGTTAGTTAGTTAGTTAGGATTGTGATTTAATCTCATCCATTGATTTTAAATGAGTGACTGAAAATCCTTCTTATCCTTCTCACAAAAAAAAGTCTTTTTATTTGATCTCTCCCATATATATATAGGGGTGGGTTCTAGAGAAAACCTTGTATTGGTAGAAAACCTAGAAAACAAAATTAAAGGGTGCCTTTTGTAACATACCAAATCGGAGGGTTGATAACGAAAATTATTAAAAAAACGAGGGTTAGAACTGGAAATATCTTATTCTTACTCTTATCAAGAACAAAACACGCACACACGTACCGGCAGAAATCTTCTCTATTATCTACTGTTCCGACCACCACTTAAGTCAACCACCACCACCACCAATGATACATCGGCCACCACTCAAGTCCTCGTCATCCCAGGCACTCATATCACACCTCACCAGGTATTGGTTTAAAATCACTCATAAACCTTTTTTTAAATGATTAGTTGATGTTTTTTTTTTTGTTTTTTGAAAGTTTAAAATCACGTGATCATCGTTTCTATAAGATAATAGACGACTTTGTCCAAAAAATGCATGAAAAACATGTTTATTATAGTTGGACAACAAGTGTTTGATGAAATGTCCGAATGGGATTTTATAACTTCGATCAATTTGCAACATATATGTTTATAACTGAATGATATGACATCAGTTCGTTTAATAGAGGATCCTTTGTGATTAGTATTTCTCTCATGTAAATCTATTTGATTTCACTTGCTATTATTGTCTTCGTCGATGAATTCTAATATTATTTGTTATTTACCTTTTCAACATCAATTCAAGATTAAATGGGTCTTATTTCATATTTCATACTTTGTTCAAGTAATTGATTTGACAACTTTGACTGGAGTCTTCGTGGTTGCGCCCGAGCCTTCAATCGTATGTATATACAGTAGTACTTAATACAATTGATATGGACCGGTGCTATTTTACAAATAGGGAATACGTTGTTAGTTTTTCTTGGGGATGGAAAAAATGGGTAGGTGGGGCGGTTTGTAACAGGGCATAACAGGAAGTTTTTTTGTTCATGTTGGGTTCAAGGTACTTGTTTAGTGATCCTTTTGTGTAATTAGTGCATCCGTTTGTATATACTAGTGCAGCCGTTTGTATATCATGTGTTATGAGCATTAATTCCTTTTCGGCAAACGACACCTATTCTAACTTACCAAATCTAAACTTTATAGATTTTTGTTTCTTCTTAACTCATTGTAATGCAAAGTTTAGTAAGAGTGGGTGGTCATTTTTTTACCCGGATCCCTGAGTATGATTTGCATGGTTGTATCAAATTGTCGGCCTTCTTGTACGAGACACTAAAGGTCCGAATCTATATTGGATTCTAGTATTCATAAATCTACTCTCTAGGATCTAGGTTGATGTTGTAAAATAAGGACATGGGTAGCCCATATATGTAATGATAATTCACTATGTCTTAGCCTTGTTTAGAAGTGAAGAGAAATGAGCTTATATGGTAATTATTTCATAGTATAGATATCTGATGTGACATATAAATATCAGATCTTCTAGAAAAGTTTTTAATAATGTTTATGTATATCAGCATTGTAATGCAAATTCTTGTTAATAATGTTTTCGGGCATCAGTTCAAAACTTTTTTCGTGCATCAGTTCAAAACTGTTTTCGGTCATCCATTCAACACATTTTTCTGGCATCAGTTCAAAACTGTTTTCGGACATCAGTTCAAAACTTTTTTTTCGGGCATCCGTTTAAAACTTTTTTCGGGCATCAGTTCAAAACTTTTTCAGGGCATCAGTTCAAAACTGTTTTCGGGCATCAATTTAAAACTTTTTTCGGGCATCAATTCAAAACTTTTTTGGGCATCAGTTCAAAACTTTTTTCGGGCATTAGGGTATCCACAGCAACAGTCACATTCACATTCTATATGGCATGCCCTTTCGGTGGTTAAGATGGTGGAGCTACGAGTATCATGTCTTTGGCAATGCTAAGAAACATAGTCATTCAATAAGGTATCATTAGGTGTAAGTGTTCAGAGCATCTATAGAAATCCGGCATCCGTTTGCTTATTTATAGCATCCATGAACATAATATTAGTTCACAGTTGAGCATATTTTTAGGGTATATCTTTACAATCATATGGCACGAAAGTAACAGTTTCAGGAATTACATCACCTCCTTAAAAATGCAAGCATACTTAGGTACACATATTTTAATTTGTTATATCACCCTATTCTATAAGTACTTGTATCCTACCAACCTACTTCTCATATGAAGAATTTAGGTTAAAAAAACAAAAGGAAACCTTGGTAGGCGTGCCACTGAAATCGAACACATTATAATGCAGGTGGGCCAAGAGATCTTTGATAACGAAAAGCAAACCTTCTGAATAAGCTGCATCATCGCCTCCAAAACCGATGTCATTTGTTGTTACTGCTCTCCAACACCAGCTCAAGTAACGTTACGTTTCTTAATGTACTTACGTTGTCATGTCATATTTGACTTATATTAAATGTTGGGTTGTTTTGCTTTGGGGATGATATAGTGGTACCAGATACACCAAGTACATCATTAGTCGGAACCGCAAGTTCAGGTGCTGACATTGCTGATCAAGACATGTATAGCCAACCTGCACCCGTGTCACCAGAGTGGAATAGCACTTATTTGTGGAAATCTTTCGTTTCTGAATGTATCGCACAGCCTAAACATCTCACTTAAGGTAATTTTCATGGATCTGTGGTTATAAGAATAATATATGAAAAACTGTAGCAATCATTTATGTTTCCTTTTGTAGCCTGTAAGATTGCTGATGCTGACTTTGCTCAACTTTCTTTGTTGTGAAGGCCTAACCTCTGCTTCCATGGATATGGTCTCTCATTATTACATATTGGAGGTTATGGAGCTTGATAATTGGAGCTTATTGATAGAGGTCTTTTTGGATCTTGCTCACCGGCAGAATATTAGACTTGTACATTGTCACAAGTATGGCGGTTTAAAGCAACAACTAGATGTTGGATTCTTGGGTTTTTGACGACCTGGACCAACAGGCATGATCCCCCTGGTACATGAGTAACTATGTCGTCAGGTAATTTATTCGTTTTGTATTTATTAAGTTGAAATCTATTTCTATTTGATTGACAAAAACTAATTTACCTCATTACATGCTGGTTAGTATAAACTTTGAATAATTTCATTGAAATTATTGGTTAATTTCATGTAATTAGGATTAGCAACTCAGCACTTCATGAATGAAAAGAATAATATGCTTTCTTCCAATGCCATAATGAACTCGATGTTCGATCTTCTACTTCGATCGTTTTGCCAACTCTGAAACCTTTGGTCAAACTTTGGAAGCGTAATTGTGTTTATTTGGGACTTCCATCATAATCCCTGAAATAACTTAATGACGATAATAATCCCTCGTTGAATAGTTGTTCTATGTGAAACAATTAAGACCCGTTAAAATATAAATAGGGTAATTAATTGACATTGTACATAATGGGCCAAAGCGGTAAAATACATTCAAAATGGATTAAAGGTTTCAAAGTCAGCATATATATGCATACAACCTACAAAATCACTTACGGAAAAAGGGCACCAATGAGTATTATTAAGGCATCAATTGCTATCATTACTGTATCATTAAACTTATTAGGCCATCTTTGTTAAAACAGGTCAAAACAGGTCAAAACAGGTCAGTTTGGGTATAGCTGGTAAAATGATTGGCATGTAGCACATTTTTTATCGTCTATTTGCATTTTTCTTGGTTTAGACCATGATCCAACTTGAACTGATGCCCTAAGCCTCTAAAAAGGTATTCGGGTTGCTGAATTTTTTTTTCGATTATTGGTTCTTTTTATTGTTATGATCAGGACGTGGGAAATGAAAAGATATAACATGTTCACATTTCACAGGAGAACAATGGATTATATGTACAGAACCATAAACTATGTTTCTTATAAGAATCTTATCGATGTACGAAAATCCTGTAGGACTATTTTAATATATATTTTTGTGTGTATGCAGATACTGACTTGCTAAAGGGTGTGACCTGTGAAGATTTTAGTAACATTATTGGATCGTCATACGATAGTATAGTTTACAAAGGAAACATGAAAAGGGGTCCAGAAATAGTAGTCGTATCCCTTAACTAGTCTGTGATTGGAAGGTCTGCAACCTGTTTAGCTTTAGTGGCGTTTTGTCTATTTTACATGTTGATCTTAGGTGAACCCATACTTAGAACCCACCTTATCCCTTGGTCTATGAGATTTTGCAATGGTGATTCCAGTTACATCTGGTCCACTATGCTCGTGCTCATTAGTCACACGATTGTAGCTGGGTTGGGCATGATTTCACCAACTTTAAGATGGTTCATGACTGTAAACTTTAGATGTCCCACAAAATCACGTCATGCATATGGACATGAGTTTGTTGTGGAAGTATATTGGATCAAACGGATGCTATTGTGGTAGATGCAGATACAACTGTTAGAGACAAGAATCTGTACAGGTGGTGTAAAGTTTCAGATTTTCTGCTTGTTTATTGGGACACAGATTGGGTTGGTTTGTTGTTGCACGATGATTAAGTTCTTTTCAGTCTTTTTTGTTAACAGGTTCCTCAGGTTAAAGAATTTCATTTCTAGCCATAATATTGTGCACAGTAATGACTCAGATAATACGCCAAGTCATTATGTGATCTATCTCGAGGGAGTATAAGGAATGGTGGATCTGATGTCAGAAAAGAATCGTAGTGCTACAACTCACTGGATCAAAATAGGGGAAAATAAGCCGGCGCGATATTTAATAAAACTTTTATCTCTTGGCTCTCTCCGCCTGTTACTTCAATATCTCGAACTATAGACTTTTTTTACACCACCTGTACAGATTCAAAATAGGGAGAAGAAGGAATGGTGGATCTGATGACGGAAAAGAATCGTAGTGCTACAACTCACTGGATCAAAATAGGGGAAAATAAGCCGCCGCGATATTTAATAAAACTTTATCTCTTGGCTCTCCGCCTGTTGCTTCAGTATCTCGAACTATAGACTTTTTTTGCAGCTCCTTAGCAAGCAGTGGCACCTGAGATGAAGACATCAATATCTAACATCAAATTAGTTGATCCGTTTTGGTGATGTTCCAATGAAGAAATTTGATAATACAAAATTATGTTGCAGGTCTGGGTATTCAAGTATGAAGTGGCTGCATAACACAAATATTAGGCCATAATTTTGTGAATTTTACGTAGCATTTCTACGCCAAAAAGTAATGGAGAATCTTATTGGGGACAATGAAAAGTTTAATAAAAAGGTGATTAGTGCAATTGTGCAAATAAGAAAAACTAACGATCAGAAGCATGATATATTAGGGTATCTGTTTTGTATATATTTAGTGCATCAATGAACTAAGTTCGGCCTGAACTTTAAGTATCTCATGACTCGTTGTTCTTATGGTCCTGAAATCTTGAACCATATCTTATTTGTATCAATGAATCAATTGTAAGTTATTTTCTATCACAGGATCCTTTTCGCTTCTTGGAGTTTTGTATCGGTTATATTGTCAAACCAAAATTCTAATTCAGATTTATTCACGTCAATGTCTGCCCGTTGAGTTTTAGTTTAGTTGATTTTTTATATCACACAACCACAAATTATATAACCTGTGTAAACATTTCTGTACACATTCCCTTTTGTCTGACCAACACACCGAGCAAACTGACCAACACATCGAGCTAACTAGTTTAACTTTAGTTTTGTCAGAACAACAATGACTGATGATATGTATTAAAAGTCAAAATACCAACCTGAAGTAATGACTTCAATTTTTTACTTGATCAATAATTTTAGAGCACTTGTGCGATTGGATTTAAACAAACCAGGCTTACATGTTTAAAATAAGGATTACTATGAGCAGCGGTTATTTTTCAGTATGCATGTGAAAATGATTAGTATATTACAGGAGAAACCAAACAGTTTTGTTCATTCCAAAAAATAATATCATTCCAATCCTTTTTTAATTACAACATACTAACACTACAACAATCTACATACACGTTATTTCTCATAAATCACCAGAGGGTTTTAAATTTAAATAAAATATAACATAACAACATGGGAGGCATATATGGCACAAAATAATGAATGATTCTTCATATAAGATCTCATTTCTGCAATATTTTTCATGCTTATTTTCAAATTCATCATTTCTTCCAACTTTTTCATGATCAATTTTAATGTTAGCATTTCTGAAATCTTTATCCAACTCATTTTTAATGTTCTCAGATTCTGGTTCAAGCTCTGCTTCATCAGTGGCAAGCTTTTCCTGCAACTCGTGACCGTATGCGCGTTGCTTCTTTTTACTCGACATGGAATCTTCGGGAGTTATCTGTATAATTTCCACCATGGCATCAACAACATTTAATAAAGCAAGTGTCTGATCCGAGGGTTCTTCATAGTTCATATGCATCACCACTATCTTCTGCAAACAGTCTCATAACAGTCATAATAAAACTAATGGTGGTCAACTATAATACATGTTCTAGATTTATAGTTATCTGGTTTTACATCATGTCCAAAAAAGCTAATAGCATCAGCGTATTCAAGCATAAAAAATAATGGTTGTATATAACATAAGAAGATATAATATCTTATAGAGATAATATATATAAACACTATAGGTATGTGTGATTAGGCGCTAATAAGTTATGAGTATTTTATGGAAACTATATGTTTGTTTTGATAAAGTTTCTAGAAAAGTATAATAAAGTGGCATACCGCTACAATATGTTTACTTGGAACAGAACCACCAAGAGTTTCCTCTAAGCCTCACCAGGCTGAACTGTCGATATCTAGAGACTCAATATTGACACAAGTCATAATTTCAAGGATTCTTAATCAGATTCGGTTGCTGGTCCTAAATAATATCTAAGTAACACTTGTTGAAACCGTCTCACGTACTGCTCCCTCGCAGGCAACCCACAAACTAGCCATATGGAGAACTCATAAATGGTTTCTACGAATATGCAGTACCTGTTTTCAAAGTCAAGTCAAGTATTAGGGTTTCAGTTTTGATTTCGTTAGATAACATTCTCACAGCTACACCACGTGCATCGAGTCTTGCATCATCCTATACACTTAAACTGTTACTATGTTTCATAATTACCGGGTAACTTGTCTCAGGGTGAAAGGCGTTGTGGTTCGGGAACCCTTTAATGTTATCATAAATATTTAGAACCCTCTTTCCACTGAAACCAATTCGACGAGAGTTTCCCGACTTGACTTAAAGAATAAGAGCAGCAAGATTAGCAGATAAATTCCCAACGATCTTGTATTTTGTACCCATTTCTTCTATACTTGCGTCAAGAGCGTGCATTTTGTTCTTGTTCAGAACATGAGTTACTGACCCAATGTAAACTCCATCTCTTTTGATAACCGAATCAATTGGAGCCACTGAAAGAACGCCAAGAACGACATCATTTTCAACAACGAAACCAGGTAGCAGTATGCTTTTACTCCCATCTTCTGCGTTACCATGAACTTCAACCTTCCCATTTCTAAGCCCGTTTATCAAATAAAACCATCAATTATTCTACTAAAGTCACCCAAATGAACACTTGGTCCAAGATTAGGCTTGGGTCATAAACAAGTAGCTAGTAAATAAAAAAATTAGTGGGATTTATAAAAAAAATTAATACATCACATGTATAAATTATCATTGGGTCATTTTATCAAACACATTGTGTACAACTTTTGTAAACACAATTTACAATTAAATTTCTCCTCAAATTATCTTCAAAAAGCTAATATATACACTGCATCGTATAAAAAAACTATCAAAATCGATTCATCTATAAAACAAAAATTATGATTAACTAAGCAAAATTAAAGAAATCCCTAACTCAATATGAACAAAGATTCGTACAACACTAACAATCACATATACAATAATAGTTACATAACTTACTTTGATCTTCGATTTTAGAAATTATTATGAGATGATTAATCCAAAAATTAGAATGGTTGATGATGAACACTAGGGTGTCGTTTGGAGAGAAAAGGAAAGAGAATAAAATTAAAAAAAACGCCTTTTATATGATGAGAATGAATGATTGACAAAAATAGCCCCTGAAAAATAAAAGAAATGAAAATAAGGTCCATGTAGTTTGGTGCGAAAAAAGGAAGGGAAAAGAAGACTTGATCCAATGATTGGGAAGAAGTTTTCTAGGTTTTCTACCGAGATGAAGTTATATATATATATATATATATATATATATATATATATATATATATATATATATATATATATATATATATATATATATATATATATATATATATATATATATATATATATATATATATATGTATATATATATATATATATATATGGGAGAGTTAAAATAAAAAGACTTTTTTTTGTGAGAAGGATAAGAAGGATTTTCAGCCATTGATTTAAAATCAATGGATGAGATCAATCCATATTTCTAACTAACTAACTAACTAACTAATTAACTAACTAACCATATAAACATGATTTTAAAAAAGTTCTCGAAAAATTGTGAAAAAATTCCATAATATCGGATATGTTGGTGCATAAAAAAGTTGTGAAGAAAATTTTCTTAATTTTGAGTTTTTTGCGTTTTTTTAAAGCACAAAAAACGAAATTTGATGCACAAAAAGATGAAATTTTGTGTACAAATTTTTTTATGCACAAAATTTTTAAGTTGTTTTAGTTTGATGCGGCATCAAATTTTAAAGCAAAAAGTCAAAAGAAGTTGGGTATAAAAATGAATTCTTGATGCATAAAAAACGTAAAAAGCCTAAAAATTATCGTTTTTGTGCATCAAAATTTCGTTTTTGTGCATTAAAAAACGCAAAAATCTTCGAATTAAAAAAACTTTTTTCACAAAAGTTTTTTGCACCAAGATACCCGATCTACTCAAATTTTTTCAGAATTTTTGAAAAACTTTTTGAAAATCATATTTAAATGGTTAGTTAGTTAGTTGGTTAGTTAGTTAGGATTATGGTTTAATCTCATCCATTGATTTTAAAATCAATGGCTGAAAATCCTTCTTATCCTTCTCACCAAAAAAGTCTTTTTATTTGATCTCTCCCCTATATATATATACTAATGGACCCGCGCAATGCGGCGGCGAGTATTAATAATCATTTTTTAGGCTAACAAATATTAGTCTCTTATCCATTAAGTTTGTATTGTTAAAATTGTAAAAAAATCGAAAAAACCCTCTAAATTTTTTTAAAAAATTAACAGTTAATAAAAATATAGCAAAATGGATATTGAATTAAAGAGCATAAAATTTTAGAAAATATGGTGAAATTAGATTACAAAAATAACAAATTAATAAAAAGATTTTTCAATTTAAAAGAAAAAATGTTATTTAAGTAGGTTGTTACAAAAGTTTGTTACAAAAGGTTGTTAGAAAAAGTTATAGTATATAATGTTGATGAATATATCAACAACTTGCCTTATTTAGTAGGAAAAAAAGGCTGAATTTTCAGCCTTACTATTTTAAGAAGGTCCTAAATGCTTTATATAGTAGTATATATATATATATATATATATATATATATATATATATATATATATATATATATATATATATATATATATATATATATATATATATATATATATATATATATATATATATATATATATATATATATATATATATATATATATATATATATATATATATATATATATATATATATATATATACATATATATATAGATATATATATATATATATATATATATATATATATATATATATATATATATATATATATATATATATATATATATATATATATATATATATATATATATATATATATATATATATATATATATATATATATATATATATATATATATATATATATATATATATATATATATATATATATATATATATATATATATATATATATATATATATATATATATATATATATATATAGAGTTGGGATCGATAGAAAACTTCATTTATATAGAAAACTTAGAAAACTTACTTTTCAACCCTTTATCAAAAGTTCCCACCCCTTCTTTTTTCCGCCCAAACTTCAGGGGTCGTTTTGCACATTTTCCAAACTTAATGTGTACATTTTGCGAATAGATAAACTTGATCTATAAACTAGTTGCCTGCGCTCATTTTGAACAACCATATCCCAAAAAAAATTATCACACACATTGTTCGTTATTATTCTTTCCGAATTTTTGGGATCTGATATTTTTTTATCAATCATCATTTTCATGGTTGAACCAGACCCGAATTGTAAGAATAACTTCTATTTTCATTCGATTCTTTTGTTTTACTGCTTGTTATAATAAGGTTTATTGATGTTAATGTGTTGATGGTTTTCAGCTTATTAGGATCAATAAGCTTAATAGCATAAAAGTTTGAAAAAAATAAGCTACAAAAATATAGCTTATTATTCATATGCCCGTTTTTTGTATCTTATTTTTTCAGACTTTTAGGCTTTTTAGCTTATTGAGTCTAATAAGCTTTTATAAGCCTAAAAAATATGAAAATAATCCATAAACTATTGGTTTTCGGCTTATTAATCATGAGCCCACTTTTGTAGCTTATATTTCAAACTTATATGTTTTTACGCTTATTAAATCTAATAAGCTCTTTATAAGCATAAAAGTTTGAAAAATAAGCTACAAACGTTAGCTTATGGCTAATAAGCCGAACATTTAAATAATTTGTTGTTCGTTGATTGATTCTTGATTGATTGATTTTTTGTTTTCGGATTATTATTCATAAGCTCACTTTTGTAGCTTATTTCAGACCTTTCATATAAGCTTATTAATTCATAAGCTTTTATAAGCTTACAAGTTTGAAAATAATCTACAAAAAAAGTTAGCTTATGATTAATAAATAAGACCGTTAGACTTATATAAGCTTATTAATACATAATAAGCTTTTATAAGCCTACAAGTTTGAAAATAAGCTACAAAAGTTAGCTTACGTTTGATAAATAAGACTTATAGAAGCTTATTAAGTCATAATAAGCTTTTATAAGCCTACAAGTTTGAAAATAAGCTACAAAAGTTAGTTTACGTTTGATAAATAAGACTTATAGAAGCTTATTAAGTCATAATAAGCTTTTATAAGCCTACAAGTTTGAAAAATAAGCTACAGCAGTTAGCTTACGATTGATAAATAATACTTATAGAAGCTTATTAAGTCATAATAAGCTTTTATAAGCCTACAAGTTTGAAAATAAGCTACAACAGTTAGCTTACGATTGATAAATAAGACTTATATAAGTTTATTAAGTCATAATAAGCTTTTATAATCCTACAAGTTTGAAAATAAGCTACAATAGTTAGCTTACGATTAATAAATAAGACTTATAGAAGCTTATTAAGTCATAATAAGCTTTTATAAGCCTACAAGTTTGAAAATAAGCTACAACAGTTAGCTTACGATTGATAAATAAGACTTATAGAAGCTTATTAGGTCATAATAAGCTTTTATAATCCTACAAGTTTGAAAATAAGCTACAAAATTAGCTTACGATTAATAAATAAGACCGTTAGACTTATATAAGCTTATTAAGTCATAATAAGCTTTTATAAGTTTCACTACGATTGGACGCCTTTTTTTTTTGAATTGATAAATTAAGATAGTTACATGTTTTTGAAAGTGTATGTAGGGGTGTAGTATTAACACCATGTTAAACTTGTTTTGTTACGAATGGCCGTTAATACCTTTGATACAATATTACAAACGCTTGAGACTCAAAATAAGTCAAATATCGAGGCTTATGAAATATTTAACGAACTTTACTAATCTAACAGACCGTTTTAAAAACTTAAAGAAACACCCGTTTAGTATTAGTTTTGACCTACAAGGTCATTTTTAATTGTTGTGTTGCAAATGTTGTGAGCTCCCGCATATCATTATTATTTCGAGCTATAGTTCTGTTGTTTATGTTATATGTACCTGAGTCTTACATGTACAACTGACTAACGCATATGTATTTGTAGGTCTTCCTCCGAGGCATTCAATAAGTTCTGGAATGACATCTGGTGTCGGCATAACACTGTCTTTCAGCACGTCGGGAGTTAACTCGGCTGACATCACCAGTTTATTTGATATGGAAGTTTCAAGTGTTGCTAATCGTGATAGGAGTTGGGTCCCTGACGTTGCCCCTGATATTAAACCCACAAAAGGTCATGTGTTCAGTTCGTTGCGCCAAGCGCATGAATTTTACAGCCACTATGGGAAAATTGGTGGTTTTGATATTAAGCTTGGAACTGAAAAGAATTATCATTCTACCAAGTATCCATATATCAAATACTTTCACTGTTCTAGGGGTGGGAAAAAAAAGGAGTCGAAATATGATAGTCATAGTGTTGATGTCTCTAACACTAAAGGTAAAAACATTTTTGTTGCTGAGTGTGGTAGTGTTAAAGGTAAGGGTAAAGGTATGGCTGCTGCTTATTGTGTTAATGCTAAGGGTAAAGGTAAGGCTATTTCTGTTGATAAGGGTTCTAGTGATAAAGGTAAGAGTGTGGACGTTAATTCTGATGTTGTTGCTAATGTTGATGTTTCGGTTGGTGATAGTTCTAGTGGGAAGGGTGTTAGATTAGATGCTTATGTCGATGATAGTGCTAGTGGTAAGTGTGGTGAGACAAATTCTAAGAGGACACCTAGGAAAAACACATCTTCCAAAACTGATTGTTTAGCTCGGATGTGTGTTAGGAAGTTAGATGGTGATTTTTTTGAGATTTATGGGTTTATTGAAGAACACAACCATCCACTGGTTTCACCTGATGATAGACAGTTTATGTTGAGTTCTAGGGAACTGAGTTTTTCAAAACAGCAATTTTTATGCCAAGTTTCAAACACCAATGTTGGGCCAGTGAGAGCTTTTAAGCTTATGAAAGAAATGTATGGTGGTTTTGAGAACATCGGGGCTACTGCGGATGATTGTAAGAACTTTAAACGTGATATGAATTTGTTCATAGGAGATAGGGATGCACAAATGGCTGTTGAGAAGTTAGAGAACCGATCTAGAATGTGTGGTGATTTTTTGTGGACTATTACCAGGACGAGGGCGGCGCGTTGTGTGGGCTTTTCTGGATTGATAAGATTGCAAAAAGAAACTATAGGCGGTTCGGTGATGTCATATCTTTTGACGCGACATTCAGATTCAACAGGTAATAATGCTGGTTTTTTAGTTGTATTTTTTTTACAAACAGTAACATTGATGCATCATTTAATTACATTCTAATGCCCTTTTTTAAACATACTAATTTCAGATATAACATGGTATTCGTTCCATTTACTGGTATCGACAACCATAACCGTTCTGTTACATTCGGCGCTGGTTTGTTATCTGATGAGACGGTCCATTCATACAAGTGGCTCCTTCAAGCCTACAAGAAGGCACTTGGTACTACACCACAAGTTGTCGTGACAGACCAAGACCCGTCTATGAAACAAGCAATTGAATCTGAGTTTCCAAACACACGACACCGTTATTGTATGTGGCACATAATGCAGAAGTTGACGACCAAGGTAATTTGATGTTATAAACAAAGAAAAAAAATCATATTTTTCTGATGTACATAGTTTGTTGATGAACGATGATATAATGTTGATAAAAATTTTTTTAAAAATTATTCATTTATTTATTTTTTATTTTTTTGTTCAACAGGTTGGACATGCCATTTGCAGCCAAGATAATTTCAAGAGAAGGTTTTGTAGTATTGTGTGGACCGACCGCATATCGCCAGAGTTGTTTGAGGAACAGTGGGTCTCTATAATGAAAGAGTTTGATCTTGTTGATCATAAATGGTTGTCCGACCTATTTGCCATGAGACACAGCTGGATTCCTGCTTTCTTGCGTGATGAGGACATGTCTGGGCTTATGCGTACTACGTCAAGATCAGAGTCCGAAAACAGATTCTTCAATAAATGGACGAACCCTGATTTGACACTTGTTGAGTTGTTAAGCCATTTCGATTCTGCTATGGACGCACAAAGGTATGTTTTAATAAATTTTAAAGCTGATGCCGTATTTTGTTTGTTTTGTGTTGGTATATTTGTTAGTATACTTCTCAAATTATAACTGTTACCAATAGTAATAAAGTCGCTAGTTTTACAAACTTATCATTTTCTTTGCTAATAGTTCTATTTGAAAGAAGCTATATAGGAGGTAGGGTTTGATAGATATAAACCAGATTGAATGAAATATATATATGTATAAAGATTTTTTATTGATTTGTTACTGGATTATGGATGTTTTGTAAGTCTATTTTATATTCTGGTACTACTGATTAGTTGCTGTAACGTAACCAAGATGGAAAATATTACATAAAGCAACATCTTATTTATTTAAATGGTTGCGAAAATTACAGCTTTAGATTGGTGTTTTAGAATTAGTATGAGCTTTTAGATTGATGTTTTTACAGGTATACTCAACGTAAAAACGATTATGATTCGCGTGTCAACCTACCTGAATTACGTACTGGGCTCAACATGGAGAAGGATGCGTCTGAGTTGTACACTTTGAACATTTTTTATGATGTGCAGGAAGAAATTGTGGCATCGATTAATCATTGTTTGTCTCTAAGTGTTGAATCAATTGGTCTATTTGAGAAATACTTCATTCGTGACACGAAACTTAAAAAATGGACTGACAAACATGAATTTGAAGTTTATGAGGTACGTGGTCGTCTAAAATTTACATTCAAAACTAACATCATTTAGTTTATATGCATGTTTTATAACTTCATACATTAAGATTTGAATTTTTTAAAATTTATGTTGTGTTAATCTTTTCCTTTGTTGTTCACAGGTTGTGTATGGAGACGATCTGTCAGTCACCTGTTCTTGCAGACGATTTGAGTTGTATGGGCTGCTTTGTCGGCATATTTTGTATGTTTTAAGAATGAACAACGTTGATCACTTTCCAAAGGAGTATTTACTTGATAGGTGGACGAAAACTGAACACAACGAATGGTTTGAAAACAGTTATGAGATGTGCGAGTCCAGCTCAGCTGCTGGTGTACGTGATATTCGTCAGATCTTTGAAAATACCGTTGATAGGTTGGTTCCATTTCAAGACAAAATGGATGCTTACAAAGCAGATTTGTTGGAGTTGTTGACCAAGGCGGAAGAAGATGTACCAGTCATGAAGCGTGCAAACAGAAAAGATGTTTTCTGTTCCATGCTTGGTGTTACAGAGCCAGTTGGTGTTGGTATTGGTGTTCCCAGACAGTCGAGAAATAAGTGCAGTGGTTCTCACTCAAGGTGGAAAAGTGCTGACGAGTTGGTCCGGGATGAAGTTGTTGCCTCAAAGAAACGAAGGACGTGTCTCAGGTGTGGAAAAGCTGAAGGACACAATTCAAGGACCTGTACTAACCAAGCAATTGATGGTTCATCTTCTAGCAGACGTCCAACCCGCACTACTTGTTCTACAGATGTCGACTACAGAGATTGACAACTTGTTTGTCATTTCTATCAACTATCAGTTTTATATCTTTTATGTTTTTCCTTCTGAGTTTTAAGACTTATGCATAATAAATCTCATGTGTCATGAGTGTGTTACTATGAACTTTCATGGTACTTGATTGTCACTGGTTGCGTTTTTTTACGCAGTTTAAATCGAATGATCTTTTTTTATTAATGTTTATAATTTTGTGATTGCTATTATTTTTTGTTTTTTTATGTTTTTCTGCAAATTTTTTTATATTTTTAAATAAATAAATTAATTTATTTTTTGTTGTTAACAAATATATGCCTGAAAAATTATAAAATTGATGCCTTAATATATGCATGTAAATATAACATTTGCCTAATATTTTTTATAAAGTTAAAAAATCAAAAAACAATATAAAAAAATATATACAATTAAAGTTTTTATTGTTTTTAAACTTCAAACATATTTTTAATTCCATAAAAAATATTTTTCCAAAAAAAATTCAAACATTTACCTATAGACATCAAATTAAAAGTAAAATAATTGATGAACACCCCTACTCACAACCACTAGACCACAAGCTCCTTGGTCTATTAAACTTTTAAAATTGTCGAGGAAATGAAGAATTGATGTGCATTTGAGCTGTTCTTACCATAGATAACTGGACATTAAGTGGAAGATGGTCCGTATCTTTGGCTGGGCAATGCAACCTGGACCGGGGTTTGCAACCATGGCGGAGTATGATTATCCGGCTCCGTATTTGCACATCTGAACTTTATACTCAGACGGAATGAGACAACTTTTAACTGGTCAAAACTTTTATCTGGTCACCAACTTTTTGCTATTTTTTTTTTTCATTTGTACACAATGTACCACCACAAGCAGTGGAATTGTGAGGAGTTAACACAAGCTAAAAATCAATTAATATAAGCTCACAACAAGCATATAATCATACAGATAGTAGCCAAAAAGAAAGCAGCAATCAGTATATTATTTTTTTATTATGGCAACATACGGATGCAATAAAAATATCAAACAGATGTTCTAATTTTAACATAATAAATGATAAACTCAGCTCATTGAACGTCGATAGACCATAATCATAATATTAGCAAACCATCCATACAGCCACACATTGCATCATATCTGAAATACATGGTACGAATGTGTATATACAAGTTTAAAATACACAACCATAACTCCTGCTAATTTTATTCTAGTCGGTTTAAAAACTTAAACCCATGATTTTTTCTTGAGAAATGCCCACTTCCGTTTGATATTTGATTCATGAGTATCACAATACTGGGTCACTCTTTTTTGAAGTTTGTTGAACGCGTATGCCCGGAAATTTATCTTTTGGTTGTTATTAAACTTTGTGTACCTGTGTGTTTCTTCATCAACTTGAGCCTTTTTTTCGTTTAGAACTGTTGTCAACATCTTCACAACATATTTTTGGCGAAGATTATTTAACTGTTTTGTTTGGACAGTAGACGTTTCATCTTTGAACCCCGTGTTGAAAGGCTTTTTTCGTCCATTGAATATCTCCATATGCCGCATAACAAAAATCCCAGAATCCAAGTCGTTGAACCTAGTTTTCCATTAAATGTCTAAAATCTTTGGAATCGTTTTAGATATTCTTTCTGCACTTTTGTGATCCACTGATCTAAGGTATGCAACGAACTGGTTCGTCTGTCACACATCAATTATATGTTTTTTTAGTTTAGTAACTTTACATTTAAAACACGCGTACATTATATTTTTATAATCATTATATTATGCCGTAATTTAATGAATACAACATTAACATAAATGGCAAATTGAATATTACCAGTAATACGGGAAGCTGACCATATCGCTTGTATATGTTCGTTTCTTTATCCATCACACTATCGATTATATCTATCTCCAACGACTTAAGGTTATAGACAATCAAAAAATAATGACTATGCCCTTCTCCAACTAACATGATTGGAAAGAATACCTGAATCAATTGTTAATTCAATTGTTTAAAACTCATGTTTTTATATATATATATATATATATATATATATGGATTTGTGTTGTTACAGAACTTACCAACTCGACTTTTTCAAGAGTTGTCTGATTGACATATTCCAACGCTTCCTTCATACTCGTCTTGAATTCTGCCATCTTGGATGATATCTTGAATACATGATACAATATATCATAGATATATGTTATACAGTTTGTGTTAAACAAAATTTTGCATAATAATTTAAAATTTATGTTATAAACTTTATGTACTTACCATCATGCCGGTTTTGCAATATAAAAACTTTGATTTCGTCCTGTTTTTAAGTCGTTCTTCGTGGTTCTGTATTATGCTCCAAACGTCAATAGTGGCGCTTGTTACTGCAAATCCTGTATGCATGCTCTCAAACGCGGCTCTTGACACTTCCATGTTGCGTGATTTGAAAATTATATCCCTGATCAAATTATACGGTTAAATTAAAAAAAACAAAAAACAAAATTTACAACAAATATATTAAATACATATATAGATAGAATATAAAATTAAAAAAAAAAACATATAGATACACTAATTCTAATATACAGATGCAATATAATTATATGTTCATCGTTGACATGATTAGACCACTTACGTTACGGGAAGCCTAGCTGTGAATATGCTGTCAGCCACCGGCTGTTCGTCATGTTGCAACAACCTAGTTATGTTAACCTTTCTGTCGACATAGGGCGAACACATTGATTCTGGGAATTCACGTGTCCTTTGTTCCCTCACTCGAGCTCCACCGTCGTTTGTCGGCATAACGTAACTTACTGGAATTGCAGCGATTGCTCCATCCATACTCACGTTATGTTGGTTTCGCACGATTATAGTACCGGATAATAATCCTTCTTGGGATGCGCCACTTGTTGATACCATGTTGTATTTATCTGCAACTTCTACTGTTTTTCTTTTCAACTTAAGCTTCGCATTCTTAGTGTAAGCTTGTTGTATGACTGATTGCACATCCTTTTTTATGCACGCAGCATCTTCCAATGATTCCATTGTTTCATTTGTGCCCTTTTTCTGGACATCCACATTATTAAACCTGCATAAAACAAATATCAGTGTTCACCTTCACAAAACAAATGTATGCATATTTTCAAATCAAACAGATGCCTTTTCTCTAAAACAAACAGATGCCTTTTTTTATTGTTATACAGATTGATGTCACAAATACCCAACACATACTGATTTTGGTTGTGTACATTTTAAATGGTGTATCCTCACCAAAATTCAAACAACATTGAAATAATAATGATAATTTTTTTACCCATATACACACCATATTAAATATTTCACAAACCAAAATTTTTTATTAATTAATATTTAATGTTTTACAAACCAACATAGATAATACTATACAAGCTAATATATCCAAAATATAATACTATACAAGCTAATATATCCAAAATATAGTTGTTAACCTACATAATATCCGAATAGTTAATCATTAACAAAATGTGCATGTCTTATATGTCATTTTTTTTTCCTAAGGTAGTAAATGCGAGGGATTTTTGTGGACCTTGTATCGGCGTTTTCACGTACGGTAACTTGGTCGATTACCCTTTCGGTTATTTCAGATCCGTCCCCAACTTCATTCCTGTCGACCCCTTCTGGTTGAAGCATTGGAAGGTCCATCACCCTTGATATGTCGTCCGTCGGGTCAGGTGGTGTTGGAGTAAGCAGATTGAAAGTTGGTGGTGAGAAATCACATGATCCGAAATCAAAAGATACTTTTTTTGATTTTGAGACATTTCCTACATCAGATGCGTTTTCAGTGTTTGTGCCTTCATTTCCTACAATGGCAAACCTGCTGATAGAACCCGCGTCTTCGTTCGTGCCCCCTGCATTGCCAGTCTGATAATTTATGTCGCAAACTGCGGTTGATGGAGTCTTCATTTTATTCAGAATTTGGCTTAATGATCCGCTGCCGTCCTTAATTTGGCTTCGAGTGACACGTCTGATAGTTTCTTGGGTTTTCTCATTCACCGTTTTGTCAGTCTTTTCAGTAATGCCTTCATCAATGTTTGTCGGTATGATTTCGTCATTATCTGGGCTTTCATTTATATCGTCCAATGACACCATGTTTTGGTCTTCTAAATCATTTGCATTTTTGTCACCAGCCACGTTAATTTCTTCATTATTGTTTGTCTCAACATCACCTTCGATTGTGTTCATTGCTGAATTTTCATGTTGATGTGACCCCGAAAAATCGTTTGCATCCTCAGTAATGGATTTGCTTGTTTCTTTCTCGACATTTTCATCGTCAGTCTGCATATGATCTTTACCGATTTCAGCCGCTATTTTACCAGGTTTGAATGCATTCATCATCTTTTCATTTCTTGATCGGACCATATCAGCGATTGCTGCGTTTTCAGGATATGATATGGTTGCTATTTCCAGCATCTCGTCGATTTTTTCTCGGACACCTTCTGCGAATGTCAATGTGTTGCTAATAGCATTTAGCATGCCCTGTTACATATGGTGATACAATTAGATTGGTTAGAAACATATGCATTTATTATATTCAAACAGATGCATTTTTTATTTTATTTTTTATTTATATGTTTTTTTTTTTTTTTTGTATAGTATAATAAACATTATCTGTACAACTAGCCAGCATTCCCTAACCACACCTATACAATCTCTGTTATTATGTATTGAACTATATAACATTTAACACACGCCATCTATATAATTACATTTTTTTATATAACTAACTCAATATTTAGTTAACAACAAAAAATGTATATATAATCTTACCTCTGCTGACTTGGTCTGAAATAGCTTAATTGCTTCTATTTTGTCTGAGCCTTCAACATTCCCGAATATGCCATCCGCAAGATCAATCCTTGGTGAGTACACATGGCCGATGATGTCATCTTTGGTATATTCCAATGCTTTATATGCAATATAAAATTTTAAATTTTATTGGATGTTGATAAAAATATATACCAAAAAAAAATGTATATATATAAAAAATGAATAAATAATTAAAACAATTACATTACGTTATTGTGTTTTTTTTACCTGGTGATTTGAGTCTGGATCGGATTGAATTTTTTGTTCTCATTTTTGGCGGCTGTATATACTCAAACCCTTTCTTTATAGGCAGCCTACCAAAACCTCCCATACTCAATTCCAACTTTTCTCTACGCTTTAGTTTGGCTGTATCCCAATGTTTCATCAGTGGGGTATGTTCTTCAGTCTCGACTCGTTCTTCATTCGTTTCCGTTACTGGTATATGTGCTTGAGCCTCAAGTCGTTCTTCATTCGTTTGCATGACTTTGATCTGTTCTTGAGCCTCAACTCGTTCTTCATTCAGGTTATCACCAACAACAGTTGTGTTGAGATATAAAAGCTGCACCAACATGTAAGAATTATAATTTATTTATGAAAAAAAAAACAACGTTTATTTATTTTACTACAAACAGATGCATTTTTTTTTTGATATGATGACTGTATTTTTTTTAACGTACCACCTGTAATAAAAAATAATAATACTACTAACAATAATAAAAAATAAAAAATAATTAAAGATGTTCACATACCACCATCAGTACTAACGGGCCCCCGAAACCTTGTGATGATTTATATTCTCTCCTGGATTTCTTCATCGCTTCAAGAAGGTAAGTGCACCAATCCATATCTTTTATATCGTCTTCGTTGTTTATACATTCCAAAAACTTCTGGTTAACTGTTCCCAACTTCGGGCATTCCCCAATTATAGAACAAAATGCAACCAGAAAGTTCAGTTTGAACAACCGGCCCTTCTGATGTTCATACAACAACCTTTCAACCACGGTTTTTATTGTAAACCTGTCAATTGGGTAATCATAAGATTGTCGCCAGTCGGTTATCAGTGGATACTCTGTGGTTGCGGTTGGCACTTCTGTGACTTTCTTTGTCCCCATCGGGATTCCGATCATGTCATGAATCATTTGTGATGTAATCAGTATGGCTCGTCCGTCAATCATCTTGATTATGCATTTGTCTGGATCAAAATTCTCAACTACCCAGTGTCCTAACTTCATTGGAGTCGTGCTAATTTGAAAGTTGTTATCTAAAAATGACCCAAATCCCATTTCAACAAGGTTCTGCTTCTGTATATCTGTCAACTTCACTAATATTTTCACTAAATCTCTCGGTGACGATCTTGCCTTGATTGATGGTATAGACTTTGTTGGTTTTTTTATGTTGTCATCGTCTTCTGTAATATCAACCTTTTTCCTTTTGATATGCTTTTTCCCGCGTGTATGTTGATGTTTCCTTTTTTTTTCCAATCTGTTTCGGTTTTATGTTGGGTTGTTTATTTACCGCAGTCTCCATATGTTCACCGTCATCTTCATATGATTCTTCTTCTTCGGTTTCTGATACTGCTATATAGATGTCATCACTGTCTTGTTCGACAACTGAATTTCAACAAACAAAATAGTCTATCATCAAAACTTATTTTAATGTATTTATAATCAATTATTAACCAACATTTATATATTTTAATCATAATACTATGCATCAATTTTAACAAACAGATGCAATGTGATTTAACAAATGGATGCAATGTAGTTTGACAGCATACATTCAACATATTGATGCATAGAACCTATACCGACTGAGTTTACCAACTACAAAAGAGACTCAAGAAGTGACAGCCTTAATGGGTTTCAGCATATAAACAAACCAACTTATGAAATAACAAGCTCAAGATAATTGCAATCTGTAATCAATTTCATGATGTTTTCAAAACAAACTCCTAGATTCTAAAAAGACGTATTAGTGATCTCTGACGTAATCTTTTAGTATGTTAGATCTTAAATGAAACACAAGAAATTCAATGCCGCCTGCCGAAAGAATGATATACATTAGTGTTGTAAAACAAGGCCAAGTAATTGGCGATTACTCTCTACAAGGTCAAAACTCGATCAAAATTTAGGATTAAGTCAGTCAAAATTCAGTTTGTTTGTACAGCTGTGTTAATGTTTCTAAACATACATCTATGGTCCTATAAGCAATTTTATGGTCCTATAAGCAATTTTATGGTCCGATAATCAGCATATCATACAAGATGTCAACGGTTCAAACCTCACAAGGTACACATTCGGGAAGTGGCCAGGGAAGGGTCGTAAACGCTCAAGGTGATACCCCAGTTAGGACGCGTACATCTGAGTCAAATACTCGCCCTCCCGGTAACCTAAACAGGGAAAACCTCATTCGTTTATCAACATATCATACATATAATTCCCAATCCGATTACTTCACGCCTAGGTCAGTAACTATCTACAAGGTACCAACAACTCAACTAGCGCCTAGCATCTTTTACAACCTAGTCATGTCCCGTGCCCCTCTAATCATGATATTACGTTTCCCATATTGGTCCTAGGCCATGGAGGAAATACGGGGCCCCGTAGTGTCACAGGACGCTGATGAAAATTAGATATTTAGTGCTAATCTTCGTAAATTATCTAAAAATTTACTATATGAACCCGGTTCAAAATGATCCTGTTTCTAGTAATTGCATAATTGATCCGTTAGTATGAGAATTTTTCTAGTAATTGCGGGTTTTTCTCTGTGTAGTCACCTTTAGCGGGTGTTTGTATAAGCTTATTTGACGGGCTTATAAGCTTGTTAAAACTTTAATAAGCTTATAATAGTATGCATCGATATTAGCAAACAGACGCAATGTGATTTAACAAATAGATGCAATGTAGTTTGACAACATACATTCAACATATTGATGCTTATAACTTTACTTATCAACGTCGTAATCAGGTAACAAACAAATGCAATGTAATTTTATCAAATAGATGCGATATAGTTTTGTCATTATACATCAGAATAGTGATGAACTTATCATTTCGAAAATGCATTTTGAACCTAGTGATGAACTTATCGACTCAAGATGAGATTAGTAAAATATGCTACATGTAATATTTTGCTATAGTTTACACAAACTGTTAATCAAAAAGTTATATAACTTTACATTTTTCAATTTATAATTTCGATTTTAAAGCAGATAAACAAACTCAAGTTATCTAATGTGAAGCGATAGACTATACAAAGAAAAACCATATCGAATATGATTTGCCTTGTAGTATCACCCAAATACCGATTCAAACCATCCCGATAAAGCCACTAGCGGTACGTACTAAACGCAATACGTACCACAATTAGATAAAATTATATTGCATATATTTGATATAAAAGTTACAATCATCATAATCATCTATTTGATAAAAAAACAAATATATAAAACTTACAATCATCAGTAGTTGTTTGTTGATGTAATTTTACCAGCGTCCTTGGACTTATTCGAGTAACTACAAGATAATAGAAATAGTTAAACATCTGTTATAAACATATAAAACATCATTAAGAGTTAGAATCAATGAAACTTACGATTTGAAAAAAATTTTTTCGCCATTTTTTGATTCAAAACATAGGGCTTTTGTAGATCGGGGCTTTTGGATGATGTAATTGATAAACCTAAGACGTTTCGAACGATTTACATGATCAATCGCTCGTTTGGATGAGTAGTGTGTGTGTTTATTCTTAAGTGTGTGTAAAATGATTAATTGTCTGAAAAAAAACGATCGCCCGTTTTTAATTATAAAAAGTTTTATGTTATTCGCATTTCCCCCCCTGATGATTATATTTTTGCGTTCATTTCCTTCAACTTCCGTATTTTTCAATTTGTACCCTGCGAGTTTGTTTTCTAAGTTTTCTACAAAAAGGAGGTTTTCTCTAGAACCCCTCCCTATATATATATATATATATATATATATATATATATATATATATATATATATATATAGGGTCACTTTCTTTTCAGAACTATTTTAAATGTCAGAACTGTCAGAACCTTTCTAAACCAATCATAATTTAGTAAATATTAAAGCTTTTTTTTAATCTAAAAGGGTATATTTGTAAAATAACATTTATTTACTAATTTTTATTAAAATCCGTTTTTAAAAATGATTCATATATTTTCGAATTTAATTTTTTTTTTTTTTTAGTTTCACTTGTAAAAGACACCTTTATTTTATTTTCAGAATTTAAAAAAATAGTTTTTTTCTTTTTTTTACAAATGTTAAGTACATATATGTTTTTTAGAATTTCTTTTATAATTTTCTTAACACACATATTTTCAATTAGTAAGATAAATGCGTATTTTTTAGATAACATAATTTTTAACAAACAAAAAACATAGATGTTATACACAAAATTTAATATAAAATGAAATACATTTAAGTACAATTTTTGGAATCATGCCAAACCATGTACATAACATTATAAACAAAACTTGATATTGATTAAATAAATTAAAATATAAGTGTACACGCCTTCAAAGAACATATGTGCAAGCCTTGAAGTTTTTCATCTAATTTATTAGAACATGTATGCACAGCTTCCAAGAACATATGTGCACGTCTTCAAAACAACATACGTGTATTTTCGGTTTATCATCAAAATCACAGGAATATGTGTGAAGGTTTTCAAAGAAAATATTTGCACGTCTTCAAAGAACTTTTGTAGCTTGAGCTGCCTAAAAAGTAAAATAATTAGGATTAGTTGAGTATAAAAGCAAAGGACTACCAATATATTACGACAACTTAATATACCACTTATTTATAAATAATAAAAAATAACATGCATTATCAGAAAAACATGTATGTTTTAGTAAAAAACATACATGTTTATTTAAAAAAACATACATGTTCTTTTAAAAAAACATACATGTTTTTTTAAAAAACATACATGTTTTTTTAAAAAACATAATTTTTTTTTAAAACATAAATGTTTTTTTAAAAAACATACATGTTTTTTAAAACATAAATGTTTTTTTTAAAAACATACATGTTTATTTAAAAAACATACATGTTCATTTAACTTAGGTTTATTGAAATAACACACATGTATCAGTAAAAAACAATGACTAAAAGTAAAGCGCCGATCGAAAACAAAAGAAAAAACTAACCGAATAGTAAGAACCATTTTCTCTTAGTCTGGACCAATATTATGTTTGCCAAAATTTATTTTTTGAACGAGTTAATTTCTCGAACAAAACATCGATAATAAAAACAGAAAACCTTAGTCTCATAGATGCAATGAATATTGATTATGGTATGAAAAGATAAACAATCCATCAGCACTAAATTTTCACCCCACGTGCATCACTTTGTCATCTCTAAATGTAAATCTTAAAGTTGATTATTTTTTCTTATTATAAATCGTTTTGTTTTATTCAATTTAAAAAAAATTAGCAAATGTGATAAACTGAAAGAAAAAGATATCTAAGCAAAAATTATAAAATCAAGTTGTTGACTATGAGATAGCAACAAGTTCAATTATTTCGGTGGTGTCTAGATCCACCATGCGCAACGAAATCAAAACAAATCACTTACGGTTTTTGTAGATGGTTGATCGATCCAACGAGATTGGTGATGTTTATTTATTTGTTCGCATAATCGTATAGCCTGCTTGATCTAAAAAGATTGGTGATGGTTATTTATTTTTTGTAGCCGAATAATGATTTTAGTGAAAGAGGCGGCTTATAGGTTTTTGGCTGTGGATTTTAGGTTTAATGATATTATGAAAAAGATAACTAATATGTATGTAACTGATGATTTTATTCTACCAGTTGCTAGTTATTTGGAAAAACAAAATGTCTAATTTATCCTTATTTATTGATTTCCTGGCCATTCTTTTGACTACGTATTTACAGTAATGCCATTATGCTTTAAAACATGTATATCTTGCACTACATAGTGTACAAATGATGGTTCTGATAGTTCTGACACTTAAAATGGTTCTGAAAAGAAAGTTACACTATATATATATATATATATATATATATAATATATATATATATATATGGGCTAACTATGATATCCTTTAATGAAAAGGTGCCACGTAGGACGGTGACGTGTCGTTTTAGAGGCGTGTCATTGGCTATAAGTTTATCATATAAAATAAAATTTATTCCCAAAATAAATCTATTATATACCAATACACATAGTCGACAGTTGCATTATATGTGGCATGAAAATCAATTCCTTAGTTATACCTTCCATGTTAATATCATATCCCCTAAATATCTTCACAACATTATTCATAATTCGTATACTGGTTCAAAATCTTATGATTTTTTTTGTTTTTTTATTCCCTTCGTTATTATACAACATTAATTCATAAACATGAATATATAGGGTCTGACATTGTTTTTGTTTTTTTATAATAGGTGATGGTGAGGAGGCAAAGAACCAGATTTGACTATAATTATGTGCGTTGATCAATTGATGGTTCACATATGATGATAACTGAAGTTGCAAATTCAACTTTTTAGAATCAAGTGATTGATCATATGTGTAAGTCGTAACTGATTTTCACTCTTAACCATGCATTCTATATTAATTGTAAAACGCATCTAAATTATGAAGTGATATAATATCACAAGTCGTCTTTGTTAGGGACGTGAGATTTATGAATTTTTTGTTTTGCATATTTAGTTGCACTTTCTCACTCGGTTACAGGTTTGACGGATGATGACTTCTTTGGTCACTCATGATGTTTAGGAACTGCTTGATTCTTTAGGAAGCGAAAAAGAAGCCCGGACGAAGACCACGATACCTCTTTAAATGTATGTTCTTTCAAACAGTTTTGCCAAATCAGGCCATCGTCACGTTATCGGGCTCGAAAAAACATGTCACTAGAATACCGAATTAGCTCCCAAGTCCATGGTTTGCATAACGTAACAAGCGTAGACATTGCTGGTACAAATGCCGCTGTGCCACCATGTTTGAATACTGAACCTTGCCTCCCTAAAAAACTGAAGCTACTTCTTTCAGAAAAATAGGTTCGCATTTGACCTGTGTTTAGAATGTAAATCTCACTGTTCATCTTTTTTTATCTGTCTATAGGTTTGGGCTCTTTCTGCTCTCAAATCAGGAGCTCCTAAAGGTATATATATGTTGAGTAGGTTATCAGCTCCGAATGTATGTTGTGTGAGATTTTGATTTTTGAACTTTAAAGTTTATGTTTAATGATTTAAATGTTTGTTACATGATTTTATAGCTTTGTTCCTAACCATCTATCTCAAATGTTTATCACTTTTTATCCTCAGATTTACAAGACAAAACTGACATTCATATCCCAATTCACGAGAAAACTAGCATTTACTATTTTTCAGATTGTTTTTGTTTTTAGGATTCAGGTCATCAGGTGAATGTTTCTTGCGGTTTCCTTTTTTCTTATACATGATACTTAACTGTTGGTCTTAAAGGGGTTATGTCATTAGCTGAATATACAAATCCTGTACATAAACGAATACATTAAAATATCGGATGTTCTTTGACAATGGAGTATTACTCGATCCTGTGAAAATTGTATCTCTGCATTATACATGTGATACGTTTTTTTTAAATTGAAGATATTTATATACCATAATCTTAACGCATTATATTAATTATTGCAGGTCGTCTCCTCCTTATCAAAACCCTAATCAAGACAGACAGGTACGTAACTCTTTCAAAAACATTCATAGAGGTACAACCCTAAAATCATTCATTCGGTTTGTTTTTCCTTTACGTAAAAACCTAATGAAACTGTTACATATATTTTAGATTTTTATATGTATATCTTGGCAGGTTAAAGAAAATAAAAAAATATATAAAGGTATTTGGGTTTTAATATAATTGGGAATCTGATTGATGTGTTATACGTGAAACAAGTTCCATAATTTCCTCTTCTACATATGTTTAATTTCAGATCGTGGTGACTAATGTCTTCTATGGAGGAAAGTTTTATGTTCTGGCCATTGTAATCGCTATGTTTTTTTGTTTCAACGTGTTTCTGAATGATGTGTTTTTTTGTTTCCACATGATTATCTTCAAAAGGTTTAGATTCTTATTGTAATACTATTATTGACGATTTTAGTAACCGCAATTGCTGGTCTTCTTAGAGCAGTATCTGTTTTATACAGGTAAAAATTACAACATGTTCAGTTCTTTGGCTCCATTTATGTGCAAGTGCTCTTTCTTTTGTTATGCATATCTCATACCAAAATTTGACATTCTGGATTTAACAAAGAAGGGCGAATTTAGACCTGCATATTAACAATTAAGAGAGACGGTAATTTGCTACCTCCTATTATAGAAGGAAGCTCAATGTATTGAAGTTTATGTGGTATGTAAATAGCTTCCTTTATAAGTTAAACAAATGTCAATAGTATATACTTAAAATAGGATTCACTTCGGAGATTAAATGATGAAGGGTCAATAGCAGACCACCATCCATGTGTCGTCTTCTCATTTGTACAACATGGGATCGAGAGTGCTGCTCATAGACGATAAAAGAACTTCTGCGAAGATTCTACAAAAATCTAAAGACGCGCGTTAAGTACTCAAAACCTAAAGACACACAAGGTTACTAAATTCAACGAAACGAATAATGCAGAATTGGTTGTTGATTGATAGAATCGTATTACTGCAGGAACTGTTTCGAGTTAAAACATGACAACTTTAAGACGCAATAACCTTTCAACCAGGTAGAGTTGCATGCCATAAATGGACTTTTTAAGCAAGTGAACATGATATTACTCGACATCACCCTAACCTTTTCAGCCTCTTCCCATCTCTCAGCTTGTGAATATGATTAGCCATTATGATATAATTTCATGTATTCCCAGGCTCAATTTCAAACAAGTGATCACAAGCAAATTTCCCAATTTCAACATCACAAAACTGAAGCCACGTTAAGCAACGCATCACACACTCTACCACTAGGGTGACAAAGCATTTTCGTGATGAACTCTAAAGCTTCAGATAGCTTCTGCATTTGTATGTTCATTCGCAAGAGTGGAACAACTGTCAATCTCACAAAACGTGTTTGGAAAATTCCCTCGAGAAATGGTCTAATGGAGGGATGTTTCCCACCAGTGGATTGTTTGCCTATCATCCTGCTCTATATATTACACCACAGTCCTATTGAGTATGAGGATTATGTGGTCGATGTCCCACGTGTAGAGGATGCCGTGTTGTCCTCTCTTTGGTTTGGAGGTGACTTTATTTGTTTGAATATGATTTCAGCTTTCCTAATATTTGTTATGTATTTAGGTTTTAGTTTATACTTACTCTTTGTAATTCTGCTTCAGATTTCACTGAACCTATAGGAGTCACACGTAACATCATAAGCATGGTGTCGTTATTTATCGTCAGCTTAAGGTATCATATGCTAAAAACAGAAAACCTGCTTTGGTATCTATGAACCATAAAAATGACAATCCCAAAGTAACAAAGCATATTTTAATTGGTTTTTGCCACCTATCAGAGTGTTGCGCATTGTTCCTTCATGTATTTTATAATTTGTTTATTCCATATGATTATCTGATGCTCAATATCACATAAACACTTTAAAATACTATGGAGTACAAAATTTATTACATTTTCAAACTAAATTTAATATAAAAAACGTAAATAATATGAAGGCTACTAAAAGTATATACTTATCAAATTCTAATAAAAAAAGTCACTACAAATTATTTTGGTACATACAAAAAGGGAGGTAATTTGCACACTCCAATATTTGATTGGTACACTCAAAATATTGTGTGAAGACATTTATACCCTTATTAATTGAGTTGAAATTTTTCATACCACTAAATAAAGTAAGGGTAAAAATGTCAACACATAAACAATTTGAGTGTGCCAATCAATTAGTGGAGTGTGCAAATCAACTCCCATACAAAAAAGAAGAAAAGATTAATATAAAAAATTGGATATCATAAGAGGGCCGGGGTGGACCATCTATATTTTCATTGTAACATAAAAACAATACCGCCAGATGTACTTCAAAATAATAATAGATGTGTGTATTTTTCCCGGATGTACTTTTTACTAATTTTTTTATTAATTTTTATAAAAACTCAAAACAAAACATGATTAGTGGGTCGCCACAACGAAAAAAAAGAGCACTAAATGCCCAGGGCGCAAAAAAATCATAACTGTAAACACATAAAACTGACATACAAATAACCTCTTAGAAAAATTAACGAAACGACCGCGCCCGTTGGACGGGTTAAAAAACTAGTATATATATATATATATATATATATATATATATATATATATATATATATATATATATATATATATATATATATATATATATATATATATATATATATATATATATATATATATATATATATATATATATATATATATATATATATATATATATATATATATATATATATATATATATATATATATATATAAAAGTGAATGAATTGATCTTTTTGTAGCATAAGAATAAACAAAATAGATTATGCAGGAGTGGGGTTTATCCACTAAGGAGAAGGTTCGATGCTTGCATACTGCCCAATTGGATGTCACTGTAAGCTCGAATCACTAACTACTAACTCGCCGTTCAAAAAAAAAACTATTTAAGGGATTTAACTAATTTTATTTTAAATGGGTTTATACTATACACCCATAAATATATTGATAGATACTATTTAAAAGGTATAATTACATTTATGTTATTTTAAATGGATTTATGGGTACATCCATAAATTTATTGATGGGTACACCTTTTGGTATATCAAGTGGGTGTCATGGGTTTACCCGTGACGGGCATATCATACTTGTCACCCACCCGTCACCCGTGATGGGTTTAAATTTTTATCCATGACCCACCCGTAGGTGAAAATTGACGAAATTATCCATCCATTTATGTGTGGGTACCCGTGGGTTATGGGTTTTTCACTCCCATTGCCATCCTTACATGCAACTATGATCTAAACAGTCCTGAAAAAACAATATGCATATTAAAAAAACAATAAAACATACCTTCAAGGACAACAAATTAACCAATTTTGTAAAAGAAAAAGAATAAAAGCAATTTAATCAAGCAGAAAAAAACAAAAAAAATCCAAAAAATTTATAAAAACTACAATTAAACACCAACATACCTTTTTCGACCAAGGATGATTCTTCCGATTCCTGGAAAAAAACAAAACAGTATTGATAGCACACATTAACACAATAAACCATTATACCCAAAACCAAAAAAAAAAAAAAAAAAACTGAGATCCAAATGCCCAAAATGATTTATATGTACTAATCAAGATTCATTGTAGTGGGTCTTAACTAGTGGTGCAAATGAAAATCGGATTTTTGAAAATTCGGTCGAAAAACCAAAACCGGTTTTTTCAAAAACCGGTTTTTTAAATCCGAAACGGTTGAAACAGTTTGACCAATTTTTGATAAATCAGATAAAAACCGGTTAAAATATCGTTTTTATCCGGTTTTCCAAAAAACCGGATTTAACCGGTTTTTAAATATTTAATATATTTATTTTTAAATATATTTGTATATAAACCGGTTTTTTATAACCGGTTAAAACCAACCAATAAAATTTAACCATTTTGTGAAGATTGTTTAAAATTGAATGGGCTGAAAGCAATATAAGTGTTTAAACAATCTTCCAAGAGTATCACACATTAGGCTTCAAAATCGAATGGGCTGAAAGCACGCAACCATTTAAATATTGTGGTATTGTTTTCTTTCAACATTGTATGATTGTAGAAGTATTGTTTAAATAAAAATGATTGTGGTATTTTTTTAATGTTTTATGGTTTTATTTTTTTAATATTTTATGGTTGTATTTTTTAATGTTTGTAAATAAATTCTGAAAAAAACCGATAAGGACAATTTATAACCGAAAAAACCCGATCCAAACATTTTTAACCGAAAAACCGATCCGAAAAAACCGATTACGAAACTTTTTATCCAAAAAAAACCAATACGAACATTTTTAACCAAAAAAACAGATTAGAAAAAAACCGATCCGATCTGAAACCGGTTTTCCAAAAAACGGTTTTTTCAAAACCGGTTTTGAAAAATCCGAAATCGGTTTTATCCGGTTTATTTGCACCTATAGTCTTAATTAACAAAATAGTGAGTTTTAGTTATCAACAGTTAGTGAGTTTTGATTGCCTCCAAGAATCATGGAGAAAACAATTAAAATTTGAATGTCGGTAGAGCACGTGTTTGGTAGAAAAAAAGAGGCAGGTTTTATATTTTAAACACTCCAAAAACACGGGGCTAAAAATACACCGGTGGATGGTGTGTTTTGAAAAATAGTGACCCACTTTACAATAAAGGACCATCATACCTTAGAAATAAATAAACATAATCCTGATCTCTCTCTTCTCTCTTCGTTTCTCACTTTTCTAAACACATATGTGGGTCTTCCAACTGATTTCCTTAAAACATGATATAGGGTCAACAGTTAGATCTAGCAAGTAAAACAACCTTCGCCAATGCTAATACTTGCGTCATCGATTAATGAGAATACCATCAAGAAGAAAAGATGACGTTAGCCAAAAATTTATTTTTCCAGTATTATTATTAGAAAAATATGCCACCTAATCTATCTATCTATCACCTTTCTTTTTATTTGATGTTAATTAGTACTAATATTTTTATATATTATGTAAGAAATAGATATTGACGACCATAGATATGTTTACATCAATATACAGATCTTGTTTAGTCTATATCTATATCTATATACCCTATAAAGGGTGTATCCCAATTGTTGAAAAAGTTAAATGTTGAAAGTTGAAAAACACATTAATAGCTGGAATACAGAAATGTTGAAAAACTAAAGAACTTCGCTACTACACTTTTTCTTTCAATACTTCCATTTTTAAGAAAAATAATTCAACTATAGGATGCGTTTCATATGTGCGTTTCATATCTATCTCCCTGACCTAATAATACACACACACCTAAATTCATTCTACATCCACCATTAACCTAGCTGCCATCCTCCACCATTAACCAAAATACCTCTCTCTTACCACAGACCCACGGCCGCCGCCACTTTTATTGCCGTCTACCAAAATATTGACATGGTTTCGGTGGACTGGGCGGTTTTAGTGTGCTAGGTGGCTTCAATGCGTTTGTGGTTGTTTTGAGTTGTTTTGTTAACTTTGGTTTGCAAATGAATATTGGCTGGTGGTCGGACGTTGTTGGATGTGGTTGTCTCCGTTCAACGGTGGTTCAGATATCAGAACACATTGTCGCTCAATTCGATCAGGTAAGTAAATCATATCAATTTATGAATTGGGCGTCTTTTCTTTTTCTATAAATATTGGTTCTTGATTGATTTCTTAGGTTTAAGGTATTTAGTGATAGTTATTTTGGTCTTAAAGGGTACGTGGCCAAGGTCTTTGTTTTGGCTTACTTAGTGGTTTATGGCTTATTTGGTTTTCGGCTTATTATCATAAGCTCACTTTTTGCGGATTATTTTGATTTTTTTCTTATATAACCTTGTTATGTTATATAAGCTAAAGGTTTTTAAAAGTAAGTCTCAAAAAGTGAGCTTATGAAACATAAGCCCAAAACCAATTAAGCCATAAGCTAACTATTATAAGTCGAAACTAAGTGAGCTTATAGCTTGGCTTATGACTTGTGATTTTCCGTTTATGTCATATAAATTCATTTTTCTTGCTTTATTTTGAAACTTTTCGGCGTATTTAAGCTTATCATCATGTCATTATAAGTTTAGATAAGTCGAATGAAACATAAGCCGAAAACCACATAAGCCCGTCTAAGCTTATGCAAAAAAACCTTTAAAGTAAATTGCTAAACTAAATTCATTGAACTAATTAGGTGCAGGTTGATTTGAGGTGCGACTGATATGAACCAACAAGATGGCTAGAAAAACCTTGAGAGTTGCACCGCCACTGCTAATGGCCTCATAATATTGCAGGTAGCTCCCTTTCCCGACACGGTGTACACTTTATTTAACACGGTCATGTATATGTAAAACTTAAAATAGTAAGATAGACTTGATCCTTATATTGTTCATAATAAATTTGCATAGTTATGCAACCTTCACTAGACTTGATCCTTATATTGTAATTGAAATGCATCCGGTTTTTCTATGTTTACTTTAGCATGAAAATTTCCCTTTTCTTGCAGCTACAATGGCCCAAACCCCATACTCATGGCAGTTTCGTATCTCCAAGAGTCTATTGGGTTGTGGTTACATTTGTCCCGACCAAGACTCAAGGTAGTTCGGAGTTTCTGTTGATAAATAGTTGTTTTTAGATTGGTGGCGGTGATAATAATAGCGACATAATAGATCGTATGTGGTGTAGTTTAAAGAGTATTACTGGTGTGATGTTCAAGTTGATCATAGGGACAGTGATGTGCTTTTGGAATGCGCTCAATTGGTGTGGGAAAATCCTGATCAAGACAAAGCATCCACTTACTACGCGCAGATGAAGCTGGTTTTTTTATAGGTACCAATTCCCCTATATCCTCATGTTTTTTATGGTTTACGTTCATGATAATGATGATAACGGACAAGATAACGGGTGTAGATAGCATGCATGAGTACCTTTTTGTATGTGTCTGGTTGACCCAAAATGCTAACCATTGGGTTCTCGGGTTGCACAGGCACGTAAACAAAACAATGTGCTCTGCTTTTGAATTTTGTAGAAGAAGTTTGAAAGCACACTTTTAATTTATGTACGTATTAGATAGTGAATAACGTTAAGTTTTGTCTACATCGATATCCAATACGCAGTTCTGAGTATTTAGTTCTGATATGCATTTCCAAACAACCCTTTAATATTTTCGTGTTAGGGTCGAGTGAGGTTGCATATGACTATTGATTATTTAGAAGCAAAAGGTGTGTTCCCAAACAACCCCTTCATTATTTGATATTCGAGTATAGTGAAACTATTTACGATTATCTCATTTAAGGAGTAATACTACTATTAGTTAATTTATGGCCCCTTTGAATGCAAAACTAAAATAACAAAATATAGAAAAACTTGAAGAGATAATTAGCACAACGTAAAAAAATCAGGGCCGTATTTCATCTTGGTTTTACTATTATTTTATGTAGACTAATTTCAAAACTCACTGCTAAACGCTCGTACAATATATGGTTTTACTACAGATAAACGTATATACAAGAAGAGCTTGGCAAGACTAAAGCTCGAGGGGAAGCTTTAACATTGGAACAATAAACCAAGATGAAGTAACATGGAGAGTAGTATCATAGGTTTTGCAAATAACTCCTTCGGTGTCATTGAGCTTTCAAAAAGCTAAGCAAGGTATCGAGTATGAGGGATTCTTAATCCTGAAAGGATGGTTGACATAGGATTGTATGTTAGTGGACCAAGCTTGACCTATTAGACGAAGCCCAAAAGGAGCGTGTGAATCACAGATGATTGAGGACATGGAGCCTTTTGAGAGTGAAGCTCTTCTTGATGCCAAGTACTTCAAGTGAGTATATTTGGTGCGTTGTTTTACGATATTGATAATTCCTTGATTATTGTTGGTATGTAGTAAAAAACTTCCTTTCCTACTTAAGGTTCAAGATCAACCCAAGATTTTACCATACAGATTAGCAGATGCATACCAGAACAAGAGAGAAGTGCAAAAATCAATGGTATGTCGAAAAATCGAATTACATCCTTCGTTAACTTTTTGGACAACAGTCATCCCTCCGTTAGTGCGCGAGGCACCATACATCCCTCATGGACTAACGGTGCAAATGTTTTCTCATTAAAAATTAACAAAATTTAAAAGAGAGGGTATTCTTTTCTTTTTCCTTTCCCAGAGATGTATTGTGAACCTTATCACAAATAGTTAAAAAAAAAATTATTTTCAGAAAAAATAAGTTTTATTTTCTCGAAAAAAAATTTATTTTCGAAAAAAAAAAATTATTTTCGGAAAAAAAAGTTTTATTTTCTTAAAAAAATTTATTTTCGAAAAAAAAAATTATTTTCGAAAAAAAAATTATTTTTTGGAAAATAAAACATTTTTTTTCCAAAATAAAACTTATTTTTTAGAAAATAAAACTTTTTTTTTCCAAAATAAAACTTTTTTTTTCCGAAAATAACTTTTTTTTTTCGAAAATAAATTTTTTTTCGAGAAAATAAAACTTATTTTTTCTGAAAATAAATTTTTTTTTTCAAAAATAATTTTTTTTTGAAACTATTTATGATAAGGTTCACAATACATCCCTGGAAAAGGAAAAAGACAAGAATACCCTCTCTTTTAGATTTTGTTAATTTTTAACGAGAAAACATTTGCACCGTTAGTCCATGAGGGATGTATTGTGCCCCGCGCACTAACGGAGGGATGACTGTTGTCCAAAAAGTTAACGAAGGATGTAATTCGATTTTTCGACATACCACAGGGATGATTTTTGCACTTCTCTCCCAGAACAATTTCTTATATACATTGTTTGAAAGCTATGCGATATTTAGAAATGATACACAAGATGTTGGTTTTCTAGATATAAAATATTAATAAAATAAAATATTCGTACAGTAACCCTCATTTCTGATGCTTTTCGAATGTCGTTGTTGTCGGAGTCTGGTGTTATTAATAAAATATTCTGTCTATTGTTACTGTATTTGATACAGATGCTACCGATAAAGTTTTATAGGAGGTTATGAGTGCTGATTTTTGATTGTATAAATTTTTTTTATTGATCTGTTGTTGTTATTCATGAACTTATTGCTTTAACATATCACCACAATGAACAAGGCAACCTTTTAACGAGCAATAGAACTTTACAAAATGAAAGTGCAAGCTAAACTGATTAGTAGCGAAGTGAATATAAAGCAAAAAGTAGCCTGCATCATGTGTGTTCTTTACTTTTCTGTATAGGATCAGAAATTAGAGCAGACCGTTACTATGATAAAGCAACTGACCTTTTAAGGTGAAAAAGAAACAACATCTGCAAACGAGTGCAAGCACAAAATTGTCCAATTTTCAGATCGACTGAAGCTGCAAGTACATTTGATCCCACATATCATTACATTCATTGTACTAATCTATATATTAAAAATTCAATATATATAAACCTGAATATAATAAGTACACTCTAATTAGAGTATTAAACATGCTTGCGTCCAGGTCAATCCAGTTTGATTCACTAGGTCATGAGTTCGACCATTAGATTAATTAGCATATCGTTTACTATCTGTCGCTAGGCAATTTTCATGTCACGTGTTCGACCATATAATCAATTAGCGCATCGTTAATTATCTGTCGCTAGGCAATTCCGCCTCTATGCGCGGGTAATCGTCTAGTCAATATTAATTATTAAAATCTGTTTTGTTGAGTTGATATGGAGGATTTATTTGATGTTCTTGAACTGTTGATTACATGTTGCTTTTGAAGAAGATGATTGCCCAAGAAAGGTTTTGGTTGAAAAAGGGTAACAATGTAATTTACTAGAATGTTAACATGAACCCTTCGACTAAAATTATGTCAACCAAACAAAACTAGTGTAATACCCGTGCGTTGCACGGGTCATATGTAAAAATACAATTAGTTTCTTTTATGACAATCTAACATTAAATAACATATCATCTATTAACACAAAAATCATTTGAATTAACATACTAAATTTATCATTTTTATTAGTTTTTTAAAATTTATAAAAAAAAACTAATAAAATTGTCTGATAGTGCAGTCGCCCACTTTCTCGATTTAAGAATGTGGTTTAATGCAATGTTCTGAAAACCAGTTCTTAAATCGATCTGACTGAGTAATCGGATCTGAGTCAATCGGGTCAACCCGATCTTCTAAAAAGAATTAAAAAATCATATTCTCAACGATTAACAAAATGTATATAAAAATTTATTAAATCTTCCGTATATTAAAAATATAAACTAATTACCAATAAATTTAATATGTAAAAACAAAATTACGTCACAAATAAGTAAAATTTACATGTTTAAAAATAACAAAAAAATCGAATTCTGGTCGGGTCTCGATAACCGATTTCACCCGGGTAACCCGAAACATGGCGGATCTCTAGCCCGATTTCAAAAATATGAAACCCGGTTTAATATGACCTGTTTTTTCGACGAAAACCTTTGTAACCGATTGACCCAATTGAGCTGAACCAGGTTTAAAAACATTGCTTTAATATAAAAAAAATGTATCACAATTAAGTGATTTGGTGAGACAATTTAATACAATATGAATAAAAAAATTCAATCTAAAAAATGGCATACTACAAATCCTATCTATTAGCCACTTGAGTTTTATCAAATAAAAAAAATAGAATACATCAATATCATCATATTTTTAAACAATGTTCGAGAAATTCATTCTCATCTTTTTGTCTCTCCCACATAATCTGCAGCAACTTCTTCTGTTTGGTTTATAAAAGTGAAGATGGATTATTGAAAAGGAAAAAGGTTCGAGCATGACAAAAGAAGGGCTTAACATATTGGCACCGAGTCATCACAATACATTAAAATTATTAAATGAATGTTACTATATAAAAAACAGTTGGCAGGCTACCTCCTTGTTTCATGCTCTTCAGTGACAGTGGTAACAAAGGGTCAGTGGACCAGTCGGTTCTTTTGTTTTATCACGGACATCGTGCTTTGAAAGCTAAACTTTTAGAGATGGCATACTTATTCTAACTCATTGTTGTGTAAATTTGCTGACAGTTAGTTGCTCTGAATTATACAAATGTTCCATTGTTATCCTCAAATTGGTTACAACATTAACAAACCGGAACTTGATGATCTCTTTTGACGCGTTAAATCCTTAGCTGAAACAAAAAAGCACGACAATGAATCTGAGCAACATAATGGAAGCCTACTTGTTGTACCGGTGGGTGCCAAAGAACGCAAATCACACATCACCAACTAATGGCAGAAGTGGAGGTGCCCCATACAGAAGAAGTGTCTGACATGATGCAGATGACATGGAAACCACAACCATGGGTATCGAAGATAATAACTCCCAACAGATTCCCATAAATGGCTTTGGTTTAGTGAGTGCTAGTGAAGGTGTGAACCAGGCAACAACATTGCATGATTCCACAGCCTCCCCAAAATATGTCGATGTCAATTGCTTGGTAAGGTGCATTGTCTATAGGTATGATGCTTTATATAGATGCACCAACTATAAAGCTGCTCCAGTTTAAAACCCAAAATAGTTGAACAAAAAGTGGGAGTTTGTTAAAGTATGGATCATATTTTCCTTCTTTATCCCATGTGTAACAATTGGGTGGATAAGAACAAAAATGAATTTGTACGGTTCTGATTAAAACAGTGTGTCATCCAATGGCTGTGAGATAATGACTTATCATGTTTTTTTCTCTCTGTTGCGCCAACAATAAGAAGAGAAATATGAGTTTTTAAAATGTGATTTTCTTTTTAAGTTTGTTTGTTATTAAATACCAATGATATATATTTTGATGAATCAAACAACCCCTTACCTAAGATGTCACAATAAAAATATCATTTTATTGTAAATTTGTGTGTAGGTACTGTAACAATGTAAATGATAACTTTTAATCACATCTATATATAATATAATCACATGTCAAGACTATATGTATAACTATATCATTTTCTCTTCACATTTCAATTCTAATATAACTTTACCTTTTTCTCATATTTTTTGAAACAAGTTATCAGATATGTTCATTTTGATTAATATATGTACAACAATTAGTAAAATAAAGAGTTTATATATATATTAAAAAAAAGTTTCTTTAAAGCAGTCATATTGAAGAATAGGAATGAAAATTATTTTATATAGTTGTTTGTGTAAATGAAAGTAACTCATACTTTTTTTAAATCCTTAAAAAGAAATGAAAGAAAATGAAAGGAACCAAAATAATAGGCAAACTCAATATTCTACAAAGGCTTCGTAAAGCCTTACAAAAGCGCAAGACTTGACCTTCACGCTACGCAATACACCAATGTGTCTATTTAAGGCTTGACGTGATATGAAAAGTAAAAAATGTGATAAGGCGTGATAAGTTTCATGCCAGGAGGTTTTCTTCATTTCAAATATGATAAAATGGATCTTTTTATATAGAAATGACGGCTAGATATAGTTTTTTTAGTTTATTCTTTATGTATAACACTTTTAATAACCTATATATATTTTAATATGATATAAATATAATAATTTATAAATATTTTTATAGTTTGTGCCGCTTTATTTATGTCTTAGAAACGTAAAAAATCCGTCTTAATCGCTAAGGCTTGAGGCTCGACAATATCAACATGCCATGCCCATGTTATGTATAACTGTAGAAAACCACAGATGTAACAATCTTAACCAAATCCACAGATCCAGAAGATAAACACAAGATGGATATGAAAACCAAACTTGATATTGAGTTATTAATAACCAAAATATTGTTACACACAATGCTTATTGAAGGTAAAGAACATATTACATACACAAATTATTGTCTGTAATCAGTTTTGGTGATGATGATATGAAAGTTTGTAAAACACGATTGTTTATTAGTCTTTCTTGTCCAAAGGAGAGTGACCCTTTTATATGCAAACAAGGAGAGAGAATTGATATCTTGGTCCTTTATCTTTCTTTTTTTTAACCATGAGAGCTCTTCTTATCTAGCTGGCTTTATTCCAAGTCATTTCTTTTTTACAAGAATTTCACTTAAGCCCCTGAAACAAGGTCTAATCATGCAATGAGAAATAAGGAAACTTAAACTGATTGATATAGATTGATACTACTTGATTGAATAATTTTAATATGCCCCTCAATTTATGTTTTAAACATATCTAACATGTTCATTTTGTTGATCAAATGTTCATGTTGGTCAACGGTTAATCCTTTTGTAAAAATGTTTGGAATCTGATTTGCAGACTCAATTTTTTGGTGGTTTTAAAACTCCTTCAATTATTTTATCTCTTATAAAGTGCAAGTCAATTTCAAAATGTTTGGTTCTATCATGAAAAACGGATTAGCCGCTATTTAAATTGCAGCTTTGTTCTCGCAAAAGACACTAACTGGTTTTTTCGTTCTATTCTCAAGTCTCTCAACAAGTTTATTAACCACATTATTTCACAAATAAGGAAGCTAGAGCCCTATATTCTGCCTCAACAGAGGATCAGGCCATGACTATTTGTTTCTTTCTTTTCCAAGATACAAGAGAGTTACAAAGGAAGATGGAGAACCTTATTACAGATCTTCTAGTGGCCTTACACTTAGCCCAGTTTGAGTCAACATATCCAGCTAGGTTCATATTGGGGATTTTAGTGATATGAATTCCCTTACCTGGTGCACCCTTAAGATACTTAAGAACTCTAAATGCTAGCTTCTGACGTGAGCATAAAGGAGAGTGCATAAGTTGACTTAAAGCGTTAACAACATAGGATATGTTTGGTCTAGTGTGTGTTAAATAGATTCTTTTTCCAAGCAACTTTTGATATTCCTTGATGTTATTAAAAGTTTTATCCTTTTAATGAAATGGTTTATCTATTATAACTAGCTTTTATTCAATCGGTGTCAAACATGGTTTACAAGCTAACAACCCATATTCTGCCAGAAGTTCCATACAATACTTCCTTTGTGACAAACACACACCGACATCAGTTTTTAAGACTTCAATACCGAGAAAGTATTCCAATTCTCCTAAATCTTTGATTTGAAATTTTGTTTGCAAAAACTGTTTGTAGGAATTGACTGCGTATACTAACAATGCAACAAACGTTTCTTTTTCAGGTTTTATAAACAGTGAGAAGTCACTTTTACTTTGTTTGAAGCCATTTTCAAGTAACACATTGCATAACAATTCGTTCCATTGCCTCGGGGATTGTTTAAGTCCATATAGCGATTTAATTAATCTACAAATTTGATTGTCGTTTACAGAGAAATAGGAAGGTGGCAAGGTCATGTATACCTCCTCATTCAAGTTTCCGTATAAGAAGGCATTGTTAACATCGAGTTAAAAAATTAGCCAATTATTGTTGATGCACATGTTAATTAAGCATCTCATAGTTGTAATTTTTACAACGGATGAAAAGGTTTCATCAAAGTCAACACCTTCTTTCTGATTATGTCCTTTAGCCACAAACCGTGATTTGTACCTATCGACTTCACTAGTGGATTTGTATTTGATTTTATATACCCATTTGCATCCTATGGGTTTTCTTCCTGGAGGGAGATCAATTATCTCCCATGTATTATTTTTATGTAAGGCTTCCATTTCAGTGTTCATGACAGCAATCCAATCTTTGTTAGTGCATGCCTCATGGAAGATATTTGGTTTGATTGTTTTGTTGATGTTAACTGAGAAGCAATAGTTACCGTTGATACAAAAGTTGGATGGATTGCGCTTGACCCAAATTAGACTTAATTCGAGTGTTGAGGACTCCGTCTTTTGCACCAAGTGAACTTGTATGAAGACCCTACACACTAAAAAACAAACACCGTTAGGCTTACCGTGAGAATGTATCCTACGATTAGACTCCAGCGTGAGAGTAAATAAATGGTTTGATTGAGTAATCAGTTGGGGTTTTAGTGATCGTAAGAATCGTACCTTTTTGGAACCTTGGGGGTTCCTTTTATACCTAGTGAAACCCTACTTGGGCTTCCCTAATATTGCGTTCTAAGTAAGAGATAATTACGATATACAACAAGATCCTTATCGCGTAAATAAGGAGAGTGTATATCCTCTTAACTTAGGTGAATCATAATCCTAATTAGATTATGATTCGGTTTGATATTGTCCGTGCGCGGCCAGAGTACGACTTTCGTGCAGCCACGTGCGACTGCGGCTTATTGGGCCTTAGTGTCATATGTCACAATCCACATGTAATGGATTGGATACGGGTAGTACCCGTGGATTGGGCTTACAACCCGATTAGGGACTATACATTATCGTGTCCCCCTAGTCTAGTAGTCACACGACGTGCCACGACTACTAGACTATAGAAATAACGCAGTCGTACTTGAAAACTGAGTTGGTAGGAAAAAATAAGTGTAGCAAATAAGTTTTAAATTCTCCCTCCAAAACCTTCACCTACCATACATTTATCATCCACTAGCTCGGTAAATGTGAAAAACACAGGACACGTCGGTTAGGCGATTCATCTGCCACAATTCTATTGTGCAAGTGGACTACATGCGGCGTGTTCTCCTTTAACTAAATAGTAAACCCTAGAGGTATAAATACCTCCAACCTCCATTTCACTGTGCTACATAGAGTAAAAAATCCAATTCCGCCATTATCACCTTCATATCCACCTGTGATAATCCCTAGATAAGAGAAAACACTACGACTTCTAAACTTTTCCATCCCCCGAAATATGGTAAAACAATTATACGACATTACTTCACATCTCACAGAGCAAGAATTACTCTGATTCTGCTCATAATATCATATCCCATAGAACCTCCACCCCCGAAGTACCAGAACCCTAATCTCATATAGAGAGATTTCCTCCTAGAATGGTCGGAGTATACATGAAGTTTTTCGAATTCGTAAATAATCGTATCCCTCTGTCACGATTCCTAGTAGATCTCTTATTGTTTCACCGTATTCATATATCTCAACCTCACTATATAGGCGTAGCCAAGATACCAATTTCAAAATCAACTGCTGCATCCTTAATATAGAACCTACAGTAAACATTTTACGTGCTTTCTATCTCCCCTTGTGGGCCAATGGTTGGATATCTTTTCCAAACGGTCAGGACCGCTTCAATGCTACGAAGAAAAGCTTGATTCTTTGAAGAACTGGAACACCAAATTTTTCTGGATAGACAACGTGATATTTCCATTCGACCTTGACTTCGTGACTCAAGAGAGGATGATGAGGGATCGACGGCCTGAGCCTAGGATATACGACGCCGCTGACGCAGAAACAATTAATAATAACCGCATACCCATACAAGTTGTAACACCCACAAATTAGGCCTAGGGGCGGAAGCACACAAGTTTTTGGGCCTATTACATCATGATTATCTGAGTCTTGATCCGAGAGAACGACCTCTATGCCAAATATCACAACGTAGACTCCAAATAATCATACAGTCAAGTACCTGAGAATAGATGCTTAAAACGGTCAACATAAAGTTGGTGAGTTCATAAGTTTTGTTTAAATGCTTATGACACTTCAAAAGTTTATAAAGTCCACTACCGAAAGTAGTATCGTAAAAGCGTTTTGAAATTCAGAGTTTCGCAACAAAAGCAATGCTTACTACAAAGTTTAGTCATAAATCAACATTTAGCCAAAAGCATTACATCCAACACAAAATAATTCAGTTCATATTCAAGATTCATATGAACATCACATGAACGATTTATATCAAGATCACATGCACAATTCATATCAATATCACATATAAGAAGCGTATCAAGATCATAGCAATATTCACATTTCAAGATCAACACGAGATCATAGCAAGATTCAATTCAAGATCAATACAAGATCATAGCAACACATTCAAGATTAATACAAGATCATAGCAAGATGGATCCAAAAAGCAATTCAAGTTCAGAATTATAACAAACAATGGACCGCAAAAACATAGATAAGATATGCAAGACCATCATGGGAGATATGACATCAAGCATATGGGTACAACACAACTTTTATGATAACACTAAGCTCATGAAACTGAATATGACAAGTACACTGAAACATCGCACACATGAAATACAGATTTCCTCAATAGGTGTCCAACCCAAGACCACCTAGCAAAACATCAAATGGTATACGTCCGGTTGGCAGTGGTGATGTATAAATCCCCAGACGGGAGTTGCCAAACTCCAATAGATCTATCCGTAACATCAGGTTTACTTTACCGGTCATCCAGAAGTGATTAACGGTTCCTGAAGGGGACTAAGAAGAACGTGGGTTAAAGCTACCTAGGCATATCCATAAACCAACTTTAACGGAGTATACAATAAGAACACATTTTGCGTCTAAGAAAGTAACAAATCATTATCTCATCCATAAAAATATCTCAGCGAAGTATTTAATAAAAGCACGGTTTGCATCCATAAGAAAATATCAAAGCATTTATTTCTCCCTTAACGGGTTCAACATATAAGCCATATGAAAAGAACCAAAGACTCACTCGCATATTCACAAAATGTAGCATAACAATACTTGCACTGTATAACCACGTACGGATCATAAACAATCAGCAAAAAACGTATAAACACGTATTTGACATCAACAAGCATGCGTCTCCCCAAAAGAGATTTAAAATATTTATAAAGCGATTCCAAAATAGAAAGAGGGGGTATGAACTCACATCGATGTGTAGAGCAATATGGAGAAATTCAAATACCAAGAGCAACGTAACGTAAACCAAAACTGTTTGATACCAGAAGTCGCATTCTGTCTTATCGATTATTTCCCGGCATCCAAATCGATTCATCCAAGTTTTCTCGATGAAAGGTTTAATCAATATCATCAGTTCATAAACCGTTTAACTCCCATGTCGTAATCGATCGGTTATGAATTCTATAAGATGAAGCGGAAGGTACCACCATGTATGTAATATATATACCTAATATATATTACACAAGAAAGAATAGAATATGTATATAATTCACACCTTGAAGGCTTGAATTATATAACAAGGACTACAACGCACGAATAACCCAAGAAAGATGAGGCCATAAAATAATTGAATTAAAGAACCCTTTTATAAAACAACCACACATCTTAGAATTTCGAACGAAGTTTTAAAAGTATATACAATAGATATGATTTTATAAGATACTATTTTATAAATTATTATCTCTTTATTCGACAATTTAATATTTCTTAAAACTTTTACGTCTCTAAATAATATTTATGAAAAACTAATAAATATCAAAATTTATAGATTTTTCGGCATGACCTCTTCGTTTATATAATGTTTCTCATATTTACAAAATATAATATTTTCATTTTCAAAATCAATCCGTGTTGCAAATGTCCAAAGATTTAATAAAATTAATCGGTGTCGAACCGTTAACAATATAAATAAATTAATAACTAAGTCAATAATCAAGTCAAACACTTTTAATAATCACCCAACGCTTTCAAAAATTCACTAATCACAAACCCAAACTCCCTAAATAGACAGCAAAACCAATATCCAAAAACTCGCAAATCTGCCATTAAACAATTTACCAAACACCCTTTAATGTTTTAAACCCACATCAAAACGTACCCTTATGGGTAGTGTTGGAGCATAGTTTGGCTAGGCCGGTTCGAAGACTCTCCTGGGACGTTTGTCGTCTTTTCGGGTCCTGAGTAATGCTACAAACAAAGGTAAACTGGTTAGACGTGGACCCGAGGCCGGAGCCCCGGGGTCCACCTCCGACGGTCAAGTTAGTATTTGATCGATATGTTGTATATAAAGTGTGGTTAAGAGAGAGAACCTGTTTTATAATGAGACCCCTACCCCTGTTTATATAGGCTTAGGGTTTCTTGTAGGATAAGTAAGGTGTGTGTGGGTCATGGGCATGTCGGGCCGAGCCCATTACCGACTATACGTCGGCATGTCCCCCAGTCTAGTATGATATGGTCCATGATCATGTTATGCTAGACTCATTCGTGTATCATGCTCACTAAACAACCGCGTGCGGCTTGTTGCTAGGATATCCTCGTGGGTCATCCGTAACATATTTCTCCACTCGTAATGGGCTTCCTTTAGCAAAAAGATGATGGGTTGGGATTGCAAATAGTGAGCATAGCCACTATACGCCATCATGTCCCCCCAATCTAGTATGCGAGGTTGTCACCGAGGTTACTAGACTTTATACCATATCCGCTACCTGTAAGCATATCCACGTCGAAAGAAACGGGAAAACATGTATACGTAAGACGGGTGGTTGTGCTCGAATGCTTGGTTTCCCGTGATTAGACGGTAAATACCCCGTAAGAAGAAACCATGTTCTATAGCCGAGGTAACACTGGCATTTGCCAAGGTTTAATTCTTGTTCATCACTAACGTGAGGAGGACAAGAAGGTTTTGTGAAGGTGGAAGTGGAACCCATATGTTGCATTATGAATATTTTGAAGGCGTACTTCTTGTACCCATTGATGATGCAACATAATGCGAATATTGCATTCGTCTTAAGGCCAACAGAATTCGTACTTATGTGGCAAGTGATGCGGATATTACATCCGTCTTATGGCCACGACATTTGATAACGACTTCCAAAATTTGTCACGGTTTTTCCTGGATTAAACGTAGTTGATCAGGCAACATGTAATTAAGTACAAACAATATAAATTTTGGAAAAATCAATCCATGGCCAGTAATTCGCCGTGGATGGTGTACTTCCGTAGTAAAGATATGAACCAACGGAAGACGTACTTCCGCGGTAAAAATAATGAATCAGTGGAAGGAGTACTTCCACGACAACTGACAATGAGCCAACGAAAGAAGTACTTTCGTGGCAAACACAATGAGTCGGTGGAAGGAGTACTTCCACGGTGAAGACAATGAGCCAACAGAAGGAGTACTTCCGTGGCCAAAGAATGAGCCGGTGAAAGGAGTACTTCCACGGTGAAGACAATGAGCCAACGGAAGGAGTACTTCCGTGGCAAAAGAATGAGCCGGTGGAAGGAGTACTTCCACGGTGAAGACAATGAGCCAACGGAAGGAGTACTTCCGTGGCGAAAGAATGAGCCGGTGGAAGGAGTACTTGCATGACCAAAGATAACGAGCACGTGGAAGAATACTTCCACGGCGCATGATAATGAGAACGTGGAAGGAATACTTCCACGGCGAATGATAAGGAGTACGTGGAAGAAGACTTCCACGGCGAAAGATAATAAGCCCGTGGAAGGAGTACTTCCACGGCGAGGATAATGAGCCAACGGAAGGGGTACTTTCATTGCGAAAAGAATGAGCACGTGGAAGAGATACTTCCACGGAGAAAATAATGAGCACGTAGAAGAGATACTTCCACGGCGAAAATAATGAGCACGTGGAAGAGATACTTCCACGGTGAAAATAATGAGCACGTGGAAGAGATACTTCTACGGCGAAGATAATAAGCACATGGAAGAGATACTTCCACGGCGAAAATAATAAGCACGTGGAAGAGATACTTCCACGGCGAAACTAATGAGCACCTGGAAGAAATACTTCCATGGCGAAAATAATGAGCACGTGGAAGAGATACTTCCACGGTGAAGATAATAAGCACATGGAAAAGATACTTCCACGGCGAAAATAATACGCCAGTGGAAGGAATACTTCCACGACGAAGATAATAAGCCAGTGGAATTACTTCCACGACGAAGATAATAAGCCAGTGGAATTACTTCCACGACGAAGAATAATGAGCCCGTGGAAGAAATACTTCCACGACGAAAGATAATGAGACCGTGGAAGAATACTTCCACGTCGAAAAATAATGAGACCGTGGAAGAATACCGCCACGGCGAAAGATAATGAGCTCGTGGAAGAATACTTCCACGGCGAAAGATAATGAGACCGTGGAAGAATACTTCCACGAAGAAAGATAATGAGACCGTGGAAGAATACTTCCACGGTGAAAGATCATGAGCACGTGGAAGAATACTTCCACGGTGAAAGATAACAAGCACGTGGAAGAATACTTCCACGACGCATGAATAAGCCAACGGAAGAGATACTTCCGTGGCAAAGGCATAAGCCAATGGAAGAAATACTTCCATGGCGCAGAAATAAGCGCGCGGAAAGAGTACTTCCGCGGCGAAAGAATAAGCCAATGGAAGAGATACTTCCATGGCAAAGGAATAAGCGCGCGGAAGGAGTACTTTCGCGGCGAAGGAATAAGCCAATGGAAGAGATACTTCCATGGAAAAGGAATAAGCGCGCGGAAGGAGTACTTCCGCGGCGAAGGAATAAGCCAATGGAAGAGATACTTCCATGGCAAAGGAATAAGCGCGCGGAAGGAGTACTTCCGCGGCGAAGGAATAAGCCAATGGAAGAGATACTTCCATGGCAAAGGAATAAGCGCGCGGAAGGAGTACTTCCGCGGCGAAGGAATAAGCCAATGAAAGAGATACTTCCATGGCAAAGGAATAAGCGCGCGGAAGGAGTACTTCCGCGGCGAAGGAATAAGCCAATGGAAGAGATACTTCCATGGCAAAGGAATAAGCGCGCGGAAGGAGTACTTCCGCGGCGAAGGAGTAAGCCAATGAAAGAGATACTTCCATGGCAAAGGAATAAGCGCCCGGAAGGAGTACTTCCGCGGCGAAGGAATAAGCCAATGGAAGAGATACTTCCATGGCAAAGGAATAAGCGCGCTGAAGGAGTACTTCCGCGGCGAAGGAATAAGCCAATGAAAGAGATACTTCCATGGCAAAGGAATAAGCACGCGGAAGGAGTACTTCCGTGGCGAAGGAATAAGCCAATGGAAGAGATACTTCCATGGCAAAGGAATAAGCGCGCGGAAGGAGTACTTCCGCGGCGAAGGAATAAGCCAATGAAAGAGATACTTCCATGGCAAAGGAATAAGCGCCCGGAAGGAGTACTTCCGCGGCGAAGGAATAAGCCAATGGAAGAGATACTTCCATGGCAAAGGAATAAGCGCGCGGAAGGAGTACTTCCGCGGCGAAGGAATAAGCCAATGGAAGAGATACTTCCATGGCAAAGGAATAAGCGCGCGGAAGGAGTACTTCCGCGGCGAAGGAATAAGCCAATGGAAGAGATACTTTCATGGCAAAGGAATAAGCGCGCGGAAGAAGTACTTCCGCGGCCAAGGAATAAGCCAATGAAAGAGATACTTCCATGGCAAAGGAATAAGCGCGCGGAAGGAGTACTTCAGCGGCGAAGGAATAAGCCAATGGAAGAGGTACTTCCATGGCAAAGGAATAAGCACGCGGAAGGAGTACTTCCGCGGCGAAGGAATAAGACAGTGAAAGAGATACTTCCATGGCAAAGGAATAAACCGGCAGAAGGCGGACTTCTGCGGCAAATGAATATATCTAAAGATATTTGTGTGACGTGCACATAAATAGTGGTATTATTATACCCTAGTAGCCCCCCAAGTTTAATGGTGCTACACTCGATTAGTAGTATTAAACTTAATCAAGTATTCAAAAAATTACGATCACGTAGACCAGCGCGAATGGACGTACCATAGCCACGTATGAAAGATAAAAATTGGGTTCGAACGTGCGAACCAACGCGGATGGGTCTTGCCATAACCGCGAATTGTCACATAGTATAAGACGTATCTTAACTAACATATGGGATGAGCTATGCCACTACGTGCGCCATACTGCATTTACCATAAGGACGGTCAAATTTTTGACAAAATGTTGTTTAGACGTGCACAATGTGTCTTTTGCAAGTCCATCATGAGTCATGTGGTTTTGCGTAACTTACTACAACGTCTTGATAGCAAGGTGTCTAACAAGGATACATGATCCGTGGTCGTTGGGTTTGCAACCCTCTTACACGACAAGTTAAATTATTAGGTTCACTCAATCTTCTTATTCCGCCTGAGAACGATGTGTACATGTACGCCCGTAGGCTAAAGATGTCTGAATTTACTAGCATATATATATAAGTATCATAAGCAATCACTTAATACTAGACATGTAAATATGTATCTAGATATGTATTGAAAGATGCGAACATTTATCGTAATAAAAGGTAATCGCACAAAGCTAAAGGATATATATAATATCTTGTTACCAAGTTAAGAGATATACGTAATATCTTATTAATATAAATATCATGATTTGTTTTAAATATAAAAGATATAGAAAATATCTTATTTTTAAAAAATATAGGCAATATTTTGTTACCTATTGAAAAAGATACGCATGATACTTCATAAATTTGAATATATCAGAATATGCCCTTACTAAATTTAAAAGATAAATATTATCTTTTAGTAATTTAAATGATAGGTGTAATATCTTTTTTTCCAAATCAAAAAATATAAGTAATATTTTATCACCCATGAGAAAAAATAAGATATTGAAAATATCTTTTATTTAATTAAAAAATATACCCAAATGTGTAGAGTACGCAGATAAAAAAGATCAAAAGATAAGGCCGCGACATGTTTTATGAAACGGACAAAAAAAATTCATGAATCCGAGCCATGACATGCTCTTGATCCAGTATCCATGATTCAATGTTAACTTGTATATTCTAGGCGTAATAGATTTGCATGATCAAATACTTAAAAAATAAGTCATATACTATTCGGCCATGATAAAATAAATATTATATACATGCGGCCATAATAGAAATTATGATTCGAATATGAAACAAGCGAAGAGTATTACAGGTGTACGTATCTACGCTTTGTATAGTAAATAATAAAAGTAATATCCTTCATGTCATTAAAGAAAACATATTATATTTATCCCCCAATTTCCGATTGAGAATGCATCGGATAAAGATCACAGATAAATATCCTATTACTCCTATCATGCATTGCACCCAAAGTCAAATGAGACGAAGTTATGGTCTTTTTGTTTTAAGACCCCAATAAAAATTACTTATCTCATAAAAAGGTTTATAGCGACATGAATTCGAAGTTTTTTTTTTCGCAGGGCATAATATATACAGTAAATAAAAACGAAAATTTTTAGAGTTACCGATTTTTGACAATGATCTGTGCTTTTCGGTAGTATGAGACCACATAACATAGTTTAGTCAGGGTCCCACGGATGGCACCAACTTGTTGGAGCATAGTTTGGCTAGGCCGGTTCGACGACTCTCCTGGGCCGTTCGTCGTCTTCCCGGGTCCTGAGTAATGCTACAAACAAAGGTAAACCGGTTAGACGTGGACCCGAGGCCGGAGCCCCGGGGTCCACCTCTGACGGTCAAGTTAGTATTTGATCGATATGTTGTATATGAAGTGTGGTTAAGAGAGAGAACCTGTTTTATAATGAGACCCGTACCCCTGTTTATATAGGCTTAGGGTTTCTTGTAGGATAAGTAAGGTGTGTGTGGGTCGTGGTCCTGTCGGGCCGAGCCCATTACCGACTATACGTCGACAGGTAGATAAAACACATATCCAAACACCCCTTTTAGACTGTTTTTAGTACATAAATCCAAACACACAATATCGATAATAACACCACAAGCCCGACACCACCGTCAGTGTAGTTGTGGTGGTCGGCTAAACACATGACCACCGTTGTGGTGGTTTTGGTTGTACAAACGGACAGACAAACACACAACACTACACATGTATGAGGTGAAAAACAATTCCGAACACCGCAAGGTGGTTTCGGTAACAGATCTAAGACGGTGACGATGGTTATGGTGGTCGGGTGGTGGTGGTTTAAACGCGGTTGTGATGGTGGCGATAAATCGAGAGAGAGAGAGAGATGGTGACGAATGGTGGATCGTGTGGGTGGTGGTGGTCGTGACGTGATGGTGACGGTGGTTACGGGTGGTCACGGTGGTGACGATATGTGAGGTTCACAATGGTGACGATAGGTGAGGGTCACAATGGTGATTTGGTAGTTGCAAGGACTTTCAAATAATGGTGGTCGCTAGTGGTTGGCCGAAGTGGTGATGGTGGTTAGACGAAGTGGTAATGGTAGTTTGTTGGGTGGTGACGACTCAGGTCGGGGGTGACGGGATGGATCGAGGTGGTGTTGCGACTAGTGGTGTATCGACAGTTGGTGGTTGTCGAGGCCATAGTTGCACTAGGGTGGCTGGTGGTTGCGAGATGACCAGATCGGGACGGTGACGGGATCTGATGATGGCCGTATTCGGCCGGAATTTGGCCGGAAATACTTGGTAGGCACTGGAAATGGGAAGATAAGGGAGAAGGGTGTATTAGTTTTGGGGATAGGGTTTTGTATGTGTATATCAAGATGAAAACCCTAATGGTTTAGGTATTCATACCTCAAAACTATATAAAACAAAATGACAAGTGTGTAATAAATCAGTGTTAGAATTGTAAGTATAATTAGAGGGACCCAAAGTGAAATATTGAAAAACTTTTGTTAATTAATGGTTCAGAGCTCGTTTCTGGTAGCTAACGGATTATTCAAGACACGAAATTTTCGCCATTGCATTCCAAATGATTTTTCCTATAATATTGAGTATTCACTTGACCATTTTTTTCATAATATTTCTTAATTTCTTTGAAAAATGTTGATTATTTATCTAGTATAACGGTCAAACTTAAATTTAACAAAAAAATGGACTTCACTTAGATGTTCTCGTTTTTAATAAACGTTAATAAATATTAAATAACTTAATAAATCATTTTATTAAGTATCTATGGTTAGGGTAAAATCACACTTGTTTAGGAAAACAAGGCAATAATATAGGGTAAGCACGACGATTTAGGAAAACCGTGTGTAAATGACCCTAAAGGTGAGTTCGTTCTCAAGGAGGCACGTGTGTTGTGTAATGAATGATTGATTATATTTTTGATTATTAATGAGAAGAAAAGAAGAGAAAATGACGAAGACGAAAAAATAGAAAAATAAGGCAAAACACTACTAGAAAGTTACGACGTAAAACGTAAAAAGCACAAAATTTAAAATTTTAACCTAAAAATTCCTAAAAATACTAAAAATCCACAATAAAATTCTAAGAGTTTACAAAAAATCCAAACTTGCTAAAACCTTTTAATTAATTTAATAATGACTTTTTAATGCTAATTAAAGCCCTAAAAATCACTTTTAAATATTAAAAAGCCCTAAACAAGATTTTATAGTTTGTAAACCTAAAAAATGACCTAATTAAACTAAAAACTATTTTTAAAAATTTTAAAACCAAAAATTAAACTATTTTTAAACTCCTAAAAACTATTAAAATCTATTAAATCTTAAATTAATTCAAAAAATTAATTGAAAAGCCTAAAAATTATTCTACAAATGGGTAAAGTCCTAATTAATGATATAGAACCTAGGAAAAATGAAAAAGAAATAAAAATAAAACTTTGATTTTTATGAATAAAATAATATTAAAATATTCTAAAAAATTAAAAGTTCTCAAAAAAATTCTAAAAAATTCTCAAAAATCCTAAATATTATAACTAAGAAGAAAATGTAAACTAAAGTTTCTAAAACCTCTTAATTAATTTTATATTAATTTTTAAAGTTGTCTAAAAACCCTAAAATTAAATAAAATCAAAAATTAAAGTTTTTGAAAACTTTTTTATATGTAAACCTCAAAAATACAAATTAAAACCTAAAAACTATTTTTTTGTATTTTTATACTACTGTTTAATATTTTTTAATGACTTTCTAATTTTAAAACTAAAAATAATCCTAATAATTAATTAAATAAAAGGAAAAATAATATTTTAAAACAGAAAAGTCCTAACACTTATAAATATCCTAGGAAAAATGAAATAAGCCCAAAGTGCTTAATAAATAAGCTGAAAATAAGCAATAAGCCCACGGCTTATTTAAATGAGAACAAAACAAAACGTGGTTAAATACTTAATGAATTGAGAGGTTAACGTAAAAAGCACATCTAGATTAACGGTAGAGCTCCTAACCCTCCTACGAGAGGTCTGGGGTTCGAGTCCGTTACGGGTGTGTTTTTTACAATTGTTTTTTTTTTTTTTTTTTTTTTTACTTTTTAAACTCAAACAGTGACCCTTAATAGCTTCTAAACACAATCCAACTTAACTTTTTAACACAGAATCAACAAGTTATGATCAAATACTTGTCCAGGTCTGCTGTTCTTCTGATGAACAAGTGTGAGTTCACACTTGAGCAATTTTGGGCCAAGAGGACTTGGCTGTGATGATTTTGGTGATGTTTGTTGATAAACAAAGGCACCCTTGTGCTCTTTGGGGCACAAGGAGTCAATACAAATACAAATTAAGCAGTAAACAAGCACCTAATCATACAATCCAGGCACACCAAAAGCATAACAAGTTTCTGTGAACTTTAAGCTAGGTCTGGTGGTTATGTGAGCTTTCTAGATGCACAAAACTCAACTTCAAAAGCCCAAATTTGGCATATACAATCACCAAATGACTTGCAATCAATTTCAACTCTTAAAACACCCTATATCTTAACAGAATTAAAACATCATGCTCAAATTTTCATCAAAATAAGCAGATTAAGTGGCTAAACAAATTATGCTATGCTAATTTCTTTTTGACACACAAACTTAACTCAACCTTGCACCAAATGAAAGACTAACTAGCTAGCAACCTAATGCAGTCCTAACAATCCTTTCTAACAACTAGTTTTAAGCACAATCAACAATCAAAACCTGCTAAAACCTGTTTCCAAACACCCTTTTAAATCTATTTTGAAAACGTTTTCACATCAAATCCCTTTCAAACACACTCAAGATGATTCCATGAACCTCTAACATGCATATAAGCTCACAAGAACACAAATTAAACACCTCTTAACAACAATCATGCAAGATCACTCAAACCACCAATTTTCTGAAATTTTCAAAAGGAAACAAGGATTTACCTTAGGGCTTTACATCCAAAGCCCTAGTGGTTGCATAACCACCTCCTTACCAACTGGGGTTGGTGCAGAACAGTATTCAACAGCCTTCTTCCACCTGTTTAGGAAAATCAAAGAAAACAAAACAAATACAAGCAATATACTATTCTGTTTAACTTTTTTCTTTCTTAAAAACCTTACACAAATCTTTCTGAAACTTACAAACACGTCTTAAAAACACTCAAACTCAGAAAATCAAAGGGATTAGTCCACTTTCACTTCCCAATTCCTTTAAACTTTCTGAAAATTAAAGCACTTTTCAAAATCTTTTGAATTTTGAAAACTCAAACAACTCTTTAACACCTTTTAAATTGGAACTCAGAACTTAGCATAAACACAACACACAAACTTTTTAAAAACATAAAAGGAATTACTCTTTATATCAAAAATACCAAACTTTATTTCTTAAAAAAGGAATTACAAGTGATTAGCTAAAATTCTGGAACAAAGGTGCATTCACATGCGAATGCCCTTTAAATACTAACTAAGAGAACATTCTAGGTCACTAAACCCTAGCTAACTGAAATGCCTAAAAAGCCCTTGAAGATTTGACTGAAAAATGGGTCAAAATCGTGCCCATGTGATCATGTACTGGATGCCAGCTTGGAATCTTCAATCTTGGACGTTGGATGAACCTTTGGGACCAAGGGGATGATCTGGGGTGTTAAACTGGTCGGGTGTGGGGTTTTGGGTGAAAGTGATGGAGCAGGGGAGGCTTGGGGAGGGTCCCACAGCCCATGTGGGTGTGTTTTGTTGAGTGGGAAAGGATGAGAGGGACGTGAATCAGGGTTCTGGAAGGTATCAGGGTAAAACCCTTTGTTTTGGGTGAGATGGGATCTGGGGTAGGATTAGGGTTTATGGTTAATTAGGCTGAGTTTAATCCAAAAAGGGTGGGTTAATTTTTTAAACGTGTGTTTTGGTGGGAAGTGAGTTAAGTGGTGGGGTTTGACCGGTTTGACCAAGTTAAATAATAAACCGGGTTGGGTAATGGACTGGGTTGGGTGGTGGGTGCGGGTAGGGTATTTGGTAAATGGGTGGGTAGGGTTGAGGTGTCACTGTCTGGTTGGTGGGTTTGGTTTGGTGGTTAGGCAGGTTTGGTCCCCAAGGTATTAACTTTCTTTCACTTTGTAAAAATTCCCATCAGCGTCCAATTATAGCTTTGTCAACTTTGGACAAGTTGCTGAAAATGGCACAAACTCTTCCAAAATTTTTTCCAAGGGTATTAAATGAAATTCTTGGATTCTTCAAGGACTGGTCTTGTATATTCTTCAAATAATAAGGACCATACTTGTACAATTGATAAATGGAGGGTCAATTGTGACAAGTTCTTCAAAGATGAGGGACTAATTTTGCCAATCTTCAATTCTTCAAGGGTATTTTTGCAAAATCCAAACTTGGGCCCGGTTCATTGTGCGACTTCATTTCCCGTGTTCGTTTTTGATTGATTCTTGTGATCTTTTGCCAATTCCTCAATATCCGTACCTAAAAATACACAAGTAACAAACACGAGCATATATTTGGTCTATTTTATGATATTTTATGCAATTTAAGGCCGTTTTGGACGATGAGACCATGTATAAAAGCAGTCTCATCACTCCCCCATACTAAACCATTGCCGTGCCCTCACGCAATGCTAGAATAAAGTATCAAAGCATCTCCAAAATTTAATTTTATGACTTTATTGAAATGATAAACTAGCTACATACTACCATTACTACTACTTGTGTTTTAGACATAATGTATGATTTTCATCGCAAAATGGGACGTTTAGGTTCATAGAACAAGAACAAGTGAATGCTTCGTTAGAAATAATTTCATCGTCCTCGATTTTCACCTTAATTCCATGCCAAGCGTGCAACAAGATCATTGTCATTATAAGTTAGTAATGCTAACACTACTCATATGCCCTAATCACGTACTTATTCTCCCATTACTCCTAAGTTGTATCTCTTATATTTTATTTTGTCTTAATGATCACGAGGATACATCATTGACTTATGCGATAATAGAGATTTAGGTCTAAAAATAGAGTCCTAACGGTGTAACTAAGACCATCAAATCAATAACCCCTCCTAATAGACAACGATGTTAAAAAATTAAGCTGACAAGAAGAATCGATAAACACGGTTTTATAACGGTTTTGAACATGAGACTTATTACCAAGACTTTTATACGCCCCCTAACGGAAGGACCTTATTATCTTTGGTTTACCTCCATCTTTTATTCAACTTCGCCATGAAGCTTTTATTATGACTTCGGTCTTGCCTTGCCTTTTATTATCCGCCATCATCGGTGGTTTTATTAGCCAAAGACGTATATCCTCACGCTAAAGCGAATTTTGGATCTTTAAAGCTTCGAAGATTAAGGCTTGATTCACTTTCAATTTTGCATAGATTTTAGGCCTTGTGGGGCTTCAAATTGTTTGCTAGATTTAGGTGAGCACTTGAAATCTTATTATTGGGTGAAGCTTTCGATTATTGGGGTGCCAATACTTCAAAACCGTGACGCTGGCGATACCTTAATGTCTTCCCAATTTAATTACACGGAAGCTACTAGAAAAGACTAGAAACCCAACAATCCTAACTAAACCGCTAAATCAATATTTATTAAGCAAAAAATATTTACATGCGAAGGGAGAATAAGCAAACAACGAGAACACATGAGTTTTTGAAAGAATACGAGTACTCTACGTTTAGCATAGTAACTTATAATTAACTCTATCATTTCTCGTCCTCATTTAAGAGACTTAGCCTAATGTGTAGTTAAGGAACCAAAGCTAAGTGCTCAACACGCACGGTCGAGTCAAAAATTACTCTTATTCTCGCCATCGGAAAATCTACATTCGTGTCTTAAACACTTATGAAACATGAGAAATGTTTTAAAATTTGGCCATTTTTAGCCTTATTTTGCAAGAAAACGATAACAAAACGATAAACTTTGGAAAGCGTGAAGGTTTGGCAAGGCAAGTATCTATTCACCCCCCCATACTAAAGTTAAACATTGTCCTCAATGTTTCTAGTCTAGGGGTGAAAACACCCCCATACTAGAGACGTAGTCGAATGCCTAATCTAGCATGGAAAGGGTGTAACCAATAAGTAATAGCCGTTTATGAAGTGTGCTAAAAACCTAAGGTTAGAACATAAAAGGATATATCATATGGATATTGGGAATGGCTTCCAAAGCAAACGATCGAGTGCTCCCATGAAACGAACACGAGAGGCTCCAATCGTGAAGATGATGATCTAAAAGACACAATTCACAAACAACCACGGAACAAAGGTTGGAAGGGCACAAATCCCCTCACATTACACTAATTAGAAAGCAATAATATGTACATGGATAAGCATGGGTCTCCCCCACGAGGCACCTTGTTTTTGATAACCGAATCAAAAGCTCGACTCGAATCCCCAAAAATGTGATCATTTAGGGATAATCATGGTATGGTCAATTTTTGGTGGGGCTTACATGATAAACAAGGCCCAAAAACAACCGGTATTAAGGACTAAGTCCTTAGATGATGCAAAATACCGGGATCAAAGATGGCGTTCTCGTTTTCTTTGGAAAAACAAATCAACGCCACTTTGTCGTGTGTCAACACAAACTCAAAGAGTTTCAAGAAAATAGATGAGAAGAAATAGAAGGGTGGGACAATGGGTAAGTTTCTAAAAACATGAGCTACTCGAGGTAGACTCGCACCAATCAAATGAAAAGATTTTCCATTTATTGCATCGGTGGAAGACCGAGATTTCCCTATAAAAGCAATTCCAGGATCAAATATCTCGTCCTCGGTGGAGAAAGGGGAGGGAACATAAGGGGCTTCCCCCACACTAAGTCCACACAAAGCATCGTCAAAAGGAGAAGACGAGCTTGTAGTACTCAAGACACGCGGTGATGACGGAGTTAGAATTGTAGAAAAATCTTTTAAATTAGATTCAAAATCTTTTCCTTTTTCATCTTTAACACTCTCCTCGTGAAAACCCGATTTAATCATGTCAAAAATATTTGGTGTATCTAAAACAATGTTAGTCACACTAAAAATTCTCACATTTTGAAAGCGTTTTGGTTTAGGTGGTGGCAAGTTTTCAAATCTTTTGTCAACAAAGAAAACCTCCCCATCGGGATCAACGTATTCGTCATCCGAAGATTCACTCGAGATTGGAATCATAGGCTTAACACTCTTAACCTCCATCGGCGGAGGGGACGGAACTTCATTTTTATCAACTCCTAAAACTCTATTTGAAATCTTTTGACAAATGTTTTTGATTGGATTGGCATTGTACAAAGATGTGATTGAATAAACATGAGAAAGAGTGGAGTTTTGGGTTGCATTAATGACGAGTTCTTCCTCATTGAAACGAAGAGTGATTTTTCTTGCATGCACATCGATAAGTGCTCTCGAGGTATCCAAAAAAGATCGACCTAAAATTAACGGAACTTTAGGATCGATAGGAATATCAACAACAATGAAGTCCACGGGATAATAGAATTTCCCAACTTTCACAAAGACGTCCTCGGCAACTCCACAAGCTAGAATCATAGAATGATCGGCCATTTCGATTGACATTCTTGAAGGAGTGAGATTTGGAAGATTGAGCGATTTAAAAATCTCAAGAGGCATCAAATTGATACTAGCACCAAGATCGGCCAAGGCGTAGCATTCTTCCATGTCTTGGATCGCACATGGGATTAAAAACTTTCCAGGATCACCGACTTTTTGAGGTATGCGGCTTAGAAAAACCGATGAACAACTAGACGATTTTTGCAATTTCTCTTTGTTATTCAACATACTTTTGAAGTTTGCGGCAAATCGAGGCATCATGACTAAGGCGTCGGCAAAACTTATATTGAAATGCAAGTCACGAAACATTTTCATAAAGAGTTCAAATTGATAATTATTTCGTTCTTGTGCCTTTTCCTTGTCTCGTCTTGATGGGTAGGGTAAAGGTGGTGTGGGTTGGGGCAAATTAGGCATAGGCAACGGCCTTGGAATCTCGGGTTCCATAATGGGTATTGGTTCAACCGTAGGTGTGGTTTGAGCGGTACTTCGTGGGATTGTAATGTGCTCCTTTTCAACCACAACCTCGGGTTCTTTCTCTTTTTCCTTCTCCATAGAAGTACTTGGACGAGAAATGGGTTCTTTGAAAGTTTTACCACTACGAGTAGTAATAACCTTCAATTCTCCTTTCGGGTTCACGATGGTATCACTAGGAAGACCACCCGAAGAAGAGGGCTTACACATGATAGCTTCAAACATCTTAGCCATACGGTCTTCAAACTTAGATTGCCTAGCATCCGCTTTTAACAACTCTTGCTTAATCTCATGTTGTCCTTGCTCCATTTTTTGTTGATTTTGTTGGAGTCGTGTGACATTTCCTTCCATTTTATTAGCATGAGTTTTAAGTTCATTAGCAAGTTCGGTTTTAAGCTCGTTTTTCAACTCGGATCTTAAGCTAATCATCTCACGTTGCATGTTGTCAAACTTAGCATCATTAGCCTTAGCATAATCTAAAAATTCTCCTTGCAAATTTTTAGTGTGAGCATTTTGAAAACCTTGAGTGGGAGTTTGAAAATCACGGTTTTGGTTTGAAATTTGCCCATTTCCACTTTGGTAATTACCCTTGTTATAATTTCTTTGATTTCCTTGGTAATTTCCACCTTGATTGTTGTTTCGATAGTTATTAGCATTTTGATTTTGTGGAGCTTGATTTGAACGTGAACCTTGACCGATTTGGTTATAAGTTCCCGTGGCTACATAAGCATTCGAAGTGTTACCATCCGCGGTAATGCACTCGGAAAAATCATGAGCTCCACCACATGAAATACAACTCTTAGCAACCGCTTTAACCGAAGCGGTGTTTGAAGCTTCTTGAGCTTTCCAATGAGACATAAGAGTCGAAAACCTATCGAAAAACCGATTCTCCTCATTTGCTTCATCTTGCAAGGCATTAATGGAACGAGATGATGACGAGCCCAAATTGGCAACACTCGGTGTGTTACGAGGGCTATAGACCTTAGACCTATTTTCTATGATTTTCAAAGCCTCATTGGTCGTTTTGCACAAAAAATTACCACCCGCGGCGGCATTTAAATAATCTCGTTCATGTTCATTAAGCCCATTATAAAAAGTGTCAATTTGATGCAATTCGGAAAAATCATGGTGTGGACATTCATGTAACATTTCTTTAAACCTTTCCCAAGCCATTGAAAAACTTTCATTTGGTCTTTGTGTAAAACGTGAAATCTCGTTTTTCAAATGTGTTGTCTTAGATGGTGGAAAAAATTGATTCACAAATTTAGACACGAGATCGGCCCATGTCAAAATCGAATTCGGCGGTTCTTTCTCAAGCCATATCTTGGCGGGTCCATCTAACGAGTAAGGAAACAACATCATCTTAATGGCATCGTGTGGTACATCCTTAAACTTGCTTGTCGCGGTGAGACGATTAAATTGCCTAATGTGATAATGTGGGTTGTCTTTTTCGTGACCGCGAAACTTGTTTGCTTGAAGCATAGACATTAAACCCGTTTTGATTTCAAAGTTCTCCGCAAGGATGGCGGGAATCACAATGGCCTCTCCAAAACCCTCGGTGGGTGCTTGAAGCAACTCCATCATAGTACGATTAGCCATGATAGCTTCTTGTTCTACAATAGGTTCCTCACTTGGAGACTCCTCACTAGATTGAGTGAGTGATTTGTTTCTTCGTTTACGAGCACGTCTAGCTTTAGAGCGAGTTTGCATAAACGTCACGTACAACGAGAAGGCGAGCAAAGAAGATTCTTTTTGGTATTTTGTGTTTTTTCAATTTTTTTGTGGTTTTTGATTGTATTAACCTTTTTGGAAATTGGTGAATGTATTAAGTAGACAACAAGTCCACAAATCTCCTCACTAATCAAATCTCTTGATTAAAAAGGCCTCAAGGAATGAAAACGATCACGTGGAGTGAACGCCTTCGATGACTTTAGAACGATGGTGGAACACCAAATCGTTCAAGAGGGTTTAATCAAATGGAAAACAAGAAAATATATATGATATGTAGTAATACTTTGGGCGGCAAAACCCTCGATTCACTCTCAAAATCAAATACGCACAAGCAAGCGGAGGAAACGAGGCGGCGCGAAGCACTTAAGAGCCTTTTTCCTTTAGGTTGTGAAATACAACCGCCTTATACCCACCTTATAGTTTGTATTATCAAGATTAAGCTTCACGAAAGTATTTATCTATTTTTGCCTTTTTCTTTGGTTTGAGATTCGAATACAATGATCGGGTAATGACCTCCCAAGTCAAGGTTGTGATTGCTCACGTATTTGGAGTACTTGTGTATTTATTGTTCTACGTATACAATATAGTAATAGTATTCACACAAAAACCGAAAAACGATAATACGTATTAATAGAGTGCTATTAATACAATTACTATTATGGCTAATATAGAAAAACAACAATGGTCAATCAAAACACAACACGCCTCCCCGGCAGCGGCGCCAAAATGGTTAGGGTAAAATCACACTTGTTTAGGAAAACAAGGCAATAATATAGGGTAAGCACGACGATTTAGGAAAACCGTGTGTAAATGACCCTAAAGGTGAGTTCGTTCTCAAGGAGGCACGTGTGTTGTGTAATGAATGATTGATTATGTTTTTGATTATTAATGAGAAGAAAAGAAGAGAAAATGACGAAGACGAAAAAATAGAAAAATAAGGCAAAACACTACTAGAAAGTTACGACGTAAAACGTAAAAAGCACAAAATTTAAAATTTTAACCTAAAAATTCCTAAAAATCACTAAAAATCCACAATAAAATTCTAAGAGTTTACAAAAAATCCAAACTTGCTAAAACCTTTTAATTAATTTAATAATGACTTTTTAATGCTAATTAAAGCCCTAAAAATCACTTTTAAATATTAAAAAGCCCTAAACAAGATTTTATAGTTTGTAAACCTCAAAAATGACCTAGTTAAACTAAAAACTATTTTTAAAAATTTTAAAACCAAATTAAACTATTTTTAAACTCCTAAAAACTATTAAAATCTATTAAATCTTAAATTAATTCAAAAAATTAATTGAAAAGCCTAAAAATTATTCTACAAATGGGAAAAGTCCTAATTAATGATATAGAACCTAGGAAAAATGAAAAAGAAATAAAAATAAAACTTTGATTTTTATGAATAAAATAATATTAAAATATTCTAAAAAATTAAAAGTTCTCAAAAAAATTCTAAAAAATTCTCAAAAATCCTAAATATTATAACTAAGAAGAAAATGTAAACTAAAGTTTCTAAAACCTCTTAATTAATTTTATATTAATTTTTAAAGTTGTCTAAAAACCCTAAAATTAAATAAAATCAAAAATTAAAGTTTTTGAAAACTTTTTTATATGTAAACCTCAAAAATACAAATTAAAACCTAAAAACTATTTTTTTGTATTTTTATACTACTGTTTAATATTTTTTAATGACTTTCTAATTTTAAAACTAAAAATAATCCTAATAATTAATTAAATAAAAGGAAAAATAATATTTTAAAACAGAAAAGTCCTAACACTTATAAATATCCTAGGAAAAATGAAATAAGCCCAAAGTGCTTAATAAATAAGCTGAAAATAAGCAATAAGCCCACGGCTTATTTAAATGAGAACAAAACAAAACGTGGTTAAATACTTAATGAATTGAGAGGTTAACGTAAAAAGCACATCTAGATTAACGGTAGAGCTCCTAACCCTCCTACGAGAGGTCTGGGGTTCGAGCCCGTTACGGGTGTGTTTTTTACAATTGTTGTTTTTTTTTTTTTTTTACTTTTTAAACTCAAACAGTGACCCTTAATAGCTTCTAAACACAATCCAACTTAACTTTTTAACACAGAATCAACAAGTTATGATCAAATACTTGTCCAGGTCTGCTGTTCTTCTGATGAACAAGTGTGAGTTCACACTTGAGCAATTTTGGGCCAAGAGGACTTGGCTGTGATGATTTTGGTGATGTTTGTTGATAAACAAAGGCACCCTTGTGCTCTTTGGGGCACAAGGAGTCAATACAAATACAAATTAAGCAGTAAACAAGCACCTAATCATACAATCCAGGCACACCAAAAGCATAACAAGTTTCTGTGAACTTTAAGCTAGGTCTGGTGGTTATGTGAGCTTTCTAGATGCACAAAACTCAACTTCAAAAGCCCAAATTTGGCATATACAATCACCAAATGACTTGCAATCAATTTCAACTCTTAAAACACCCTATATCTTAACAGAATTAAAAGATCATGCTCAAATTTTCATCAAAATAAGCAGATTAAGTGGCTAAACAAATTATGCTATGCTAATTTCTTTTTGACACACAAACTTAACTCAACCTTGCACCAAATGAAAGACTAACTAGCTAGCAACCTAATGCAGTCCTAACAATCCTTTCTAACAACTAGTTTTAAGCACAATCAACAATCAAAACCTGCTAAAACCTGTTTCCAAACACCCTTTTAAATCTATTTTGAAAACGTTTTCACATCAAATCCCTTTCAAACACACTCAAGATGATTCCATGAACCTCTAACATGCATATAAGCTCACAAGAACACAAATTAAACACCTCTTAACAACAATCATGCAAGATCACTCAAACCACCAATTTTCTGAAATTTTCAAAAGGAAACAAGGATTTACCTTAGGGCTTTACATCCAAAGCCCTAGTGGTTGCATAACCACCTCCTTACCAACTGGGGTTGGTGCAGAACAGTATTCAACAGCCTTCTTCCACCTGTTTAGGAAAAACAAAGAAAACAAAACAAATACAAGCAATATACTATTCTGTTTAACTTTTTTCTTTCTTAAAAACCTTACACAAATCTTTCTGAAACTTACAAACACGTCTTAAAAACACTCAAACTCAGAAAATCAAAGGGATTAGTCCACTTTCACTTCCCAATTCCTTTAAACTTTCTGAAAATTAAAGCACTTTTCAAAATCTTTTGAATTTTGAAAACTCAAACAACTCTTTAACACCTTTTAAATTGGAACTCAGAACTTAGCATAAACACAACACACAAACTTTTTAAAAACATAAAAGGAATTACTCTTTATATCAAAAATACCAAACTTTATTTCTTAAAAAAGGAATTACAAGTGATTAGCTAAAATTCTGGAACAAAGGTGCATTCACATGCGAATGCCCTTTAAATACTAACTAAGAGAACATTCTAGGTCACTAAACCCTAGCTAACTGAAATGCCTAAAAAGCCCTTGAAGATTTGACTGAAAAATGGGTCAAAATCGTGCCCATGTGATCATGTACTGGATGCCAGCTTGGAATCTTCAATCTTGGATGTTGGATGAACCTTTGGGACCAAGGGGATGATCTGGGGTGTTAAACTGGTCGGGTGTGGGGTTTTGGGTGAAAGTGATGGAGCAGGGGAGGCTTGGGGAGGGTCCCACAGCCCATGTGGGTGTGTTTTGTTGAGTGGGAAAGGATGAGAGGGACGTGAATCAGGGTTCTGGAAGGTATCAGGGTAAAACCCTTTGTTTTGGGTGAGATGGGATCTGGGGTAGGATTAGGGTTTATGGTTAATTAGGCTGAGTTTAATCCAAAAAGGGTGGGTTAATTTTTTAAACGTGTGTTTTGGTGGGAAGTGAGTTAAGTGGTGGGGTTTGACCGGTTTGACCAAGTTAAATAATAAACCGGGTTGGGTAATGGACTGGGTTGGGTGGTGGGTGCGGGTAGGGTATTTGGTAAATGGGTGGGTAGGGTTGAGGTGTCACTGTCTGGTTGGTGGGTTTGGTTTGGTGGTTAGGCAGGTTTGGTCCCCAAGGTATTAACTTTCTTTCACTTTGTAAAAATTCCCATCAGCGTCCAATTATAGCTTTGTCAACTTTGGACAAGTTGCTGAAAATGGCACAAACTCTTCCAAAAAATTTTCCAAGGGTATTAAATGAAATTCTTGGATTCTTCAAGGACTGGTCTTGTATATTCTTCAAATAATAAGGACCATACTTGTACAATTGATAAATGGAGGGTCAATTGTGACAAGTTCTTCAAAGATGAGGGACTAATTTTGCCAATCTTCGATTCTTCAAGGGTATTTTTGCAAAATCCAAACTTGGGCCCGGTTCATTGTGCGACTTCATTTCCCGTGTTCGTTTTTGATTGATTCTTGTGATCTTTTGCCAATTCCTCAATATCCGTACCTAAAAATACACAAGTAACAAACACGAGCATATATTTGGTCTATTTTATGATATTTTATGCAATTTAAGGCCGTTTTGGACGATGAGACCATGTATAAAAGCAGTCTCATCAATCTACTGACAATTAAATATAAAAATGTAATTTTTTACTGTTTTGGTAAGCAGACTGTGCGATTTTTCAGATTTTGCAAAGTATGTCCCGTTTTCAAATCTAATAAGTTTAGTAATGGTCAAAAATGAATTTTGAATAATAATTAATATAACCTATTATTATTTAAAGTACGAAAAATTCTCGGGTGTTAAACATGCCTTACCAGAAGCTTTGTTGCATGCTATTAGGTTAAGTCAGAACATCGACCTGCACGATAATCAAGTGTCGCAATTTTATGATGACTTTTTCCATGGTCGGTAATCACCCACCATCGTTCTCCCGATTATGTATCTGTCGTGTTAATGCAATGATGTCTAAAAACGTAACTTGCATTTTTCGGTCTCGCTTGGTTTTGATTATGACAATATATAAAAACAAGCATTTATGAAAATAACGAAAATCGAATTCTTGAGTTCACGTATTTTTCATTTCATCCATTATCACTTAAGGTATGAATAAACAAAGTTCTCAACCTAACTAAGTGATCAAGGATTTAGTTTTTCTTAAAACTCACTTTTATTTTTAATTGACAAAAGTTTTTAATAGACTTTATTTTTAAGAAAATATTTTATTAAATTATAAATTTGAAAATTTGAAAATGTTATATTTCATATGTTTAGTAATATTGAGGATAAAAACTTCACCATATGTGATTTACCCACTGATAGGTGTGAAAACACCCATCCTTTTACCACTTATTTCTGGCTAAAACAAGACCAAAACACGTACTTAATATCATTTGTTTGGAATTATGCGTGGTTTTTGTGTTTATTGTGTTTTCAGAGTCAACCGGATGAATATTGAAGAAAACATGGGATTGCACGGGTCTCTATCGAAGAAAAAGACTCAAGACGAAGTCTATTGTCCAAGAGATGCAAAAGATTTGAAGTCATTGTGCCTATTTAAAGATTTATCGAAGAATAGAGCCAAAGATGGAAGATTCATATATGTCGAAGAACTCGAGTCTATTAAACAAAAGATTATAAGACGAGTTGGAATTATTCACCGACACTTCTAAAAATCCAAAGTCGGAAACGTTTATTTAAAAGAAACGTAAAGACTAAAGAAGAAAGAAGAAAAGAAGCCCAAAACCAAGCTCATTCACAAAGCCCACAAGACATGCCTATAAATAGGACTTTACTTCACAAATTTGGAGCACTTAGTTAGTTTTAGTTAGATTTTAGTTTTTCATTCTCTCTAGTTTTAGAGAGAGAAAGTTCTAAACTTTCTCTCACTAGTTTTCATCTTTTTCTTTTTCAAGATCAAACCTTTGTATTATTTTTCATCAATCAAGTTTAGTTTCAAGCTTTTAATCTTTAATCTCATTCTTACTTTCTTTGATTTTGATTGATTTTGGTACAAATCTCATATGATCCGTGTTGTTCATCAAGGATTTTGTGCTTAAAAAGTTAATTTTTTTTATGTTTCCTTAAGTTTCTACACGAATAAGCTTTAAGATCTTTGTGCTTATTGGCTTATTTGTTGGTTTAGCTTATTTACCTTTTAAAGTTTTCATAAAAAGTTCATCTTTTTATTATTTGATTTATAAGTTTGCTTATTTAAGTTTAGATAAGTTGTAATGTGAGCTTATTCAATCCGTTTCATTATAGATTCGAGCTAGTTTGGGTATTAGCTTATTGAAATAGCTTATTTCCCTTGCTTATTTTCCGGATCAAAGTGGGTAATCGGAAAGGGTCATAAACCCCTTTCCGATTTGTGTCCGACCATCAGCACCCTTTTTCCGATCGTGTTGATCGGAAAAGGGTTTTGAGATTCCGATTTGCCCCTTTTCAACATATTCCGATTAGTTTGATTTAGATTATTCCGATTGATCATTTGCCCTATATTCCGATTACATGCATTTTACATATTCCGATCGCACCACTTTTGAGATATTCCGATTTGTATGATTTTTAAGTATTTCGATTGTAGCTTATTTTCCCATATTCCGATTGCATCTCTTTGTCCTATATTCCGATCACTCCTTTTAGTATTATTCCGATTTGATGAGTTCATGTTTTTACAAAGTTTTCAAGTGTTAGTTTTATTAAGTGTTCAAATATCTTTTGTATTTGGCCTTTAAGTTGTCAACAATTATTTTTAACTTGTCAATTTAGTTCAATCTTTTAAAGCTTAATTTTACTCTTCGACACTTACTTATTTGTTAGTAGTTCAACATAGATAAACAAACCAACACCTTTTTATTAACCAAGAACAAATCGTTCCACTTAGAGCCGAGATCAATTCGAGGAGATACCGAGACAAATCTAGAAACCATACTAAAAGTGTGTATCAAATGGCGCCGCTGCCGGGTCTTCTAGTTAAGATCAACAGTTTTTTGTGAGAACTTGGATTTTGGGATCCGTTCACCGTGAACGTTACTTTTTCATAAAAATTTTCAAAAACCCTAAAAAAATATAAAATTTTCAAAAATCCTAAAAATTAAAAAAAAACATAAAAACCAAAAATATTTTTGCTTTGTTTTTGCCTTGTTAGTTCTTTTGCAGGTGCATGCGTACACGCTCCACGTCTTATCAAGAGCCCGAGCCTCTCAAAGACTTAGACATGGCCGGTGTACAAAACAACAACAATAACCCACCTCAAAACAATAATAACAATAGCAACCCACCTTTCAACAACAATAATAACAACAACAATGAGCCTCTACCGGATAATCGCCCGATGATTGAACTTCTACAAGCACATGTAGATGGCAACAACGATCCGATTGTCATACCCGCGTTTGCAGCCAACAACTTTGAGCTCAAATCCGGCTTTATCCAGATGGTCTCTGCTCAACCATTCTTGGGGCGTACCATTGATGATCCACATGACCACATCAAGAGATTCTTACAACTCACGAACACGGTCAAATTCAATGGTGTTCCACAAGAGGTAATTCGTTTACAACTCTTTCCCTTTTCTTTAGAGGGACAAGCCCGACATTGGCTTGCTAAGGAACCGCCACAGAGTATTCTTACGTGGACGGATTTGGAGACCAAGTTTATCAACTACTTTTTCCCACCCTCTCGTACTACCGCTTTGCGGGATGAAATCATTAATTTTGAACAAAAGTACGATGAGTCTTTTAGTGAATCTTGGGACTGTTTCAAAGATCTTTTAAGAAAATGCCCACAACATGGTTTTACAAAAGTGCACCAAATTAACACTTTTTATAATGGTTTAAGCATGAATGACCAAGATTCACTAAACAGTGCCTCGGGGGGTAATCTTTTGGCTAAGACTTCCAATGCTGCTTGGGATGTCATTGAGAATAAGTCTCGTGTGCAAACCAAGAGTGTTCGGACCAATGTCGCTAGTGCTAGTACTAGTGACAGCGATAAGCGACTTGACAAAATCACTGCGCTTCTTGAATCGCTTGCTACCCAAACCGCCAGCAACACTAACAGCATCAACGCTAAAAATGCTCACGACGCTCAAGTCAATGCTGTTAGCCAACCATGTGAGATATGCGGGGGTCCTCACTCTTACACCACTTGTACCGCCACCCAGGACTACCCTTCTGAGAATGTGAATGCAGCACACGGTACCTATCCTCAACCCGCTTATCAAGCTCGTCCTCAAGGTGACCGCAACCTGCTTAGCTACCGCTCCAACAACTATCTCTCACCACCCGGTTTTACTCCTAACAACCCAAACCAACAACAAAACCTCAACCGCCCTCCTCAACAACAACAACAATCTCATGGACCATACATACCACCTCACAAACAACAACATCCACCTCAAAGAAACAACCAAGTTTACCAGCAACCTGCTTATCAACCACCCGCATACAATGCTCCTTCCAACCAACCCACCGCATTACACCAAGACATTCGAACCTACATGAGGACTAATGATGTGATCGTGGACAATCTCCAACAGGAAGTGCGCAACTTGAAAGCAGACCTGGTGAAACAAGGGAACGATCTGAGAGCTGACATGAGAAACACTTTGGATAGTCAAACGAATGACTTAAAGAACATGATGGCTAGTTTCTTCCAAGGTAATCAACCCTCTTCTTCGGGTACTCTTCCGAGTAACACCGTTGCGAATCCAAGAGGGGAGATGAAAGCAATCACCACTCGCAGTGGCAAAGGTACCAAGGAACCCGAGCTTCCTATATCTCCACCGGTGATTGTGAATAAGGAAAACGAGTCACCTGCTCCTATTCCTCATCCTTCTATTTCCCCAATTTCTCCACCTCTTACTTCTACCCCTCCTCCACCCAAGGATGTGAGTGATCCTTCGATCCCAAAGCCTTCCTCTTCTTCCGATATACCTTATCCCTCAAGGTTGAGGAAAGAGAAGCTCAAAAGCAAGAATGATATTCAGGTTTCAAACTTTCTTAAAATGTTTAAACAACTGAATTTCAACATCTCCTTCGCTGAGGCTCTCGCTCACATGACTAAGTACGCGAAAATGTTCAAAGATCTTCTTAGCGACAAGGAGAAGCTTCTTGATATTGCTAACACCCAACTTAATGAGAATTGCTCTGCAGTACTCTTAAGGAAATTGCCAACCAAGCTTGGTGATCCGGGTCGTTTCTTAATCCCTTGTAACTTCCTGGGAGTAGAGAATTGCATGGCCCTAGCCGATCTAGGTGCCAGTATTAATCTAATGCCTCTAAGCGTTTGGAAGCAATTATCTCTCCCTGAGCTAGTCCCCACCAAAATGACTTTGGAATTAGCTAACCGTACGGTTGCTTATCCAGTGGGGATAGCCGAAGACGTCTTTGTAGGAGTCGACAAATTCACTTTTCCTGCCGATTTCGTTGTCGTTGACTACGACATGGACCCTCGTGTGCCATTGATCATTGGTCGTCCATTCTTGAGGACCGGTCGCACTCTCATCGATGTTGAAGCCGGTGAGCTTATCATGAGAGTGGGTGACGATAAAATCGTCCTCAACATGGGAAAGTTGTCTAAACAACCTTATTCATACGAGAGTGTTAATTGTATTAACGTTCTGGATGAGGCTTGTGAAGAACACTTTATTGATGCTTGTAAAAATATTCCTACCTCTCTTCCCAATGTTGAGACCGTTTCCTCTATTGATTCATCACTGTCTCTATTTGGAGAAAGTGATTTGTTTTGGAAAGATCTTGAAGCCACCATGGGAGATGTGAACTTAGCAAATGACGATTCTCCCACCGATTGGGATAAAGACATGCGTTTCTTTGAAAACCTTCTCAAAGAAGACAATCTTTCTCCACCATCTCCCACGGTTATTGCTATCGGTGCTCCGACTTTGAAAACGCCTCCCATCGAAAATCCTCCGGATTTAGAACTTAAGGAGTTGCCGCCCCATCTCGAGTACGTGTTCCTTGAAGAAGAGAAGAAGTCACCCGTCATCATTGCTAAGGACTTGAAAGAAGAAGAAAAATCTCGCCTCATCGCCGTGCTTAAAGATCATAAGAAGGCAATTGCTTGGAAAATTTCCGATATCCGCGGAATTGATCCGAACTTTTGTACTCACAAACTTCTCATGGAAGATGACTTTAAACCCGCAATCCAGAGCCAAAGAAGGGTTAATCCTCGAATTCATGACGTCATCAAACAAGAGGTTATCAAACTTCTTGATGCCGGCTTGATTTACCCTATTTCGGATTCGCCGTGGGTAAGTCCCGTCCATTGTGTGCCCAAGAAGGGCGGAATAACCGTTGTTTCCAATGAACACAACGAGTTGATTCCCACTCGTCTCGTTACTGGGTGGAGAGTTTGTATTGATTATCGCAAGCTCAATGATGCCACGAGAAAAGACCACTTTCCTCTTCCCTTCATGGATCAAATGCTCGAGCGTCTAGCTGGTAATGACTATTATTGCTTCTTAGACGGTTTCTTCGGGTATTTTCAAATTCCCATCGATCCCAAGGACCAAGAAAAGACCACATTCACTTGTCCCTATGGAACATTTGCTTACAAACGCATGCCTTTTGGTTTATGTAATGCTCCTGGGACGTTCCAAAGGTGTATGATGGTTATCTTCCATGACATGGTGGAAGACACTATGGAAGTATTCATGGATGATTTCTCGGTTTATGGCGATTCTTTCTCTGCTTTCCTTGCCAATTTAGAACGTATGCTTAAGCGGTGTGAAGACAATCGCCTTGTTCTTAATTGGGAAAAATGCCATTTCATGGTAAAAGAGGGCATCGTGCTAGGACACAAAATCTCCAAAGCCGGTCTCGAAGTAGACCGTGCTAAAGTCGATGTTATCGCTAAGTTGCCTCCACCTTCAACAGTGAAGGATGTGAGAAGTTTCCTTGGTCATACGGGCTTTTACCGTCGATTCATCAAAGATTTTTCTCAAATCGCTCGGCCGATGACCCATCTCTTGGAGAAAGATACCCCTTTTATCTTTTCCAAAGAGTGTCTTGAAGCCTTCAACTTGCATAAGGATAAGCTAACTAAGGCACCCGTCTTGGTTACCCCTGATTGGGAGCTGCCTTTCGAGTTGATGTGCGATGCTAGTGATTTTGCTATTTGAGCGGTTTTGGGCCAAAGAGTGAACAAACACTTCCAACCAATCCATTACGCTAGCAAGACAATGACTGGGGCTCAATTGCATTACACGACAACCGAAAAAGAGCTTTTAGCTGTTGTCTATGCCTTTGAAAAGTTCTGCCCCTATCTTGTCTTTTCCACCACAATCGTTTACACCGATCATTCCGCGTTGAAGTACTTGTTGACTAAGCAAGATTCCAAACCAAGACTTCTTCGCTGGGTTTTGCTACTCCAAGAATTTCAAATCGAAATTCGCGATAAAAAAGGAGCTGAAAACCTAGCCGCGGATCATCTCAGTAGACTTGAGGATCCTTACCAAGGGGATCATCCGAACAAAGAAATCAATGATTCTTTTCCCTTGTAGACCTTAATGTCTATCAACTCGACTGCTGATGAAACCCCATGGTTTGCGGACATTGCAAACTACTTGGCGGGTGGAATTCTCGTTGACGGGTTAACATCCCAGAAAAAGAAGAAGTTCTTTAACGACATTAAGACTTACTTTTGGGATGACCCGTATCTATTCAAGCAATGTGCTGACTTGATTATTCGCCGATGTGTTGATGGACCGGCAGCTTTAGAAATCCTTGACGCTTGCCACAAAGGACCCACCGGTGGTCACTTTGGTCCCAACTACATCGCCAAAAAAGTGTTTGAATCGGGATTTTATTGGCCCACCATTTACCGTGATGCTCACGAGATGGTTAAACATTGTGATGCTTGTCAAAAACAAGGCAAGATCACACATAAAGACGAGATGCCTCAGAATTTCATACAAGAATGTGAAATTTTTGATGTTTGGGGTATCGACTTTATGGGGCCATTCCCCTCATCTAAAGGAAACAAATACATCCTTGTAGCCGTTGACTACGTTTCAAAGTGGGTTGAAGCCAAAGCTTTACCCACTAATGACGCAAGGGTGGTTTGTAACTTTTTGAAATCGCTATTCGCTAGATTCGTTGTGCCTCGTGCCATTATTAGTGATCGCGGGACTCATTTTTGCAACGACCAATTTGCTAGAGTCATGGCTAAGTATGGTGTAAATCATCGTCTTTCCGCCGCTTACCACCCACAAACTAATGGCCAGGCTGAAATATCCAACCGAGGATTAAAGCGAATTCTCGAAAGAACCGTGGGAGAGCATCGTGCCTCATGGGCTGATAAACTTGATGATGCTTTGTGGGCTTTTCGTACCGCATACAAGACTCCGATTGGTTGTACACCATATCGTCTCGTGTACGGGAAAGCATGCCACCTCCCCATTGAGTTGGAGCACAAGGCTTACTGGGCCTTGAAGTGGGCTAATTTTGATATCAACAAAGCCAGTGACCTACGCAAGATCCAACTCAATGAGCTGAATGAACTCCGTAATGAGGCTTATGAAAATTCTTTGATCTATAAAGAGAAGACTAAGCTCATTCACGACTCTAAGATTAAGAACCGAGAGTTCCAAGTTGGAGACAAAGTTTTACTCTTTAACTCTCGGTTGAAAATCTTTTCGGGCAAGCTGAAATCTCGTTGGTCCGGCCCATTCACCATTGCCCAAATTTTTCCATATGGTACTCTCGAGCTCGCTCAACCTAATGGACCAAATTTTAAGGTGAATGGCCAACGAGTGAAGTTGTACTTTGGTGAGGACATCTCTCAGGAGATGATTCCATCCCTCACCACGTTCCCCATGAACTAATTTTGGGTCGAGTCAGGCTCGTGACTCGGTTATCAAAAACAAGCGCTCCTCGGGAGGCAGCCCGAGTATCTATCCTTTTCTGTTTTAACCTCCTAAGTGTAGGAGGACCTATATAGGTGTTTGTATTTGTGTGGTGATGTGATTACAGGGATAAGTGCACTCTTGGAATCTCTGAAGAGCCGTGCTCTCGTGTTATCCGAAATCCGGTTCTATCTCTCAACTATCGTGATTCAATTTTCTTCATACTCACATTTGAAACTGATCACGTTAGTCGTCTCTTCCTTAACTTTATTTAACCAACGTGCACAATGTCATAAGTGTAGGGGAGACTTCTCCCACATGCTTAAACATTGAGGACAATGTTTATCTTAAGTGTAGGGGGACTTCTATCGAAGTTTTAAGTGGACTTTTCCATGAAAATGCCTTCATTTAACCGGAAAATCATCTTTTTCAACATTTTTCAAATTTTTTTATTAACTTTGGCCATATAGTCGTAATTTTTAAATTTTTATCGTTGCTTTCATATGTATATATCCCGCAATAAAGTCAAAAATATTAATAAAGTGGTGTAGCTAGTTTTGAAGTCTTTGACATATTAGGCCCGTTGCGATTATTTTGACTCAACCCGAATAGACTTATTTAAGTTTATTCTAGCTAGTATCCTTAACCATGTAGACCTTAATTGGTTTATTAGGCTAAGCATCCACGAGTCTCATTACTTGAGATTTTAAATTGTGGAGGACGAGAAATGATAGAGTCAATTATAAGTCGGTATTCTTGCACAAGCTCACTTGGTGTAATTATTTGCCTATTCTCCCATCGCTTGCTAATAATTTATCTGCAATAAGTAAGGTCGTACGATTTGAAAAGTTACTTAGCTTCTAGCCCAAGATCGTTTAAAAGTTGCTCGGTAATGATAAGAGTTCATAGCCAAGGCATAACTTATGAAGCGGGGCGCGAAGATTGGCGAGTCCGAAAAGGCCCTAACAAGGCATGAGGATTCAATTTTATTGCTGAAGATCCAAAGTGATGTGAAAAGCATTATTCCCAAAGTCAATATGAAGGATCAAGACTCACGACGAAAAGCAATCAACTCCCATAAAGATCATGGAGAAGTCTATCCGAAAAGACCCTAACAAGGTATGAGGATAAATAGATCCAAGTCCGAAAAGGAGGCGGATCGTTGTATCTCAAAATCCCAATTAGAGATTGAAGAAATAATCATGAAGTCGTGGTCAACAAAGTTGGAGTACCCCTCAAAAGTCTCCAAGTGAAGAAACTCTATAACGAAGAGAAGACCATTATCTCAAGAACGTCTCTCAAGATATGAAGTATGAAGTACATGCCAAATATCGGCCCGAGAAAGGTCTCAAATCGTGAACCGAGTTATGCCAAGATATGAACTTTTTGATATCCCGAGAAGCAGTTTTAAGAGATTTTGTCCTTTAGCTAACAATTGATCAAATCGTCCTACTTTGCTTTTAGCCTAAATAAACTATCGAAATAAGTCCAAAAAAGCATCTTCATGATCATTCTAAGACAAAAATAAAATATAAGAGATACACCTAGGAATAAGGGAGTTTAAGCATTTAATTAAGACATGTGTGTAAGTGTTTGATATGCTAACTTATAATAACAATGATCTCGTTTTTAAGCTTAGTTTGGGGAACGTGAAACTTGAGGGTGATAAATCTTCGCAGTACCAAAGCCCTAATGTAAGTCCTTGATCTCTTTGCAAGTTATTTCCATCCTTTGGTTTACTTTAAAGTTTTAATTTCTCTTAGTATTTTATTTTTTGTTTAGTAGCATTTTAATAAGGCCAAGGCTGATTGATTATGAGAAAAGTGTAAACTTGCTTTATCGCTAAGCATTGCATGAGGGCATGGCAATGGTTAAGTGTAAGGGATTTGATAGGTGTGAAAACACCCATCCTTTTACCACTTATTTCAGGCTAAAACAAGACCAAAACACGTATTTAATATCATTTGTTTGGAATTATGCGTGGTTTTTGTGTTTATTGTGTTTTCAGAGTCAATCGGATGAATATTGAAGAAAACATGGGATTACACGGGTTTCTATCAAAGAAAAAGACTCAAGACGAAGTCTATTGTACAAGAGATGCAAAAGATTTGAAGTCATTGTGCCTATTTAAAGATTTATCGAAGAATAGAGCCAAAGATGGAAGATTCATATATGTCGAAGAACTCGAGTCTATTAAACAAAAGATTATAAGACGAGTTGGAATTATTCACCGACACTTCTAAAAATACAAAGTCGGAAACTTTTATTTAAAAGAAACGTAAAGACTAAAGAAGAAAGAAGAAAAGAAGCCCAAAACCAAGCCCATTCACAAAGCCCACAAGACATGCCTATAAATAGGACTTTACTTCACAAATTTGGAGCACTTAGTTTGTTTTAGTTAGATTTTAGTTTTTCATTCTCTCTAGTTTTAGAGAGAGAAAGTTCTAAACTTTCTCTCACTAGTTTTCATCTTTTTCTTTTTCAAGATCAAACCTTTGTATTATTTTTCATCAATCAAGTTTAGTTTCAATCTTTTAATCTTTAATCTCATTCTTCCTTTCTTTGATTTTGATTGATTTTGGTACAAATCTCGTATGATCCGTGTTGTTCATCAAGGATTTTGTGCTTAAAAAGTTAATTTTTTTTTTATGTTTCCTTAAGTTTCTACACGAATAAGCTTTAAGATCTTTGTGCTTATTGGCTTATTTGTTGGTTTAGCTTATTTACCTTTTAAAGTTTTCATAAAAAGTTCATCTTTTTATTATTTGATTTATAAGTTTGCTTATTTAAGTTTAGATAAGTTGTAATGTGAGCTTATTCAATCCGTTTCATTATAGATTCAAGCTAGTTTGGGTATTAGCTTATTGAAATAGCTTATTTCCCTTGCTTATTTTTCGGATCAAAGTGGGTAATCGGAAAGGGTCATAAACCCCTTTCCGATTTGTGTATTCCGACCATCAGCACCCTTTTTCTGATCGTGTTGATCGGAAAAGGATTTTGAGATTCCGATTTGCCCCTTTTCAACATATTCCGATTAGTTTGATTTAGATTATTACGATTGATCATTTGCCCTATATTCCGATTACATGCATTTTACATATTCCGATCGCACCACTTTTGAGATATTCCGATTTGTATGATTTTTAAGTATTCCGATTGTAGCTTATTTTCCCACATTCCGATTGCATCTCTTTGTCCTATATTCCGATCACTCCTTTTAGTATTATTCCGATTTGATGAGTTCATGTTTTTACAAAGTTTTCAAGTGTTAGTTTTATTAAGTGTTCAAATATCTTTCGTATTTGGCCTTTAAGTTTTCAACAATTATTTTTAACTTGTCAATTTAGTTCAATCTTTTAAAGCTTAATTTTACTCTTCGACACTTACTTATTTGTTAGTAGTTCAACATAGATAAACAAACCAACACCTTTTTATTAACCAAGAACAAATCATTCCACTTAGAGCCGAGATCAATTCGAGGAGATACCGAGACAAATCTAGAACCCATACTAAAAGTGTGTATCACCCACTAAAAGACAAAAAGGGAGCAGAGTCTACTACGGCTGTTCCTTAAAGGCCTATGCGGTTCGTTATCCATATCGAACCGTCGAGGCTTTATAGAACTGTGCTCAGAAGAGCCGTTGGAACCCTATCCTATAAATAGTGGACCATTTCCAGATTTTCTTTTCACCTCTTTTGCACACAAAATTCCAGATTCAATCCACATTCTTAAATCACTCAAATCCTTGGTTATTTGGTTGATTACTACTTGTTTAGAAGTGAATCTTTCTCCTCCCATCTCATCCTCTCAAGTGCAAAGAGAAGAACACGTTCATCCTTAAAGTGTTGTGTCTACCTCAAGATCCATTTAAGATCAAACTTTATTTATATTCTTGTGTAGTTGTGAAGATCCAAATTGTTGTGTAAATTTAGAAGTTGTGTATGTATTGTGGTTAATACTTAGACCTTAAAGTATATTGGTGTAGATTGGTCCTAGCTAAGATTAGGGCTCGACTTTTAGCTTAGAGTCGGAAATTGGTTAAAGACGTGTACGGTTTCTCCACCTTAAGGAGCTTGTTGATTAGTGAACTCTCGAGTAAGGAGTACTCGAGGAGGTGAGTAGGAACGAGGAGTAAGATTCGTTGCCGAATCACTATAAATCCTTGGTGTTTGGTTTAATCTTTCTTTTCTTTATCTATTTACATTCATTATTCTTTACTTGCACATACTTGTGATTATTAGTTTAGATCCACTATCTATTGTTCATATTGTGCATAAGAAGATTTCACATAATTTCTCAAGTCTAAGTTTTTGAAAAAGGATTTTTTAAAACCGATCTTTAATCAAGCAAATTTAAGAAAGTATGCAACCCCCTTCTAGTTTCTACATATCACACATATTATACTAAATCCACTCTACTTTCCTTTATTCAAAAATGAACTTTTATCAGTTAGTAAGATGCCAACACCCAAAAGCTATGAGCATGCACCCACGCCTACTAGAATAAGGAGAGCAACCTCTAAGAATAGTTGTGGGTGGTCGCACTATGAATATAGAAGTACGAGATCCAAGCCCTCCCTACGAAGTAGGAGGAAGGCTAGTATTAAAACCGACCCCTCCGTAGTGTTCCTAGATATGTGGAGATGCACTCCTCAAAGGAAGATGAAAACATAAATGCAGACCCGCGGGAGTCGTCCGTGAATGAAACAATCCTTGAAGAACATGAGCCAGGAGACATAACGACCCAGTAACCAACCTAAAATAGGCCAAGAGAAACGTCCGCCGACGCCCCTCTCAAGATGGCACGAAAGGAAGTTAGGGAATCATCTTCTGTAAGGCATGCCTCTAAAGAATCAAGTTCCTCTTCTTCATCATCCACAGATCGTGTATAGAAATCGAGTTCCTCAGACTCTTCTACTGAATTCCCTCCGCAAAAAGGAAAGCAAAGGTACCATACTTTTCCATATACCCGCATACCTGTGCACTCTTTTGTCTTGCCTTAGTAAATCTAATTTATATTTATCATGACTTACTGCAGAGCGGATGCTGAGAAGATTACCCCATCGAGAGTTTCCCCTGAAATCCCTGTGTTTTCTACGAAGGGAACTACTCCTTTCCCCAGTAGGACTACTTCAGCAGCTAATGAGGACATATGTTTTCCCAAGTGGCGCGTACCTCCGTCATGTGACTTCTCTGCAACCTAAGACTGCAAGAACTTTTTGGATAGCGTCATTCCTTCATGACGCTCGCATCTTCTAGACTTCATGTCACATGATATGCTGACGAATGAACTAGCTGTAGCCATGACACATAAAGTAACATTGATATCTCATTTGAGAAAAAAATTCTTGGAAACAGCTCGTCGAGCTGAGAGTGCGGACACCGAGCATGCCAAAGCGATGAAGGAGAAAGATATGGAGCTAGCCAACATAAGGGTAAAGCTAGCACTGGAAGAAGCTACAACTAGGACGAATATAAACACCATCCAATAAGTAAAGGATGAGAAAACCACGCTTCTTGCTTCATTTGCTCAAGAGCGCACAAAACTAGAGAAACAACGATTAGACAATCAATGGGCTATGAAACAACTAGAGGAGGGTAAGGTAATGTTGGTATTTTTATGTATTGCAATTAAAGTTCGTTTCCTCGACTCACTCGAATTGATATCTAATTTGACGTGGATTAATTGTTTTCGGTAATTAAAACTTGATTTGTATTAAAAACTAAAGAAAAACTATTTAATTAAAAACTATTAAATCTAATTAAAAAGGAGATATTTAATAAAACTACTTTTTCAAATTTTAAGCAAAACTATTTAAAAATTAAGTCTAATATATAATTACCTAAAACCTTACTATTTAGAATTAAAACTAATTTAGACCATATTTAAATCTATTTAAACAAATGTGAAAACTAATTAAAAACGTAATTTTATAAAAACTTTTAATGAAATCTATTAAAAGAACTATTTTTAAATAAAACTAAATTAATTTTGAACTAATTTTAAAAACCAATTTTTAAAAACAATTTAAATTTCGAAAAGTAATTAAAATATTTTTTATCTTTTTTTTATTTAAACTTTATAAAAGAGAATTTATATAAATCTTATAATCAAAATTAATTAAACTAAAACTTGTATTAAATTTACTTCTTATATAAAGCAAGGTTTCTTTCCTCATTTTTCTCCCTCAAAATACTTAATCAATTGACACATGAATAATATTGTTTTATAACCCTTCGATCAGATACATACCATATGCAGTTTCCCACGACCCACTTCCCCAAATCAATTTACCACACCGTTTTTCTAAACCTTACCTAAATTCCTTTTTTTACCAGCAAGCTTACCCAAATTCTTCCTTATCCCCCAATCTCAATCAAGATGCTATAACTAATAAACATCACAAAAAAATTAGTAATCATCATGGAATGTGTATTTATTTTGACTGTTTATAACTTGAACAACTTTTGTGAATCGTAGTGTTTCATGTTATAGGTTTGTTTTATAAATTTTTTAGTTTATTTAGTTTGGGAATTTGTTATTTTATTGTTTCGTATTATGATTATGATTTGTATATTTGTAGATTTGTATTTGATTACTAATGTACAAGTTATATTTTTTGTTATATGATTATGTAAGTTGATTAAATTCGGTAAAGGTTTGACAATTATTTAGGTGGTATAGGCGGATGTATAAAGAGAATTAAATGAAATAAATGCTCCTACTTCAAATTGGCAAACTAATTTACATGATTATAGCCTTTTTTTAGTTCAATCGAATCTCTTAATGATTTTTAAAACAATTTCAACCTAATTATGTAATTTTTTTAAATAAATAAAGGTTTGATTCTTATTTGTAGTTCAAAGGATCCACGGCTATTAGGATTAACTGTTGGAGAACTGTTGGAGATGGTGTTCATGTGAAACAGATGTTGAGAAGGTATGCCAAAATACACATGTTTAATTAAGTAAGAGCAAATTGATATAAATCGTACTGTTATGGATCATATGTTTTCTTAATTTCTTCATTGATATTTTTTATTACAAAGATGTGGGGTAGAACTTATTAAATCGGCTTTTTGTGCTCATTTCACCTATATAAATGTCGCTAGATATCCTCGAGTTTATGCAATAGGTGAAGCAATATTGTGAATTTCTCGGTGGTGTTAGTAATCACAAGTGGCCCATTTTATAAAAAGAATAACCATCATTCATGGAATGTCGCCTATTTTATCAAAATTGTTTACTAATCCTATTATATTTTACTATGTAATATGTAGATGAATCACCTATGGCATCATGTGCATTGTATGCCATAATTCTGCTATTATAAATTTAGCTTCAAATAGATGATCCATACCTAAGATATCATTTCTACAATTTAAACATTCATTTGGTATAAGATATCGTTAAGGTAGACCACTCAATAATAGTCGGGCACTAATTTTGAACTGCTTTCGATTACAAGTTAATGAGGGTAAGATCTTGGTTTAATTTAATTTAAATCAAGATTAAAAAATCTGTATTTATTTGGGAGGAGGGAGAAAGTTGTGTTTGGATAACCATCATCTAAAAAACTTATGCGTCATTTATCGATAAACGTAGGCCAAGAAAAGATGTGCAAAAATGGGCTTAATTAGGAGATACATAAGTTAACACATGCATTAATCGTTTCAAAAAACTTATGCGGCATTTATCGATAAACGTAGGCCAAGAAAAGACGTGAAAAAAATATGATCGTTATTGCAAGTCAAGCATATTAAGCAATAGTATATGTTTTTTTTGGCTTTCATTTCGTTTGTCATTAAATCTACAGGTAATATTTTCTTGGGATTTTACAATTATAAAATTTTCAAATTGAGTATTGTTATAGTAATTTTTGTATTTATCTTATGGAAACCTTAGCTAAGATTAACGAGGTTGTTAGTTTTCAACTTGGAGTTGCTTCGGAGGTTTTGTCGAGGTATTGCAGTTTCATGCAGAGACTAATGCCATGATTCATGTGGCCGATGATGATCAAATCCAAAAGGCCACTATTTTGGTAAACATACATGTTTTATGCATCATTGAAGCCCATGCAAATATTGCTTTCATGATCATTAGTAACACATTATATAAAAATATACAGTATTAGCTCATGTAGTTTTGGTTGAATATCAGACCCTATGAATTTGTTGCTTCAATGAAGTGTGCAAAATGGACATGTTGAGTAATGGGTAAAAACATGTTATCTTTGTATGGGGTTTTAAACAAAATTTGTTTAACGTACAAATTTGTGTTTTATGGGATGTTTGTAAACAGAAATTTGTTTTAAGGAATGTTTGGACATAACAATTATAACCTTTTAAGGGTTGTTTGGACACTATATATTTCAAGGCATGTTTAAACAAAAAAATTTACCAGTGTTGTTTGGACAATATTAATTTAGGGATCCTGTGGACATATTTTCATGTATGCCATCATTGTTTATTAACTCTAAAAACAATTTTTCTTTCCTTCTCTTTTTGTTCAGCTTTTTTTGGTGGGTGTAACTCGATTGCCAAAGACTGAGATGACAATGAAAAAGGTCATACACTAAAATTTAAGGTAAGGGCTGAGGGTGTTGCTACAAAAGCCAGTTTTTCTTTGGAAGACTAAAACATTATGTATCTTTAGTTAAATTATCAAATGCATTTTAATTGTAACACTTAGTGTATTATTATTACTAAAAATTACATGTGAGTAGTTAAGGAGGGAGACAATTGGAGTTTGGACAATTATGCTATCTATAGATGCAAAAAAGTCCGAAGTTTTATCATCTATATGTAAATATACATATATAAAAACTAGGGTACTTCATTTTCATGTTATATTATCCTACATGGCGTAACTATTGGTTATGGTAGGAAGGTCAGTTTTCGTATATAATACATAATAGCGGATAGACGAATTTTACTTGCAGTTACTTGAGTTATGAATAATAGTATCGGAAAATAAAGTTTGCTTACAAAAATTTAATAGTGTGTGACCGATGTAGAAGGACCAAAAGAGTACATATCGTCACAAAATGAAATGGTTAACATTAAATTCCTATGCTTCAAAATGATTCAGTCTAAAGAACTTTTAAACTTGATTTTTAGGGTAATTTGCAATTTTGTTGTCCAAATAGCCCCTTAAAAGGGATCTTCTTAACAAACCCTTTTTTGTGAGATACTGTCTAAACACCCTTTTTCGTTTTAGATTTTGCGGAGATCTAAATGTTTTCCAATACACAAGTCGTATGATAAAGCGTCTTGTTTGCTTAAATTCTTGATTTGAAAGTTGTCTAGAATTTTCCATTTGGGTTGTACGACTTTTTAGTTGTTTTGATTGCTGAAAAAAATAAAACATCTATGCAGAATTTGGTTATAAAAGGTGTTTATTTCTAAAACATACATGCTGGAATTTCATTGCTGAATTTTTAAACCTGTTTGACTGCTGAAATAAAACATTTCCTTTCCTGAATTTTGTAGAAGTTGTTAGGCTTCTAATTTTTTTGTCCAAAATTTATTATGTTATTGTGTTGAAATTTTGTAAGCTGAAAAATGTGTGCATATGTACTTATAGTGCAGGAAAGTGTTTTTAAATGCAATCTATTTGTTAAAATTTGTATAATCTTGAACATAACTGATGCATTTGCTGAAACTTTAGAATTGGTATTTGCAACTTTGTGCTCTTTTGGGCAATATTAGAAGTTAAATGTATTTTGAGGAGTAACCTAAATCAACATTTTTCAGTTTTGCACGAACAAGGGCAAGGTAATAGCCATGATGGTAAAATGATCACGTTAGTCATAACATACGAAGAAGTGAGGTTGCAGCAAAAACGAGATCCCATTATGATTTTTTTTTATTTGATCAAAATCTTCAACTTTATTGCTCGAAACTCATAAGTTGGCAGCTGAGAAGAGTTTAATGTAGTCTCTCTTTGCATATTATTTTCATTTGTAACATTTATTTTCTAAAATAGGCGTAATGTAAAAATTCGTTAACCATTGGGGTGACTTTTTGATGTATGAAAATCAATAGCTTAATTTTTTTTCTATAAATTCTTTGATTAAACAGTTATGTTTATATCAAGTGTAACACTATCTTCAAATAATATCAATACTTACATTCATCAAGTTATATTATTTTTGATAATTAGTGATATATTCAAAAGTATGTTTTACGATTTTTATTAAATAATTCTTGAAACTAGCCGCCCATAGGGCGGGCCTTGTGGCTAGTTTAATTAATAAAACTGGAAGCTATAATTAACCTATATTAATTAAACAGTTTAAAGATAAACACAAATAGAGGCCTAGAGGAGTTGGTTAAGACACATGGCTGTTAAGCTGAAGGTCGCAAGTTCGGGCCTGGTTGGAGACCTTTTTTTGAATAATATTTATCTTTTTTTTGGAATTTTTGGACACTCAGACCAAATGGATCTGAGGCTTAAAAGCAGATATAACATTAACACGATTAACCCAAATAAGCATATAAGCTAAAGAACAATAAGCAAATAAATAGAACCAAAGAAGCAAAACTGAAATAAGCTATTAAAACTAAAATAAGCAAGTCTAAATGTAGAACTGAATCAAATAAGCAGTAAAACTTAATAAGTAAATCTAAATAAGCAGTTAAAAGGAAATACTAAATAAGCAAATAGACTTACTGAAAATAAGCAAATCAAAACCATAAGCAAATCTAACTAAATCAACAGGCAAACAATACGCAATCCAAATAAGCACATATAAGCAAAAACTTTTAACAAACTAGATAAGCAATAAATCCTACAAACCAAATCAGCAATAAATCCTAAAAAGTAAATAAAGTAGATCCAAACAAACTTAATACCAAATAAGCAAAACTAAACAAGCAGATTAAATAAACTAAAACAAACATTAATCTAAAATTTAACAAAAAATTAAAAAGAATTGAAACCTTGTGATGATAACCTTTGAGAAGCAGTCACGCACTGAGCGGACCGATGTACCGAATCAGAACACCACCGTTTCACACCAATCGAACCTTCGAAATCATCAGCACCACTCGAACATAAATTTCTGAACAGATTCATACAAACTTCCCAGTAGGGGAAATTTCTTTGCCAAGATTTATTTAAACTTTGCTTAAATAAATTTATTGATTATTTTAACAAACTATTTAAAGACTAAATTGCAGTAATTCGAACTTTAATCAGAAAGGAACAAGACACGAAATTAATTAAACTTAAATAAATTCCATTAATAATTAAAATTCATTACAATACTATAAAATTGAAAATACAATTTACCTAAAAAACTAATTTGCATAATAAAAGTAAAATAAATAAAAAAAGGCACACCCAATTACAGATTATATGAGGGTATTTATAGCCAACCCCCAAGGCTTCTTCATGAAGATTGGTGAGCAATTAGATGAATCTCAGCCGCTAAACACATCTTTTCTTCCTTCTCTTTCTTCTCTTCTTGATCAAACGGTTGTGGATGGGTGTTTGGTCACTCGGATTGCCAGCATGGCGAGAGGGTGTGTTTGTTGTGTTAGTTGGTGGCTGAGGTGGCAAACCCTGATTGGAGGATGGTTTGTGGAGAGGTGTTTCACGCAATCACCGGAAAGAGATTGGCCACGTAGGTGAGGACCACATGGTGTTCTTCTCCGATTAAGATGGGGATTTAATTCCCCATCGTGTGAATAACATGCTCACAAAAAAGCCCCAATTTATTTTAACAAGGGTTTGGTGAATAGTGAATTATCAGGGTTATTTAGGGTTGGGGTAAAAAGATTGTCTACGTTTTTTTGTGGGAGAGAGACGAGTGAAAGGTGAGTGGGTTAGGTAAATTGTTTATTAATAAGTGTGTGGGTGAAAGTTGACCAGGAAAACTTTTCTTGTTTATATCGAAGGAAAATAAACGTTTTGACTAAAACATGTTTATAACATTATTTGAACCGGACTGGTAACATTAGGCTTGGGCCCAAGTTAAATATGCTTCATCCACCCCCCTTTAATTGAAGTTTGGGCTTTTATTGGGCTCCAATCCGTATCTCATGTAGCTCTTGGCCTTAAATGGGCTTATTTACCAAAAACTAAGTAATAATCTTCCAATATTGGGCTTTTGGGCCCAATAAGAACATGTGGGACCCACTTGGCCCAAACTCTTCATAAACGGTTAAATCCGCTAAAATCGAACTCATATTTGGCTTCCTCGATCTTTTCTTCAAGCTCGTGTCGAATTTGCCGGTTTTTGTGATCTTTGGCACACTTCTGGTCTTTGACTTTGTCTTTGTCTCTTTCTTGGACTTTTCTTCAACATTTGACCGTGAAATCCCGTGTTTTCTTTCCTTTTGATCTTTTGTACCTATTTTACACAAAAACACAAAAACACAAAACCACGCGTAATTCCGACTTTTATGATATTAAACACATGATTAGGTCTTGTTTTTCCTTGATTTTAGTGGCAAAAGGATAAGTGTTTACACACTTATTAAATCCCCTACACTTGACCAGTGCAATGACCCCATGCAATGCATAGTTTAAAAGCATAAAGTTACATTTTTCTCATAATTAACCCATCTTGGCCTTTATTAAGATATACTATTATTACTACCATGAAAAGATAAAAACAAAAGTTATAACAATTTATTAACTTGGAAATTATTTGATGGAAGAAACTCGAAAAGAAGTCTAAGACTTAAATTAGGGCTTTGGTGTCATGAATATTAATCACCCTCAAGTTTCACGTTCCCCATACCAAGCTTAAAAACGAGATCATTGTTTACCATAAGTTCTTAAGTTAAAACCACTTATATAAGATAATTGTGTAATACTCTTTCTCCAATTCCTAAGTTGTATCTCTAGCTTTTAAGGATTGTCATTCACCCGTAGGCTTATTTGACTTATTCGATAATTATTAGTCTAAAAATGAAGGCAAAACGGTGCAAACCCAACACTCAAAACCTAACCTCGTCCTCAAAAACGTTGTCACTAAAGTAAGCCCACATCAAGGATGATTTAACACGATTTGGGTAATAAATTCCCGGATCCGAAATTTGGCCAATAGTAGTACTTATTAATTATTCCTCCAAAGTCATGTAGACTTTATGTGGAGTTTAGCAAGTTCACATCATATACCCTTAGGCTCTTTAAGATGTGATACAGTCGTTTTAGTATGTTGAAAAGTTCGATTCTCGGAATCCTCTCGAATTGATCTCAGTTAAAAGTGGAATGATTTGTTCTTGGTGACAAAAAGGAGTTTGGTTTTCTAATCTATTTAAAAAGTAAAGCTAGACTTAAAAATTTAAATCAAACAGTAAATGAAAAATACCCTAACAGAAATTACCCTATTCGGAAAACAAGCACTATGCGGAAAGCATTCTTCTATTCGGAATAAAATGCAACTCGGAATAAAATCTCTATTCGGAAAAACACAAACCTATGCGGAAAAGAAACTCTTATTCGGAAAACAATCCTATGCAGAATAAAAGGGTCAATTCAGAAAACATTGCCTATTCGGAATAAAATGCTCAATTCGGAAAAAATGGCTTATGCGGAAAAGATGGCTTATGCGGAAAAGATGTTCTATTCGGAATATCTGGGATATTCCGAATAAAGAGGAATCTAGGGAGCTATTCGGAATATGTAAAATATTCCGAATAGGGGACGAGTCAATCTTCCAATTCGGAATAATCCTGGGAATGAAGAACAGACACAGTAACACAAGAACAGGGAAAACGAACTTAAATCCAAATCGACTCAAATTCTCAAAAAGGTTTTACCAAACTAACCAATAATCATTTAAATACCATAAGTAACAAATCCCACCAATAAAAACACTAAATCAACAAATTTTAAAAGATCAAAATCAATCACACAAGAACTTAAGAACTTGCAATAAAAAATGGAGATGAACAAGATGAATGAAAAGATGGAATTGAAAGATTAATGTAAAGGTAACAAGAGTAATGATTAAAACTTACAAGATTCAAGAAAAAATGAAAAATCACCAAACACCCTAATGGTGTTGGTGATGAAACGAACCTAAAAAACTGGGAAAGAAGAAAACAAAAACTAGCTCCCTCAAAATGTGAAGGAAGAAACTATATATATAGTCCTAGTGGTTGGTTGATGAGTGGGCTTTCTCCCTTTCTTCTTGTCTTCTCGTCTTTTCAGAAAAGTTGACGTTTTCGATTCTGATTCGGGATTTGTCGTCGATTAAATTCAACTCGTCTTTTAATTTCTTCGTTAAATAGACTTGAGTTTCTTCGACATATGTAAATCTTCCATCTTTGGTCCTTTTCTTCGATAAATCTTCAAATAGGCCCATTGACTTCAAATCTTTTGCATCTCTTGGACAATAGACTTCGTCTTTAGTCTTTTTCCTTGATAAAACCCATGCAATCTCATGTTTTCTTTAATATTCATCCGGTTAGCTCTGAAAACACAATAAACACAAAAACCACGCATAATTCCAAACAAATGATATTAAATACGTGTTTTGGTCTTGTTTTAGCCAGAATTAAGTGGTAAAAGGATGGGTGTTTACACACCTATCAAATCCCCTACACTTAACCATTGCCATGCCCTCATGCAATGCTTAGTGATAAAGCAAATTTACACTTTTCTCATAATTAATCAACCTTGGCCTTATTCAAATACTACTAAATAAAAATTAAAGTACTAAGAGGAATCAAAACTTTAAAATAACCGAAAGGATGGAAATAACTTGCAAAGAAATCAATGACTTACATTAGGGCTTTGGTGCTGCGAAGATTTATCATCCTCAAGTTTCACGTTCCCCAAACTAAGCTTAAAAACGAGATCATTGTTATTATAAGTTAGCAATTCAAACACTTACACACATGGCTTAATTAAATGCTTAAACTCCCTTATTCCTAGGTGTATCTCTTATATTTTATTTTTGTCTTAGAATGATCATGAAGATGCATTTTTGGACTTATTTCGATAGTTTATTTAGGCTGAAAGTAAAGTAGGACGATTTGATCAATAGTTAGCTAAAGGACAAAATCTCTTAAAACTGCTTCTCGGGATATCAAAAAGTTCATATGTTGGCATAACTTGGTTCACGATTTGAGACCTTTCTCGGGCCGATATTTGGCATGTACTTCATACTTCATATCTTCGAGAGACGTTCTTGAGATAATGGTCTTCTCATCATAATAGAGTTTCTTCACTTGGAGACTTTTGAGGGGTACTCCAACTTTGTTGACCACGACTTCATGATTATTTCTTCAATCTCTAATTGGGATTTTGAGATACAACGATCCGCCTCCTTTTCGGACTTGGATCTATTTATCCTCATACCTTGTTAGGGTCTTTTCGGATAGACTTCTCCATGATCTTTATGGGAGTTGATTGCTTTTCGTCGTGAGTCTTGATCCTTCATATTGATTTTAGGAATAATGCTTATCACATCACTTTGGATCTTCAGCAATAAAATGGAATCCTCATGCCTTGTTAGGGCCTTTTCGGACTCGCCAATCTTCGCGCCCCGCTTCATAAGTTATGCCTTGGCTATGAACTCTTATCATTACCGAGCAACTTTTAAACGATCTTGGGCTAGAAGCTAAGTAACTTTTCAAATCGTACGACCTTACTTATTGCAGATAATTTATTAGCAAGTGATGGAAGAATAGGCAAATAATTACACCAAGTGAGCTTGTGCAAGAATACCGACTTATAATTGACTCTATCATTTCTCGTCCTCCACAATTTAAAATCTCAAGTAATGAGACTCGTGGATACTTAGCCTAATAAACCAATTAAGGTCTACATGGTTAAGGATACTAGCTAGAATAAACTTGGATAAGTCTATTCGGGTTGAGTCAAAATAATCGCAACGGGCCTAATAGATCAAAGATTTCAAAACTAGCTACACCACTTATTAATTTTTTTTTCTTTATTGCGGGATATATACATATGAAAGCAACGATAAAAATTTAAAAATTACGACAAAATGGCCAAAGTTAATTAAAAAATTTGAAAAATGTTGAAAAATAGGATTTTCCGGTTAAATGAAGGCATTTTCATGGAAAAGTCCACTTAAAACTTCGATAGAAGTCCCCCCTACACTTAAGATAAACATTGTCCTCAATGTTTAAGCATGTGGGAAAAGTCTCCCCTACACTTATGACATTGTGTACGTTGGTTAACTTGAGTTAAGGAAGAGACGACTAAAGTGATCAATTTCAAATGTGAGTATGAAGAAAATTGAATCACGATAGTTGAGAGATAGAACCGGATTTCGGATAACACGGGAGCACGGTTCTTCAGAGATTTCCAAGATTGCATTTATCCCTGTAATCACATCACCACACAAACACAAACGACCAAAATAGGTCCTCCCCTACACTTAGGGGGTTAAAGGGATAGATACTCGGGCTGCCTCCCGAGGAGTGCTTGTTTTTGATAACCGAGTCACGAGCCTGACTCGACCCAAATTCAGTTCATGGGGAACGTGGTGAGGGATGGAATCACCTCCTGAGAGGTGTCCTCACCAAAGTACAATTTCACTCGTTGGCCATTCACCTTGAAATTAGGTCCATTAGGTTGAGCGAGCTCGAGAGTACCATATGGAAAAATTTGGGCAATGGTGAATGGGCCGGACCAACGAGATTTGAGCTTTCCCGAGAAGATTTTCAACCGAGAGTTGAAAAGTATGACTTTGTCTCCAACATGGAACTCTCGGTTTTTGATCTTGGAGTCGTGAATGAGCTTAGTTCTTTCCTTATAGATCAAAGAATTTTCATAAGCCTCATTCCGAAGTTCATTCAGCTCATTGAGTTGGATCTTGCGTAGGTCACCGGCTTTGCTAATATCAAAATTAGCCCACTTCAAGGCCCAGTAAGCCTTGTGCTCCAACTCAATGGGGAGGTGGCACGCTTTCCCGTACACAAGACGATAAGGCGTACAGCCGATCGGGGTCTTGTAAGCAGTACGGAAAGCCCACAAAGCATCATCAAGTTTATCAGCCCATGAGGCACGATGCTCTCCCACGGTTCTTTCCAGAATTCGCTTAAGTCCTCGGTTGGATATTTCAGCCTGGCCATTAGTTTGTGGGTGGTAGGCTGTGGAAAGACGATGGTTTACACCGTACTTAGCCATGACTCTAGCAAATTGGTCATTGCAGAAATGAGTCCCACGATCACTAAGAATGGCACGAGGCACACCGAATCTAGCGAATAGAGCTTTCAAAAAGTTACAAACCACCCTTGCATCATTAGTAGGTAAAGCTTTAGCTTCAACCCACTTTAAAACGTAGTCAACGGCTACAAGGATGTATTTGTTTCCTTTAGAAGAAGGGAATGGCCCCATAAAGTCGATACCCCAAACATCAAAGATTTCACACTCTTGAATGAAATTATGAGGCATCTCATCTTTATGTGTGATCTTGCCTTGTTTCTGGCAAGCATCACATCGTTTAACCATATCGTGAGCGTCACGATAGATGGTGGGCCAATAAAATCCCGAATCAAACACTTTTTTGGCGGTGTAGTTGGGACCAAAGTGACCACCGGTGGGTCCTTTGTGGCAAGCATCAAGAATTTCCGAAGCTGCCGGTCCATCAAAGCATCGGCGGATAATCAGGTCGGCACATTGTTTGAATAGGTAAGGGTCGTCCCAAAAGTAAGTCTTAATATCGGTGAAGAACTTCTTCTTTTGTTGAGACGTCAACCCTTCCTTGAGAATTCCACCCGCCAAGTAGTTTGCAGAGTCCGCAAACCACGGGGTTTCATTCGACTTCGAGTTTATAGACATTAAGGTCTCCAGGGGAAAAGAATCATTGATTTCTTTGTTCGGATGCTCCCCTTGGTAAGGATCCTCAAGTCTGCTAAGATGGTCCGCGGCTAGGTTTTCTGCTCCTTTTTTATCGCGAATTTCGATTTTAAATTCCTGGAGCAGCAAAACCCAGCGAAGAAGTCTTGGTTTGGAATCTTGCTTTGTCAACAAGTACTTCAGCGCGGAATGATCGGTATACACAATAGTGGTGGAAAGGACAAGATAGGGGCGAAATTTTTCAAAAGCATAGACAACAGCTAAAAGCTCTTTTTCGGTTGTCGTATAATGCAATTGTGCCCCCGTCATTGTCTTGCTAGCGTAATGGATTGGTTGGAAGTGTTTATTCACTCTTTATCCCAGAACCGCTCCAATAGCAAAATCACTAGCATCGTACATCAACTCAAAGGGAAGCTCCCAATTAGGGGTAACCAAGACGGGTGCCTTAGTTAGCTTATCCTTAAGCGAGTTGAAGGCTTCAAGACACTCTTTGGAAAAGATAAAAGGTGTATCTTTTTCCAAGAGGTGGGTCATCGGGCGAGCGATTTGAGAAAAATCTTTGATGAATCGACGGTAGAAGCCCGCATGACCCAGGAAACTTCTCACACCCTTCACGGTTGAAGGTGGAGGCAACTTTGCGATAACATCGACTTTAGCACGGTCTACTTCAAGACCGGCTTTCGAGATCTTATGTCCAAGCACGATGCCTTCTTTTACCATAAAATGGCATTTTTCCCAATTCAGAACAAGGCGAGTGTCTTCGCACCGCTTAAGCATACGTTCCAAATTGGCAAGGCAAGAAGAGAATGAATCCCCGAAGACCGAGAAATCATCCATGAAGACTTCCATGGTGTGTTCCACCATGTCATGGAAGATAGCTAACATGCACCTTTGGAAAGTCCCGGGCGCATTACATAGGCCAAAAGGCATTCTTTTGTAAGCAAATGTGCCATAGGGACAAGTGAATGTAGTCTTTTCTTGATCTTGGGGATCGATGGGTATTTGAAAATAACCCGAGAAACCATCAAGAAAGCAGTAATATTCATTACCCGCTAAACGTTCAAGCATTTGGTCCATAAAAGGTAGAGGGAAATGATCCTTTCTCGTGGCATCATTGAGTTTGCGGTAGTCTATACAAACTCTCCACCCAGTAACGAGACGAGTGGGAATCAACTCGTTGTGTTCGTTGGGAACAACGGTTATTCCGCCCTTCTTGGGCACACAATGGATTGGACTAACCCATGGTGAATCCGAAATAGGGTAAATCATACCCGCATCAAGAAGTTTGATAACCTCTGTTTTGATGACTTCATGTATTTTTGGATTCACCCTTCGTTGGCTTTGAATAGTGGGCTTAAAGTCGTCTTCCATGAGAATTTTGTGTGTGCAGAAGTGAGGATCAATTCCACGAATGTCTGAAATCTTCCAAGCAATAGCCTTCTTGTGATCTTTCAACACGACGACAAGTCGGGCTTTTTCTTCTTCTTTTAGGTCCTTTGCGATGATGACGGGCGACTTCTTCTCTTCTTCAAGGAATACATACTCGAGATGGGGCGGCAACTCCTTAAGCTCTAAATCCGGAGGATTTTCGACGGGAGGCATTTTCAAAGTCGGAGTATCGATAGCAATAACCGTGGGAGATGGAGGCGAAGGATTGTCTTCGTTGAGAAGATTGTCAAAGAAATTCATGTCTTCATCCCCATCGATAGGAGATTCATTAGTAGCTAAATTCACATCTCCCATGGTATCTTCAAGATTGTTCCAGAATAAATCACTATCTCCAAATAGAGACAATGATGAATCAATAGAGGACACGGTCTCAACAGTGGGAAGAGAGGTAGGAATACTTTTGCAAGCATCATTAAAGTGTTCTTCACAAGCCTCATCAAGAACGTCAATACAATTAACACTCTCATATGAATAAGGCTGTTTAGACAACTTTCCCATGTTGAAGACTACTTTATCGTCACCCACTCTCATGATAAGCTCACCGGCTTCAACATCAATGAGAGTGCGACCGGTCCTCAAGAATGGACGACCAACAATTAGTGGCACACGGGGGTCCATCTCGTAGTCGACGACAACAAAATCAGCAGGAAAGGTGAATTTGTCGACTCCTACAATGACGTCTTCGGCTATCCCCACTGGATAAGCAACCGTACGGTTAGCTAATTCCAAAGTCATTTTGGTGGGGACTAGCTCTGGGAGAGATAATTGCTTCCAAACACTTAGAGGCATGAGATTAATACTGGCACCTAGATCGGCTAGGGCCATGCAATTCTCTACTCCCGGGAAATTACAAGGGATAAGGAAACGACCCGGATCACCAAGCTTAGTTGGCAATTTCCTTAAGAGCACTGCAGAGCAATTCTCATTAAGTTGGGTGTTGGAAATGTCGAGGAGCTTTTCCTTGTCGCTCAGAAGATCTTTAAACATTTTCGCGTACTTCGGCATGTGAGCGAGAGCCTCAGCGAAGGAGATATTGAAATTCAGTTGTTTAAACATTTTAAGAAAGTTAGAAACCTGAATATCGTCCTTGCTTTTGAGCTTCTCTTTCCTCAACCTAGATGGATAAGGTATATTGGAAGAAGAGGAAGGCTTTGGAAGAATAGGATCACTCGCATCCTTGGGTGGAGGAGGGGTAGAAGGAAGAGGTGGAGAAATTGGGGAAGGAGAAGGATGAGGAATAGGAGCAGGTGACTCGTTCTCCTTAGTCACAACCACCGGTGGAGGTATAGGAAGCTCGGGTTCCTTGGTACCTTTGCCACTTCAAGTAGTGATTGCTTTCATCTCCCCTCTTGGATTCGCAACGGTGTTACTCGGAAGAGTACCCGAAGAAGAGGGTTGATTACTTTGGAAGAAACTAGCCATCATGTTCCTCAAGTCATTAGTTTGGGTATCCAACGTATTTCTCATGTCGGCTCTCAAATCGTTCCTTTGTTTGACCAAGTCTGCTTTTAGGTTGAGCACTTCTTTCTGAAGATTTCCCACTATCACATCGTTAGTCCTCATATAAGTTTCCACTTCTTGGTGAAGAGCGGTGGGTTGGTTGGGAGGGACATTGTATGCAGGTGGTTGGTAAGCAGGTTGTTGGTAAACTTGGTTGTTACGTTGAGGTGGTTGTTGCTGCTTGTGAGGAGGGATGTATGGTTGTCGAGGTTGTTGTTGTTGTTGAGGAGGGCGATTGAGGTTTTGTTGTTGGTTTGGGTTGTTTGGGGGAAAACCAGGTGGTGAAAGATAGTTGTTGCTACGGTAGCTAAGCAAATTACGGTCACCTTGAGGTCTAGCTTGATAAGCAGGTTGAGGATAGGTGCCATATGCCGCATTCACATTCTCAGCAGGGTAGTCTTGGGTGGCGGTACAAGTGGTGTAAGAGTGAGGACCACCGCATATCTCACAAGGTTGGCTGACAACGTTAACTTGGGCGTTTTTAGCGTTGTTGCTGTTGTTGTTGTTGCTGACGGTGTGGGTGACAAGCGATTCAAGAAGCGTAGTGATTTTGTCTAATTGCTTGTCGCTGTCACTAGTGCTAGCACTAGCGACATTGGTCCGAACACTCTTGGTTTGCACACGAGATTTATTCTCAATGATGTCCCAAGCAGTATTGGAAGTCTTAGCCAATAGATTACCTCCTGAGGCACTGTTCAGTGAATCTTGGTCACTCATGCTTAGACCATTGTAAAAAGTATTAATTTGATGTACTTTGGTAAAACCATGTTGTGGGCATTTTCTTAAAAGATCTTTAAAACGATCCCAAGATTCACTGAACGACTCATCGTACTTTTGTTCAAAATTTATGATTTCATTCCGCAAAGCGGTAGTACGAGAGGGTGGAAAAAAGTAATTGATAAACTTTGTTTCCAAATCCGTCCACGAGAGAATACTCTGTGGCGGTTCCTTAGCAAGCCAATGCCGGGCTTGTCCCTCTAAAGAAAAGGGAAAAATTTGTAACCTTATAACCTCTTGTGGAACACCATTGAATTTGACCGTGTTGGTGAGTTGCAAGAATCTCTTGATGTGGTCGTGTGGATCATCAATGGTTCGTCCCAAGAATGGTTGAGCGGAGACCATCTGGATAAAGCCTGATTTTAGCTCAAAGTTTTTGGCGGCAATTGGAGGTATGACAATTGGATCCGTGTTGCCATCTACATGAGCTTGCAGCAATTCAATCATCGGGCGATTATCCAGAAGGGGCTCATTATTGTTGTTATTGTTCATGTTGTTGAAAGGCGGGTTGTTGTTGTTATTATTGTTTTGAGGTGGTACACCGACCATGTCTAAGTGATCGAGAGGCTCGGGCTCTTGATATGACGTGGATCGAGTGCGCATACACCTGCAAAAGAACGAACAAAGAAAAAAAAACAAAGCAAAAATATTTTTGGTTTTTATGTTTTTTAATTTTTTCTTTTTGTATTTTTGAAAATTTTATATTTTTTAGGATTTTTGAAATTTTTTGTGAAAAAGTAACGTTCACGGGGAACGGATCCCAAAATCCAAGTTCTCACAAAAAACTTTTGATCTTAACGAGAAGAGCCGGCAGCGGCGCCATTTGATACAGTCGTTTTAGTATGTTGAAAAGTTCGATTCTCGGAATCCTCTCGAATTGATCTCAGTTAAAAGTGGAATGATTTGTTCTTGGTGACAAAAAGGAGTTTGGTTTTCTAATCTATTTAAAAAGTAAAGCTAGACTTAAAAATTTAAATCAAACAGTAAATGAAAAATACCCTAACAGAAATTACCCTATTCGGAAAACAAGCACTATGCGGAAAGCATTCTTCTATTCGGAATAAAATGCAACTCGGAATAAAATCTCTATTCGGAAAAACACAAACCTATGCGGAAAAGAAACTCTTATTCGGAAAACAATCCTATGCGGAATAAAAGGGTCAATTCGGAAAACATTGCCTATTCGGAATAAAATGCTCAATTCGGAAAAAATGGCTTATGCGGAAAAGATGGCTTATGCGGAAAAGATGTTCTATTCGGAATATCTGGGATATTCCGAATAAAGAGGAATCTAGGGAGCTATTCGGAATATGTAAAATATTCCGAATAGGGGACGAGTCAATCTTCCAATTCGGAATAATCCTGGGAATGAAGAACAGACACAGTAACACAAGAACAGGGAAAACGAACTTAAATCCAAATCGACTCAAATTCTCAAAAAGGTTTTACCAAACTAACCAATAATCATTTAAATACCATAAGTAACAAATCCCACCAATAAAAACACTAAATCAACAAATTTTAAAAGATCAAAATCAATCACACAAGAACTTAAGAACTTGCAATAAAAAATGGAGATGAACAAGATGAATGAAAAGATGGAATTGAAAGATTAATGTAAAGGTAACAAGAGTAATGATTAAAACTTACAAGATTCAAGAAAAAATGAAAAATCACCAAACACCCTAATGGTGTTGGTGATGAAACGAACCTAAGAAACTGGGAAAGAAGAAAACAAAAACTAGCTCCCTCAAAATGTGAAGGAAGAAACTATATATATAGTCCTAGTGGTTGGTTGGTGAGTGGGCTTTCTCCCTTTCTTCTTGTCTTCTCGTCTTTTCAGAAAAGTTTACGTTTTCGATTCTGATTCGGGATTTGTCGTCGATTAAATTCAACTCGTCTTTTAATTTCTTCGTTAAATAGACTTGAGTTTCTTCGACATATGTAAATCTTCCATCTTTGGTCCTTTTCTTCGATAAATCTTCAAATAGGCCCATTGACTTCAAATCTTTTGCATCTCTTGGACAATAGACTTCGTCTTTAGTCTTTTTCCTTGATAAAACCCATGCAATCCCATGTTTTCTTTAATATTCATCCGGTTAGCTCTGAAAACACAATAAACACAAAAACCACGCATAATTCCAAACAAATGATATTAAATACGTGTTTTGGTCTTGTTTTAGCCAGAATTAAGTGGTAAAAGGATGGGTGTTTACACACCTATCAAGATGTAAAAATGCTCCTTATCTATTGTCCACACCCTAAGGCTCCTTGAACGATAAACAAGGGAATTGATTTTTTGATCAATTTTTATTCAACACTTACCATGCCATACACCCTAAGGCTCTAATGACAAGGTTCGTGCTACATGCCCCACACACTAAGGCTCCTTGAGGTCATGTTTTAATCTTATTCTTTCTTTATTTATGATATATATAGTAGGCCAAATTCCGCGGTCCCATGGTCTGAATACCTCCTACTTAGTGGTTATGAGCCACCTTAGTCGGAAGTCCATAACGCTGGCACCCTCAATGTGTTCATGCTTTAGTTACAAGGAGATAAAAGATTTGACTAAGAGCTAAGATATCGAATCTACACCACAAAAATCCTCATTTATTAAGCAATTAAATATACAAGCGGGAAGAAAGAGCAACAAAAACTTATATAAGCAAGAATTAACCCTTAAACTTATTATCAACTCTATCATCTCTCGTTCTCCATAATTTAAAATCTCAAGGTATGAGACTCGTGGATGCTTAGCCTAATAAACCAATTAAGGTCCATATGGTTAAGGATACTAGCTAGAGTAAACTTGGATAAGTAAACTCGGGTTGAGTCAAAATATTCACGACGGGCCTAATATATCAAAGACATCTAAACTTGTTAAAACCATTTTATTTTATTTATTATTTTTGACTTTATTCTTGAAATGGAAAATATAAATACGATGCGATGACAAAAGAAAATAAAAGAAAAATACTACTAGGCCAAAATAGATCAAAAATTTGAAAAACGTTGAAATTTTTTTAATTTTTCGGTTAAGGTCAAATTCATGGAAAAGCCCACTAAAATTCGATAGAAGTTCCCCCTACACTTAATATAAACATTGTCCTCAATGTTTAAGCACGTGGGAGAATAAACTCCCCTACACTTAGGACATTGAGTACGTTGTTTAAATTGAGCTAAGGAAGAGACAACTAAAGTGATTACACTTATTCATCTTATTTATATACATGTATGAATCACAATAGCAAAAACTTATCGAAGAAACCGGGTACACGGAAACACAGGATCACGGGTCGCGTCAAAAACACCAAAAGTGGATCATTAAAGCACATGTCCCTGCACAACATCATAACACACAAACAACCTACTTGGCTCCCCCTACACTTATTGGCGGAAATGGGTGAAGGTGAAAAAGGGTGGAAAGGATGGAAAAAGGTAAAAATCTAACCTAGTTATACGATGCTTGATTTATTTATCACGAGTCTCTAGCTCGACTTGATTTCCCAAATGTCATCATTCATATGGGAAAGATCATGGAAAAAACGAGATTTCCAAGGGAGGAAAATCTCTCCATGATAAAGGGGTGAAACAAAGTCATATAAGGAATACCCCATGAAAATCCACCCGGGTCAAACACATAATTTCCATCACAAAAGGAAATAAACCCCGAGGTGGTACAATCACACAAGTCAAAGAAAAGAGGGGTACCCTTAGTCAAAAATTTCTTACTAGCAAAGGTGTTATGGTGATAAGGCAATGAAAGCACGGAAGTCTCTATTCCGGGATCAAACACCGATTCCTTAACGGGAAAATAGCAAGAGGTGTTGACATTTAAGCTCAAAATATCATCATAATCCAAAGTGGGAAAGTCGTCCTCTTCCAAACTTGATGTGAAAACATAAGTATCATCGGAGTCATATGAAAACTCATCCTTGTGAGGAAAATAGGTATTTAGAAAGATATCTAAATCCTCCTCAAATGGAATAACCTCTAAAGTAGGAATGATCTCTAAGAGTGGAGGATCCTTCTCAAAAGTCATGACTTCTAAAATTGGGGTATAAAAGTCAAAAGGAGTCTCCATGGAAGAATCACTCATAGAGATATGAGGTGCATTAAGATCATGGGGTGGGTCATCAAAGTTAATGAGATCACTTAAAGAAGTGTCATCATCGTAAGTATCAAATATTGGTTGATTAAAAATGGGTGGGTCAAAAAAAAGGTCGTCTAAACCGAAGATAGTGTGATCACTTAAAGAGGTGTCATCACTATAAGTATCGTAAATAGGAGTTTAAAAAATTTTAGGCTCTAAGGAAAGGGATGAAGTTATCACAAAATCATTTTGATTAGACTTTTTAATTCCAAAAGGATTAATAAAAATCTCTTCATTATCATAATTAAGAACATCAATCATATTGACCAACTCTTTTCTATTTGATTTTGTTGTGATTTTTCCCATTTTAAAAACTTGTTGTTCATCCCTAACCCTAAGAATTAACTCCCCTTCGGCCACATCAACTAAGGCTCTTCCGGATCGTAAGAATGGTCTACCAAGTATTAACGGAATACGAGGATCCATCTCATAGTCGACGACGACAAAGTCCACAGGAAAAGTGAATGTACCAACTCGAACAAAAACATCTTCGGCAATACCAACGGGGTATGTGAGAGTTCTATTAGCTAACTCGAGAGTCATGCGAGTCGGTACAAGGTCAGGTAATGATAATTGTTTCCATACCGAAAGTGGCATAAGATTGATGCTAGCGCCGAGATCCGCTAAAGCCATACGATCATCAATTTGAGGAAACGAGCAAGGTAACACGAATCATCCGGGATCTCCTAGATTTTCGGGAAGCTCTTTGAGAAGGATCGCGGAACAATTCTCATTTAAACGAGTGTTCACGAGCTCTACCATTTTTTCTTTCTTATTGAGCAAATCTTTGAACATTTTCACAAATTTTGGCATTTGAGCAAGTGCTTCAATAAGGCTAATGTTAACATTCACGTTGGAAATCATTTTCAAAAAGTTGGAAACATGAACTTCATCTTTGGTGAGCACTTTAGCCTTGTCTAACCTAGAGGGATAAGGGATATTGGGTTTAGACTTTGAAGGTTGAGAAGGAGAAGGACTCGCTTCTTGAACAACCTTAGGGTTAGGCTCTTTGGGCAATGGAGAACTAGTACTAGGAGTGGTAGTGGGAGGAATCACCGAAGGGGGAGTAGGATTACTCATTATGACCTCCGGGCCTTGTCTCTCCTTTATGGGCGAAGAGATGAAAGGTCCCACTAAAGTGGCTCCACTTCGAGTAGTGATAGCACTCACATTAGCACGAGGGTTAATCTCGGTATTAGAAGGTAAGGCTCCTTGGGGTCTAAGTGCTTGAATCATAGTCAAAAATTTCTTATCGGTCAATTCTTGCATCTCTCTCATAATTCGCTCATGGTCGGTTAATTTTTGTAGAACCAAGTCCATTTGAGGATTATTATGCATATTCATTTGATTATACCCTTGATTAGGAAAACATTGGTTTTGATATTGAGGTTGAAAACCGTTGTTATTATGAAAACCTTGGTTATTATTTTGAAAACCTTGATTTTGACCATTAAAATTCCCTTGATTTGCATACCCTTGAAAATTACCCATTTGAGGACCTTGGTTCCTATTTTGGTTTTGGGTATTTTGGGCGGGTGGGGGTGGTCTTTGTGGAGCTACAAAACCCGGGGGAGCCAAATAATTAGTACTCTTATAAGACAAATGGTTAACATCAACATTTGGTTTGAATTGAACCCTCTCATTGGCATTGGTGTTATAAGCACAAACTTGTTGTTGTTTATTGTAAACCTTGTCACAATTAAAATATGAATGTGGTCCACCACAAGTCTCACACGTTTCACAAGTCTCTTTTAAGGCATTCACATGTGTAGTGGGAGGGTTATCTCTTAAAACAAGGTGTTTCATAATTGAAGTAAGCTCCTTAATTTGATTAGTCACCTCATTATCACTAGCACTAACTATTGTAGTCCGTACACTCTTGGTTTGAACTTTTGCCTTGTTTTCAATTATTACCCAAGCCTCGTTCATGGATTTCACAAGAATATTACCCCCCCCGCGGCACTATTAAGTGAGTCTTGGTCATTAAGAGTTAAACCATTGTAAAACGTATTGATTTGATGCACTTTATTGAAACCATGTTGTGGACATTTTCTTAAAATCTCTTTAAAATGGTCCCAAGACTCACTAAACGTTTCCCCATATTTTTGTTCAAAGGTAATGATGTCATTCCTTAAAGCGATGGGCCGTGCTGGTGGGAAAAAGTAGTTAATGAACTTGGTCTCTAAATCAATCCATGTAGTGATACTTTGTGGTGGTTCCTTATCAAGCCAAATCCGGGCTTGTCCCTCGAGGGAAAAAGGAAAGAGTTGTAAACGAATGGCCTCTTGTGGCACCCCATTGTATTTGACAGTATTTGCCAATTGTATGAAACGTTTGATATGAGCGTGTGAGTCATCATTAGTACGACCTAAAAATGGTGTAGCGGAAACCATTTGAATAAAACCCGTTTTTAGTTCAAAATTATTTGCTCCAATCCGGCACCACAATCGCGTCATCGTTTCCTTCAACGTGAGATTGTAGAATCTCAATCATTGGTCGATTATCCGTTGCCATCATATTGTTCAAAGCTCGATTCTCGGGATCGGCTTGATTGACGGTCTTTTTGTTTTTCTTCTTCTTCTTTTTAGAAGAATTAGAAGTATTTGGTACACCAATCGGTATGTATGTACGCGCGTGAGTGCGCATACAATTAAAACTTAGGAATGAGGTAGGAAACCTCGGTCGAATTTGAGAGGAAAGGGATTATCCCTCTCGAGGTTCAATATTAAAAAGCTTCAAAAATATATACTTAATACTACTTGAGTTGGCAAACCAATAATTGGTAGTCCCTCTCAATATACGCACAAGCAAGCGGGGAAACGAGGTGGCACAAAGCACTTAAAACCTTTTTCCTTAGACGGCCTTTTATAGCGCGTCGCCTTATACCCACCTTATAGTTTGTATAAATCGAGTACAAACGTCTTACTAGTATTTATCTATTTTGCCTTGATTTATTCGTTTAAGATTCGAATACAATAGTTAGGTGATGAAATCCCAACTAAGGTCTTATTTGAAAAGTAGGTAAATTAATTGTGCTACGTAATATAATATAGTAAAAGAAAATTCTTTTTGTATTTTTTTAGAAAAATATATATTCACAATGAAAAGCGAAAGAAATCGAAATAAGAAAAATAACAATAATACGTAATATATTTTTGGTGTAATACTTTAGGAAAAGTATTTCTTTTGGATTTTTTTAACTTTTTTGGTGCAAATCTTAAGAAAGAGTTTGCTTTTGTGATTTTTAATTTTTTTTTGTATTTTTAAGTTTTTGATTTTTTTATGTTTGATTTTTTTTGCAAGAAAGTTAACGTTCAAAATGAACGGATCCCAAAATCTAAACGTCTCACGAAATTTTCAATCGTAACGAGCGAAGCGGCAGCAACGCCAATTTAATGTAATGATTTTTAGTCAATTAAAGTTCGTTTCCTCGACTCACTCGAATTGATATCTAATTTGACGTGGATTAATTGTTTTCGGTAATTACACTTGATTTGTATTAAAAACTAAAGAAAAACTATTTAATTAAAACTATTAAATCTAATTAAAAAGGAGATATTTAATAAAACTACTTTTTCAAATTTTAAGCAAAACTGTTTAAAAATTAAGTCTAATATAATTACCTAAAACCTTACTATTTAGAATTTAAAACTAATTTAGACCATATTTAAATCTATTTAAAAAAATGTGAAACCTAATTAAAAACGTAATTTTATAAAAACTTTTAATGAAATCTATTAAAAGAACTATTTTTAAATAAAACTAAATTAATTTTGAACTAATTTTAAAAACCAATGTTTTAAAAACAATTTAAATTTTGAAAAGTAATTAAAATATTTTTTATCTTTTTATTTTTTTATTTAAACTTTATAAAAGAAAATTTATATAAAACTTATAATCAAAATTAATTAAACTAAAACTTGTATTAAATTTAGTTAATAAAACTAGAAGCTATAATTAACCTATATTAATTAAACAGCTTAAAGATAAACACAAATAGAGGCCTAGAGGAGTTGGTTAAGACACATGGCTGTTCAGCTGAAGGTCGTAGGTTCGAGCCTGGTTGGAGACCTTTTTTGAATAATATTTATCTTTTTTTTTGGAATTTTTGGACACTCAGACCAAATGGATCTGAGGCTTAAAAGCAGATAATAACAGTAACACAATTAACCCAAATAAGCATATAAGCTAAAGAACAATAAGCAAATGAATAGAACCAAAGAAGCAAAACTGAAATAAGCTATTAAAACTAAAATAAGCAAGTCTAAATGTAGAACTAAATCAAATAAGTAGTAAAACTTAACAAGTAAATCTAAATAAGCAGTTAAAAGGAAATACTAAATAAGAAAATAGACTTACTGAAAATAAGCAAATCAAAACCATAAGCAAATCTAACTAAATCAACAGGCAAACAATACGCAATCCAAATTAGCACATATAAGCAAAAACTTTTAACAAACTAGATAAGCAATAAATCCTACAAACCAAATCAGCAAGAAATCCTAAAAAGTAAATAAAGCAGATCCAAACAAACTTAATACCAAATAAGCAAAACTAAACAAGCAGATTAAATAAACTAAAACAAACATTAATCTAAAATTTAACAAAAAATTAAAAAGAATTAAAACCTTGTGATGATAACCTTTGAGAAGCAGTCACGCGCTGAGCGGACTGATGAACCGAATCAGAACTCCATCGTTTCACACCAATCGAACCTTCGAAATCATCAGCACCACTCGAACATAAACTTCTGAACACATTCATACAAACTTCCCAGTAGGGGAAATTTCTTTGCCAAGATTTATTTAAACTTTGCTTAAATAAATTTATTGATTATTTTAACAAACTATTTAGAGACTATGTTAATGCAATAATGACTAAAAACGTTACTTGCATTTTTCGGTCTCGCTTAGTTTTGATTACGACAATATGTAAAAACAAGCATTTACGAAAACAACGAAAAACGAATTCTTGAGTTCAAGTATTGTTCATTTTACCTATTTTCACTTAAGGTATGGATAAACAAGTACTAACCTTAATCAAGTGATCAAGTGATTTGATCTTTTCTTAAAACTCACTTTTTATTAAATGTGACAAGTTTTTATTAAACTTTATTTTTAAGAAAATGTTTTATTAAATTAATTATTTGAATTTGAAAATGGCATATTCTTATTTTGTTAAGAATATCCTTTCAGGATATTTTTTATACCCATATAAGACCTCCACCACTAAAGGACAAAAAGGAGCGGAGTCTAGTCCGGCGGTACCTTAGCGCCTAGGCGGTACCTTATCGATAAGGTACCGCGGGCTTAGATAAGGTACTGCGGGCAGATATAGCCGTTGGCTCCTTTGTCCTTTAAATAGTGGACCATTCTCAGCTTTTCACCTCACATCTTTTGCACATTTATTTCCAGATTCAAACCCCTTCTTTAATCACTCAAATCTTTGATCATTTGTTTGATTATTACTTGTTTAAGAAGTGAATCTTGTTCCTCCATCCCTTCCTCTCCAAGTGCAAAGAGAAGAACACTATCCTAGTGAAGTGTTGAGTCCACCACCAAAGATCCATTGAAGATCAAATTTTATATACTTGTAGTTGTGTCATAGTTGTGAAGATCCAAGTAGTTGTGTCTATTTGGAAGTTGTGTATGTACTAAGTATAGTTGTGTAGATTGGTCCTAGCTACGATTAGGGCTCGACTTTTAGCTTAGAGTCGGAAATTGGTTAAGCGACGTGTACGGTTTTCTCCACCATAAGGAGCTTGTTGTATAGTGAACTCTCGAGTATGGAGTACTCGAGGAGTGGAGTAGGAACGAGGAGTGAGCTTCGTTGCCGAACCACTATAAATCCTTGGTGTTCGTTTTGATCTTTCTTTACCCTTAACTCTTTACATTCTTTATTCTTTTTGCATATACATGTGTTAGTATTAGATTAGCTACACTATCATTCGTTATTCTTTGTGGATATATTTTGTTAGTATTAGTTTGGTTACACTATCATTGTTCATATTGTGCATAAGAAGATTTCACATATTTCCTCAAGCCTAAGTTTTAGAAAAAGGATTTTTGGAAACCATATTTTAACAAGTAAATATAAGAAAATATTCAACCCCCCCCCCCCCTTCTAGTTTCTACAATTGGTATCAGAGCGGGTTGCTCAAGAATTTTTAAGGTATATTGTATTTTAAAACTTGAATCGATCTATGGATTCCAACAAGTACCTACACTACTACACAAAACGCTAAAGAGACCCCCTTAAAAAGACTGGTTATAAAAAACATGTCTCTATGACCAAAAATGGTGAGAAGGGAATGCATAGAAACTGGTTTTAAAAAAAATAGTCTCAATATAGAAAAAAAAGACCAGTTTTTTTAAAAAACAACTCTCCCTATAAAACAAAAACACATAGAAATTATTTTTCGGAAAAAACCGCTCTCTGATCATAAAAACATAGAAACTTTTTCAACTAATTTTTTTAACTTAATTTTTTTCATCAATTAATCTGGCGGGATGTTTCCCTCTTACTTTTTTTATTTTATTTTTTAGAGGGGCTTTCCATTTCACCCTGTTTATTTTTTTAACTTCATAAAACTGGATCTCAAACACACGCTTTCTTGAACCTCAAACCTTAAATAACCTTAAAAATGGAAAATATTGGTTTTCTGCCACTAGTACTCTGATCGTTATCATTAGTCTTTCTGGTGATGTGTTATCTTTTTTAGCTGGTGATGGCTTCCTCCCTTATAACCCCTGCTACCCATCTCATTCTATTGGCTTTTACATATGGTAAATCTTCTCCATCTTCTCCTATTTGTGAAGTTGTGTATGTCTAATCTATTCAAACTTTTGTTTTAATTTGTTGTTTTTTCTACAATTAAGCCAAAGATGAACATTTGAAACACTTATATATTTTTTTCTATAATTAAGCCTAAATATTTTTTTAGTTCCTGTTCTTGTCATATATAGTGACTGTAGCTTTGAGTGGACCATTGACACTTGTTATAGACCGGTTTGTGATGGGTTATCCAAGCCCGCAGTTTTAGTGAGGTTTAGATCCGTGAACATCCCAAATGTTGTGGTTTCAATTTTTAATTTCCTTGTTAGATAGGAATTTGAAATGCTGTTTTAAATCCTAATTGTAAATAAAAGTTGATTTCTAATAGCCTAATAGGTTATGTTAAGTGACTGAAATTAGGTAAATGATCTAGGAATCACATTCAATGATCAATTTGGAGGAAAAGTTTAAGGCTATAAGTGGTTCCTCGATACACAACAATTAATCTTTTTGAAGGAAGTGTTTCTATGCAGATATGAAAGTTCTATTCTCAAAATTATACTCAAATATTTTACAAGTGTGGTGGTCGTAGTATTACATCAATCATTTTTGTCGTAATTTATCAACCCAATGACCCAAAATTAGGGATGAGCATTTCGTCCCGAAACCGACCGAAACCGTACTGGTACCGTACCGATTCCTGGTACTCGAATCCCGTTCGGTACGGTACCGGTACCGTGCTCATCTCTCTCAATTGATGAATCAAATAAAGGGGATGTTTATCATTTGAAGTGTTATGCATCTCAACATTGTAAATTCTTTTAGGCGTTTGGGTTTTGTTTATAGTAATAGACAGTATTGAATTCGTTATGACTTATGAATACATGTATAGTGTAATTCTTGATGGTAGAATTTTTAGATATTTTTTGGTAAATCTTGTTAATTACGAAGCCACTCACTTTTTTAGCTTTGAGTTGAATACACGAAATAACACACTGTAAAAAGAAAATGTAGAGGAGTAAAAACAAAAAACTCTAACAGATATGGTGAGATGTGTGAGTGATGCGTTTGATGGCAGCAGGGGGGGTCTTGAGTTCTATTCTAACTCGCTGCTACTTTGTGTATCCCTTTTTTACGCCACACGAGAAAGAAAAAAAACACTACACCACCAGTTACAACAAAAACTCTAGTTCAACATTTATATCATATCAACAACAACACAATACAGAAACAAGCATACTACTACAGAATTCAATTTAAGCTAAAAATAGAAATAAGATCAGCAGTTATGAAAACTCAGTGCACAAAAACTAAGAAAATAAGAGCCTATTTTAACTGATGTTTACTACTAGAGTTTTATTCATTATTCGCGCACAGACACTCCCAAACACCCCTACATCAGCAGGTTTTGTGCAGCAAAAATAAACCGAAACACCACTGATCACACAGTAGGAAGAGCTTAAACGCATCAGTCGTCACAGATTTAAAGCCTAGTAAAAAAACAAGGACATTGGCCAATGACTCAACTGTTATCACAATCCACTCAAAATAGACAGCGGGTTATTGGCGTATCGGTGAAAGGTCTTGGTTGCTGTGAAACAGTGGGAAAAAGACAAATACACACAACCAAAAGTGACAACAGTAGATGGCCAAAATCACAACAATGCACATAGTTAAGTCTAAACGAACAAGCAGGGATACTTTTTGGTTACCTTACTTTCTTTTATATCAATAAGCCAAATAATCTGCCAAGTCGTAAGCCTAACTAACCACAGACCAAAAGCGACCTACTACTAACAAGTGGGCAAATTTAAACCTCAAAGCAACTTAATTACTCAAAAAATTCTTGACCGATAGGCACATAGGGTCGTATAACAGGCAGTGAGCTATATGATGCTTGAAAATGCTTAATTGGCGCTTTTTTGGAGTGATATTGGATAATAATCACTCATACAATATTGAGTTTTCTTTGTTTAAAGATACGTCATATGCTTGAATTGCTCACCATTCTGGCCAAACTCTTTTACTCTCTCTCCTACCTTGTGTAACCCGTGGTCTTTCGAATTATAACTGAATGTAGTTCATTTTGCAGCCATATAGGTTTTCTACAGAAGTTTTTAAATAATTTGAAAGATATGAACTTCTTAAGAGAGGATTTGGTCTACAATATTCATAGTGAGCAGGTAATGGTCATAAGACATATCTTTATTAGCATTGTCATTTATATTTATATTGTTTTTCCATTAGCACTCTAGTTATAGATTACCAAAACAAAAACCGAGTGTTTTGCGTCTGAAATTCTGAATTAAAATTGTTTTCTAACTGTTATTTGTTGCTCAGGTACTGATTCTGGGGTTGATACATACTTTTGGTTGTGCCTATATTATGGCCGAGATCTGCGACATCATATTGATTTGAAGGTTGTATGTGCATAGTACTTAACGGTCCTAATATGTGTAAGTATTTATACCTATTCGGTTTATTTGTTTTAGGTGTGGCTTATTCTCGGTTTTGGCTCAAATTAAGCAAAACTGAAATCGAAAATCATAAATATATAGGACCGACAATTTGCTTTTGGTCAGACCAGTTCGGCAGGGCTCTTTCGGTTCGGTTTCGTTTTCGGGTCTGTTCTGCTCGGCATAACACAATGTAGTCATTCATCATTCAAATGGTGTTTCACATTAGGTGAGGATGAAGCTTTATTATGTAATGTATTTCGTTAACATTGACTTGTTGCACCAGACATTATCTTATTTAATGAATCTGACGTCGTTGCAGCTGAATGGTAATCATCCACCATCCATGTATAATTCTTCCTTTCGTATATATGGTAGTTTTACAATTATGAGTGAAGATGACTTAAGATTCGCTTCTTTCGCCAACTAGAGTAATATGATAATGGAATGTAGGTACTGGCCGAACTGTCCATGAATGGATATCTGCCTTCCCCGTGAACTAAATGTTTATCAGGTATGACATGAGGGGAGGATGAATTTTTTGTATTGTAAGTTTTATTAGTATATTTATAAACTAAAAACTTGTCACTGTTGCATGAAATTTTTTAAAGATTTCTACTTGAGCAGATACAATGGTATGCGACCAATGTGGCAAAATTGATTGGGTCACTGTGTCTTGAAAGCAGAATTTCTGAAAGGCAAAAAGGAGTCGGCAATATCCATGTTCTAGGTTGGTTATTTTCTATTATATTGCTTATATGTGTTGTTGGTTATAGGCGTTCTTTGGGATTGCTTATTGTAACTGCGCAGTGTCTATTTGGACGGGCTTACTACAACTGCTTAGGGTTGTTCTGTATATAGAACTATACAATATCCAACATGCTCGGGTCGATCTGTGTGCTCTAATCTGTATGCTTTCTGTAATCTAGTTTCAGGGTGTGTTTGTTATGGTTTACTATAACTTGGGATATCGGCTATGTTGTATTGTAGGTTCTCACACTCACTAAAAGAGAAATAGCTTGTGCGCAAAGAATAGGTGAAACTGCAAAGAAAGAAAGATATAGAACTTGTACATACAGTTAATGAGTTGATGAAATTTGATTAGTTTTTAATAGTTGGATAAAGATCTGATTTCAAGTAGAAATATTAGTTTAGCAAAAGATCAATTGAGGAACTATGAATCATCTTATAGGTGTTTGAATTGAGTGCTTATTTTGGAATCCCAGCTTATCATGAGTTCTTGTGCCTAAGAATGAGTTAGTTGTGGTAATCTGAGTGAAGCTGATCAAGCTACTTTAGTTCTTATAACCTCTGCAATAATCATTTGCTCTTTTTTTGGTCTGCACATTAGTTTAAGACAGCTTTAGTAGCTAGTTTCTAGGATAGATTTTAATAAGCTCTTGCGGTTAGTTTAAGATAAAATTTAGTATCAATAAGCTATAGTAGTTGTGTTACTATCCGTTAGTAGCCTTAACAACTCTTTTCCACAAGCCAATGTTTTAGCTTTTAATTCCCTTCGTTGGTCTGATTTGCATGTTGCTTTTATCTAGCTTATTGTGTTAATTTGATTAAATTACTTGTAGGTACTGTGGAATAACGAGCGTCCGTTGAATAAGAAAGAGTTGAACGCGATTGTTGGAGCTTGGTTTACATTGTGGCGACAAGTTAAATAAAAACAAATATGATTTGAAATATGTATTTGACAATTTTAATCCTTCCAATTAATAAAGTTGTCTTTATTTACATACATTTATTGTTTATGACAATTCAAGTCCTTTAATTTAGTTTTTTTATATAATTCTTGTATTTACATTATTTCATTGTAGAGGGTTAAATTTGTAAAATCTGGAATTTAATAAAAATTCCAATTTTTTTTTTAAAAAAATTAATTAAAAAGAGACTGGTTTTTAGAAAAAAACATATTTTTTTACTCCATAAAAAGACTGGTTAGATGCTCTTAAAAAGACTGCTTTCTAGAGATTAGTATGGAGACCAATCTCTAAAGAGACTTGTTTTTATGAAGATAACCAATGTCGATTCTTTTAATAGAGACTGGTTTAAAAACCAGTTTCTTTATGTTTCAAGCAAGGAGATCCTCCACATAGAGACGTCCTACAAAACCAGTCTCTATTGCCTTTTTGGACCACTCTCCATGGACTTTTTTGTAGTAGTGCTAGAAGGGCAATCTATGCAAAGACCACCACTTTTTGAAACCGATAGTTTTATTTATTGGAAAAATAGATTTGAAACTTATGTGAAATCAAAAGATTTAGATCTTTGGCATGTTATTACCAATGGTGATTTTTTTACCCTTTCAATTTAATGAAGTTTCTAAAACAAAAGAATTGGTCACTTTTGACAAAGCTAATGATGATACTAAAAAGAAACTTTCAAAAAATAATGAGGCTAAAATGGTGATTTATAATGATTTGCCTAAGAAGGAGTATGAAAGAATTTTTATGTGTGAAACCGCTAAAGATATTTGGAACACTCTTTTTGTAACCCACCAAGGTAATAGCCAAAGCAAAGAAAGTAAAATCGATCTTCTTGTCCAACAATATGAACAATTTGTCATCTTAGAAGATGAAACTATTGATAGTGCATTTGCTAGGTTTAACACCATTATTACTAGTCTAAAAGCACTTGATGAAGGTTTTTCTAGCAAGAACAATGTTAGGAAGTTTCTAAGGGCCTTACATCCAAAGTGGAGAGCAAAAGTCACGGAGATTGAAGAGTCGAAAGATCTCTCAACTTTATCACTCGATGAACTCATAGGAAACTTGAAGGTTCATGAGATGATAATTTTGAAGGACTCAGAATTAGTGAAAACCAAGAGTGAAAGGAAATCTCTTGCACTTAAAGCCAAGAAGGCACAAAGTGACCATGATAGTTCCTCGGAAAGCGATGACGAGGAGTATGCATTGGCGGTGAGAGATTTCAAGAAGTTCTTCAAGAGACGAGGTCAACACGTTAGGCAACCCAACTATGACAAGAAGCCATTGTCAAAGAATCGGTTTGTCAAGAACGAAAAAGGTGATAGGAATTGCTTTAGATGTGGTGATCCAAATCACTTCATTGGTGATTGTCCAAAGCCTGCTTGTGATAAGAACCACACGACTTTCGTTAGTGGCGCTTGGAGCGATAGCGGTGATGATGATGATGACAACCTCAAAGAGGAGAAATGTCTTATGGCTCACACTTCTAAAGATGTACATTCCGAAATCGAATATTATAGCAATGATAGTTCCACTTTAGATGATATTGAATTTGAAGGCAAATATGATATCTTACACAAACTTAGTCTTAAATTCATAGAAAAGAATAAAACCTTAAAATCAACCAAAACTAAGCTTGAAAATGAGATCAATGAACTTAGGGAGAAATTGGCTAAACTTGAGAAAAACAAAGAAGTTGATTTAGGTTGCTTAAGTTGTGAGAAACTTAGATTAGAGAATGAAGATCTCAAGAGCACCTCTATTAAATTGGAAAAGTTCATGAAAGGTACTAGTGCTCTTGATGATATGTTAAACAAACAAGTTCATTCTAAGGAAAGACTTGGTCTAGGTTTTAACTCAAATGAAGCCTCAACTAGTGAACCAAAACAAGTCAGGTTTTCACAAAAAAACGCCCTCTAGACGCGGTTCCAAACTGTATGGCGCGGTTCCTTATCACTATGGAACTGCGGCCATAGATAAGGTACCGCGGCCAGAAGTTGAATTTTGTGAAAATTCTGAACTTTCTGAAAAATCTAAGTTCAATGAAAAACTAAAGCATCTTACTGTTAATAAGGTAGAATTACCCATACTTGACGACAATGCTATTGGTAAGTTCTACAAGCCTTTAAGTAAACCTCTCTTGGGAAATAGAAGTTTATCTAGACTATCCTCTACTCCACCTAGAGTACGGAATGAGTCTAAGCCTAGAAGTAGAACGACAACGCCTACAAGAGATAATCAAAACAACTCACGACCTAGAAGTAAAACTCCAACACCTAGAAGGAATAATAATAACTCTAAACCTAGATCAAACACACCTAGGAGAAGTAATGAACAACAAAATGGTTACATGAATTACTACCCTCCTCCATTTTGTTCTTCATGGGGAATCCCCTCCTCATTCATGCATCCCAACCAAATGCAAGGGATGTTTGGAACTAACAATTTTGGACCCGTGAGATATTGGGGACCAAATGTTTAATCTTGTGTGTTGTTACCTAGATATGCTTGGGATTTGATTTGGAGCCCGATGAGTGGATTAAGAATAGTGGATGTTCTAAACACATGACGGGTAATCGAAGTTTGTTCTCGCATTACAAAGCATATGATGGAGGTAACGTCACATTCGCTAGTAGTCTACGTGGTAATATCATTGGAAAAGGTACGGTTTCTCTTGACTCCATGACCATTGAAAATGTTGAGCACGTAGATAACTTAGGTTTTAACCTTTTAAGTATAGGTCAAATTTGTGATAATAAGTGTAAGGTCATCTTTTCGGAACATGACAGTGAAATCGTAAAAGATGGAAAAGTCATTGGAAAAGGTGTTAGAAAGCATGGGCTTTATGTCATGAAAGTTAATAAGAAGTCAAAAGACAACATATGTCTTGCGACTATAGATGATAGTTCTACTCTTTGGCATAGGAGATTAGGTCACGCTAATATGTGTTTAATTCAATCTTTAGTCTCTAAGGAGTTGGTAAGACACCTCCCCAAGATTAAGTTTGATAGTCACTTTTGTGATGCTTGCAAAGTTGGAAAGCAAGTTCACTCAAGTCACAAAGCCAAGAATTTGGTTTCGACCTCTCGGTGCTTAGAGCTCCTACATATGGATCTCTTTGGACCTTCCGCCATACGGAGTTATGGAGGTAACCTTTATACCCTAGTTATAGTTGATGACTATTCTAGATTCACTTGGACTAGATTTTTGGCATCTAAGAATGAAGCTTTCGATCACTTCGAAATCTTTAGTCGAAGAATTCAAAATCAACTAGGATGCTCAATTGTTTCTATTAGGACGGATCATGGTAGAGAATTTGATAATGAAGTGCAATTTGGTGCCTTTTGTGAAGCTCATGGTATTACCCATAACTTCTCGGCTCCTCGCACTCCACAATCAAATGGGGTAGTTGAAAGGAAGAATAGGACTCTCCAAGAGATGTGTAGGACGATGTTAAACGAGCAATCTTTGCCTCAAAAGTTTTGGTGCAATGCCTTGGACACATCGACTTATATTCTCAACCGAATTCTTATTCGACCTTTCCTAGGAAAGACCCCCTATGAGATTCTTAAAGGTAAGAAACCCTCACTAGAATACTTTAGGGTGTTTGGAAGCAAGTGCTTTATCCTCAACACCAAAGACTACCTTACCAAGTTTGAGCCAAAGTCTTACGAAGGTATCCTTTTAGGTTATTCCCAAACTAGTAAAGCTTACATAGTCCTAAATAGAACCTCAGGGGTTATTGAAGAATAACTCAACGTAACCTTTGATGAAACCCCTCCTTTACCCAAGACACCACCATTGGTTGATGATGACTTGGATGAATTAGAATTAGTTAAAGCCAAAGAGGTTAGAAAAATAGGAGTTGAAGACCTTAGTGTTGAAAAGGAAGTAAACATTAAGGAGTCTAGGGATCATACTCTCAATAATGTCATTGGTGACTTAAATCAAAGGACCCTAAGATCTCAAGTCCAAAACCAAAGCAACTTCTTTTGTTTTGTCTCCTTGATTGAACTAAAGAATGTTAAAGAAGCTTTGACGGATGAGAGTTGGGTCATTGCGATGCAAGAAGAATTGAATCAATTCGTTGCCAATGATGTTTGGGAACTTGTTCCTCCACCTAGAAGTTCTACCATTATAGGAACCAAATGGGTATTTAGGAATAAGCTAGATGAGAATGGTGTTGTGTCTCGTAACAAGGCTAGACTTGTAGCTCAAGGCTATAATCAACAAGAAGGGATTGATTATGACGAGACATATGCACCGGTAGCTAGATTAGAATCAATTAGAATACTTTTAGCCTACGCTTGTGCCTTAGATATTAAGCTTCAACAAATGGATGTAAAGAGTGCATTTCTTAACGGTTTGATCAATGAGGAGGTATATGTGGCTCAACCTCCCGGCTTCATTGATTTTGAGAAACCGGACCATGTTTACAAGCTTAAGAAAGCACTTTATGGACTCAAACAAGCACCCAAAGCTTGGTATGATAGACTTAAAGCGTTTCTTGTTAAACATGAGTATACCATGGGAATGGTAGACAATACACTCTTTACAAAGAAGAAAGGTCCTCACCTAATAATCGTACAAATATATGTTGATGACATTATATTTGGCTCAACTTGTCAAGAATTGTGTGATGACTTTGCCAAAATCATGTATGATGAGTTTGAAATGAGTATGATGGGAGAACTTAACTTCTTTTTAGGACTCCAAATTAAACAAATGGACGATGGTATTTTCTTTATTCAATCTAAGTACGCTAAAGAAATGCTAAAGAAATTTGGATTAGAAGAATCTAGACCAATGAAGACCCCTATGGCCTCGGATACTAAACTCACCGTAGATGATGATTGTGAGTCGGTAGACAACACCAAATATAGAGGTATGATTGGTAGTTTGTTGTACCTAACGGCAAGTCGACCGGATATCATGTTTAGTGTTTTCCTTTGTGCTCGCTTCCAAGAGGCTCCCAAAACCTCTCACCTTGAAGCGGTTAAGCGTATCTTCCGATACATTAAAGGCACTATACATTTAGGACTATGGTATCCTAAAGGGACCGGCGTAGAAACCATTGTCTACGCGGACTCAGATCATGCGGGAGACTATGTGGACCGGAAAAGCACTAGTGGAGTTTGTACCTTCATGGGTTGTTGTTTAACTTCTTGGTTCTCCAAGAAACAAACCGCTCTTGCGATATCCACCACGGAAGCCGAGTATGTGAGTGCCGGAAAAGCATGCCAACAAGCTCTATGGATGAAGCAAGCGCTTGTTGATTACGGGATTTCTCTTGATGATGTTCCCATCATGTGCGATAATAAAGGCGCTATAGACCTAAGCAAGAATCCCGTGCAACATTCGCGAACCAAACACATAGAAATTAGACACCATTTCCATAGGGATAATATTCAAAAGGGGAACATTACTATTGAAAAGGTGCCCTCTGAGGACAACTTAGCCGATATCTTCACTAAGCGACTTAAGAGGGAACCTTTTAATTACTTGCGTCTAGGTCTAGGATTAATGGAACATCTTCCTTAAATTCTTTTCTTCTTGTGTGTTTTCTTTTAACACTTTGAGTCCTTGAGTATTTTAAACTCCTTTTGAAAAATCTTCTCCTCTCTTTTTCAAAAACTCTCAAAGTCACTTTCGAAAATGGTTGAGAAATTCGTTTGACATTGTTAATTCAATCTAAAAACGATTTTTCATAGATTCTCGCTATTAATGTAGAGCTTACATAATTCATATGTATGATTCTCTCAAACATAGCAAGAACAAGAATGAATCATGGAGGATCATTGTGTCATGACTTAAGGTCTTGTTTTACACACCTCCTACATTGATTTTTTAATCCATGTATTTTGGTCAAATCTCTATTTGGTAATTTTGCATATGTTTTCTTTGTCTATCTTTGCTCTTAAGCATATCCCTATGATAAGTTAGACTAGAAAAATAAGATTTGCTAAAAAAATCTTCCACCAAACACCAAACCTGCTTCTGCAGGCGGTTCCATATGTGAACCGCGGTACCTTATTGATAAGGTACCGCCACCCTAGATAAGGAACCGCCTATAGTGGCCTTCCTTTTTCGGGTTTTTGTCTGAAACTCCAGATTTGCTCCAACATTTTTGAGAATCTTTGTTTCAAACCCTTTGACCACCCCAAAAATACCCTAAGCCTTCCCTATTTAAACCATAAGCATTTTGCATTACTTCACATCCAAAATGTCTTATTCTCCCAATGAAAGCCTTGAATATCCTCCATTTTCTCCAATTGCTTTCAATCCAAACCCACCCAAGAACACTCTTAATCACATATCTCCTACCAAGAATGTTGATTGTGGAACTTCTTTTCTTCCACCACCACCCTTTAGTGTTCTTCCTCCTTCTCATGATAATGTCATGCACCATGGAACATATTTTCATTGTTGTCAATATCAACATCTTGCTATGGCACACATCTATGAGGAGTTGAGCTACATCAAGAGTCTCTTAATCAAGCCTCCTCTTCACTTTGATTATGAGATCTCCAACAAGCCACCACCACCACCCTCCGCTATTACCTTGTCTTTCATATAAGCATTGGTTGCTTATCCACAAGACACCAAATTCAAGCAAATCTTAGAATTCTAGAATAACTAGGATTAGATTTATGCTTTTGGCTTGTTTCTTTTTCCATACTTCTTTGTATGATGTTCTTTTAGTAATCTATCTTGGATCTTTGTCTTTGTATTTTCTTCTCTTTTAATTTTTTTTTGTGACCTATTGCTATATATTGTTGGTTGTTTCTTTTGTTCAACTAACCCTTCTATGTAGCTTGTCACCATATCTCGATTCCTCGGTGCCCCAAGCTAGGGGGAGTAAGCACCAAGGGGGAGTCTTTGCAAAGTCCGTTTCTTCAACACCGGCTTACGCAACCTTTTTGCTTCGACAAAGGGGGAGAAATGAATAAACTCGTCTTCGAAAATCTTGTTTTTTATGTGATTGAGTTTATGTATTTTCGGAATCAAAAAGGGGGAGATTGTTAATGCAATAATGACTAAAAACGTTACTTGCATTTTTCGGTCTCGCTTAGTTTTGATTACGACAATATGTAAAAACAAGCATTTACGAAAACAACGAAAAACGAATTCTTGAGTTCAAGTATTTTTCATTTTACCCATTTTCACTTAAGGTACGGATAAACAAGTACTAACCTTAATCAAGTGATCAAGTGATTTAATCTTTTCTTAAAACTCATTTTTTATTAAATGTGACAAGTTTTTATTAAACTTTATTTTTAAGAAAAAATTTTATTAAATTAATTATTTGAAATTTGAAAATGGCATATTCTTATTCTGCTAAGAATATCCTTTCAGGATATTTTTTATACCCAGATAAGACCTCCACCACTAAAGGACAAAAAGGAGCGGAGTCTAGTCCGGCGGTACCTTAGCGCCTAGGCGGTACCTTATCGATAAGGTACCGCGGGCTTAGATAAGGTACCGCGGGCAGATATAGCCGTTGGCTCCTTTGTCCTTTAAATAGTGGACCATTCTCAGCTTTTCACCTCACCTCTTTTGCACATTTATTTCCAGATTCAAACCCCTTCTTTAATCACTCAAATCTTTGATCATTTGTTTGATTATTACTTGTTTAAGAAGTGAATCTTGTTCCTCCATCCATTTCTCTCCAAGTGCAAAGACAAGAACACTATCCTAGTGAAGTGTTGAGTCCACCACCAAAGATCCATTGAAGATCAAATTTTATATACTTGTAGTTGTGTCATAGTTGTGAAGATCCAAGTAGTTGTGTCTATTTGGAAGTTGTGTATGTACTAAGTATAGTTGTGTAGATTGGTCCTAGCTACGATTAAGGCTCGACTTTTAGCTTAGAGTCGGAAATTGGTTAAGCGACGTGTACGATTTTCTCCACCATAAGGAGCTTGTTGTGTAGTGAACTCTCGAGTAAGGAGTACTCGAGGAGTGGAGTAGGAACGAGAAGTGAGCTTCGTTGCCGAACCACTATAAATCCTTGGTGTTCGGTTTGATCTTTCTTTACCCTTAACTCTTTACATTCTTTATTCTTTTTGCATATACATGTGTTAGTATTAGATTAGCTACACTATCATTCTTTATTCTTTGTGGATATATTTTGTTAGTATTAGTTTAGTTACACTATCAGTGTTCATATTGTACATAAGAAGATTTCACATATTTCCTCAAGCCTAAGTTTTAGAAAAAGGATTTTTGGAAACCATATTTTAACAAGTAAATATAAGAAACTATTCAACCCCCCCTTCTAGTTTCTACAGACTAAATTGCAGTAATTCGAACTTTAATCAGAAAGGAACAAGACACGAAATTAATTAAAATTAAATAAATTCCATTAATAATTTAAAATCATTACAATACTGTAAATTAAAAATACAATTTACCTAAAAAACTAATTTAAAATAAAATAAATAAAAATAGGCACACCCAATTACAGATTATATGGGGGTATTTATAGCCAACCCCCAAGGCTTCTTCATGAAGATTGGTGAGCAAGTAGATGAATCTCAGCCGCTAAACACATCTTTTCTTCCTTCTCTTTCTTCTCTTCTTGATCAAACGGTTGTGGATGGGTGTTTGGTCACTCGGATTGCCAGCATGGCGAGAGGGTGTGTTTGTTGTGTTAGTTGGTGGCTGAGGTGGCAAACCCTGATTGGAGGATGGTTTGTGGAGAGGTGTTTCACCCAATCACAGGAAAGAGATTGGCCACGTAGGTGAGGACCACATGGTGTTCTTCTCTGATTAAGATGGGGATTTAATTCCCCATCGTGTGAATAACATGCTCACAAAAAAGCCCCAATTTATTTTAACAAGGGTTTGGTGAATAGTGAATTATCAGGGTTATTTAGGGTTGGGGTAAAAAGATTGTCTGCGTTTTTTTGTGGGAGAGAGACGAGTGAAAGGTGAGTGGGTTAGGTAAATCGTTTATTAATAAGTGTGTGGGTGAAAGTTGACCAGGAAAACCTTTCTTGTTTATATCGAAGGAAAATAAACGTTTTGACTGAAACATGTTTATAACATTCTATTTGAACCGGACTGGTAACATTGGGCTTGGGCACAAGTTAAATATGCTTCATCCACCCCCCTTTAATTGAAGCTTGGGCTTTTATTGGGCTCCAATCCGTATCTCATGTAGCTCTTGGCCTTAAATGGGCTTATTTACCAAAAACTAAGTAATAAGCTTCCAATATTGGGCTTTTGGGTCCAATAAGAACATGTGGGACCCACTTGGCCCAAACTCTTCATAAACGGTTAAATCCGCTAAAATCAAACTCATATTTGGCTTCCTCGATCTTTTCTTCAAGATCGTGTCGAATTTGCTGGTTTTTGTGATCTTTGGCACACTTTTGGTCTTTAACTTTGTCTTTGTCTCTTTCTTGGACTTTTCGTCAACATTTGATCGTGAAATCCCGTGTTTTCTTTCCTTTTGATCTTTTGTACCTATTTCACACAAAACCACGCGTAATTCCGACTTTTATGATATTAAACACATGATTAGGTCTTGTTTTTCCTTGGTTTTAGTGGCAAAAGGATAAGTGTTTACACACTTATTATAAGGATAAGTTATTTGCCAATGTTAACGAGTTTAGAGCAAAGCTACATCAACAAGTAGGTGAGCACGAAGAGAAACTCCGTCGCATGACCATAGAGTGCTATGAGGAGCTGTATCCTCATTGGGTATCTACCGTTGGAAAGAGGCGATGGTTAATTCGCTATGGCCTCCCCCTAGCTTCAAAGTGCGCTTTGGAGTCCCCCAAAATTTAAGAGGCATATGCTGATGCGATACTAGCGGCTGTGGCTGAAGGGGAAAGCACAACTTTAGAGCGTGCTACCAAGGATGGGTTGCTAAATAAAAGCTTGGATGAGGTGTCCTTCTACGATCCTTTAGCCCAGGACAAACTAAGGTCGCCCTCGGAAATTTGAAGAAGTGTGACCTTCCCTTAATAAAATGGTGGGCTAGACCAGTATTGACCTATTATTGTAATAATGGAAGGGCTCACACTAGGAAGGCACCATATAGAAGGCGCAAAGGAAGAATACGATTACCACTTGAAGCTGGGTGTTGCTCAAGTAAAGGTACCCATTCACGCTTTACCCTCGTGATAGCATGGATCCCTTCGAAGTAGCTAAGGAAGTATCCCTAGAAAAGTTCTAACCCTCCATGCCAAACGTGCGACTAAAAGGAAAGGTGCCAAAGGGAAGAAAGCCGTTATTGGTATAGGTACAACGCATCTACCTCGATCAGACGGTGTAGCTGTTAGCGTGCCCACTATTTCCGTTCATGATATGCATATCCTTTATGACATGGAAAAGGAGCTAAATGACCATACGATATCTTCCTCTAGTTTTCTTCTACGTAAGTTGAAGAGGTCGCGCTCCACTAGTGACCTTTTGTGAGTATTTGGATATTCCATGTGGCAAGTGTCTGCTAAGATCACCCTTTTTGATGTATACATGTTTGTATGTAACTTGTAATAGTCTAGGGTCGTTATACAGATTATATATGTTGTGAATTGTAAATATTGATTATTACTTTATGCCATTCTCACGCGTTCTCTTGGTATGTTGATTCACATTTGCATACAACCCCGATGATTAAGGTTGTAGTTGTTCAACTTGGTCACAACATTTACACATCCTAAGTCGTATATTAATGAGATGTTGGCCGTGAGTATATAGCATGAATATACCATATAAAGCGCGTCATGTTGATCACATGGGTTAAAACATGTCATTACGTGTAGCATGCCACTACTATCATAGGTGATGTCAATTTTTGACACAATGTTGTTAGACGTGCACAATGTGTCTTTCACATGCCCATCATGGAGTATATGGTATGCATAAGTTACTACAACGTCTTGATTAGTAAGGTGTCTAACAAGGATATATGATCCGTGGTCGATGAGGTTGCATCCCTCTAATACGAAAATTTGAATTAGTAGGTTCACTCAATCCTCTTATTTCACATGGAAACGATAAGTACTTGTACGCCGATGGTCTAAATATTATAATTAAATGACGCTATGTAAAGAAACCATAATTATATGAAAGAAAGAGTTGCGGGACTAGCTAGGAACTGCGGTGTTTTATTAATACTTGCAAGTTTTTGAAACATAAGGAAAAACATACTGCCTAAATAAAAAAACAAAAAACATGGACAATTTGTTGGAGTTGACTACAGCCAGAGAAAGAGGTCCATGTGTAGGCCGTGGCCCTTTAAAAGGTATCACCTCTGAAGGTCACAACTATTCCATGACTGGCCTGAATCACAAACATCCATGTCGCATATCTTGTATGTCCCTTGCTCCAAAGCCTCCGTTACCACATAAGGTCCTTCCCATTTAGGGATGGATGTCCTTGTGTTGTGCAGACAACTTGTCTTGCTTATATGACAAACAAAATCACTCGCTTTAAATTAAGCACTTCTCACTCTTGTGTCTGCATCCTTCTCCCCACTAGTTTTAGCTTCGCCAATCCTAAGTGAACTGTTGTACCACATTTCTGTTCGGAATTCGCTTTCCGGCCACCCTGCAATTTTATAATTCTTTTTAGTATCGATTTTCTCTCGAATCTAATCGAATTGATATCCGCTTTACAATATAAGACTTAATTGTTTTCGGTTTAAGTTCGTAATTGGGTATCTATTTTACTAAACATAAAGCACGTAAAAATGGTAAAAATAGGTATATAAGTATATTACTACACTTAAACAAAATTTCAAGTACAACTTTTAAAGCACAAAGTACAATTTCCAAACAAATTGTAACAATAGTAACTAAAATAACAAACTGCTAAAGTATGAGGACTAACAATGAAAATGTAATTAACTTTTAAACTAATAGAGCTAAAATAACCAAAATAACAATCTACAGGGTGAAAGCTGAAAATATAAGAGAATCTAAATTAATTTTAACAAAGTATAACAAACTATAAAAGCTAGGGACTAAAATGCAATTATCAAACTCTTTTAAATAAAAACGGGATTATAGACTGAAAAAGCTAGAACTAGAGCTACAGTGAACCAATTAAGCTGAAACCGGTTTTAATATTTCTAAAATTTAAAATGAGCTAGTGAAACTTAAAATGACAAGCTGAGATAAGCTACAACAACTTATTTGATTTTTCTAAATGTTTACTTTGTATGAAAAACGTATCTACACTTATCCAATTGACATAAGCTTTTGAAAAAATTGTTAATAAGCTAGAAGAACTAAGACCTATCCAAGAAAATCCAGATTTCACCTACAGATGAAGCTGAAAATGATCATTAATCAAATATGGCTTATTTGACCAGTTCGACTTTTATTGACTTTTTGTGAAAACTTATCGGATGACTTTTTGGACTTATAGAAATAATATTGAACTATTTTTGTAGAAGTTCTAAAGCTAGAAAATCACAGATAAGCTAGTTGACTTATGAGGAAAAGCTGATTATGAAAACAGTGTGATAAGGATACTTTTAAGCTAAATTTTGACTTATTGAATAAGCTAAAAACAAAATCACCAACTAGAAAATTTAAACTGACACTTTAGGCTATCTAAAATACCAAAATACAACCTCTAACACTCACAAATGAAGAAGTTATGGTCTATTGAATATGACTGTTTATGCCATTCCTTTATCAGATCAAACCACAAGTGTTTCACACTTTTTACCTGTTTGACTAACAAACTAATTTTAAGATGACTGATTTGTGGCAATTATTAGACTACAATTGAGATGTCACAAAGCTTAATATCACAGCTACAACTACACTTGAAAAAACAGCTAATCCAGACAGTCCTTTAGCACTAGACAAGAAGATTTAACAAGGAACTGATAAGGAATAATGAACTACAACTATGACAGATTAACAAGTGAATATAACAAATCGACTACAATAGATTAAAACATTAATGAAGCAAGTTTCATAACAGTTACAACTAAAAACAATTTGGACTAGAATAAACGCAAAAAGTGTAACCGACCTTAACCATTTTATCCGAAGGGGAGTCCTTTGATGATAAACATTTCTCTGATCTACTAACCATCACTAAATCTACACCAATCAACGTCTCCTAATCATCACCACTAGATCATTGAAATGCTGTTATTAGGCTCTGATACAAACTACAAACTTCTCAATTTTAAAACTTGGAATCAAAGGTTATCTAACTGAATGTGAACAACAAGCTCTATCAACAAATCATCTTCATCAATGTAACATTAGCATCCATGGGAATCATAACTTCTTGGATAGTAAAGAAGAAGATTAAACTAAGAAATGTGCTTTTATTGAATTAATGGAAGAAGTTGTTACAAAACGGTTACAAAGGTTCTAACAAACTGAAAGGGAAAAGGTACTTTAAGATATAAAGCTACACTAGCTAACTAAGCTAGGAATTAAAAACTATGTGAAAAATACATAGTACAAGTCCTATTTATAGCCAAACAATGAAAGAGGAGGTGGAGTTGTGTTGATGTTTACGTGTTTAATCCAGTAGGAGAGTTCCACGTAGAAAATACGATGTTAATCCATCTAGGGTTCATATCCATTAGCAGAATTGGGGAAAGTTGTATAAGTGGAATTCAGTCTAATTGAACGATTGGGATGTGTAGAGGAAGTCATTGCGAGACTTTTTCTTTCTTTAAGTTTCTTTTGAATCCTCACCATTCTCTTTCAAATCGCGTCCAAAATAAAGTGATGACGTGTCAAAATATGGTTGGCTGATATATATTCTCACGGATCGTTATCCGGTGAAACAGTATAATTTGTGTGAAGTAGAATACTTGGTTTCGATTGGCTGAAAGGGTGAGAGTGGGATGAATAATATTCGAGTATGAAATGCGCCACTGTTTAGGTATTAAATGAGTTTGATTAATGATCCATGTGACAAGTAATGGACTCTTCTCATTGGTCCATCTCAACAAATCTTTCCAAAAATAAGAATATCAGCCCCTTGAGTCTTTAATCTTTGGCAGTTTGTAATAAGCTTGTTAAAACTTTGAACCTTTGTCATTTCCAGCCCTTTCACTTTGAGAATCATCAACTTTAGCCTTTTATCTTCATGTCTAGATCACTTTTTGTCCTTATTCACTCTCTTTTATCTTTTCCTTCAAGAAATTGCCATGAATATCCATGTTTGTCTTGTCAAGTACCTTTTTCCTACATAAACACAAACACAAACACAGACACATACCACATAATTCCTTCTTTTTAAAAGCATAAATGTGTATTTCTTTCATGTTTTAGGGGTTTAATATAACATTAACGATGCGTGTTTTCACACTCATCAAAATCCCCTACACTTAACCATTGCCATGCCATCATACAATGCTATATTATAAAGCTTTAGAGTACATTTTTCACATAATTAACCCACCTTGGCCATTATGTTATGAACTATACTATGCTAAACTATATGATGCATGATTTTTGAATTTTTATAATGCAATGCATTATATACAACTTTATATATTTATTTTTTTACTTGAAATGGTTTGATGGAAATAACTCGGAAAGAAATCAATGAATTTAATTAGGGCTTTTGGTACCATGAATATTTATCACCCTCAAGTTTCACATTTTCCATACCAAGCGTAAAAACGAGATCATTGTCATTCATAAGTTAAAGTGCATCGAGTTATCTATAAAAATTATTTGTGTTACTATATACCCCCACTTATTTTCCTCTATCTAATTTTATTTGAGCAAATTGCTTGTGAGTAAATTTGTGTTTATTCTCATGAAATATAGAAAAGAAAATTCTGAAAATAAGGAAGCACGGTTTTAATCGATAATTAACCATCTCATCCATTACTAAAAAAACCAGCCGCAATTAATATAGGTCCACACAAAAACTTTAAGCCGATCACATTATAAGTGCCAAGCTTATACCATGCTTAAATAAGTGTCTACTTACGCAATAATGAACTCACACAATAAATTATATCCGCGACCTTTATAAGACCTTCGATTCTCGATCCCGCAACCCGTCAAGGTAATATTGGATCGGAAAAGTTACTACCACACTCCCACAACTCGTCAAGGCAATATTGGAGCATAGTAGAAACCTTACACATCACTGCCCTATTATGGAGTCTTTATTATATATTTTTTTTCATTTTCTCATTTTTTTTCTTTTTTTTCTTTTTTTATTCTCTTTTTTTCTTTCCTCACTGATAATTTAACTCTCACGCCACTTGTTTAATCACAATAAAAGCCCAACACGTATAAAGCGATACAAACTTAAAACCCCAACATGTACCTATTTTAACCACATGATGATTAGCCAAAAATGCATAAGAGACTAAAAACGGAAAAAACGTACTTGATTATTTATTAACAGTTATATAAGATGTTGACAAGAAAGTAAAGGTTACAAAAGGGGTAAAATAGCCACAAGTAATTAATATGAAGTTTATCTAGCCCTTTACACTTACTTCAAACTCTATCATCTCTCATTCTCCACAATTTAAAATCTCAAATAATGTGACTTGTGGATGCTTAGCCTAATAAATCGAGTTAACAATTTACATGGTTAAGGATACTAGCTAGAGTAAGATTGAATAAGCAAACTCGGGTTGAGTCAAAATATTCATCATGGGCTTTAATATGTCAAAGATGTCTAAACAAATAAAATCCATATCCTTTATTATATTTTTTTCTTTTTCGTTTATATATTTTTGAAGAAACAAAAATAAAGGAAATGATATGCAAAAATGAAAAATGATATTTTTGTGGCCAAAGTAGATCAAAAATTTGAAAAATGTTGAAAATTTTAATTTTCCCAATTATCATGAAGGCAAAAGCAATGGTCTAGGCAAAGTCACTTCGACAAAAGTCTCCCTTACACTTAAGATAAACATTTTCCTTAATGTTTATGAGTATTGGAGTGCAAACTCCCCTACACTTATGACATTGCTTAGTTTGTTTAACTCGAGCTAAGGAAGACACAACTAAATTGAATTCATTTTAGAAATTATAAATAGTCAAGTTTGAATCACAAAAGTATCAAAGTGAACCAGGTACTAGGGCCTCCTTCATAAGCACCATGAATGAAATGAGAGAGAGCAACCTGAAACAAACACCAAAAGACAAGAAGAAAGGCTCCTTTCTCACACTTCAACTCAACTATATCACCCTCTTATTATTCCTAACCTACCAATTTATACTCTAAATGATCTAACCTAGTTATTCAAGCTTGATTTAAGGAGTTTCTAGCTCAACTCATCCCAAAAGAACTAGTTCTTAGGGAAAGTGGGGGTCTCTTGGACCATTTCCCCAGAAATGTCACCCCGAAAGTAATGCTTCAGACGATGGTCATTCACTTTGAAATTTGGTCCATTACATGAGACAACTTTAGGGTACCATAAGGAAACACGTGTGCTACGTTGAATGGACCGGACTATCGTGATTTTAGCTTGCCAGAAAAGATTTTCAACCGTGAGTTAAAGAGTAAAACCGAATTTCCAGCTTGGAACTTATGGTTCTTAATCTTGGCATCATGAATTTGCTTAGTTTTCCCTTTGTAAATCAAGTAATTCTCATAGGCATTGTTTCTAAGCTCATCCAAATCATTAAGTCGATCCTTCCTATGTGAACCGACTTTGTTTAAATCAATATTAGCCCAGTTTAAAGCCCATAATGCCTTATGTTACAACTCAAAAGGGAGGTGTCATGCTTTTCCATATACAAGACAATATGGAGGACAACCAATAGGAGTCTTAAAAGCAGTACGAAAGGCCCACAGTGCATCATCTAACTTATCTGCCCAAGAGGTGCGATTCTGTCCCACAGTACGCTCTAAAATCCTCTTAAGACCACGATTAGTAACCTCAACTTGACCATTGGTTTGAGGGTGATACGCGCTAGAAAGTCGGTGTGTAACACCATACTTCTTCATGTCTCTAGTAAGTTGATCATTACAAAAGTGATTCCCGCAATCACTGATAATAACTCGAGGTACACCAAATCTTGCAAACAACTGCTTAAGGAACTTAACCACAACTCTAGCATCATTGGTAGGCAAAGCCATAGCTTCAACCCACTTAGAAACATATTCCACAGCTACTAAGATGTACTTATTCCCTTTAGATGAGGGAAAAGGTCCCATAAAGTCTATGCCTCATAAATCGAATATCTCACACTCTTGGATAAAATTCTATGGCATCTCATCTCTTTGCGTATTTTTTCCTTGTCTTTGAAAAACATCACAGTGTTTACCATTTCTTGAGCATCCATGTAAATCATAGGCCAGTAGAAACCCGAGTCGAACAATTTCTTAGTAGTGTAGTTGGGGCTAAAATGTCCACCATTGGGTCCTTTATGGCAGGCCTCCAAGATTTGGAAAGCCTCATGCCCATCTACACATTTCCTAACTATTTGATCCGCACATTGCCTAAAAAGGTAAGGATCATCCCAAATATAGTATTTCAAGTCCTTGAAAAACTTCTTCTTTTGTTGGGATGTCAAGCCAAATATAAGCACTTTACCAGCTAGATAGTTTGCTATGTCAGCAAACCAAGGGGTATCATCCTCTTGAGTGGAAATAGACATAAGTTCCTCAAGAGACAATGATTCATTAATCTCATGATGTTGTAATTCCCCTTGAAAAGGATCCTCGAGTCTACTTAGATGAGCTGCAGCTAAATTCTCAGCTCTCCTTTTATCACGAATCTCAATCTTAAACTCTTGTAACAAAACCCATCTTAGCAACATAGGTCTTGTTTGTTCATAAGGTACTTTAGGGTAGAGTGTTCAGTGTATACTATGGTCTTTGAAAGAACAAGATAGGGGCGATATTTATCAAAATCATACACTACAACTAACATTCTTTCTCATTAGTAGTATAATTCATTGAGCCTTAGTCATTGTCTTACTCGCATAGTGAATAGGTTGAAATGTTTATTAATATACTGCCCTAAAACTGCTCCCACAGCATAGTCACTAGCATCACACATTAGCTCAAAAGGCAATTCCCAGTTTGGTGAAACCAACACTTGGGCCTTATTCAGTTTTCCCTTACGGGTCTCAAAGGACTATAAACACTCACGTGAGAATATGAAAGGAATCTCTTTTTCCAAGAGATGGGTCATAGGTCTTGCTATCTTAGAGAAGTCTTGTATAAATCTCCTATAGAAGCCTACATGCCCAAGAAAGCTCCTAACTCCTTTTAGAGTGGCAGATGGGGGTAGTTTAGCAATGACATCAACTTTAGCACGATCCACCTTAACGCCAGCTTTAGAATTATTATGTCCCAACACTATCCCCTCCATAACCATGAAGTGGCACTTCTCCAAATTTAGAACAATGTGGGGTTACTCACACATTTTAAGAATTCATTCTAAATGGGAAAGGCAAGAAGTGAATGACTCTTCAAAGACCGATAAATCATCCATAAACAGTTCTATGGTTTTCTCTATTATATCATGGAAAATTGCCACCATACACCTTTGAAATGTCCCATGAGCATTTCATAAGCCAAATGGCATTCTTTTATAAGCAAATGTTCCATAAGGACAGGTGAATGTGGTTTTCTATTGATCTTTTAGGTCAACAGGGATTTGGAAATACCTAGAAAAGCCATCAAGAAAGCAATTGAAAATTTCCCACTAAGCGTTCTAGCATTTGATCTATAAGTGGAAGTGGGGAATGGTCCTTTCTATTAGCATCATTCAAGTTTCTATAATATATACAAACTCTCCACCCAGTAACAAGCCTTTCAGAAATTAACTCGTTGTTCTCAATAGCAACAATCGTCATACCTCCCTTCTTAGGCCCACAATAGACTGGACTAACCCATGGTGAATCAGATATAGGGTATATCATGCCAGCATCTAGAAGTTTGATAACTTCTTTCTTGATTACTTCATGAATTTTTAGGCTTACCCTTCTTTGATTTTGCATTACAGGTCTAAAGTCATCTTCCATAAGGATCTTATGTTTGAAAAAGTTGGGATCATTCCCTCTAATATAAGATATTTTCCAAGCAATAGCTTTCTTATGCTTCTTAAGAACCTCAATAAGCTTAGCCTTTTCATCTTCCTTTAAGTCTTTAGCAATGATCACATGTAACTTATCCTTACCCTCTAAGAAAACATACTCTAAATGTGTAGGCAAATTCTTAAGCTCTAAGTCAGGAGGAGTTTCAACGGAAGGCTTAGTCAAATTAGGGGTCATCATTTATAACTTTATTAGGAGATGGTGGAGAGAAAGGATCTCCATTAAGCAATTTCTCAATGGTACGAAGATCCTCATCCCAATTGATGGGATAATCATCATCTCTTAAGTAGTTAGCCTCAAATTCCTCTAAGAGGAAATCACTCTCTCTAAAAGGAGTCAAGGAAGGAGCAATAGAGGCAACGATCTCAACTTGTGGAATCTCATAATTCCCAGTTTGGCAAGCCTCGTTAAAATGTTCATTACATACTTCATCAAGTACATCAATGACATTCACGTTCTTGGGCTTATGTGATTTCTAATATAGCTTCCCCATATTAAACACAACCTTATCCTCTCCTACTCTCATAATTAACTCTCCCTTAGCAACATCAATGAGGGTTCTCCCAGTCCTTAAGAAAGGTATCCCAACAATCAAAGACACATGAGGGTCCATATCATAGTCCACAACAACAAAATCCACAGGGAAAGTAAACTTATCAACTCCCTCAAACACATCCTCAACTATCCCCACAAGATAAGCAATCGTACCGTTAGCTAATTTTAAAGTCATCTTCCCGGGGGTAAGCCTAAGAAGTGATTATTGCTTCCACACAGAAAAGGCATCAAGTTAATACTGGCTTCTAAGTCTGCTAAGGCCATATAGTTTTCCACCCTAGGGAAGTTACAAGGTATTAAGAATCTGCCAGGGTCAACAAGTTTAATGAGTGATTTCTTTAATAAGACCGTAGAGCAATTTTCATTCGAAGAGGTATTATGCACATAAATTAACTTCTCCTTGTTAGACAAGAGGTCTTTAAGCATTTTAGCAAATTTGGGCATCTGAGCAAGAGCCTCAGCAAAAGAGATAGTGATATTTAATTGTTTAAATATTCTCAAAAAGTTTGAAACTTATCATCTTTGTTTTTCAATTTCTCCTTCATCAACCTTGAAGGGTATGTGATATTGGGTTTTTGGGTAGAACGTTGAGGAGAGGGTTTTGGAGGAGTCTGCTCAGGCACAGCCTCAGGTGTGGTCTAAAAAAGTAAAGGGCCAGTCAAAGGTGGTATAACAAGGAGTGGCTATGGGAGGAGTCACTGAAGGGGGAGTAAAACTCATTATTACCTCTGGGCCTTGTCTCTCCTTTATTGGCGGAGAGATGGAAGGTCCCATAGTGGTTTTCCCACTCCGAGTTGTGATAACATTCACATTGGCTCTAGGGTTAGTTTGGGTATAAGAGGGCAATGCACCTTAAGGTATTTGGTTTTTTAATAGTAACATGTACTTTTTATCAGTTGCCTCTTGCATATCTCTAAATTTTCTATCTTGATCATTAAGCTTTCGAAGAATTAAGTCAACTTGATGGTTTTGAACATTTCCTTGATTAAATCCTTGATTTGTAAAACCTTGGTTTTGAAATGGAGGTTTATTATGAAAACCTTGATTATATCCTTGATTATAAAAACCTTGGTTTTGAAAACCTTGATTTTGAAAACCTTGCTTTTGGCCTTGAAAGTTATTCCCTTGAAATTGATTTTGACCCCTCAAATTAGCATTCCCTTGAAAATTTCCCCTATACTGAACTTGGTTTCTTTTTTGAACTTGGTTATTTTGACCTTAGGGTTGGGGTGGGTGGTGGGGTGGAATACCAAGTGGAGCAAGGTAGTTATTAGACTTATAGGCAAGTGATTAAGATTAATATTAGGTTTAAAATGAACCCTCCCATCATCACTATAAGCATAACATTCTCCTTGGGGTTCATTATACACTTTATCACTATTCAAATAAGAATGAGGTCCACCACAAGTCTCACATTGGTATTGCATGGCATTGATAGTGTTAGTAGGAGGAGTGCTAGCCAATTTGGTATAAAGATCACAAAGTTTATCAATCTTTTGATTAGTCTCTTTAGCAATTTGAATATATTTATTTGAAAGAGTAGTACTCACTCTACTAGCACTTACCACTTGGTTTCTTGCTCTACTCTTGGGACCTTGGCCTTGTTTTCAATAATGTCTAAAGCAACTTGTGTGGACTTAACAAGAAGATCAAAACCATGATTAGGGAACTTTCTTAACAACTCTTTAAATTCATCCCAAGATTCACTAAAGGTTTAATCACGTTTTTGTTCAAAATCAATTATTTGATTTCTTAAAGCAATGGTACATGAGGGTGGGAAAAACTCGTTTACAAACTTTTTTCTTCAAATCATCCCAAGTAAGTATGCTATTAGAAGGTTCCTTATCCAACCAAATCCTAGCTTTCCCCTTTAGAGTAAAAGGGGAAAAGCATAAGTCTAATCACCTCAGGTGAGACCCCATTGTATTTTACAGTATTACTCAATGACAAAAACCTCTTAATATGGTCATGTGGATCATCCATAGAACGACCCACAAAGGGTATGGCAGATACCATATGTATAATCACAGTCTTAAGCTCATAATTATTCGTAGGTATATCAGGTATCACAATAGAATTAGCATTGCCATCCACATGGGATTGCAAAAACTCAAGCTTAGGTCTATTATCCATGACTTTGTTCTCAGCTCGATTCTCGGGATCGTCTTGACGTGTCACGGTACGTCTATTCTTCCTCTTGGGAGGAAGTGGTATACCAGGTGGTATGTTTGCAAGCGCGCGTGTGCGCATGTAAGTAAAACCGAGGAGTAAGGGGAATGCCCTTTGTGACTTTGAGAGGGAATGGTTATCCAATCGAGGTGGAACTGGTAATATCCACAATATAATATACTAATTGGGTGACACACCACTCACTACTATCACCTTCGAAAGAATAACACAGGAGCGGAGGGACGAGGTGACTCGAAGCACTTAAGAGCCTTCTCTTTTTGAATGTGAAATACACTCTCCTTATACCCCCCACACAGTGACTTCTTTCCTAGATCAAGTAGATTGTAGTATTTATCTATTGTGCCTTAATTAAGTTTGGTCGATACACGTGAATAGCACCGGAACTCCGCGACTCACGGTGTATTGCTAGTAAATACTTATGGAGGTAGGTAGATTGGTTGTTCTTATCTACGTATACGTATTTACATATACTACGTAAAAGAAAAATATTTTTGTATTTTTGTATTTTTTTTAAGACAATAATATTCACAAGAAGTGAGAAAAACGAAGTAATATCTATAGTAATATATAGGTAATATTTTTGGTGTAACGCTTAGGAAAGAGTTACTTTTAGATTTTTTTTTAAAATTTTTCAGGTGCAATTCTTAGGAGAGAAATTGCTTTTGTAATTATTTTATTTTTATTTTTTTATATTTTTATATTTTTATATTTTTGATTTTTTAATTTTTTATGTTTTTGTTTGCAAACAAAAAATAACGTTCACAAAATGAACGGACCCCAAAATCCAATACGTCTCAAAAGAAATTGTAATAACCCGAATTTAACGCCATTATTTTACCCTAACTATGTTACCGATTTTGAATTTCTAGGTGAATGTAAGTATTGAATTGTTTGACGGTTTAAGTTGAAACTGGTGATTGAGCCTTTATTTGATGTTTTGACGAATGGAATTTATCCGATAAATAATCGAGAAGTCGAGAATGCCATATTTTAGCCGTAAGAGCTATTATTTTTATTTTTAGTATTTTTCGACTTATGGTCGTATTTGGTTGAAAACGAGTCGAAAACGTGTTCTTATAACTCGTTATGCATTAATTTAATTATCGAGCTCGATATTTAATTATAGTGAATTTTAATTGGTAAAACCGAGCCGGTGCTCTTTATCTTTATTCATCCCCGCGGCTCAACACTAAACCAAGCACACCCTTATTTTACTTATTATGTTGTCTAGCAAAACTTGTTGCCAAACACCCCTTTTATATTTCACTACTAATACTACTAGATTCTTACACATACTTTCCTTGTTATTTAGACAAAAAAGTAGTTCTTTCTCCTCTGTTTGACACCACCATCATCACCATCATAATCACCATCAATTTTTATTCACCAAATCACAATTAAATCATCCAAAATTATTCATCTATTATTCCTAATTAAATCGCACCAACAATTTAACATGATGCATGTGTTTTAGAAAAATTAAAAAATCAAGAAATCATCAATGGTGGTGTAATCTAAATTTTGTGCTTGGGAAGTGTTAAGGGTCGATAAATATTGCTAAAAACAAGTGTGGTGCAACCAAAATCAAAGTTCTTGATCCTCTATTGGTGTTGGGTGTAGCCGTGTGAAACCAAGAACCCATTAGGGTTGTTTGATTTTGATTATCTTGATACTTGAAAGATTTTGTAAGTCTTTTGCTTATCTTTTTAATACATTGGATCAATTATGTATGTGCATGTAGTTTGATCATGTTCAAGAATCCATAGGAATGAATGTATGTTAGTGTTTGAAAGTTCTTGATGATTTTAGTTTATTAGTGTTGATATTAGGGTAGTTTGATTGTGTAAGAATTGATTTTGGCGATGTCACTTATTGATGTGAGGGGTTTAATGATACTTAAATTTAGGCAGAAAGTTTTTTATTATTTCAGCAAATTGAAAGTGTTCTAAAATGATTTGCAGCTTTGGAATATGTTAGGCGTCGTCCATACGAACATTTCGATGTATGGCACGGCTCTTAGCTCTTAAAAATGAAGTTTTGGCGTCTATTTGAAAGTTGTAAAAGTTAAAAATCATATTTTACATTATAGAAATAATTAACTGCTGTGCAGAATCTGCATGGGCAAAATCGTCCATTTCTGGTCCGTTTCAGTGTTCGAGTAAAACTGTGAAGTTGTTTAAAATATCATTTTACATCTACCGCGGGGAAAGTTGTCTTTAAACTGAACATTTAGGGGTCTTCTAGATAATTTAAAACCTGCGGTTTTTTTTTAAATCGTCATTTTTGACATATCTGATGCGAGGAGTAAATCTGTTAATTCTGGTCCGTTTCGGTCATCGACCGAAACACGAAAGTTGTTCAGAATGTCGTTTTACTTTTATCGCGTAGGAAATCAGACTTGGAAACGAGTAATAACGGGGTAAAAGTTAAAAGTAAAATATGATATTTTAGTGGCAAAAGCGTAGTTTCGCGCAGAAACTTGCATGGGCATTTTGGTCAGTTTCGGTTGAGTTTCGGGTCTCGGGTAAATCTGAAAAGTTGTTCAAAATGTCGTTTTGCATCAAAATGCTTTACTCTTGAATCGTGAAAATGTCATATAATGACTCCTCAAGTCCGGGTCAGAATTAAGTTATAGTTGACTAAAAAGTCAAATTAGCGAATTTTTCCATGTATGCATTTTTATTAGATTCTTTTTGCTGTTGATTCTTAAGCACTTATTTGCACTACATCTTAATACATATATACAAGTATAAAATATCAATTTTCGTGTTATACTATTTTTAGTGTGAGATTTAAGTACGTCCAACTATTATAGGTCGCAGTTGATTCGTTGACATTCGTCTACTCGTCTCAAAGAACTTATTGTTACTTACTTCTTATCAAGGTGAGTCTATAGTATCGCTTTTATACTATCTTATAAATGATTTTAACCCGCGAGGGGGATACATGCTATTTGAAATAAATGGAACACAAGTCATGATTGATTGTTTGGACCCGAATGGTTATTTAGATTGGAATATTGCCTTGATTGTATTGAGTAATAGTTGCTAAAGACCTAAATTCATGAACCGTTAACTATTGTTTAATCCTTGTGTGGGTTGGAAATAGCCGCTTGAACAATTAATAGATCTATTGGATTGACGACCCTACTAGAATATTGAACAACAGCGACGCAAATTAGCGACCAAATGAGCCCGTCACAAAAAAATAGTTGGTAGTGACAGATTAGCGAAAAAGTAGTGAACAACAGCGACGCAGATTAACTACAAATTTATCTTTGATAAACTAGCGTCAAAGTAGTGAAGAGTTAGTAACAAAATTAGAGACGATTTACACATCCATCACAATTCGATCGCTAAATATAATCATACAGAGACAGGATTAGCAACTAACATAGATTGAAACTATTAGCGACATAATGATGATGACATATTAATGGACTTTGTTTAGTCGTCTCAAATACGTCACTAAATTTGTACACTTACCTGCGGATTAGCGACAGACTTGGGTATATACATTTAAATTTATGGGTAACAACGATATGGTAACTACCAAGAATTAATCCCTCTTTATTAATCACATATTTTAGTAAAAAAAATGTATGTCGCACGCGCACACACATACATATACTCTTATTATATTAAGTTTATACATAGTTTAATTATTCATAACGTTGAAATTTGTTTTCGTCTTTCTATTACGTTGATTAAATTTGCAGTGCGGTTAACTTTCTTTTTATTTTTAACTTATTTACACTTAAGTATCATAAAAAATCAAATATTTTTCAATAACTAAGGCATTGAAAAATGTTAAACTTTCAGTGTCTCACAATATCTTTTACAATGTTTTACCACATGAAATATGAAAATATTATGTTGTTGTAATAACTTATTGATCATAAGACTTTTAATTATCACATTCGTATATTTTAATATGTTCATTAAAACTGACTTTGCATAACTATGTGACTTTGCACAATAACTTTGTTTTGTGTGACTCTGCATCTATGTTCATTAATATGTTTCAGTTATGCATCTTAATTTGAAGAAAATAAATAAAGTAAAGGCAAAATGAGAAATTACGTTTTCCTTAAAAAAATGCATATTATAATACTCCACGATTTGTTATCCAATCCACAATTAACAAACCTAGTCACCATCTCTCTCACACACCCTAACCACCCTTTAGTCTTTCCAGTTTATCCGAATACTTGATGTATGACATCGACTGTTATGGTGGTTTTTTTTATCTAGATTCGTGGAGCCCATGCCATCGTGTATCCGAATATTCGATTGTAGATCTGATCCTCGAAAACAACAAACATAAAATAGATCTGATGATAATCACAAATCTGTTTCGTGTTATACTGCTTGGATATGCAGGTTATTAATCTATTTATTTAATTCATGTGTGGTTTTATGCATAACTGTTATTATGATTTTTTACGATTTTAGATCCATTCTCAATGTACTTAGATGGTTTATATATCTGTTTAATTTTTTTGAGTCATGCACCTGGTGGTTTCAAAATATGATGGTGGTTTCAAGTTACAAAGTGTGGAAGATATCACTAGTGTGAATCAAGTCGATGTGTAACAAGGCTGCTACATGTGTTGTGTCTCTTGCACATGTCTTTAGCTTATGAAAGTGTGTTATATACTCGAAAATACATGTACACGAGCAACTACTATCTCACAAAATAAAAGTGTGCATGCGTGTGTGAAGTGTGTAATAGTTACTTTTTGTGACTAAATCTTACATGGAAGTAATCATTGTCTATATTGTTTGTATATTTGTATGTCGTTGTAAGTAATTTAACAAATAAATTTTTGAGTACCTTAATTAGTGACATTGGTTATCGATAGGATTGTAGGGTAACAGATAATGAAATGAGAGATGCAGCTGGTCTGACCTTCGTTTCCATGACAAAATGTCATTTCCAAGAATGAGCTTTGCTCACTTAGGATGGAACCAATGGCACGAGGTAACGAAATTCTATACCAATGTACTGTCCTTAAATATTTACCATCTGCTAGCAGTGTTAATTGAAGTGTGCTCATACTTTAGAACTTGATAAATTGCATCTTCTACAATTAAAAGGCCCCAAGATCAAGTATGTAGAAGCTAGAAATGATGGGCTTAGTTTCATGTCTTTTTTTATTAACGTATCTTGGATACACAACTTGTATATTTTGTTTGAGACATACTATTTTTAAATCAAATTCAGTTTTGTAACATCTCCTAATCATTACCAATTTGTGCTTGTTATTTAGGTATGCTTTGGTCTACTAGAAACGCCATTTCTCCTAAGCGTATGGATGGTTTCATGGGCCCTCGTTGTGTTCAGATTAAGAATGTTCTCGATGTTGCTCAGGTTGCCTCTGCTGTTGCTCCTCCTGCTGATGTATGTGCAAGGAAAAATAAAACATTTATATGATGTAAGTTCTTTTATTTTATTTATGTGAGCCATTTTGTTTAGTTATAAAAAAAGCTAAGTTGTGGTCCACTTCTTTGAAATTAGAAACTTGCGTAACGTGTTTCATCTGTAATTCTTGATTAATTGATTATACTTTTTTGTATTACAGCAAGGAAAGGCACCTTAAAATACTTGGCTAGCAAAGAACAACCATGGCGGACTAAAACAATAAAAATGCAGACGCCAAATACATGTTTACACATGAAACATAAAGCTACCATTAAGCTCATTTTTGGATGGCAGCTTATTTTTGGATGTCGGCTTATTTTTGGATGGTGGTATGCAGTGTGGTAGTGCAGAAGACTACGCGGTTCCTTTGGCCATAAAATTCATGTGTACAAGATGTACATCCTCAGGATCGAAAGATGTTCAGGTGTGTTCCTTTTTTTGTATACAAACAAATTCTAATTTCTCAATCCTTACTTTTTACTGCTAGAAGTATCACATGTGTTTACTTTATTAAATACTAGGTTAGACACCCTGTTCTACACCAGCTAGCTATGAAATATTGAAAACCTATGATCTTTTAGGCACTGATATAGCAACAACAATGCCTAATGTTTTGTATATGAATATTAAAAACTACATGATAGCTAAATAAAACAAATACTAAACCTATGATGTCTCTGAATATTGGACTTTATGGGACTTTAAACTTGTTTTAGGAGATATAGAGCATGCCATCAGTTGGCACCTTCTTCATATGTAGGTCTGAAGTCTTTTTTTAATACATATAAACTCCTTAATCATATTTCAGAACTCTTTGGATACATGGATCTTTGAAACGGCTTAATATAACTACTTATGTGCATGTCGTAAAAATGAGCTACTTATGTGCATATTGTGTTATAAGGAAACACATAAGGATGTTTCTGAGGTGTTGGAACCACATATCGGATTAGATAGGGGAAATAAGCAATTTTTGATTAACAGTTTGAGAGTGGATCAACACAACTGATTATTTGAGAGCCATAACCAGTTTTAAAAAGCAATTCGACGCATCTCTTATATGGAGGTAATGATTTGATCACTTGGTTCATATTTTTACTGTATTTGAATTTTTTGTAGCACTTTTGTAGTCTATATGGTATTGATTTGTCCATATACTTTTGTCTTCTTTTTGGAAGAGGAATGATATTTATATGAATAAAGTATAGAGTAATTTCGTGTTAAGTTTTATTGAAAAAATAGGAATATGCTAATAACACCTTTACATGACCAGATACCTCTATTTTAGAGAACTAATATTTGAATTGGTATATTCCATAAGTAACTATCTTGATGGTGTTCATGGAGAGTTAAAAGAAGAATTGAAGGAAGAAATGAAAGTCGATCTCAAGGAAGAAATGAAGAATAAGCTCAAGGAAGAAATACGTGGAGAGCTAAAAAAAGATATACGTGAACGGGTCAAGGATGAAATGCGTGTAGAATTTAAAGAAATGCTTGTCGATCATGGTATCACAAGTCATGTTACCCGCAAAAAAAGAAGCAAGGTAATGCAAATGGTAGTGCATCTTGAACATTAACCATTACACTTTATGAAGAGCTTTAAATGTTCTTACTTTTATGTAAGAGAGATTCTTTGGTTTACATTTCCTTTTATATTATCGAAGATCAAATGTTAGTTTTCTTTTAAATATGCTTGTTATTTGATTTGGATATTGCTTATTAATTTATTTAAGTGTGGATTTTGTGACTATTATAAGTGATTGTATTTATTTGTGTGGCATCTTGAACAATTAAATGTTATTTTTCTTTTAAATTGCATCTCTAGTAACAACGTGATAACGAAAAAATGGTTGGTCGATTATTAGAAATGGATTAGCGACTACTTTGTCGTTACATTTAGCGACAGAAATTTTGTCACCAAGCCGTCACTCTATGGTCGAATTAAAGTTCTTTTGAGCAACTTTATAAAAGCAACAGCGAGGGCCTAGAGACCAAAAATCCGTCGTTGAACTCAAATACATTTGTCGCTTAGTTTGTCTCAAAAAATTTGCGAGGCCCTTTTTTGCGACGGAATTTATTCGTCACTTTTCCGTCATTGTAGGGCTTTAGCGACGGGATAGCGATCAAAACGTTCGTTGCTGATACCAGATTTTCTAGTAGTGAGACGAGAGCTAGTACGTTGAGTACCCTCTGCGGACGGATTACTTGTGTTAAAAAAGGTATAATTTGCAAAGAATACCCAAGAGGGGCAATGGTTTTACTTCAATCACGCCGGCAAATTGGCGCGGGTGATTAGTTTATAGGGTCGGTGTCATGAGCTTAAATACAATCACTTAACTTTTGCTATAATATTAAATGTTGGAATGATAGATTGTATGCGTTACAATGCTACTGAATGATCATGATTGGTTTTTATACTTGTGTTCAAATGTTGATTTGCAAAACGTATAGACTCGCTCAACCGTTGTGTTGACCCTTTTTAGCATGTATTTCAGGTAATCAAGATGGATAGCAGTGGAGCATGCGAGGAGGGAGTTGGTGCTTACTTGTCTAACTTTAATTATTTTTCATCCTTTTTAAATGAATTATTTACTTAAAAGTCTTTTGATGAACATGTGGTTTTGGTAACGGTTTTTGGGACTAAACGATACTCTGATGGTATCTTTTGGGATGGAAAATATTTTAGACAATGTCGTATTTATAAATTTAACGTCTCTTTTGAGATCGTTTTCTATGATTGTGTGTGATGTGCTATGAGTAACGCCCAATGTGGACATTCCGCTGCGTGGTAATTTGGGGGTGTTACAGAAATCGTCAATCGTAACGATAAGAACCGGCAGCAGCGCCATTTGATAATTCAATTTTAGTATCGTTTTTCTCTCGAATCTAATTGAATTGATATCCGGTTTACAATATAAGACTTAATTGTTTTCGGTTTAAGTTCGTAACTGGGTATCTATTTTACTAAACACAAAGCACGTAAAAATGGTAAAAATAGGTATAGACGTATATTACTACACTAAAACAAATTGCAAGTACAACTTTTAAAGCACAAAGTTCAATTTCCAAACAAATTGTAACAATATTAACTAAAAATAACAAACTGCTAAAGTATGAGGACTAACAACAAAAATGTAACTACCTTTTAAACTAGTAAAACTGAAATAACCAAAATAACAAACTATAGGGTGCAAATAAAAATATAACAGAATATAAACTAATTTTAACAAACTCGCTAGGGACTAAAATTTAATTATCAAACTCTTTTAAATAAAAACCGGCTTATAGGCTGAATAAGCTAGAACTAGAGCTACAGTGAACCAATTAAGCTGAAATCCGTTTTAATCTTTCTAAAGTTGAAAATGAGCTAGTGAAACTTAAAATGACAAGCTGAAATAAGCTACAACTGCTTATTTGATTTTTCTAAATGTTCACGTCGTATGAAAAACGTATCTACACATATCCAATTAAAATAAGCTTTTAAACAAATTTTAATAAGCTAGAAAAACTAAGACCTATCCAAGAAAATCCAGATTTCACCTACAGAATAAGCTGAAATTGATGATTAAGCAAATTTGGCTTATTTGACCCGGTTTGACTTTTATTGACTTTTTGTGAAAACTTATCTGATGACTTTTTGGACTTACAAAAATAATATTGAACTATTTTTGTAGAAGGTCTAAAGCAAGAAAATCACAGATAAGCTAGTTGACTTATGAGGAAAAGTTGATTATGAAAACAGTGTGATAAGACTACTCTTAAGCTAAATTGTGACTTATTGAATAAGCTACAAACAAAATCACCAACTAGAAAATTGAAACAGACATTTTAGGCTATCTAAAACACTAAAATACAACCTCTAACACTAACAAATGAAGAACTTATGGTCTCTTGGATATGACTGTTTATGTTATTCCTTTATCTGATCAAACCACAAGTGTTTCACACTTTTTACCTGTTTGACTAACAAACTTATTTTAAGATGACTAATTTGAGGCTATTATTAGACTACAATTAAGATGTCACAAAGCTTAATATCACAATTACAACTGCACTCGCAAAAACAGCTTATCCAAACAGTCCTTTTACACTAGACAAAAATATTTAACAAATAACTGATGAGGAATAATGAACTACAGCTATGATAGATCAACAAGTGAATATAACAGATCAATTACAAGAGATTAAAACATGAATGAAGCAAGTTGCATAGCAGTTACAGCTCAAATCAATTTGGACTAGAATAAATGCAAAAAGTGTAAGTAAGCTTAACCATTTCATCCGAAGGGGAGTCCTTTGATGATGAACCTTTCTATGATCTACTCACCATCACTAAATCTACACCAGATCAACATCTCCTAATCATCACCACTAGATCAACAAAATGTTGCTACTAGGCTCTACTAAATGTGAACAACAAGCTCTCTCAATAAATCTTGAAAAACTGAATGTGAACAACAAGCTCTATCAACAAATCATCTTCATCAATGTAACAGTAGAATCCATGGGAATCATAACTTCTAGAACAGTAATGAAGAAGATTAAACCAAGAAAAGTAATTTTATTGAATAATGGAGGAAGTTGTTACGAAACGGTTACAAAGGTTCTAACAAGCTAAAAAGGAAAAGCTACTTTAAGATATAAAGCTACACTAACTGGTTAAGCTAGGAATTAAGAACTAAGTGAAAAATATAGAGTACAAGTCCTATTTATAGCCAAACAATGAAAGAAGAGGTGGCGTTGTATTGCTGTTGACATATTTAATGTAGTAGGAGAGTGTCATGTGGAAAATACGATGTTAATAAATCTAGGGTTCATATCCATTAGCAGAATTGGGGAAAGTTGGATAAGTGGAATTCAGTCTAATTGAATGATTGGGATGTAGAGGATGTCATTGCGAGACTTTTTCCTTCTTTAAGCTTCCTATAAATCCTCACCATTCTCCTTCAAATCGCGTCCAAAATAAAGTGACGACGTGTCAATATATCGTTGGCTGATATATATTCACACGGATCGTTATCCGGTGAAATAGTGCAATCTGTGTGAAGTAGAATGCTTGGTTTTGATTGGCTGAAAGGGTGAGAGTGGGACTAATAATATCCGAGTATTAAATGCGCTACTATTTAGACCTGGTACTAAATGAGTTTGATTCTTGATCCGTGTGACAAGTAATGGGATCTTCTCATTGTTCCACCTCAACAAATCTTTCCAAAAATAACAATATCATCCCTTGAGTCTTCCATCTTTGGCAGTTTGTAATAAGCTCGTTAAAACTTTGAAACTTTGTCATTTCTAGCCCTGCACTTTGAGAATCATCAACTTTGGCCCATTATCTTCATGTCTTGATCACTTTTGGTCCTTATTCACCCTCTTTTGTCTTTTCCTTCAAGATATTGCTATGAAAATCCGCGTTTATCTTGTCAAGTATCTTTTTGCCTACATAAACACATAACACACGAATACTACATAACTCCGTCTTTTTAAAAACATGAATGTGTATTTCTTCCATTTTTAGAGGTTTAATATTGTAACACCCCCAATTTCATATCATAGCAGCGGAAGGGTCATTGGGTGTTACTATTATGGTTTAATCTCAATATCATAGAAAACGCCTCAAAAACGAGTCGTTTTAATAAAACGTACATCCATTCATTATTCAAAGGTAAAACAGTTCACACACGGTCCCAAATAGTTTTAAGTTTACACAACATAACAAACGATAAAAGTTTCTTTGAATGGACATAGTTTAGAAAAGCGGGCCAAAACATTTCACAAGCAAGCTACACGAAACCGCCTTTCTTTGAGTGCCTTCTTCATGGACCTGAGATAAAACATGTTATAAAGTCAACAAAAATGCTGAGTGAATCTATATAGTTTAAATTTAATAAACGAACACAAGTATTCTGAATAAACCTTCAATGGTTGACAATCATGTGGATCAGACATAATCATCGTTGTTATTACATAAGTCTCGTGACATTGAATGTTAACATATATTATTTCAGCCCAACACACCTAGCCAAGTGCGTATTGTTAAACATGGATTCACTAACAACACGGGTAAAAGATCCGGAGGTCGGGGAGGATAGAAGTGTTGTTTAGCCATGGTAGAGAGAGAAACAAAAGATACTAGAAAAGTGTGTTTATTCTAGTGAGAGAAAGGAAAAGAAAGAAATGATAAGCCTCACCCCTCCATGGAAGTATGGAGGGGTTTATATAGCCCGGGACTTGGACTTTACATATGACAATATTAGTCCCTACAAGTCCCGGCTATGAAACTAATGTAATTCCGTTAGTCGCACACATTTTAAGGCTAACAATCTTCCCCCAATGTGGAGACATACGGAATTACTTACAATGTTCCTAACAAATGCAAATACAACAAAAATATGACAATATTAAGTTTGCTTCCAATGCTGAGGATGACACGGTTGTCTTCAAGTCTTCTAGAAAAACTTATACCCCAGTTTGTTGAGGAACCATTGTATCATGTATGAACTGGATTAACTTCCCCCCAATTCATACCACATGTCTTGAAAAGCTTTCTTCATAGACTTCTTTTTTACGAAGCTTCTGAATCAGCTTCCCCCCAAACCAATATCCCAGTCTTGAGCAGAACCTGTAGCTTGAGCAATCTTCTATCTTTGACATTTAAAGTGCACAGCGGAATTATGTAGAAGAAGAAGAAAATCACACCAAGTAACTACTACCTTGACATTTTTGGTCTTAATGATTATGTGTTTGGGGGAACATGTAAGAAATCAGCAACAAATCTTCTCACGCTTGTAGAATACTTCCCCCTGGAAGTTGAACTAAGTACTCCAGAGTGGGAACTAAGTCTCCAAAGTACACGTTCTTCCCCCATGATGGTGACAAACTCTCGAAAGCATCATCTGACGTGTACGGTCAAAATCGCGAGATGTTCTTGTCGAAAGTATGATGGTGACGAACACTCAGAAGCATCATCTGACGTGTACGCTCAGAATCGCGAGATGTTCTTATCAAGAGTAAGAAGGTTAAGAACACTCGGAAGCATCATCTGTCGTGTACGCACAAAATCGTGAGATGTTCTTGTCAAGAGTATGGTGGTTAAGAACACTCGGGAGCATCATCTGACAAGTACAATCAGAATCGCGAGATGTTCGTGTCTGAAGTAGAAATCTTTGTTGACATTTTGTAGCTCAAGTTGCTCGTGAGAATTGTTTGCTGATCACATCTCTACTCTTGTACTCTCTGGCTAAACTTACCGACCTCGTATTCTTTCGGCTATTTGTAGTGACCACTGGTGAAGTAAACCTGATATTCCAAACTTGAAACTGAAGTACAATCTCCCAAATTTGTTACTTACGCTTAGCACTTGTGTTGATTGACGAACGGTGCAGAGAAACGTCTCTTAGTACCTTATACATAAAAGAAGAGAGAAGTATAAGATGTAAAACACCTCTTGAAATACCCACAACTACAGGTGAGTGTGACACTGAGCACTACAACGTAACTCCTTAAGTGATAGTTGTCCATGTCGTCGACCATCCACCCCTTGATAGTGGAAACTAGATAAATCAAGTCTCAATCATAAATGCTGAAGCGAATCATCAATCGATAGAGGGGGTGAAAAGGCTCGACGGTGAATTGAGTAGACGCCTTCGTGATATTCCACTTCACCTTCAAATAATAAATACCAAATCCACTTCGTAATCACTTGACATTACTTTGCCCGAATACTAGCCGTTTTGACAATTTCAGTGAATCTTAAAGGATCGTTTTGGTGTTTGTTTGTTATTGTTGTGTGTTTGTCATGTTTTGTTGTGTTTGTGTGTGTTAACTAGAAAACTAACGTTGACTAAAAGAAATGAGAAGCGATCAAACGTTGTCTAGCTAACTTTACTTTGAAGCCCAACATCAATCATATACCCAACTGATACGCGGATCGACCTCCGCGGTGAGGTCGTCAAAAACTTTTTCGAGAATTAGGTTTACAATACGAGGGTTTTCTTAGATCGGTGATGGATGCCCGACTAAAAATTTATATAATCATCACAAAAATCCAATTTGCCAATACCCGTCATGATATTATTTTTCGTTGAAAGGTCCTCGATCCAACCATCAATTGAAATACCCCGTCTAGTAAAAAATTGACCCATTCCTTATCACAACCTTACCTTCGGCCCATCACAAGTTAAACAACCCGGTCCATCAGTGAAAATTAGGGATATATAACTTAACAAACCCTAATAAAAGTCACTCTTACCCAAACATAATATTAAAATCATAGCCGCTTGCTAAATATCCTCTCAGCTTAGAAACCATCGCCTCCCAAACTCATCTAATCTGCTTTTCCCAGTATCCAAAATACTCCAAGAACAGATTACCTACATCAAATCGAAATGACTTCCACCTAACCATTCGTGTATCACTGCCCTTATTCCTTTCTCGTAGACACAGAGCTACAGATCCATCGCGTCAAACATTTAATAAATGAAATAAGTCCATGAATTTCATGTCAATCTCGACGCAGCATCAAGACCTGTAACGGAGGTCACGGGTAGGTTATCGTTTGATTGCATGTGACATATTTCGATTTTGAACAAATAAAAGATGGATGTGAACAAACTTGTTCATGATCAATCTTTAATTTTCGTAAATTAAAAGAGGCTTTCACCTCGATATACATCAATGATGAGTTAAAATTCGTGGTTTGGAATCTTTACAGATCTTGACAATACAGTCAAATCACGAATTGAATCTGAGATAGAGGAATATTTTAGAGCAGCAGTTTCTTTTCTTTTTTTTTCATTTTAGATCGAATGTGAATGATGTAGCAGATGGGTTTGAGGTTGTGTTAGATTAGGATTAGATCTGGTTTTGTTGTCAGTTGACTTGAGTCATCGCAATGTTTTCAGATTTAAGCACAAGTCATCGCAATATTACGAGTCACCATCGGAATATTTCTGAAAAAGGCATCGCAATGTTTTGGTTATCAGTCCATCGCAATAATGCTTTATCCATCGCAATAAACCAAAATCCATCGCAATGTTGAAAAAATTTTGGCAGCATGTCGACATGAATGCCATTGCGATGGATCAAGCCACCCATCGCAATGAGACCCATCGGAATGAGTCCCATCGCAATGGATATAACCCTACCCATCGGAATGTGTAAAAATACCCCATCGGAATAAATCCGAAAAACGAAGCCGTCGGAAAATCCATCTGGAAAAGCATCGGAATATCCATCTGAAAAAGGGTTTTGACCACCTTTTTTTGTAGATACCCAAAAAATTTGATCTGCCACCTTTTTTATTTCTGTCCTTTTCCAATAAAAAATGATAAGTTTGTTGGGACAAAGGAACAGGTTTACAAAGATGTATTACAAGACAAAACATGACACAGATTCGACAAATCTTGATATATTTGGACAACACTGATAAGAAATAGATAGAAAATGAAACAGAAAGTTGATATTTCAAGATAGGAATTGATAAAAAATTACCAACCGTGAACGAGAATTGTACGAAATCTGATAACACGACACAAACATGAACCACACGGATCAAAAACACGAAACTGTGAGACAAAAACACGAAACACCCCCGGTTAGCTCTGATACCAATTGTTAAACATGGATTCACTAACAACACGGGTAAAAGATCCGGAGGTCGGGGAGGATAGAACTGTTGTTTAGCCATGGTAGAGAGAGAAACAAAAGATACTAGAAAAGTGTGTTTATTTCTAGTGAGAGAAAGGAAAAGAAAGAAATGATAAGCCTCACCCCTCCATGGAAGTATGGAGGGGTTTATATAGCCCGGGACTTGGACTTTACATATGACAATATTAGTCCCTGCAAGTCCCGGCTATGAAACTAATGTAATTCCGTTAGTCGCACACATTTTAAGGCTAACACGTATATTTCTCTTATACAATTGCATCCGATGTTTCATTACTAGTGCATCACAACACCACGCGATAGCTAGTCGCGACCGGACTGGGCTTCACCCCGATAGATCTATCCATAGTATTAGCGTTCATTCGATTAACAATTCATGATTCAGTGGGTCTTTTAAGGCTAGAAGCAAACTTATATAAATAACGTTCATCTAGCATACAATCGGGTCCTTTGTGTTCTATTTTAAAAACAAGCATGTTATCCCCCTCGCGGGTTTTAAAAATCTTTACAAGATAGTATAAAAGAGAGGCTATAGACTCACCTTGGTACAATAGTAGTAATGCGACGATCGACGACGATAAGTGATGCCCGTTAAACACGAAGACCGTAATCTACCAAATAAGGTGCGTTCGTTAATAAATGACTCAAGTATAAATAATACTTAAATAATACAAAACTCAATTTATAAAACCATGACAATCCCAAAAATAATAATAGTACAAGTGTACTTCTATACTCCTTTTTCATGTTAACTTTATTAGACTATATGATCAATAAAAATCTGCCGGTACTTACCGAAAGTACAAGCTCATTTGCCTTACTTAAACTATTTCGTTTTCGACGAAACTTGGTCACAAACTCACATATAATATGAATAAGACTCAGTTTAAATTTTATTCAAAAATATTACTGTTAAGACCTTCTGCCCGACAGACCTTCGTGTTATAAAAACCGGACAGGTTTACGCCTTCAACTCGTAAAACCATTTTGACATATCTAAACAACTCCATTTATAAAACCGACACCCGGTTTGAAAATAGACTCATGACCTGAGGTTTAGACTTCAACATCAGTCCTTGAAAATTTTTAAAACTCATTCTATAGTCCCCGAGATTCGATCCAAATATCGACAACAATTTTCGGATTGTGCCAATACTCGTCTCCCGGTACACGAATACTAAAATTGTTGTAACTTCGCACTCGTTTGGAGTTGAAAGTCCTACTTTATATCAAATCGAAGCTAACGAAATTCTCTACGACCCTGTCTTATTAGTTTAGCAATATTATTACAGTAAGTAATTCAAAAATGGCCTTTAAGTTACTGCCTAAAATTAACCATCTAAAAATCATACCAAATCACCATTTTGACCCATTTCAACAATTTACATACTCATAATATTACCCTAATATTATCATAACACATTTATCTAACTCCTAGCACCCTCAAATTCAATCTAATAAGAATCAAATATATAAAAATCATGCATGCAACATCATCCCACTACAAATATAATAATAATAACAACACCACAACTACAAAAATGGATCAAACATGATATTCTTCACCAAAAATTGAAAGAAAAATAAAGTGTATGCATGTGGGAAAATTTTATACCAAAATGAAGCTTATCAAATTTCTAGGATGGGTCTTTTATTAGTTTAGGATGAATCAAAGTAGAAATCAAATTTTTTTGATGGTTTTGGTGTTAGGGTGTACGGCCAAAGGAAGAACAAAAGAGAGGGTGGACATAATTTTGTTAAATATGATTTTTAAATAAAACTAGTTAGTGGAAAAACCTTAAATAGTCCAAGGTTAGGGTATATTTTGTCATTTAGGCATAGTTTTGGGCCAAAAAGTAATTAAATAAGTTAAAGGGTAGAAAATGAATATTTGTCAAAGTTGAAAATATTTACGGGACTCGGGTTTCGTAAAAATACTTTTCAAAAGTTAAAACGCTTCATAAATATAATAATAAAGCTTCGACACGACTTAAAACGTAATTAAATCAAAAACGTCGAAAATATAAAATATCGAGACAATCGATAATAAAACATAAATTTTTGGGCATCCGTCGGTATCGCGATCACTAATAGCTCTCGTCATTCGTAAAAACGTAAAACACGAGAAATAAGGATTAAATATAATAAAATCATTTTTATGATAAATTAAGAATATAATATCGATACCTAACGTATTCCTTGCCGGTTTTCATCTAATCGACATTCTTACGCTAGTTTCATGTTATAATCTTCTCGGTTAGTCGATAATTTAAAATTCTCATTAAATTAAACACGTAATACGTAATAGTCGAGGATTAAAATAACGACCTGAAATTGACGGATTGTCACAAATATAGCATTAATTATGTGTGTTTTCACACTCATCACAATCCTATCTCTCCAGGCATGTCGTACTGTATCTTGCATCTTACTAGTTTATTGGTGTTCTGCTGAGATGAATCGTTGTGCGATACCTAGTGTCGTGTACCAGTCTTTGAAACAGCTACTAGCAACATTTTCCCCTGTGAACTTCTCTGCTTGTTGGTCTACAATCGATGGGGATGGATTGATTTTCCCTCACCGGGTAAAGTAGACCATTACGGCCCTTAAAGGTCCAACTTCACAAAATGGGAAAGAAAAAATACCTTGATTAGAAAATAGCCTTTGTGGCGTGACAGGTAATGACTCATATAGGTCTGGCAATATTTGCACCCAAGGATTAAATTCCGGGCATCTTTGTGTACAGTTGGCCAGTAATACCCAGAACGCAAAGCCTCCACGACCATGGTCCTGGGGCATGTCTTAGTGCGACATGACCTGCTATGTATATCACCGATGATGTGGTGCGCTTGTCGCGGCCCTACACATCGTAGCCACAGATGTGAAGGCGATCGCTTGTAAAGGATCTCGTCCTGGATTTTAAATTAACGCGCCTCCCTCTACATTAGCCATGCATCCTTCACACCCGTGGGAATATTCCATTCACTAAGTAATCAATAACCACGGTGATCCATGTAGTTCCTTCATCCAATGTGTCTGCGAGGAGCTCCGCTTCCCTAATGGATTTGTTTTTGATAATTTCTAACACTACTTGTTTATGTGGGCGTTCTAAAGTCATGGATGCAATCTGATCCATAGCCTTAGTCATCTCATGTTTTCCTCTTGGGGCTTCGCGTATTATGAACTTGCTGAAGGCTTGGATGAGCGGAATGTCCTTTTATAAATACTATATAAAATTATCCCCCTAGGCTCGCATCTTCCTGAGATGCGATTTACCATTAAAGGAGAGTACACACTTGACACTAGGCTATATATGCCTATGCGAGATGCGGTCCTCCATTTTGCTATTAGTGCTTTGTAGTCGGCTTCGCTGCCTGTGGCTGCAAACCCGAAACGTAAGGAATACGTAAGTTTTATCCCCCTTTGATTCGTAAGATTGAATCCTGAGTCTGGTCCGTCGGTACGTGAAAATCCTGCGGCGAATAAGGCCCAAGTGGCATGAGATGTTTCATCGTTGTTTGTCTCAGCAATATCCTCCCTTACCCGTTTAGTGGCAAGGTCCCTTGATCTATGGTGTCCAACTACCATTCGTGGCTTACCAGAGGTGCTATGCCTTCCTAATGTCCTGTTGGTATTACGGAGCGTGACATTGCCATTTTCCACCAAATATTTTAGTATTCCATGCGCCGTAGAAAGTACGGCGCGCATGGCTAATATCCCTGGTCGTCCGTTAATACCATTGTACATCGACGATGAACGTATTATCATGAAGTTTACTCATACGATGGTTGAATGGTTCTGGTCTTCTACTTTCATCAGCGTGCGGAGTTGGCTTTGTGGTCACATTACCTCTCCGCTAAATCCTGTAAGTGGAGTCATAGCGGGCGTCAGCTGGCTTTAATGCTCGACTTTAGCTGTGCAAAACGATTCTCATACAGAATGTTTTCCGCAGATCCCCTAAGATGTACATATGGGGGACGACGTGGTCTCCTATGCTTATTCCTATCGTTAGGGGTCCTTCCGCGATATTGATTTTGGTGGGGGGGATGAGATATCTATTTCGTAAGAAAATTCTTGGCTGACCTCTTGTTCTGTCACGTGTTTCCATGATTGTACCATATAGATAGTGATGGGCTTGTCTTTTTTGTTCTCGTTCTTCTTGTCTCCCCCATCCCCACATTCTTTTATAAGATGGTTTAACTTCCCGCCTTAACCAAAATTTTGATGTGTCTTTTCAGCTGTATACACTCGTCACTTCTATGTCCCTTGTCGACATGATATTCGTAGTACTTGTTGTTATTGCGTTTTTCCACTAGGTTGTCATTGGCGGGGGTATTGGAAAGTTCGCGCCCTCTGACAAGAATATCTCTCTCGTTGTCATCTTAAAGGGAGTGAACTTGTTGTTGCCGTCATGTCCTCCCTTTTGCACCCCTCGGTAGTCGAGGTTCCGGTTGTTGTTATTGTTGTTAGATTGCCTCTTAGGCTGGTCTTGAGATCTATGATTAGAATTCCCCCTTCTGCTATCGGTGGGCGCGACCTCCCCTTGAATGAAGTACATGACCCGCTTCATTAGTTTATCGAAGGTGTTAGGAGTCCTGTCGTTCAATTTCCTTATCAGGTCCTGATTTTTTATGCCCGCCATGAAACTAGAAATTTTCACGATTTTTGGGCATTCTCTGATATGGTTACACTCGCTCTTGAAGCGCTCCATAAAATCTTCTAATGGTTCTCCCTGTCTTTGCTTGACTCTTTCGAGTGAGACAGGGCTCTTATCGCACTTCTTTTGTTGAGTGTGATTTCTCTGGAAGGCTTTCCTCAGATCTTCGAATCCGTCAATGCTCCTGCGTGGGAGTTTGTCAAACTAGTTCCGAGCATTGCCAACTAAGGTTGAGTTGAACATATGGCACCTCATGGGTTCTTCCCACTACTCGATCCCAGCCTGCGATTCAAAGACTTTTAGATGATCATCCGGGTCTGTGGTGCCGTCATATGTCTTAACATTAGACGGCATACGCCTCCTTTTACCTTTTTAGTAGGTTTTGATGTATTTCGTGAATGTATTGTCCTTTTCACGACTCCATGGGAGAGATAGATCCTCTTCGCTTTTTTGTCGGGGTTGTTGGGATGTCCTATGATGTTTTCTCTCGTAGTTGAAGGAATCTGTGAATGAGTAACTTCTCCTGCGACGCCTAGGATGGTGGCGTTACAGTCAGATGTGGATGAGCTGTCGCTCAGTGATCTTCTCCCTCTCATAGATTTTTTTCTGTAGTTCCTCTTATCCCTCTACTCTTGTGGTTCCTGAGTTGGGCCTCTCTTCCTTGGAGATGGTCTGATTCTGTCTAGGGCGCTCATGCGCTGATTTCGTGGTTCTTGAGGTGATCCACTCTCCCTTGGTGGAGATCAGACTCTCTCTAAGGCACTTGTGCGATTTTTCCTTGGTGGGGATGACTTGAGCTTCTCGCTCTCTTGAGTCATCCGAGTCTTTTGTCGATATTTCCCCTATCTCATATGTTTCGGGATAGGTGACATGCTTAAAAACGGTTTGTCTGTCTTCCTTCCTTTGTTTTCTTTTTGACAAGCAGCGTTCCTTGCTAGGAATGAACCCATTCGTAGATTCTATTTCTCTTTCAAAATCAAGGCAAAGCCGTAGGTCATCAATTGGGGAACTTTTCATTCTTGCGACCATGAGAGGGACAAGGGCTTCATAGTTTTTTGATATGAAGTCGTTCATATCGATGTTGGATGCAGGAGTGCTTTCGAAATCCTTCTGTAGAGGGATCTCGATGTTGGAGGTCATTCGTGCCCCTTTCTGGGGTGCGTTCTGTGTTTCCACCAAAGCTGGTGTTTCTCTAGCCGTGGAAGTCGTAGGGGTTGTGAATGGAGGGGTTTGCACCTTTGGTGAATTCCCCTACCCCTTATTTAGGTTACTGTTGGTGATTACAAGCGCTTCATTGGACTGCGCTTTCTTACCGCCGGACTTCTAATTTTCCGGATTCATTCCGCCATTAGTCATGCTGAGAGTTTAGTATAGGGTCCCATGGATGGCGCCAACTTGTTGATACAAAAGTTGGATGGATCGCGCTTGACCGAATTAGGCATAATTCAAGTGTTGAGGACCCCGGCTCTTGCACCAAGTAAACTTGTATGAAGACCCTGCACACTAAAGAACAAACACCGTTAGACTACCCGTGGAAATGTATCCTACGATTAGACTCCGGCGTGAGAGTATGTAATCGGTTTGATTGAGTAATCGGTTAGGGTTTTAGTGATCGTAAGAATCGTACCTTTGTGGAACCTCGGGGGTTCCTTTTATACCCAGTGAAACCTTAGTTGGGCATCCCTATTCTTGTGTCCTAAGTAAGAGATAATTACCATATACAACAAGATTCTTATCGCGTAAATAAGGAGAATGTATATCCTCTTAACTTAGTTGAATCATAATCCTAATTAGATTATGATTCTGTTTGATATTGTCCGTGCGCGGCCAGAGTGCGGCTTTCGTGCAGCCAAGGGCGATTGTGGCTTATTGGGCCTCGTAGGCCTCAGTGCCATTTGTCACAATCCACATGTAATGGATTGGATACGGGTAGTTTCCATGGATTGGGCTTACAGCCCGATTAGGGACTATACGTCATCAGTTATTATTGCTTAACTTGGAATAATTAACAAATTTTTTGATTCCATATTTGACATTTTTATCCAAAACATAATCAGACAACCTTTTTTGGGAGGTTTGACGCCCTTTGAGACTTCCTCTGTGCAAGTGGTTCACTTGTGATGTTTTGTATGTTGAAATTGCCCTCGGAAGTTGATGATGATTCCACTATATTTTCCTCATTGGATGTATGATCAAAATCATCACCGACTGCAGGAGAAGGATCACCTAGTGAGTCATTATCACTGGCATTCCTTTCTGTGCCTTCAAAAAGTGAAGATTCCTCAGTATCACCATCTGACTCAGTCTCTACATCATCATTGGGTGGGTGATGGTTCATCAAGTTTTGTGTAAAAGTAAGGGGTATCGAAAAGGTTTAAATGATTTATCTCGGAAGTGATGTTATCAGTTGTGATCATTTTTTCATTTTTAAATGAAAAATATTTTCATAGAATTTAACATCTCTCGAGTATAACAAGTTTTTGTTTTCCAAACTGTATAGCTTATACCACTTTTTGGTATTAGAATATCCAATAAAAATATATTTTTCAGATCTTTGTGAAAATTTGTCCTGATTATTTAAAACGGTAGCAAAGCAGAGACATCCAAAACTTCTTAGATGGTCAATGTTTGGTTCTTTATCAAACACCAACTCATAAGAGGTTTTTCCATTTAGCAACGAGGAGGGGGATGAGACATGTAGCGGTTAGAATACATTCAGTCTATAATGTGAGTGGAATCCCCCTTGAAAAAGAAGTGATCTAGCCACATTCAGAAGGTGTCAGTGTTTTCTTTCAGCTATCTGATTTTATTGGTGAGTGTAAGCACATGTTGTTTCATGAATTATTTCATTTTCTTACAAAATAATTCAAAATTATGATTAGTAAATTCAGTACCATTATGACTCCTGAAAACTTTCACAGTCTTATTGAACTGTGTTGTGAGAATATTGAAAAAAGCGAGAATGTTTGAAACACTTCGTCTTTTGTTTTTAAGAGATATAGCCAAACAGCCCTTGAGAGGTCATTAACAACGGTTAAGAACTATCTGCACCCTTCTCTACTTGTGATTTTGTACGGACCCCAAACATCAAGGTGAACAACATCTCCAACATTATTGGTCTTATGTTTACTAATTGGAAAGGATCCTCTTGTTTGTTTTGCATGGTGGCAAATGTCATAAGGAGCTATGGTGCCTTTACGTCTTAAATCAATTTTATGTTTTAAGGCTTTAAGGACTTGGTCAGATGGATGATCAAGTCTGTTGTACCAAAGGGTATTCGATTGGCTAATGGCATGATTGCATTTTATGAAATTCGTTTAATTTTTGAAGTCAAGGAAGTACAAATCTCCTTGTTGACTACTAGTCCCCAGAGTTTTCTTCAAGTGTAAGTCTTGTATGTAACACTTATATTCATCAAAACCTATAAAGAGTTTGCTATCTCTTACAAGTTTTTGAACTAATAAAAGATTGACATTGTACTTTGGAAGATACAATACATCATAAAGAGTGATTGTATCACTGAGTTTTAGATTTCCTACTTTTTTTACTGAAAGCAGTGGTTCCATTAGGATGATAAATTTGAAGGTTTAGATCAGAGGTTATCTATGAGGTAACCATGTGTTGATTTGCTCCAGAGTCAATGATCCATCCTTTTCCAGTTTTGGAAATGTTGAAGAGTGTTTTAGTATTAGAGCAGAATATAGTACCTGCTATGTTACCCTGTACATTTTTGGTATTCTTGGAGTTCATCATGTTGATAAGTTGTTGTATATGTTCAGAAGTAAATTGAGGTAATCCTGAGCTTTCCTCTGATGATGTTGCAACACTATTATTGCTGCTTATATTGTTATTCCCTCTTTGATTTGTGTTGTTCTCTCATTTTTTCTTTATATGATCAGGATATCCAACAATTTTATAACACTAACTGTGGGACCAGTTAGCCTAGACTTTGGATTAGAGAATATGAGATTAGGAATTTTTGTATTTTTTTTCTATTGTTGTTACTATTGTAGCTTCTGGCCATAAAAGCATAAACTTGAGGTTTGTTAACAATAGAGGATAAGGATGAGCCTCTATGTGATCATCTCGGGAAATAAGAGAGAAATCGGTCTTGACATCAGGGAGTGGTTCCCTAATTAGAAGACTGCTTCTTATGGGTTGATATACATCATCAAGCCCCATGAGAAATTTCATTAGTTTGATAAGGTCTGAATGACCTTTGAAAGACATTTGTGAATCACAACTGCAAGCAGAATATATATATATATATATATATATATATATATATATATATATATATATATATATATATATATATATATATATATATATATATATATATATATATATATATATATATATATATATATATATATATATATATATATATATATATATATATATATATATAGGTAAGAGTTATATGCATAACTCATTTTTAGTGTAGAACCATGTAGAACTATTTTAAAGTAATCTTAACCTTTTAAAATTTTGATCAATGGCTAAAAACAATTATGGTACTTTTGTAAATAAAAAAATATTAAATAATATCTGATAAGGCATTTAAGGGTATAATGGGAATTTCTTTAAAGAAAATTAAAAAAAACTGTATCAATATTATAGGGTAATATACGTACTTTTCTTAATTAGATTGCACCTAAAAGCTCCCCATCCAGATATTTATCTTTGATAATTCACATCTCTATTTTAACCTAATAACCACCCACCATGTCTTCTTCAAAATCCCTAGCCATAATCAACACTTTGATCATCAATCATCACTTCCACCCTCAAGGGTTTGCAATCGTCATCAGTATTTAAAGAAAAACTATCGGTATCTCATTGTTTAAAGAAAATTATCTGATATCCACCACATCAGATCTGCACACCTATCTCCAAACCCTAGCCACCACCACCACCATTGCATAAGAGACCATAACCGAAACACCAAGAACAGGTTGAGAATCCAACCGAATCGAACCTGATCTCGGTTTTTGTTTTCTCTTACTACTCGAATTAATAGAACAAGAAATAGAAGGTTCTTATATTAAGGTCGGAGATCCCTGTATAAGGGTTGGGTTCCTTGTTACTCGAATTCATAAATATATTTTTGATCGAGACGCATCATTTCCAGATATACAAAGGACTAGTAAGTGGTTTTTATTCCAATTGTTTTTTGTTTGTGCGAATGAAAAGTTATGGCTGCGGACACGGATGTTAAAACAAATAATTACAAAAATATCGTGTGTTGAATACAATTACTTCATGATATACATCAACTAGATATTAATATCTCATTAATGGGGATTCCAAATGTTTTTTCTTGGTGCGTAGTATTTTGCAAATAAACTAGTGGAGAATTTTTATGTGGAGTCTTAAATTGCAAGAAGCATTTACATTTGGCATAGCATTACTACGTAGTAAATAGATTATAGAGAATTGCATAATTTTTTTTGTGTGTTTTAATTTAACATGGCATAATTTACTACTAATGTTTTATTTTGTATACATTTGTTTCAGGAGAATTCTTTGTTAATATAAATGACGGTGATGAAGATAATCAATGGTGCTTTTAGATGTCGTGCATAAGCGTTTTTTAAGCTGTGCATAAATGTTCTTGAAGTCGTGCATAAATGTTCTTCAAGCCGTACATAAATGTTATTGTCATGCATAGATGTTCTTGACATGCATAAATTTTTTTGTTCTTTGGTTATTATAAATTTTGAAGTTATATGTATAACATTTATGTTTTTTTACTATTAATAAATAAAATTAATGTAAGTGTATGTAACATTTATGTTATTTGTCCTATTACATATCATAACATTTATGTTTTTGTAAATCTATAAGTCATGTGTATAGTAACATTTATGTAAAAATATTACATTAAAAAAACGTATTTTGCACCGTACTTGTCTAAAATATATATACTAAAAAATTGAAAAAAAATTAATTTCAAGAATTATGGAAATTAGGAAACGTTTTTAGAGAAAAAAAAGTGAGAAATTAAAATGTTTTATTTAAATAAATAAATTAAAAAAGAAAAAAAATCATTTAAAACAAATATTTTTATTTAAAAAAAGAGTTCCAAAAAATATGTAATTTAAAAATAAAAAATAATGTACAATTTAATCGACTAATATACCCTTTTGAATTAAAAGAAAACATTTAATATTTACTAAATTTTGATTGGTTGAGAAAAGTTCTGCAGAGTTCTACACATAAAATGAGTTCTACATATAACTCGCTCCTATATATATATATATATATATATATATATATATATATATATATATATATATATATATATATATATATATATATATATATATATATATATATATATATATATATATATATATATATATATATATATATATATTTGTTTCTACTATAAATGAGAGAAGAATAAATAAATAAAAACAGTGCAGATAATAATAAGTAAATAAGCACAATCAATAATAGAATATAAAGTTTTTCCTGATTTAACCAAGATCGGGTAAGCGTGTGTTACATCTAAGTAGTAGCAACATAATAAAATTGGTGAATGAATGCCTTTGAAATCAAAGCACATAGATCAACCAAAGATTTAGGGTTTGAATTGTAACCCTAAAACTCGACCCTAAACCCAGATCCCAAATCGAACACGCCTATTAATGTTGGACCTTATAACTGTCCATCAACACGTCGGATCAAAGAAGCCCCCAAAAATGATCGACCACAACAAAGATAGTAATCAAAACAATTCAATGCTTTGATACCATGTAGAAATCACAGATGTAACAATCTTAACCAAATCTACAGATCTAGAAGATAAACACAAGATGGTTATGAAAACCAAACTTGATATTGAATGATTAATAACCAAAAGATTGTTATACACAATACTTACTAAAGGTAAAGAATAGATTACAGACATATATTATTATCGCCTGTAATCAGTTGTGGTGATGATGATATGAAAGTATGTAAATACGATTGTTTATTAGTCTTTCTGGTCCAAAGGAGAGTGAGGGAGTGTTTAATAACCGCTTAATCAAATGGTTTAGCGAAAATCACCTAGTCGGGCAGAAAGGAATGTGTTGGATATGAATTTTGAAGGCACTGATTGGCTCAAATGTCTTCTGAGTGGGCCAGCAGCTCAAAATACATGGTCTCCCATTCAGCATGAAATTTTCCTATGTTTTACTTTTATGATATGTATAACAACCTATTCGTTTATTTACCTCTGACACTATTATAGGAGTTCATTGGTTAAATAACATGTGATAAGATAAGATATTTTTCATTGGTTAAATAACATGTGAAAAGATAACATAATTTGATTAGTGCAACAATATAAAAGCGATCCGTGTATATAATACGTAAATCAAATGTCGAAGTCTATTTATATAATATTATACATTTCACTATACACATAAAAATTTAAATGTTGATGGGAGTTTTATGTATCTTCATGAACGAGTCGAACGATTTTCATCTTGTACTGTATTTATATGTATATACAATACTTATATGTATGTATCGTATATCTAATTATGTGAATACCATCATACCCACTTTTTAAAAATGCGCAAAAAATGTTAAAAAATAAATATCTTCGATTTCCAAATCATATAAAATGACAATTTTAATGTATTAGGATTATCACTGTTAAAAACAACTATCAACCATGACTTTTCATTCAGAACAAAAATCATTCAACAACTTTGAATCATTCATCACTAAATCATAATGTTTTATTAAACACCCCCACACCCTTTTATACGCAAACAAGGAGAGAGACGTGATATATTGGTCCTTTATCTTTCTTTCTTTAAACCATGAGAGTCCTTCTTGTCTAGCTGGTTTTATTGCAAGTCCTTTCTTCCTTTACAAGAATTGCACTTGAGACCCTAAAACCAATGTTTTCAAACCCGGGTCAAACCTAGCCGGGTCAACCGGTTGACCCGGTTTCGACCGAAAAATGGGTCATATTGACCCGGGTTTTACATTTTCGAAATCCGGTTTGACCCGTCGGGTTTGGGGTGACCCAGGTCAACCCGGTTCTCGAGACTCAGTCGGGTTTTGATTTTTTCGAGTTTTAAAAAAATGTAAATTTCACGTATTTGCGATGAAATTTTATTTTTACATATTATATTCGCTAGTAAACAATTTATGTCTTCAATATACGGGAGTTTTTATAAATTTTTATATACCATTTTTGTAAAGTATTAGAAGTATAAAAAAAAAATTTCTTTTAAAAAACCCGGTTAATTCGGGTTGACCCGGATCGACCCGAGTTGACCCGGACTCGATGACTCGACCGGATTTCAGAAGACAAGGTCTAATCATACAATGAGAAATAAGAAAACTTAAACTGATTGATACAGATTGATACTGACTGATTGAATAATTTTACTAATAACCTTGGTCAAACTTAAATAATACATGAATTTTTTTTTCAATCTCTCTCTTTCTTGATCTATATATACCTTTCTTCCTTTAAGTCTTAACTATCCTACATACAAAATACAAGTCACCTTAGCAAGTTAACAACAACAAGCACCAATCTTTCAAGTGCCAAAGTAATTCGTAGTGTACTTCTAAGGTGAGTCCTAATTTTTTGTTGCATTCGTTTCTAAAGGTTTTCGACATGGTTACTTGGCAGCATCTGGAGCAAGCCTGGGCCGGTAAGTATTTAAAGACCTCTCACGCTATACAATTTCAGTTGAAAGTTAACTTGATGACTTTCTTGGTATAGATATAAATCTCTAGACCAAGTATCAATAGGTAACTTGGCATAGGAGAAAATGTTGATACAAGGCTCGCCAGTAACCAGTAAGTATTTAAAGATCAAAATGTAGTTGCCAGTGAAAGAGCTATAACTTTGAAGTCTAATGGGACAAAGCAAATACATATATGAATTCGAGAAACACTTGTTGTTCGTTTCGTTTAGGCAACTTCAATTTTAATGAATGCCATAAACTTACTAACAAGTTGACGCCATAGAATACTACGTACTATTGTAATATTCATTTGAATGGGACACTCTTTTTATTTTGGGTGAGCTAAATATTGCAAAACTGACACAAAAAAATGCTTGTATAATTTCAGGATACAAGAGCATTGCGTCAAGTAATCAACTTTGCCCTGGACAGAAGAAACATATGATTAAGAAACATCAACCTAATTCAGTAGTGTCAAGTAATATCATCCTTATTTATGAATCAAGAACTAGGAACTGCCAAAGTAAAATAAATTAACTAAAAATGAAAAACTTGTTTTTGCAGAAAGCTTGAGAGTCGTCGTTATCAGAGGAACCTTAAAAACAAATTCTGGTATCTAGATCTAGCCTTCATGCTTAGCTTGATACACATATATGTTGTATTCAAATAATTGGAAAGAGTATATAGGTTTTTTATTTTTATTTTAGCTAGAAGGCATGTTTCTAAAAGGGGTTTAGTGTGTTTTGTTGTTAACAGAGTCCCTTAAAAAGTCAAATAGCAACGAAAAAAACTATTTCAGTGATGAATTGCTTAGAGGAGTGGATGGAATGGGTGATCGAACGCAGGTTAGAAATTGGAATACTCTACATGTATTTATTTACTACTGCTAAACAACTATTGCTAAACACCAATTATTGAGCACTTGGATCACACAAATAGAAGTATAATATTAGGCTCGAAACTACAATCACAGCTTGTGATTGAGCTAAACGTGGAAGAATCTCATTTGGTAAAGATTAAGTCGCAATTACAAAAAATAATTAATTACACAAAATAATATAAAACTCTAGAAAACAAGCTGTCTAAATTCTGTTTCCAGACAAGCTTCATCCTATTTAACTTCTTTCATTAATCTTTCTAGTTATGTCAAGGAATATTTTATTTTTTTATAAAGGCAACATTTAACAAAGATGGATCCAAGCATGACCAAAGAAAATGGATCACGCCTGTAGTGCCAACACATTACTAGACAAAACCAAAAAAAAAAACAATATATGGCCGACCATTAGAGAATGAACAGGAATCCAACGAAAGGATAAAGCTACTAAAATGCAGAAGGACATGAATTGTAGTATTTTGTATGTTTTAGCCAACATAATGAAATATTTATCTTAAGAATGCACCTTAAAGCTAACAAATTAAAAAATGTAACCATATTAGCTAACACCTTTTATTTCACATCAAATTCACACATTCACTCAAACAGACGGGCACAATGACAATGAAGATCAGCGAGGAAGTGGTGGTGATTAATCCAAAGCCTAACAAAGGATTCACATCAAAAGTAATTGATTGGCTTGAGAATGTTCTAGTGAAACTGATGTATGATTCATCACAGCCTCATTACTGGTTGCTCGGTAATTTTGCTCCTGTTGATGAAACTCCGCCATGTAAAGATCTCAATGTCATTGGTCATCTACCGGTTAGTTTTTGTTGTTTTTACGGTTATGTTAGATGTTTATGTTTTGTGGTTTATATGAACGTTGCAAAATCTTTGTAATTACAGGAGTGTTTGAGTGGAGAATTTGTTAGAGTAGGTCCAAATCCAAAGTTTGCTCCTGTGGCTGGATATCACTGGTAGAAAACATATATATGGATGTTTTTCCAAAGAATACTTGTTAGTTTTTCTAAAGATTTTATTAATGGCTATATGTTTTGTAATGTTTTGTTCTTATGTTTGTGTGCAGGTTTGATGGAGATGGGTACGTGTTATTATAAAGTAGTGTTGGTACTGTTTGGTAATCTAGAGCCGCATAACTCGAACTCGAACACACATGACAACTTGTTGATTTAGAAAGAAAAGAACTTGAACGAAATGATGCTCTTAATCGAATGCTTGATTAAGGATGAAAGAATGACGTACAAATCCCCTCTCCCTTATCGCTATTATTAGAGAATTACTTGCCATGGAAGGCACTAGCCGACCTTCCTTAAACATCTGATCTTATTTGGCTAATAACTAAGCATTTAAAATTACCCTCTAGACTTCTACCTAAGCTAATATAAAGATTAAATGCATAACAATGTCCAGATTTATATTAGCCTACACTACACCAACACTTATAGCAACTTTAAACAGTGATGGAACTTAAGTCGGGTCCGTACCACAGTTGTCAAGTCATCTGCAACATTGTGCTCAATGTCCTCTTATCTACTTTCTTTCACAGTATGATCCATGGCTAAACTATAGTCTAATGTACTTTCTTTCGCAGTATGATCCATGGCTTACGCATTAAAGATGGAAAAGCTACCTATATCTCTCGTTATGTGAGGACATCCCGTTTTATACAAGAGGAATATTTTGGAGGACCGAAGTTTACAAAGGTATATATACTTCTAAAGCTATAACAAATATATCTAAGATATGTAACTTCCTTCTGGTTTCCGCAGCTATATCCATGTAATATATGTATTTTTTTTTCTTATAAATGTACTATCATTTTGTAACTTGTTTTTTTTTTCTAAACATAAGGTTGAGTTTTTATATCGCCTTGGCATGTATGTATCTTTTAGCAAAAAAGTTACTCTTTTAGTCTTTTAGTTGCAATACAGAGATGCAAATATGTCTTCCACCTTCATGGGTCTTCAGAGAACAATATCACATGTTACCTCATAATATGCTATTTCTTGTGATAGGTTTATATTGACGTTCTAGTTACAAGGTTGGCTGTTGCATTTTCAGGTTGGAGATCTAAAAGGATATTTAGGATTAGTTATGGTCTTTTTGCAGATGTTGAGAGCGAAGTTGAAAGTGATAGATCTTTCATATGGACAGGGCACAGGTTGGTAAATAATTTCTTTAGTTCATGTGGTTTCTAGGGACAAAATTAAGGGTTCTCGCGGATGCCCGGGAACCTTTTGGATTATTCTGATGTAGTATTAGTGTTTGAGAAAAACATCATTTTTCCTAAGTATATATTAAATATGGTTCAAAAATTTATATGCACCCAACGATATTTAGTCCTTGTCCCTCTAATTCTCCCCATACCATTCTTTCCATTCGATTGTCGTAGTTATTGTTAAAGCAAACCGTAAATAATATCAATTCTATTTTCTTACAGGCAACACAACTTTAATATATCACCATGGTAAGCTATTGACACTATCAGAAGGTGATAAACCATGTAAGTATTTCACTCACATTTAACGTACAAACGAGAAGATTACTACTTATAGCGTCTAATAGTGACAAACTTTCTCAAATATTCATTTATGAGTAAAGTACCCAATAAAATACAACAATACTCATCAAACTTAAATATTTTTTTTATCAATATCGTACGTTTTTCAGTCATCTCTTTGTAACGTCAGTCCTTGAGTTTTGACTAACGACTATTTGTAATTAACTCAAAATGTATGTGTTCTTTTTCTTTTGTAATTGTTTCTTAAATTTTCTTTTTTTTTAAAACTTTTCATTTTTCTATAAACATTTTAATTTGTTTTTATATATACCCTTTTAATTTGTTTTTATATATACCTTTTATACGTTTTTTAAAAATGAGTTTATGCATTTTAAGCTATATTTTTATCCGTTTTTATGGATGTTTTAAAGGTTGTTATATAAAACGGATAAAAATATGTATAACACGTATATACGCTTTTATGTACGTTTTTATATAACGTGCATAAAAACATATATGGTAACATGTATACGTACGTATAAAATTTTATAAATATATATGAAAACAGATGAATTCATTTTAGAAAACGTATAAAAGAAAGTATATTTTTGAGTTAAATACAAACGGTCGTTAAACATATGGTGTATATTGAACTAACTTTTGAGAGTTTTATGGGCATTATGGTATTATATTGGGTACATTAACATTTGAGAAATTTTGTTGTTGCTGTTAGCTACAATTAACCCGAATTAGTATTGTTCGTTGGAAATTTTATAAACTCTTGTCATGATATATTTTTTTTAGATGCCATAAAAGTTATGGAGGATGGTGACCTACAAACTCTTGGCTTGATGGATTATGATAAAAGGCTTTCGCATGCGTTCACTGCTCACCCAAAGATTGATCCGGTCACTGGTTGAACCCTTTTCCCATTCTAATGCGCTTTTAAATTTTATGCAATAATATATTATCAGTAATTTAGAGTATCTGCTTCCAGGTGAAATGTTTATGTTTGGTTATGCACAAGCACCACCGTATGTTACATACCGTGTAATTTCAAAGGATGGTGTGATGAATGATCCTGTGCTAATAACAATACCAGAACCAATTATGATGCATGACTTTGCCATTACCGAAAATTATGCAATCTTCATGGATCTACCTTTGTACTTTAGACCAAAAGTAAGTGAAACTTGTTAATATAGTTACCACTCTTTATAGTTATATGTTATGAAATAGTTATATACTTACATAGTAACATGTTCTACTTTTTAGTTATAATTTTTGTAATGTTATAGAATTGAATTTGACTTTTCTTATTTGAGAAATGTTGCCACTCTTAGGATATGGTGACTGAGAAACACTTATGTTACACATTTGATGAAACAAAGAAATCTAGATTTGGTATACTTCCTCGTTATGCAAAGAACGACCTCAAGATTAAATGGTTTGAGCTATCAAATTGCTTCATATTTCACAATGGTGAGACACGTTTTCAGATTTTCCTTTTCTACCCTTGATGTATCACTGAATTACTTTCGGAATACTTTATCTTTTTATATAACTATTACGATTAAGAGTGTTCAAAACTTCAGTTTGTTGAATAGGCTGATACATTCGCATGAACAAGATATATTTTCTGAAATATTGTAGAGAAAACACATGTCATGATGTAATAAGAAACTTATAATTGCGTACTCTTGAAGCCAATGCATGGGAAGAAGGGGATGAAGTTGTTTTGATTACATGCCGCCTTCAGAAACCAAATTTGGAAATGCTCGGTGGAGGTGCTAAAGAAAAGCTTGAAAGCTTCACAAATGAGCTGTAAGCTAGGTTATTATCATCTTTTATAGGCTTGCGAAAAGTTAAAAGGCGCTATAGTAATTTTCGTTATTGAAATTCTGTTTGCAGGTATGAGATGAGATTCAACATGGAAACTGGTCGTGCAACTCAGAAAAAGTTATCAGAGTCTGCTGTTGAATTTCCAAAGGTGAATGAGTACTACACAGGCAGGTAAAGTTATTAATATGCCAATAATGCAAATGTTACCGTTTTGACCTGTAGGCCTGTTACCGATACCCTCCCGTCTTGCCATCTCTATTTGTATAGTACGTAGTAACAAGTTGTCTTTCTTTTTTTCTTTTAATTTTTTGTATGCGACTTCAGGAAACAACGGTTCGTGTATGCAACTAGGGTTGATAACAATGCAAACATCAACGGGATTGTAAAATTTGATTTATTGGCAGAACCAGAGGCTCGGAAAGATACTCTTGAAATTGGAGGTAATGTTCAAGGCATATATGACCTCGGGCCTGGTATATATGGCTCAGAGGCTATCTTTATTCCTAGTAAACCTGGAGTTGAATCTGAAGAAGATGATGGCTACTTGATATTATTTACACATGACGAGAACACAGGGTATGCATATTAATGACATACACTATTATATAACGCATCAGTTAGAAATGATATTTATAATATTAAAAATTGTTTCATATGCAGGAAATCATCGGTAACAGTTATAGATGCGAAAACAATGTCTCCAAATCCAGTTGCAGTCGTTCCATTGCCCCATAGAGTCCCATACGGTTTCCATGCATTCTTTGTGACAGAGGTCTGTAAATTATATCTTTTTAACATCTCCCCATGGATGATTCAAGCATCATTGTCTTGCATAAATAGGGTATACGTCTAAGGGTTTCTCTAACTTTTGAACAGGAGCAAATACAGGAACAAGCAAAATTTTAACTCTTTTACGAACTGGTGAATGAAGGAGCGTGTTATACAAATTACATACATGTATTAAAGATTCGTGTAACATCTCCCACTATTTAAACCTATTTTTCTTTGACTATTTCTGTTCTAATTTATTTACTAAACAAACCTTTCTATCTACTATTTATTAGTTTTGATTTCTTCTAATATTATTCTGAAAATCCTTTATCTAGCTTCTTCACCAGAGTTAACACTAGTACACTCAAACACCATTAACGTGTAACCAAACAAACTCAACTTAGGCTACATTTTATCGGACGTGATGATGGTACATGTTGGTTATTTCAGTGTACTCAGGGGATTTGGTTATTCGGGTTGGGATGTGTGCTTTCCCGTTTAAGTCAATGATAATCCCGGACCCAAAATTACATATGACTTAGGAACCAAAAACAAAACGTGAGGCTTAGATCTCCACTCTCCGGACATGGAAGTAGTACAGAACACTGTTAATGGGTGCAACCACAACCTAGAAGTGGTTGTCCTATCAAGAGATGAGCATGATAAACGACAGTTTGTAAAACTGAATGCAGAAAACAATCATCATCGCCCTAGTTATTCTCTTATACATGTACACACTTCTTACCCGAGCGAACTCAGCATTGATCAGTATTCGACACCGAAAAAAGATGGACGGAATATGATCCACATATGTACCATGTATCTATTTTCGAAGCCCAATAATGAACAACGCAATAATTCTATACCAATAGAAACAGTTTGTTCTTCACGTATGGTAAAGTGCGCGCAGCTCAGATCCGCATCCACAAAAGTGGTAAACCTTTCTATTTTCCCTCATTAATGAAAATTGAAAACTAGACGAAACCTTCCTTTCCATTTCCTCTTTGAACTGACCCTTCTAGTATTGATATCTATGCAGCAAGACATGTTGGGGTTTACTTCGTCCCAACCAGGGTATAGATAATCAATCCTAACTACGTACCAAAACAATGGTTACCGGATATCACTTGGAATCGTGTAATCACTTTCCAAAGTAAATTATTCGACCCTAATGCCTGGGTATCACGAATACCTACTTGGGATAAGACCAAATGCTGTTAGAGATTTAGGCACAAATCACTAACCCTTTCGTTGTTATGTATTTATGTTTATGTATGTCTCATGCAGCTATGATCACCTTTATATAGGTGTAGTACTCAAACCCTAGTCAATGGAATTAAGAGGAATTAACGGCCAATTAATCTCCTCTTAATGTGCTCCATAATACCAGGAAAGTGGTTACAAGACCAATTAAACGTGGTCATTAACTCCACTTGAATGGGTCAAAGACCGTTACAAGTGTACAAGTTCAGCTCCAGCATCAGTCTATCCTTCAGTCTCACTGAAGTGAAGGGTGTTCCCGCTGAAGCCTTCAGTACTGAACAAGACATGCTGATGAGTAAACACTGAAGACAATTCTTCAGTGAAGTTACTCCCTGATGAATACCTTCAGTCCAGAGTTCAACTCACTAAAAAGTTAACTCACTGAAGATCATCAGCAATGCTGAACAACATGTTACCCACTATAAGAGTCTGGGTGTTCAGGGACTTATGGGTGTACACTCCGTACCTCCTTACCCATTCACCAGTATGAACTGAACCCACAATTGAACTATATTTCCAACAATCCTCCCCAATATAGTACAATTCCTTTTGCATGAAAATTAACATTAACAAAACCAGTGCATCAATGAAAATATCCTAAGGATTGAATTTTCATCTTAGTACAATACTTCAAACATTCAAGAATCGGGGTGTTCTAAGAATTGAACCCTTCAACTACTTTGAATACCTGAAGATAGAATACACACAAGTTTTCAAATACATAACAACTCCTGACACTACTAGCCATGTGTCCATATCCAAATTCATAAATGTTGTAAGAGCCAAGTCCATGCTCCCTGAGGCGGCGAAACCTCAACATTTACATAGGTGGCTCCTCTTTAGTTCATGCTCTTGCTTCAGCACTTTTTCAAAGACATTAACCATTGAGAAGTTTATAACTGCATCTTCCTTCAGCAAGTACAAGCACATCCTTGGGATGATATACATGTGCTTCAGTCCCCTGAATGTTCAGCTTTCCACATTGAACTCAGCTCCCAAGTTTCCTCAGGAGGGAGTTGGGTGTCCTAGCATTCAGTGACTAGAATGGACTTTTAAACCCATCCCTTCAGCATACTTTGTAACCAAGTCTCTAGCCAATCCCTTCGTCAAGTGATCAACTAAATTTTGTTAAGATCTCACAAACTCTATTGAAATCACCCCATTCGTGATCAAATCACGAATCATGCTATGTCTAACACCTAGGTGTCTAGACTTACCATTATACATCTGGCTATATGCCTTAGCCAATGTAGCAGCACTATCACAACGGATAGAAATGGGTGCCATAGGTTTGACCCATAATGGAATCTCAAGAAGCAAGTTTCTCAACCATTCAGCTTCTTTGCCAGTAGCTGCTAGAGCCACAAACTCGGATTCCATAGTAGAGCTAGTAATGCAAGTTTGCTTATTGGATGCCCAAGAAATTGCACCACCACCAAGTAGGAATACCCAACCACTGGTGGATGAATTATCCTCAGTATTGCTGATCCAACTTGCATCAGTGTAACCTTCCAACACTGAAGGATATCCAGTATAAGACAAACAATAATCCATTGTTCCTTTCAAATACTTCAGTACTCTCTGAATTGCTTGCCAATGCTGAGTACTAGGATTACTAGTATACCTACTCAGTTTACCCACAAAAAATGCAATGTCAGGCCTAGTACTAGTCATGGCATACATCAAGCAACCAATAACCCTAGAATACTCAAGCTGGGAGACAGCCTGACCATTGTTAGGCATCAGTTTCTCACTTGTATCCATTGGTGTACTCACTGGAGTACAATCAAAGTGATTGAATTTCTTCTGTACCTTCTCAATGTAATGAGACTGAGAAATTATAATACCATCACTTTCTTGTTTGATCCTTATGCCAAGGATAACATAGTCTTCCCCATGTCTTTTATGGAGAACTTTGATGAAAAAATCCTTTGTCTGATCAACCTTAGCTTGGTCAGTACCAAAGATTAGCATGCCATCAACATATAGGCAAATAATGACTCCTTTACCAGATTCATCAAATTTGCTATATACACATTTGTCAGCTTGGTTAAGTGATTAATGTTAGAAATATGTTTTTACGTATTTAGAAAGATTCGGTCACTCCGACAATATATTAAGTAGTAGCTCGTAGTTTAGATATCTTTATATATATCAAACAAGGAAAAGCCCGGTCCATGCTTGTATGGCCGGCCCAATTGTAAGCCCAAGTCCATCTTATGGGCTTGGTATATAAACCCCCTCCTTAGATGGAGAGGGTGGTGGTTTCATTTCATTTTTACACATAGTTAATCACTTTCTCTCTCTAAAGTGTGTGTGAAATCATCTATCTTTCTATCTGTTTCTCTCTCTAAACATAAGCAAGATTTACATATCCTACAAATGGTATCAAGAGCCATGGGATGAAATAAAGGTTGTTTTGTTTGTTGTTCGTGCTTATTTAAGCATTTCGTGGGTTTTTTGATCTTTTTTACCAAAGCTTCAAAAAACATTTCGTGTGTTTAGTGTTCTAAGTGATTCGTATACCTTCTTCATAGGAGTATTAGTGATTTGGGTATTTTGGTTTGGGTTAAAACATAAATCTTTTGGCTCAAAGTTGCGAATTTTTTTGGCTTAAAGTTGCAAAATTTTTCTTTCCATTGCGACAGAATTCATCGGAATAGTACAGGTAAGTACAGTTTGATGGCAATAACCCTAGGGTTTTACTTTTCAATCACCAGGTGTAACAACCGTGGTTTTGAGGTTCGTCACTTGGTCTTATTTTAAGGTTAATTTATATGTGACTATGTGATTTGCGTGTTTACATGTTATTTTGCGTGAACGAGGTTGGTGTGGATATCATTTATGGGTATAAAGTACTCATAAGTAAATCAAGGAATGGTTATTTCATGTTCATGAGCTCACAAATTAGTGACTATGAAATGAAATGGTGTTATTTTGGTGTTTTATGTGTACGTATATGTATTATAGTAAATCATATTTTTGCGATTTAGGTTTAGCATTTGGAGGTCTCGGATAAGGTAATTAGTCACGGGAATATTTTTCGGGATGGTTTTAAGTCATTTAGGACATAAATATAAAGTTTATTTCAAATTCCAAGAGTTTTTATAAAACTGTATATTTTAGTGTCTTTTACGGTATACGCGTAAAACTGACTAGTTTTACGATTTTAAGGTTTTGGAGGCTTTAGGAGCTGAAATAAAATAAGGTAAATTAAGGTAATGTTAATTATACTTTAATTAATAATAAAAGAAAAAAATAATAAAAAACGAAATTTTGGGTGTTTTGGTCGTTTATGTGACGCAAAGAAAGGAAAAAAAAGAAAGAAAACTAATTTTGGTAACTAGGCTTTTTGTATTGGGGTAGGATTTGTTTAACTAATCTATATAAGGATTTTAACTAAAAGCAAATCTCATAAAATCCCTGGAGACAAAATTCACGTCGATCATCTTAAGGGTTCTTAGGGTTTCATAAATTTTTCTTGATTCAAGGTAAGTAATCAATTAAAACCTTAACTTAATTTATGTTTTTATTAATTAATCATAATTGTAATGTTAATTAACCTTCATTGAGATGATTAGGGTTTTATTAATTTTCTGGAAAAATATAATAATTAAGATCCATTAATGATTTTAGGGTTCTTGTTTAATAATTTAGGGGTAATTAATGATGTTTAGAAGGTTAGTGCATAAAGACTTAAAACAGTCTGATTTTTAGGGCTGTTTTGTGTCGACTGTTCCGGGCAGTAGGTAGCACCTTTGGTCGAGTTTCTTTTTTTTAAAATTAATTTCAGAGAGTCTACTTTTCAAAAATGTAAGTTTGGTCGAAAATGGAGTTGGGAAGGTCGTCAAATAATTTTTACAAAAATAGTGCGCTGTTTAGGAGTAAATTTGGATTTCGGGAATTTGAGTCAAAACCTAACCAAACGGATGAGATAGCAAAAGATTTTTGATTTGGGAACTCTTTATAATGTATATAAAAGGACTGGAGGTTTTCAATAAAAGTTATGGTGTTTAGGTCTGGCTTTTGGTGTCAAACATTTAGCATGTACAGGAAATCAGCTTTATGAAAATGACTTTTGGTGTAGAGACTAAACGAAAGGGTTAAACATGTAAGTAGAAAGTAAAATTGGTTTTTGGAGTTCTTATATCATATAACAACATAAATCCAGTAGGGTAGAATCCAAGTGTGGTGTTAAGTTCACTTCATGTGGTCGTTTAATGACTAGTAAACTGTACCGGGAAAAACTGAATTTTTGCGTATATAATAGCTTGTAGTGGGAGAACTAGATAGTGAGAATTGGGGGATTAGATTCATCTCCGTGGTTGTTACTTAACTTGGGTGTTAGGACCTGAGCTAAGTGTGTTGTTTATGATTTTATAGGTTTGCAGGAGGGCTAGCTTGCTGTGCTATCAGGTGAGTTTCATAGTCCCATATCTTTTAATGATTTTCACTTTTAGATGGGATGGAAGAGACACTTTATGGTTTTGTAACTAATGCTGTGAATGTTTTTATGGTTTGTGATGGACTTGTGTGTGCACTTATGTGATTAACTGCTATGTGATTCTTGATTGTGTTTATGATTTGGATCGGGGGACAGGTACAGTCTCAGTTATTGTGGTTTGACTTGGTACCAAGGGGATGTTGACAAGGCGGGGCCTTGGGGAGGTACATAGATGTGTGAGCATCTATGGGACCAATGGATAATGACAAGGCGGGGCCTTGGGATTGGTACATAGGTGTATGGGCGCCTATGGTACCATGGTGTTTGGTAAGGCTGGGAGCCTTGGATTTGGTTTGGAATGATTGATCTTGAATGTTAGTTGTTAATGCATACTTGTAGCACATTGTCCATATGTTTAGTGGTTTATGGTTGTTCACAGCTTATTATAATCTATTTTCGGTTGGAGTCTAAACTTATGACTCTCACCAACATTATGTTGACGTGTTTTAGTGTCTCTTTCAGGTGATAAAGTGGTTAAGCGTGAGAACATATGTGGCTAGGATTGGAGTCGCGTAGGAATGCATTTAGAAGGAGATCCCCGTTCCTTCTTAGTTTATTTTTCTGTTTGTTTCAATAAGTGATACTATGAACCTATATGTTGATTTGTTTGTGTTATTTGTTTGTCTTGGGTAAGAGGTAGGACTGTTACCTACTTACCTAGACTCCTGCATTGATGAGATATTGTCATGACATTTGTGTCGCCTTTTATGACATTTCTAATTCATATAGTTCTCTCTATGGACACGCTATTGTTGTGATAATATCCATGCGTCACGTCCTATATTCCGCCATGGTGGGGTGTGACAGAATGGTATCAGAGACAATGGTTATAGAGAATTAGGTTGCCTAGTCGTGTAGCCTAGTCTATAGCTTAAGGGTCCCTGCATATAGGCGTCATAGGAGTATGTGTGCATTTTATATTAATTAAAGTTTTCTAGATTTTATTGGTTTTTACTTGCGATGTTTGTTAAGTTTTGACTAGTATGGGTTGAACCATAGTAGTTCATACTTAGCCACATGTTATCTTCTTTTTGTGGTGTGACTAGTGCTGGTTGAACCATAATCATCCATGCTAGTCATTGTCGTATTTTGCTTAAATTGTACATTATAGTACATAATTTGGTACATGGTAGTTTCTATCGTTTGTTGGGTTATTTTATGTAACTGAGGTATAGTATTTTTCTTTTGATGTTTAAGTCATGTTCCCTAAGAATCATGTGGTGGTTCGAGTTATTAGGAGTAGGTGGATATGAAGGATTTTAAGCTGTTTCCACTCTTATGGGCGACATGACTTATAACTGATTATGTTTTCGTTTTGGATTTAGTCTATGCTGTTTTAGCTAGACTATGGATTTATGTATTTCAAGAGTTTGACTATGTTATTTTAATGGATGGAGTTTTGGACTTTTTTTGGTTATGTGGTTATGAGTTTATGTGAGTAGATGGATATATATGTTACGTGTTGTATTAATTCTTATAAGTGTCATCATAGGAAGGAGTGCATTGGGGAAGGGTAATTGTATAAGTATGGTGGCCAACATAGTTATACAAGTACCACAACTTCAATGGATTCCTAAGTATGATTGCATGAAAGAGGGTTAGTACATGCTTGTATAGTAGATGTTAGACGGATTTAAGTATATGTATCCCGATATGCCTATATATGTATGATCCCCTACAATTATCGATTGTATCCTTAGGAGGGTGGCTAGCTCACTTTTTTTTTATATTAAACCTCCGTTGTAGCGTATTCTTTGAGTTTCGTATTTCACGTGTACGTTTTAAAATGGTGTTCTTGGTTTTAAGTCTATTGAAATAACTTGGGATTTCTTTTGAGATAATGAAATCTTTTGTGTTGGGTCTCACATTTCTTTTGGTCGGTATATATTGAAAAAAAAAGACTTGGAAATCTACTATAGAGTTAGATAGTTGGTTGTATTCGGTAAAATAAGGGTAAGGTGTTGGAGTCGTGTTTGAAACAAGATGTAACATAAGATTTTTTTTAATCAACACTTATTTATTTCAAATTCTAAAAGACTTTCTTTAAAATAAAGCGAAATAAAATTTATTTCTACTTAAATAGTTTATATAAGTGAGCTTAATCAATATACGTCATTTATAATTATTTATGCAAGACTAAACAAAGTTCATGAAAATTTCACATACATTTATTTATTTTCATTTAAAAGGATTACGTTAATTACTAAGAGGATTCTTTAGTTTTTTTTTTAAAACAACTAGTATAAAACTGTTTTGGTCATAACTTGTTTGTTTTTAAAGCTTTTTGGGTGATTCAAAAGCCTAAAATTATGTACTCGGAATGTACTTTTCAAATATTTGGTATGTATAGTCATGGGGCGTCAGTAGCTTGATCGAAATTTTGGTACAAGTGACGGGTTCAAGGTTTAGTTTTGAATAGTAGTTTTTTTATGATTTGGGATGCACGGGATACCTAGTCTTTGAGTTGAGTTTTGAGATCGTCTAGAAGGTTGTTTGTAGATTGTCTGAGTCACATAGATGTGGCGAGGAAAGAAAAAAAATATATTATTTTGGAAAAGTCGATCTTGTGCTCGGCTTAAATAATATGTCGCGGGGCATAAGATGTTTTGGTTGCCATTAAGTGTTTCTTGGATCATTTTTCGTTGTCATGAGTCATTTGAATTGGTACATGTTTGAGTTTTCCTTTTGAGTTTTCGTGGTTTTGGTCAGTTTTAACTCGTGCACGTTAAATTTCGTTAGTTATCCGTGGGTTTGATTCATTGATCGTATCTAGTGGATTCAGGATGTAGTTTTGGGTTCGTATTGATTGGGAGCGTTGAGGTAGACATATGAAAAGACTTGGTCGCGCCTACACGATTAAGTAGGTGGCCCTGAGAGAATGGTCGGCATACCCTTAGTGGGGATGAAAGAGTTAAAAGTTCGTAGACAAACTAATGTGGTCATCAGGTCTCTTAGGAGTGCTAAGGGAGATGAATAGAGATTTGTATAATGTATGGATATTGGCACAAGTAACGCGCCATAGAGAGTGTTGGAAGGGGATATAATACCTCAAAGGTATTTATGATTGTTCGTAAGGCATGTAAGTTTTCCGAAAATTTCCTGAGATTTAGTAGGTTTGCCTATTACTGTGAGGTAGAACCATAAATAGAGCAAGTAGGAGAAGTAAGAGGAGTTGTAGTTAGTGCCTTTCCAAGGAAATTGTTGATGGAATGATTTTAAGAGCAAGAGTTGTTAGAAATTGCAACGGATGCAAGGTAAAATTTGAGTTGCTTAGTAGTAGATTGGCTGTGAAAAGCGGTTGAGTGGTCTGATAAGAGGATGTATTGGTCTTTTAGAATACGTGTAGATTTTCGCGAGTAGAACGAGGTAGAAATTTATTCGTATTGCTTCTAAGAGAGGGTACAAGGAGGACGTAGTTGAAACTACTAAGGATGTTGTATGAACGCTTTGGGTTTACGGTTATGATTTTGGCTTCGCCGAGGCGCTAGCAGTTTTCATGGAGTCAATGAACTGGGGGTGCATGACAATATATAAACGAGTTGTCATCGGGAGCATCGACGACATCTTGATCTAATCAAATCTAAGAAGGAGAGTGAGGCGAATTATGAGTTGGTTTTGGAGTTGTTAGGAAAGGGAATTATACGTGAGATTTTCAAGTGTGAGTTTTAGGATTAAGTTGGCCAGGACGAGTAGTCAGAGATGATGGCATATCGTGGAACCAGCATGGGCCAAAGTGAAGAAGGGCGAGGAAGCGTTTTGGAGGCTGAAGAGGTGGATTGGATAATGAGCAGATCTTGGAATTATCGGAAGGACTGGATGAATTCGCGAAGCATGACGATACGTGGAGCAAGGAATTGGATGTATACGAGAACGACAAAGAAAGGCGGTTGTTTATACGTTGTGGGAACTAAAGATTTGGAAGAACTAGATAGACTTAGTTAGTGGAGCTGGATTGTTATATCTGCCTAGAATGCTAGAGGCATTTGGGGTACGAGACGTAGAGAATGATCTATACAGATCATGAACGTCTCCAACACATATTTAATCATATTGATTGAACATTTGGAAAAGGTGATGGGTGGAGTTATGTAACACCCCATTTTGATAATGGAATGTCACGCGTAATTATGGCGTGTCATCAAAGCATACAAGGATAAATGTATAAAACATTACATGACCATAGGGATAACCGGAATCAAACATCGGTTCCCAAACATAAGCCCAGAACATAATAAAGCAAAAGAAATGAATGAAAGACTACACAAGCATAAATATATGAAGGCAAAAGGAAAAGAAGTCTCTAGCAGCTTCCATCCTATGCATGTCCTCCAAATGCTCGAATCTTTCCTAGGGTACCTGCCGTTTTGGGACATGGAAAGGAAAGTAACGGCTGAGCAAAACGCTCAGTGCACGGATATAGACATAGTATGAATGACTAAAACATAATAAAGACTTAATAGCAGCGGAAATGTGTAAGTCCTGGAAAACCTGGAACATGTTCATAAAACTGGTTTTATAGTTTGAAGAGCCTTATGTTTATCTTATGAAAACTGTTTAACATATTTTACCATTAGCCAATATAGGTCATGAAAATCCACCGTGCATGAATACTTGGAGGGGTGACCTCATCATGCAAATTAAAGGGGCTGCCTCTAATTTAATATACTGGTTTTTGGGTAGGAGGGATCAGCTCCTTGTGAAGGATGCAAGGCACACACCACATTCACCATGAAATCCTGAATAACAACATGTAACTAGGATGCACCCATACGCCCCACATGATAAATATAAATAAATGGCCAAAAGCTGAAGGGACGCCACGAGCAATCACTACGCCGTGGTGAAGTCATAACATCAGTGCCTCTAATGTTATGGTTATGGTACGTCCATAACTAGGTGAAACTGGTCATGCATGTATATGGCTATAGGTATTCTTAATTAAACATAAGCAATCAAACACGTAACTTATACTACGGGAAAACAGTTGGCTGCATACGGGGAATCCTAATAAGGAAAGAATGTCCATACTGAAAGGACGGAAATCCGTACCTTATGTCCAGTGAACGAGAAAGACGAACTGCGAAAATCCTACTTCCGAATCACTAGTGCTACATAAATACGTACATGAATAAGTATATGCTTACTAAATACATAGCTGGTTTTATATCATGTCTTAGCTTATTTTATGTGTTCTTACCATGTTTTACTGTTTCTAAGCCTTAAACTGTGTTTTATCTTATATTCTGTTTAATCTGATTAAGTATTTCTCGTATTTCATGTGTTATTATACTTACTGTGTAATAATAAGTAACTTTCTAAAAATAGCAGGTTTCCTAAAATAGAAAGTTTCCAAAAATAGAAAGTTTCCAAAAATAGAAAGTTTCCAAAAATAGAAAGTTTCCAAAAATAGAAAGTTACCAAAAATAGAAAGTTTCCAAAAATAGAAAGTTTCCAAAAATAGAAAGTTTCCAAAAATAGAAAGTTTCCAAAATAGAAAGTTTCAAAAATTAGATTTACTGCTTAAAATAAATAAGTTTCTAAAAATAGAAAGTTTCCATAAATAGATTAGCTGCCTTAATTAAATAAGTTTCCATAAATAGATTAGCTGCCTGAAATAAATAAGTTTCTAAAAATAGTTGGTTTCCATAAATAAATTAGCTGCCTTATTTAATTAAGTTTCTAAAAATAGAAAGTTTCCATAATTAAAAATAAGCTGGATAAATAAGCTAAGTATATAAGCCTAAGTGTTTTCATGATTATTTTCTAAGTCATATAATATAATGTATAGTTTAATAATTATTTCATGTAATTTAATTAAACTATAGGTTATAATATTTAATTAAAGTATAACATGTTTTTAATTAAATAAGTTAAATACTTAGGTTAAAATATGTATTATTATATGTTAATAATATAACCTAAGTCATGTTAATTAATTAATTATATCCATGGTTTTAAAATAACTAATTAATTATAAGTCTTAAATATATAAATACTTAGGTTAAAATAATTTCATGATCATAAATAATTAAATAACCTAGGTCATGTTATTAAATTAATCACATCATTTTATTAATTTAGTTTTAACATAAGTTCATAAACATAAAAAAAAACTAACATACACCATGAACCGGATCTAGGCTAAAAACATGAACCAGACATGAATCGACACCGTATCCCGAACCAACTCGGGGTACCCCGTGTTTACCTTGCTGCCATGGGACCCACACGCACCAACCAAGACCATATGGTCTTGGTGGTGGTCGGCTTGTCAAACCGAAACCCATTCGGGTTCGGTTGCAGCCTGCGGCCAAAACAAACACCCCTTAAAAACAACCTTTTGATTTTATTTAACACCAAAACATGTTAGATCTATGCTTAATTATTATGTTTTTGTAAAAACATCTCATGTTCATAATTTATAAAAAGATTAAATCAAAAGAAAAGGTTTAAAAAGGTTTTACCGAATTCGTGGATCAAGAGGACGAAGAACAAACACGATCAATCACCAAAACTTCAAGATCAAAGATCAAAAATCACCTCCTTGTGGTGTTTTAGGGTGGCGGCACAAAGAAGAAGGGAAGAAGGGTTTTAGGGTTTTTCTAAAATCTTTTGTGAATGAAAAATGAGTAGTGAAAAATTATTTAACCCCTTTTAGTGAAAAATTGATGGGCTAAGCCCATCCTCCCTCCTAATTTTGTGGTAATGGGGCCCACAAGGGGTAACCCGATCATTTTCCGTGTCTAATTAATAAGTGTTTTCTCGTGTTCGTGTTTTACGTGTTTGTTCGTGTTTATTTGTGTTCGCGTTTTGTGTGTTCTCGTTAAATAATTACCGTGACCTAATATATTTAATTACGCTCGTAATAAATATATATACGTAATTAATAATAGTTCGTGTTTTAATTACGTTCATGATTTCATGATCGCATGTTCGTGATTAATTATCGTTAAATAATTATTACGTGATCGTGCATAGTAAATACTTATCGTGTTCTAACACGTACGTAATACGTAAACTCCTAACACGTAATCGTAATCATTCTATATTAGGAAAGTTTTAATCTAGTACGTACGATCCTAAGGGTACTATGCATGGTAAAAGCATGCGGGTTTTACAACTCTTCCCCCTAAAAAGAATAATTCGTCCCCGAATTATAGATAACGTAACTGAAAGAGAAACATACCCGAATCAAACTGAGAGGGTATGTAAGATAAATTAATGTGCAGGTGACATGGCAGAAAGAACGCGGAACGTGACATGTCTTAAAAGGACATGGAACGTGACGTGGCTGAAAGGACATATCTAATTGATAAGAGAAAACGGATAAGAAGTCCGGATGGACTTGTCCGTTTCCAAGTGGCTTCCCTCTTGGAACGGTTCCTTTATAAGATCTTGAAACAAATGGTAAGTCTTGGTCCTCCTGACCTTGACTTGGAATACGAAGAAGTTCTTGGTTATCAACGTAAGGTAGATCCCCTAATTCGATCAAGGGAAAAAGAATTACGTGTAAGAGTAACTGAAACATTATGGTGCAAAATAATCCGACTTAACCGATAACTAGCAACGATGCGCGAGACATATAGAAACGTAGTACGTGAAAAATTTTGAACGTGATACGTGAAATATTTTGAACGTGCTACGTGGAGATATGGCGAGTGTAGTATGAGTAAACATATCGTGATCCCTGATACGTGTAACATATCTTGATCATGATATGAGGAACGTGGAATGAACATGACATGTGAAACATATCATGATCATAGAATATAATGGCGGTAACAACAAACGCTAGAAGGTGAGACATAGATTATGACGAGAAACGTCTATCTGAGGATAGGGAGTTATACTAAACTTGGGTCTGATCTCTCAAGTTCTTGCAAACTACCCATAATGAGAAAAGAAATGAACGTAAAATCGTATACCAAAATACGATCATGAACGTGAATAGTGTCATGAACGTGAGCGCGAAAGCAAGGCGTGGAATTAGAACAAGGACGTGAAGTAAATAAGGAGCATAATTATGAATATTTGTCTGTCCTGATAACTGAGGAATTGCTAAGTGATCGGATGAGCCTTGGCTGGAACATGTCCGATCAATCTGTTGGTTCTGAAATCCTTGCGGATGTAAGGATTCTGCAGACTTGATCAAACTGTTTGCAATAAACCAGATAGCATCATGCTTCTTCGGAGTTTACGTTAAACTGGTAGCCAAAATCCGTGGAGATCTTGTCCCATTTCAATTCACCATTTCAGATGATGAAAACCATCCTAGTTTGTTGGTGTCCTATCTTAACCTGTTGGTATGTCAGGTACCTAGATATGAACGTAACTGTATCTTGCTTCGTAGAACTTGATACATAGGAGTTTGCGAAACTCTGAGTCTCTGAATCTAGACTTCTCCTAGCGTAGGATTTTCTAGAACACCTAATGTAGTGTAGGGTTCTCTCCTTTACGCCATAAGCAGAGTCATGGTAAGATTAACCATGCAAATCCATGTGATCCAGCGTGTCACTGTAATCAAACAGAATTGATATTGGAAAATTTTCCAGGGTGAAATTTCTCTTGTCATAGAATTTGCAACACAGTGTAGATATGGTCTTCCTGTTCTTCTTCTAGGCTTAAAGGAAATCAGGTTATCCTCAATGAAAACACTGATGAATTTGCTATGAGTTCATGGAAACTCATTCTTATAATGTCGTTGGAGCATTGATGAGACTAATTCAAAATTATAAATCTAGCGTGACCGAGTCGTGTACGAATAGCAGTCATGGACATGTCTTGCTGTTTCATTCGTCACTGTTGGCAGCATGATCATGAGTTCGATCTTGGAAAAGTGATTAACACCATACGGTTGATTGGACATGTTATCAATATGTGGAGGAGAATAACAATCATGAATGGTGATTTGTTTAAGTCGACGGTAGTCGACACATAATCTCATGGTACCATCCTTCTCCTTGTAGGTTCTCCTGGAATGTATGGGAAGATTTTGGAATAATCAACTGGTTATGCGTAGAAGACTTAAGTGGTCGTGTCTTACTGACAGCTAGTAAATTTTAGCGACCATGGCTAACAACGCACATGCTTGTAAGCATAGATAATTTGTACCGATTTTCCCGATGGAAAATCAAGCTGAATGTATTCAGGAGCCTGAACATTACTGTACATAATTATGAATCGTAGCATGGTGTGCTGTTCATAGTACAAAATTAGGATAAAATTCATCTCGTGTCTGTCCGAGGAAATGCGTTAGCAGCTTGTATCTCATCATTAAGCTGAAGGAAAACCTTCGTATACGTGGGAATACGAAAACCGTCCTTCATGGTCATGAATATATGAACCATGGTGAAAGAAATGAAAGTAACATCAGCAACGCGACAGTTCTCACTGATGCGCCGATAATGGTAATGAAATTCTTGTGGCCTGATTAATACATGGCACAACAAAATGGATATACCCTTGGAGGGTACCCTGAATTTCTTAGAAATGTTCCATAGTTGGACGCGAGTCATGTGTCTTGACTCGTGTCTTGGAACTATAAGCATGACATATGTCTTGACTGGTGTCTTGACATGTGTCTTCAGAAATTATACGTGAGACATGTGTCTTGACTGATGTCTTGACTGATGTCTTGACATGTGTCTCGAGACGTAAAACGAATAGAACTACCAATATTAGGTTATTATACCAGGATTGGCGGATCGGTTAGGCTACTGATCATTTGTATATCTGATCACGTCCGCGGCCGGAGCCTCGGTTGCGATTTCTAGGATAAATCTATCATAGTAGTGGTTACTATCGTCTTGTCTGTCAGTTCCATGACGGTCATTCTCATGACCGTGATTCATGTAACTATTCAGCTGAGTGGCCGGCTGGTACCGGTTTGCACTCATATGGCTAAAATGACAGCCAAATGACGTGTGACATGTAACTAAGAATTAGGGACAATGATTGATGGAAATCGTCTGATGGTGAAGCATCTTCTCGTCCAATTGCTTTGCTCCGACGCCTTTGTCTTCGTCTTGTAGGATCTCCAGGTTGTGAACAGCATCCGCATCTCGTAGCGTCTTCGAACGTCAGCAGCATCAACCTTTAGTAACATCTCCAAGTTATGAGCGGCATCAGCAATTTGAAAAGTATCAACAGGTGGAAGTATGCACATGGGATAAGGTACATAGAGTACACATGGAATGTACATGAAATGATCGGTATGGGGTCGATAATTTATCCTGATTTAAGGAAAGTATACCGGTTAAACGATTAGGAAAACCATCATCATAACCTGGCAATGCCAGTATATACCTCATTCTGGTTGCATAGAGAAACGCTAAAGTGTGGTTACACAAAGTTTAACGATGATTTGCCTGACAGCATGATCAATGAAAACCAACCATGACTATCATGAAAGCAGAATTCAATGAAGTCCAACAATGTCTTACGTGAAAGCATAAATAACAAAAGAGGCGTAACATAATCAACATGAAGACGGAATTATCATGAAGAAACATGAAACCATCTATCACGAAGAGTGTATAACATAATCAGCATGAAACTGAAGTTAACCATGACAATATGAAAACATACATGACATAAAAACATAAGAACTTATAAGGGGACATGAAAAAAAAATTTATGCCAATTTAAATCATGAGAAGAATTTTATGCATGAAAAACAGTGCATGGATGCGTAATGTAGTTTATAAAACCTTTATATGTGCGAGGGGACGCCTATGGGTCGGTCCCAAAACAAAAGACATAGCGAGGGAACGCCTATGGGTCGGTCCCAAAATTAAAAGTTTCGAAAAAAGCACATGCGACTAAATAGGGCCAGTCCTGTACCAACCATTACTTAGTCATAATCCCTGCAACAATGATACATGAAACATAAATAAATCAAACTCATATGTCAAAACTTATCAGAAAAAAAATTATATGTGACTAATTATAAACTACTGGGGTTCAGTCCACATAGCCACAGTTCACGAGGAACATTATACATGAAACAATAACACATAACTAAATATGAATGACGGTTGTCCATCCATATTAGTAAAACAATATCGACCAAAACATCAAGGTTAAAACCTCAAGGTGCTGAAAACATCATGGTTAAAACAACAAGGCGCTGAAAACATCAATACGTAGAATAACAGACGTTGGCTTAGGAAGCTCCTGGTGACTACCCACTAGTCACAGGTCGAGTTTTAGAGCCTACAGTTCGAAGCCTTGCCTCTGATACCATAACTGTAACACCCCATTTTGATAATGGAATGTCACGCGTAATTATGGCGTATCATCAAAGCATACAAGGATAAATGTATAAAACATTACATGACCATAGGGATAACCGGAATCAAACATCGGTTCCCAAACATAAGCCCAAAACATAATAAAGCAAAAGAAATGAATGAAAGACTACACAAGCATAAATATATGAAGGCAAAAGGAAAAGAAGTCTCTAGCAGCTTTCATCCTATGCACGTCCTCCAAATGCTCGAATCTTTCCTAGGGTACCTGCCGTTTTGGGACATGGAAAGGAAAGTAACGGCTGAGCAAAACGCTCAGTGCACGGATATAGACATAGTATGAATGACTAAAACATAATAAAGACTTAATAGCAGCGGAAATGTATAAGTCCTGGAAAACCTGGAACATGTTCATAAAACTGGTTTTATAGTTTGAAAAGCCTTATGTTTATCTTATGAAAACTGTTTAACATATTTTACCATTAGCCAATATAGGTCATGAAAATCCACCGTGCATGAATACTTGGAGGGGTGACCTCATCATGTAAATTAGAGGGGCTGCCTCTAATTTAATATACTGGTTTTTGGGTAGGAGGGATCAGCTCCTTGTGAAGGATGCAAGGCACACACCACATTCACCATGAAATCCTGAATAACAACATGTAACTAGGATGCACCCATACGCCCCACATGATAAATATAAATAAATGGCCAAAAGCTGAAGGGACGCCACGAGCAATCACTCCGCCGTGGTGAAGTCATAACATCAGTGCCTCTAATGTTATGGTTATGGTACGTCCATAACTAGGTGAAACTGGTCATGCATGTATATGGCTATAGGTATTCTTAATTAAACATAAGCAATCAAACACGTAACTTATACTACGGGAAAACAGTTGGCTGCATACGGGGAATCCTAATAAGGAAAGAATGTCCATACTGAAAGGACGGGAATCCGTACCTTATGTCCAGTGAACGAGAAAGACGAACTGCGAGAATCCTACTTCCGAATCACTAGTGCTACATAAATACCTACATGAATAAGTATCTGCTTACTAAATACATAGCTGATTTTATGTCATGTCTTAGCTTATTTTATGTGTTCTTACCATGTTTTACTGTTTCTAAGCCTTAAACTGTGTTTTATCTTATATTCTGTTTAATCTGATTAAGTATTTCTTGTATTTCATGTGTTATTATACTTACTGTGTAATAATAAGTAACTTTCTCAAAATAGCAGGTTTCCTAAAATAGAAAGTTTCCAAAAATAGAAAGTTTCCAAAAATAGAAAGTTTCCAAAAATAGAAAGTTACCAAAAATAGAAAGTTTCCAAAAATAGAAAGTTTTCAAAAATAGAAAGTTTCCTAAAATAGAAAGTTTCCAAAATAGAAAGTTTCCAAAAATAAATTTACTGCTTAAAATAGATAAGTTTCTAAAAATAGAAAATTTCCATAAATAGATTAGCTGCCTTAATTAAATAAGTTTCCATAAATAGATTAGCTGCCTGAAATAAATAAGTTTCTAAAAATAGCTGGTTTCCATAAATAAATTAGCTGCCTTATTTAATTAAGTTTCTAAAAATAGAAAGTTTCCATAATTAGAAATAAGCTGGTTAAATAAGCTAAGTATATAAGCCTAAGTGTTTTCATGATTATTTTCTAAGTCATATAATATAATGTATAGTTTAATAATTATTTCATGTAATTTAATTAAACTATAGGTTATAATATTTAATTAAAGTATAACATGTTTTTAATTAAATAATTTAAATACTTAGGTTAAAATATGTATTATTATATGTTAATAATATAACCTAAGTCATGTTAATTAATTAATTATATCCATGGTTTTAAAATAATTAATTAATTATAAGTCTTAAATATATAAATACTTAGGTTAAAATAATTTCATGATCATTAATAATTAAATAACCTAAGTCATGTTATTAAATTAATCACATCATTTTATTAATTTAATTTTAACATAAGTTTATAAACATAAAAAAAACTAACATACACCATGAACCGGATCTAGGCTAAAAATATGAACCGGACATGAATCGACACCGTACCCCGAACCAACTCGGGGTACCCCGTGTTTACCTTGCTGCCGTGGGACCCACACGCACCAACCAAGACCATATGGTCTTGGTGGTGGTCGGCTTGGCAAACCGAAACCCATTCGGGTTCGGTTGCAGCCTGCGGCCAAAACAAACACCCCTTAAAAACAACCTTTTGATTTTATTTAACACCAAAACATGTTAGATCTATGCTTAATTATTATGTTTTTGTAAAAACATCTCATGTTCAAAATTTATAAAAAGATTAAATCAAAAGAAAAGGTTTAAAAAGGTTTTACCGAATTCGTGGATCAAGAGGACGAAGAACAAACACGATCAATCACCAAAACTTCAAGATCAAAGATCAAAATCACCTCCTTGTGGTGTTTTAGGGTGGCGGCACAAAGAAGAAGGGAAGGAGGGTTTTAGGGTTTTTTCTAAAATCTTCTGTGAATGAAAAATGAGTAGTGAAAAATTATTTAACCCCTTTTAGTGAAAAATTGATGGGCTAAGCCCATCCTCCCTCCTAATTTCGTGGTAATGGGGCCCACAAGGGGTAACCCGATCATTTTCCGTGTCTAATTAATAAGTTTGTTCTCGTGTTCGTGTTTTACGTGTTTGTTCGTGTTTATTTGTGTTCGCGTTTTGTGTGTTCTCGTTAAATAATTACCGTGACCTAATATATTTAATTACGCTCGTAATAAATATATATACGTAATTAATAATAGTTCGTGTTTTAATTACGTTCATGATTTCATGATCGCATGTTCGTGATTAATTATCGTTAAATAATTATTACGTGATCGTGCATAGTAAATACTTATCGTGTTCTAACACGTACGTAATACGTAAACTCCTAACACGTAATCGTAATCATGCTATATTAGGAAAGTTTTAATTTAGTACGTACGATCCTAAGGGTACTATGCATGGTAAAAGCATGCGGGTTTTACAAGTTAAGTGATGAAAGAAATTTGCAAGACCAAGTGCCATCTGGGAAAGGCAAGCATGGTTGATGAGACATGGAATAAGAAGAATGAAGTGAAGCTGAGACGAACTTGAACTATATGGATGACATATTTTGGTGGTTTGGATGAAGGATGTAGGTTGCACGAGTTGAGTTGTCTAAAGCAGAGAACGCGTCAACATGTATGTTGCGTGGCTTAGACAATCATATGGAGAAAAGGGACGTATACTATACTTCCTACATAGATAGGAGTAGCTTAGAAAGGGTGATGTAAGGACGAAGTTGGTGAAAGGGATACATAATGGGTGGAGGAATAAGTACGACGAGAGTTGGGTGATAGTCGATAGACTTACTAATTCATCTCATATTTCAAGAGGAATGAGAAGTCACGTAGTTGAGAAGTTGGAAGGATTGCGTACGGATGTGATGGAATAGAGGGTTTTGCGTAAAAGTTAGCCTAATATGTATGGAATACCTTATGAAGGATTATGGCAAGGGAAGAAACGATGGGAAGCAAGCGTAGTATACCGTTGATAGACTAATGTTTGGTATGAGCATACTATAGGGGTAATTGAGAAAGACGCCTAGAGCATTGGCGTGAGATTTGGAGATAGTTGGAGAACGCATTATATTAGGAAGAATTCTCCTACAAAGAGAGAGTCACCGGTGAGAGGGGCATATTCCCCATTGATGAGGATGTAAGGAATAAAGGAGGAAACACCTAAATTATAGGCTGAAGACGGGATATAAGATGGTATGGAAATTAAGATTGTGGAGAGACAAGCGAAAAGTAGTGTGGAGGAAGAATTATTCGAGGGAGCAAGAGGTTGTGAAGATAGTGGGGTGATATTGAAGAGAAACCGTTAGAGCATGAGGTTATTAGTCACGAACAATGGAACGTTCACCTAGAGAAAAGGTGTAACACATGTTAGTATGAAGGATGGTTAGTTACTTGGTGCCGAGCATGGGAAAGCAAGGATGAGGTGGTGGTTATGACATGTTTCTTGTGAATATTATGGGAAGCTTTTGGTTATGCAATCCTGTATATACCATTGGATGTGTTTAAGGTTGGGAGAACTTCTGAATGATGGAAAATCCGTAGAGGATAGAAGCCGTTAGGTATGGTGATAGGAATTGTAGTAGAAATTGCTGGAGTTAATTCATAGGAGATGAGGTGGATCACCGTTACAGTGGGATGAAGTTAGAAGCGGCCAACGTATTCGACCGGAGATGGATCGGAAAACTATAGAGGTGGTGGCAGTGACTAAGTAGAGGTTGAAAATAGCAAAGAACCGAAAAGAGGGCTATGCGGACAAGAGGCGTAAGCCGTTGAGATTTGAGATAAAGTTATGCTAAAGGTTTCACCATGGAAAGGGGTGATGCGGTTTGGAAAGAAAAGGGAAGTTAGCACCTATATTGGTGGGTCCATTTGAAATCCTTGAAAGGATTGGGCTAGTGGCGTATAGGTTGAGATTACCGGAGGAATTGAGTAGTGTGCATGACGTATTTCATGTATCAAACTTGAGGAAATGCTTAGCAAGAACTGACTTGCAAGTACCGTTAGATGATATTAGTATGGATACGAGTCTTCGTTTTATCGAAGAGCCGATAGAGATTTTGGGTCATGAAGCTAGGACGTTGGATAAAAAGGGTAATATACCGTAGTTATAGGTAGATGGAATTTGGAACGTGGACTAGAGTTCACGTGGGAACAGGAAGGATTTATGAGGAGCAAGTATCCTAAGCTAATTGATAATGACGATCCTAAGGAGTAAATCTCGGGACGAGATTTCTATTAGGAGGGAGTGATGTGACAACCGTAGTTTTGAGGTTCGTCACTTGGTCTTATTTTAAGGTTAATTTATGTGTGACTATGTGATTTGCGTGTTTACATGTTATTTTGCGTGAACGAGGTTGGTGTGGATATCGTTTATGGGTATAAAGTACTCATAAGTAAATCGAGGAATGGTTATTTCATGTTCATGAGCTCACAAATTAGTGACTATGAAATGAAATGGTGTTATTTTGGTGTTTTATGTGTACGTATATGTATTATAGTAAATCGTATTTTTGCGATTTAGGGTTTAGCATTTAGAGGTCTCGGATAAGGTAATTAGTCACGGGAATATTTTTCGGGATGGTTTTAAGTCATTTAGGACTTAAATATAAAGTTTATTTCAAATTCCAAGAGTTTTTATAAAACTGTATATTTTAGTGTCTTTTAAGGTATACGCGTAAAACTGACTAGTTTTACGGTTTTAAGGTTTTGGAGGATTTAGGAGCTGAAATAAATTAAGGTAAATTAAGGTAATGTTAATTATACTTTAATTAATAATAAAAGAAAAAAAATAATAAAAAAACGAAATTTTGGGTGTTTTGGTCGTTTATGTGACGCAAAGAAAGAAAAAAAAGAAAGAAAACTAATTTTGGTAACTAGGATTTTTGTATTGGGCTAGGATTTATTTAACTAATCTAGATAAGGATTTTAACTAAAAGCAAATCTCATAAACTCCCTGGAAATAAAATTCACGTCGATCATCTTAAGGGTTCTTAGGGTTTCATAAATTTTTCTTGATTCAAGATAAGTAATCAATTAAAACCTTAACTTAATTCATGTTTTTATTAATTAATCATAATTGTAATGTTAATTAACCATCATTGAGATAATTAGGGTTTTATTTATTTTCTGGAAAAATATACTAATTAAGATCCATTAATGATTTTAGGGTTCTTGTTTAATAATTTAGGGGTAATTAATGATGTTTAGAAGGTTAGTGCATAAAGGCGTAAAACAATCTGATTTTTAGGGCTGTTTTGTATCGATTGTTCTGGGCAGTAGGTAGCACCTTTGGTCGAGTTTCTTTTTTTTTAAATTAAGTTCAGAGAGTCTACTTTTAAAAAATGTAAGGTTGGTCAAAAATGGAGTTCGGGAAGGTCGTCAAACAATTTTACAAAAACAATGCACCGTTCAGGAGTAAATTTGGATTTCGGGAATTTGAGTCAAAACCTAACCAAACAGATGAGATAGCCAAATATTTTTGATTTGGGAACTCTTTATAATGTATATAAAAGGAATGGAGGTTTTCACTAAAAGTTATGGTGTTTAGGTCGGGCTTTTGGTGTCAAACATTTAGCATGTATAGGAAATCAGCTTTATGAAAACGACTTTTGGTGTAGAGACTAAACGAAAGGGTTAAACATGTAAGTAGAAAGTAAAATTGGTTTTTGGAGTTCTTATATCATATAACAACATAAATCCAGTAGGGTAGAATCCAAGTGTGGTGTTAAGTTCACTTCATGTGGTTGTTTAATGACTAGTAAACTGTACCAGGAAAAACTGAATTTTTGCGTATAGAATAGCTTGTAGTGGGAGAACTAGATAGTGAGAATTGGGGGATTAGATTCATATCCGTGGTTGTTACATAACTTGGGTGTTTGGACCCGAGCTAAGTGTGTTGTGTATGATTTTATAGGTTTGCAGGAGGGCTAGCTTGCTGTGCTATCAGGTGAGTTTCATAGTCCCATATCTTTTAATGATTTTCACTTCCAGATGGGATGGAAGAGACACTGTATGGTTTTGTAACTAATGATGTGAATGTTTTTATGGTTTGTGATGGACTTGTGTGTGCACTTATATGATTAACTGCTATGTGATTCTTGATTGTGTTTAAGATTTGGATCGGGGGACACGTACCGTCTCAGTTATTATGTTTTGACTTGGTACCAAGGGGATGTTGACAAGGCGGGGCCTTGGGGAGGTACATAGATGTGTGAGCATCTATGGGACCAATGGATAATGACAAGGCGGGGCCTTGGGATTGGTACATAGGTGTATGGGCGCCTATGGTACCATGGTGTTTGGTAAGGCTGGGAGCCTTGGATTTGGTTTGGAATGATTGGTCTTGAATGTTAGTTGTTAATGCATACTTGTTGCACATTGTCCATATGTTTAGTGGTTTATGGTTGTTCACAACTTATTATAATCTATTTTCGGTTGGAGTCTAAACCTATGACTCTCACTAACATTATGTTGACGTGTTTTAGTATCTCTTTCAGGTGATAAAGTGGTTAAGCGTGAGAACATATGTGGCTAGGATTAGAATCGCGTAGGAATGCATTTAGAAGGAGATCCCCGTTCCTTCTTAGTTTATTTTTCTGTTTGTTTCAATAAGGGATACTATGAACCTATATGTTGATTTGTTTGTGTTATTTGCTTATCTTGGGTAAGAGGTAGGACTGTTACCTACTTACCTAGACTCCTGCATTGATGAGATATTGTCATGGCATTTGTGTCGCATTTTATGACATTTCTAATTCATATAGTTCTCTCTATAGACACACTATTGTTGTGATGATATCCATGTGTCGCGTCCTATATTCCGCCATGGTGGGGTGTGACACCAGGTATTGCGATACCCCTTATTCCGACATACATTGCGATCGTTCATTGTGATCGTGGATTGCGACGGAATTAAGGCTTATTGAAACGTTACTCTGTCAAAATTTCATTTGCCATATTGCGATAGTCCTCATATTCCGATAGGTGTCACATTGCGATACTTGTCTCATTCTGATACGAGTACCATTGCGACAATCCTCATATTCTGACAGTGGACATATTGCGATAGTAGGGATATTCCGACAGACTTTATATTGCGACAGTGGACATATTGCGATACAAAAGTCATTGCGATACAAGTGTCATTGCGATACAAGAGACATTCCGATAGAATTTGCTTTTTGGGATAATATTTGCATAACTTAGAGGATTTTTCTACTTTGCATTAATTTGGTAATTTTCAAAAACACACACAACAAAAAGATAACAACATATTTAAATTCAACAATACAACAAACACATTTACTTTCTCTCATTGTTCGATCAACGTTTTTAAATCTTAACTTATCGAAATGGAGTACACATCTCTTACGGATAAGTCCATCCTCTCGGGTACGGATAATCGTCCACCAATGTTTGAGAAGTCTATGTACGAGGATTGGACTTCCCGAATGGAACTTTACATGTTGAACAAAGAGAATTGACATCTCATTTGGGCATCGGTGCTCAATGGACCATTAGATTATGGTACAGTGACGGAAGGTACAGTTACTCGTCCTCGCACAACGGGTGAATTGACCGGAGATATGAAGATTCAAGACAAATGTGATAAGTATGCTACAAACATCATTCTCCAAGCCCTTCCTCCAGATGTCTACAAACTCGTCAGCAAACATAAAGTTGCCAAAGAGTTATGGGATAGAATTCATGTTCTAATGCAAGGCACCTCGTTAACTAAACAAGAACGAGAGTGTAAACTTTATGATACTTTTGATAAGTTTGCCTATGTTCCCGAGGAGACTCTTAATGACTACTATTTTAGATTTACCCTATTGTTGAATGAGCTCAATATCTATGGCATGGCAATTCCTGCGTTTCAATTAAACACTTGTATTTGAACACCCTTCCTTCAGAATAGCGTAAGTACGTGACGGATGTTGAATTGGCTAAGGACTTGCATAACACCAATGTGGATCAACTTCAAGCTTTTCTTCAACAACACGAATGCCATGTGATCGAGGCTCGGTTGTCTACACCTCAAGTTCATGATCCACTTGCCATGTATGCTTCTCAACAAAACATGGCTTATACTTATCAACAACCATCATACTTGCAGCAGCCACCACCACACACCTATCAGCAACCACAGCAACCATCTTATCAACCACTAATGATGCCACAGCAAGCATTTCAACAAAGTGTTCATCAACAATCCTTTCCACAGCAACCACCACATCAGGAATCACCATCACAAGCCTTCTACTCCAATGAACTTCCACCAATCCAAGCACCGGTCTTTACTCCAAATGATACGCCAGCTGATGTTCTAAACCATCTCACTGCCTACTTGTCAAAACTTGTTGCAACTAGAGGATTTCCACAACAAACAATCAGCTCCGTACCTCTTCAAATCCTCGACAACAAGCCACTGTTCAAGATGGTCAAGTGACGGTGAAACCTATTCAGGGAAGGCAAAATTCATATGGACCTCCTCCAAGGACTATGAATGCTCAAGCTGTGAATTCTCAAGCTAATGGAAATGGAAGCCTTATTGGTCCTCAAAAGGTTGTGACTTGCTACAATTGCCGAGGACAAGGTCAAATGGCTAGGGAATGCACTCAGCCAAAAAGGAGAAGGGATGCAACGTGGTTTCGTGAAAAGATGTATTTGGTCGATGCTCAGTCTAAGGGAAAGATTTTGGATTCAGAAGAGTTAGCATTTCTTGCAGACCCAGGGGCAGCAGACAATGAAGGCTTTGCAGTTGTTTCCACTTCTAATGCAGCTTATCAAGCAGATGATCTTGACACATATGATTCGAATTGTGATGGCATTCACTCTGCCCAAGCTGCTCTTGTTGCTAATCTCTCTCACTACAGTTCTGATGTCGTCAGTGAGGTACCCACCACAACCAATCTTGGTAATGATGATAACCAACATCAAGTTGGGCATGAAAATGACAACCTCGAACAGCATTCGGGAACTAGTAACTCAAATGATGTGGTACCCAATCCTACACATTTGAGTGAACCTCAACCAGATGCTACGACGGGTATAGTATCTTATGCTCAACATGATTTGGTCATGGTACCTAAACATATTATTGATCAAATGCATATGGCTCTCAGATAATCCGTAGATACGAATTCCACCCTAACTGCTGAGCTTGTGTTGCATAAAGAAAAGGTCAAAACTTTTGAAATGGTCCCTTAAGCATAGAAAATAACGTGTTCTAAATTTGACCAATTTTGTTTTGAAAAGATTGAACACTTGAAAGAAATAGAATCATTAAAAGCTAATCTTTCAAATGAATTAAAAGCAAAAGAGCCGGTTGTCAATGATTTTCAGAAACTTAAAACGGATTTCGAAACTCTCTAGTCTAAAAAGTTTGAATCGGAAATTAATGCTACCAAACTTCTTAAATTCAAAGAACAACAGCTTTTAAAACAATACGCTTCCACAGAAAAGGTTCATCTTTTAACTAAATCGTTTAAAGAACTCGAACTTAAGCGTCTTCAAGAATTACCACCTAATCCCGGTTATGCAAAACAAGCTCAGGAATATATTCCTTGTCTTTATGATGTGACCCTAATTGGAAAATCGAAAGAAGCACCTTATGTTCGTAGTTCTGAGGAGACACAGTCACTTGCGGAAGAAACTCATTCTAAAATGATTTCAAAATTCCATAAGATTGATTATGATAAGCACAATAAAGATCAATTTGATAAAAAGACTCGTATTCGATTACAAAAGGAATTATCTCAATTAACAGCTTTTGTGCCCAAAAGTTTATCAACGGAAAACCTTCTTAGTACGTCTCCTACACTTGTAAAAAAGGATTTAACTAAGTTAATTCCACCGGTAAGTAAGGCATCCGATAGTTTAAATGCGGTGCACCAACACTTAGCCGATTTTGACAAGGTCATTTTGGAACGTACGACGGCTTCGGCCATAACGGATGGTGAATGGAACTTTGAGCACACTAGAGCTGCGTTCCGAGACGAAATTGTTCCGTTTGTAAAGAATGTTAAAGCTTGTCTTAGTAATCTTGATCAAGATTTGCTTTTGGAAATAGAAGAAGTTAGACGTGTTTTCAATGAAATGGATGATGCTTATGAAAACAGTTTACTTGAAATAGAACGAGTTTCACGCCAAAATGATCAGCTTCTGAAGCAAGTGATGTCTCATGATATAGTTTCCGTCTGTGTGAATAAAAGTGTTGATAATGATTCTATTTTGCATAATGTCGAATCTGTGGATAATGTGGTAGATAGTACTTGTCACAAATCTGACGCTGAATTTTTAAAGCTTCAAGATTCTTATACTTCGCTTTCAAAATTTTTTGATGAGATCCAAAAACATTGTATTTCGCTTGAATGCAAGCAACAATTTATTCAAGAGATCTTTGAAACTTCATTCGAAGGTGTTAATATAGATGAGGAAAATTTTGAAAACAATTTTCGATTGAATTTACAATAAAAAAACAGCGTCAGCCAAGTGACAAAGTTGCTAAATCTTTGCCGATGGACATAGAGAAATCTAAGAAGCTTAACTGTGTGAACGTACTTGAGGCTGCTGAGAATATTAAACTTGATCTAGATAATCGAGTTTCCAAGATTTTGTCCAAAGTTGATAACTTAAAACAGAAAATACACAACTCTTCGATTCAGTAAAGCCCGCATGTGCTAATACCACTGCACAAAATCAATCTTTGATTGAACAATTGAATCGAAAGTCGGTGGAAAAAACTGATTTGAGGGAACAAAATTTGTGATAAAAATCTAGCCTTGGCTGAGTTAAAGGAAACACTTCGTACTCTAAAAGGTAAGAATGTTGTGGATAACGCAGCCACTGTCTCAACATCGTCCTCTAGTGCAATCAAAAGGAACCTTATAGCCGTCACACCATTTAATAAGGGCCCTAGGAATAAACCATCTCAAACATTGGTCACTAAAGATAAGGCAAAATCAAAACCAGCTTCTAATATTCCCGTGTTGCCTTCTACAAGAGTAATCACCACTACTAAGGCTCAAAGATCTAAGCTTAAAAGAAAAAAGAAGAATGATAGGATCTTGCCCTCATCTAGTAGTCAAGAGAAGAAGAAAGTAGAAGCCCACCCTAGGAATGTTATTTCTGTTTTGAATAAAAAGAATCATGTAGCTAAACCTAAAGGCTCTGCGGTTGTGCAGCGTTCTAAGCCTACTGTGAATTCTAATTTGAAATGTTGGAATTGTAATGAATGTATGTTTTCTAGTCGTCATGATTCTTGCCTTATTGACTATGTGAATGAGATGAATGCCCGGAAAAATGGATTAGAATGGAAACCGACTGGGAAAGTGTTAACCCAAGTTGGTTGGATGTGGCGCCCCACTGGTAGAACTTTCACTATAGTAGGAAATACGTGCTCTTTAACTAGGATCACTCCCACTAAAGCGAAGAAAGCGTGCCCTTTAATTAGGAGTACCAAGTCTACCAAAACACAAGCGTGTCCTTTAACTAGGAACACCGACACTATTGTAGGAACAAAGTGCCCTTTAAATAGGTCTACTCCCACTGTAGTGCCCGATAATATTCCAAAACCTCAGAAAGTTGGAACAATAAAACATGTTCGTGGTAAAACTCACATTAGAAAACGCAGGAAATCTAAGGGTCACACAAATGTTAACAATTCTGATTGTGACAACCCTGGTTTTGAGGTTCGTCACTTAGTTTTATTTTGTGCTAGTTACGTGTCTTTATGGGTTTATGTGCTTATTGGTGTGTATAGATTGTGGTTTGGATATCGTTTCCGGTACGGGGTACCTTGTGAGTGAAACGATGTGTGATGATTTCATGTTCATGAGTTCACATGGTATTGACTATGAAATGAAATGGTGATATTTTGGTGTTTACGTATACGTATAAGTATTATAGTAATAGTATATTTTTTAGGATTTACGGTTTAGCTTTTGGAGGTCTCGGATGAGGTAATTAGTCATATGAATATTTTTCGGGATGGTTTTAAGTCATTTAGGACTTAGTTATAAAGTTTATTTCAAAATTTGATATTTTTTATAAAAGTGTATATTTTACGTCTTTTACGGTAAAACGCGTAAATTTGACTAGTTTTACGGTTTTAGGGTTTTGGAGGCTTTATGAGCTGAAATAAATTAAGACAAATTAAGGTAATATTATTAATACATATATTAATAATAAAAAAGAAAAAAAAAGAAAATTATGGGTGTTGGGTCGGTTATATGACGCAAGTAAAAAAAAGGAAAAGAAAATTAATTATGGTAAGTTGTATTGGGCTAGGACTTGTTTAGTTATCTATATAATATTTTTATTTATTTATCAAACACAAAAAAAACATCATTCCCTGGAGATCAATCATAAACTCATGGCATTCAAGTATTTTTTAGGGTTCTTCATCAAAATTTGGGTTTTCACAAATTTAAGGTAAAACATGTAAACCCTTTTCATTTAATTTGTTTTTAATCATGTGTATATCATCTTATGATGGATTTAGGTTAGGGTTTAATATAAAAACAGTAAATTAATGTTGTATTAATCATAATATGATGATTACATAAATTAGGGCTTGTAATTAGAGGGATTATGGTTAATTAATGAGGTTGATTTTGTTAAACCCGTTTTTAAAAACTGGGCAGAATTTTGAGTCAATTGTTTTGATCATATTGGGAGTTATACAAACTCTTACTTAACGATCCAAGTACCCCTGGAAAGGTATTTGAAGTGGCTTTCCAATGCAAGAAACGAGAACTAAATTGGAGGTCGGGAAGTGGGTCAAAAACAGGTTACAACAGTCGGAGGTCAAAACAGTTTTAAATTCAGCCTGTTTTCTTTTTAAGTTTTGGGTTGTTTGGGGTACTTAGGGTTGCATTGGGATCTTCTCACGAACATGAGAGATGGTTTATATATTTTAGTAAGTATCTGCACATGGGATAAGATTATGATTTTGGGTAAGACCCTCTGATGGTAATCAACTTTTCATACGTTTAAAATCAGTGAATTCTGGATAGGTAGCAATATATACACATATATCGGGGCCTTAGCAGTAGCTTTAAGGTTAGGGCAAGTGGGAGGTTTTAGATAACATATGTACAAGTATGAATATTCCTTTTACAGAGATCATGGGTATGTTTAAGGGGGAGATCGACCCATAGTGTAAGGTATGAAAAACGGGACTGTTTTGGGTAAAATGTTAACGGGATGGGTTATGAAGTAAAAGGAGTTAAGGGCTTTATAGAGGGGTGTAATGAGATGCTTAGAGCATATAAATGAGGTATTTATATAGGAGGAGGCTAGATGTCCGTCATAGGTTGATGAGCCGTTTTAGTGATTGGTTCATGTTTTGATTATGTGTTTTTGGTTTGTTAGCTTTTTGCTAGTGCGAGGACATTTGGAGAAGCTCAATCAGGTGAGTTTCATAGTCCCATGTTTACTATTGATTTTGACTTCCAGATGGGATGGGAGAGACACTGTGTTGAGTTATTTATAAATTGTTGCTGTGAATGTTTTATGGTTGTGATGGACTTGTGTGTACATTATGTGATTAACTGTTATGTGATTCTTGATTGTTTATGATTTGGATCGAGGGACACGTGTCGTCTCAGTTATTGTGGTTTGACAAGGTAGGAGCCTTGGGGAGGTACATAGCGTGATCGTCTATGGGACCAATGGATAATGACAAGGTATTGGCCTTGGGATAGGTACATAGTGTGATCATCTATGGTACTATGGTGTTGGTAAGGCGTGATGCCTTGGAAATTGTGGTGTTGGTAAGGCGTGATGCCTTGGAAATTGTGGTGTTGGTAAGGCGTGATGCCTTGGAAATTGTGGTTGTTGGTAAGGCGTGATGCCTTGGAAATTATGGTTGTTGGTAAGGCGTGATGCCTTGGAATTGTGATGGTTGTTTGAACTTGAATGCTAGTTATTATTACATAATTGTAGCGCATTGTCCATATGTTATTGGGTTGATTGTTGTTATTCACAGCTTATAACTGATTTGGTGTTCGAGTCTAAACCTATGACTCTCACCAATTTTATGTTGACGTGTTTTAGTGTCTATTTCATGTGTGAATGTGGTTAAGCGTGAGGATAGAAGTGGCTAGACTTGGATGCCTTAGGATTGCATATAGAAGGAGATCCCCGTTCCTTCTTAGCTTTGTTTGTTCATTTATCTAGTGATACTGTTGGCACCTATATGTTTGTTTTGTTTGTGTTACTTGTTTGTCTTGGGTAAGAGGTAGTACTGTTACCTACTTACCTAGACTCTTGCATTGTTGAGATATTGTCATGACATTTGTGTCACCATTTTATGACATTTCTTATATCATTTAGTTATCTCTATAGACACGCTATTGTTGTGATGATATCCATACGTCGTACCCCATATTCCGCCATGGTGGGGTGTGACAGAATGGTATCAGAGCCAATGGTTATAGAGAATTAGGTTGCCTAGTCGCGTAGCCTAGTCTATAGCTTAAGGGTCCCTGCATATAGGCGTCATAGGAGTATGTGTGCATTTTATAATAATTGATGTGTTTGGATGTTATTTATTGCGATGTTTTGACTAGTATGAATTAAACCGTAGTATGTTCATACTTAGTCGCATGTTATTTTCTTTTCGGTTTTGTGACTAGTGCGGGTTGAACCATAATCGTCCACGCTAGTCACTGTTGTATTTTGCTTAAATTGTACATTATAGTACATAATTTAGTACAAGGTAGTTTCTATCTTTTATCGAGTTATTTTACATACCTGAGGTATGTTATTTTTCTTTTGATGTTTAAGTCATGTTCCCTAAGAATCGTGTGGTGGTTCGAGTTACTAGGAGTAGGTGGATATGAAGGTTTTAAGCTGTTTCCACTCTTACGGGCGACATGACTTATAACTGATTAAGTTTTTGTTTTGGATTTAGTCTAGGCTGTTTTAGCTAGACTATGGATTTCGGTATTCCAAGAGTTTTATTATGTTATTTTTATAGTTGGAGTTTTGGACCTTATTGGTTATGTGGTTATGAGCTTATGTGAGTAGATGGGTTTATGTGTTATATGTTGTATTGATTCTTATAAGTGTCATCATAGGAGGGAGTGCATTGGGGAAAGGGTAATTGTATAAGTATGGTGGCCAACATAGTTATACAAGTACCACAACTTTAATGGGTTCTCAAGTATGATTGCATGAAAGAGGGTTAGTACATGCTTGTATATGATGAGATGTGGATTATTTGTATATTTATAATATATGGGTCTATGTAACGGTTGCCTACGATATGTATATTTTTGAGTGTGTTATTGTTTTGGGTTATAGTCATGTTGTGTGATTATGGGATCACACGATATGGACTGGTTTTAGTGATGGGTTTTGCGCCTTGTGGTGGCATGGTGAGATGGTGAGATGGGGATTACTCGTATGGAAAAACGAATGTATGACGCGATTGGTTGATCGGATATTGATGTGTCGTGGATAGTATATGTGATAATTAAGATACGTTATAGGGTAAATTAGAAAATTACCTTTAGGAAAAAGTAATAGACTAATAATACCAATGACGAATTCAATTAAACACGTGAGTGAGTCGAGTTCGTTGTACACGAAGATCTTATGAATTTGAGACGTTTTGCTTCGATTTGGACAATTGATTTGAATTCGTTTTAGGTTTTTAAACTACGATTAAAATCTACGAATTTTAAGCTATTAAAAATTAACCTAAAGTGCATGAATCGTTAAACCCCGCTAATATAAAATTCTACAAACAATTAATTACTTAAAATTTAAAACTAATTAAAAATTAAACTATATTAGTTATCTAAAAAAAATAAATCTATTTAAAAATGATAACTTTTAATCTATTAAAAATCTAAATAAACTCTTTTAAAACTAATTAAACTTTATTAAAATAACTTTTTAAAAAAAGCTTTATTTAATTAAATCTAGAGTTATAAAAATTAAACTAATTAAAATTGAAACTAATTAAATAAAAACATTTTTTTATTTATTTATAACTACTTTTTTTTTTAGCTTTACTTTAATTAAAATTTGAAAAGAAATTAATAAAAATTAAAATGTGACAAATTAAGTAACTAAAACAAACACAGCCTAGAATATAAACACTATAATAATGACAATAGAGAAACTAATAATCAAAAGAGCACTTGGCTCAGATGGCTATCACGTTGGGTGTGTGACCAGGAGGTCACGGGTTCAAGTCCCGTGAGGGACATTATTTTTGGTAATTATACTTTTTAGACAGATTACTAAAAAGAAACCTTAGGAAAGGCTTTTGAGCTTATTTGTTTATGCTGATTAGGAAAACAGCTTATATGAGACTTATCAGAAAAGTGAATCTGATAAGCCTAAAACCAAAACAATAAAACAGATATATCAAGAAGCAAAATCAGTTAAACAATATCAGTATCAAATAAGCAACATGGCATATTCAGCAAATCCATAACAGAGTTAAGCAAAATCAACATACATCACCAAACAATCCACCAAACAAACCAAGTCAGGCAGATTAAACGTTCCTAGTTTAAACTACTTATAAAATTCGTACAAAACTCTATAGCACAACAGTAACAAAAATCAACTTAGTAAGCTAACAAATTCAAACTCACATTATCAGTAAAACCAGATTACAATTACAAGTAAAGCAAAACAAATTCAAAAATACTTATACTAACTCATGGCTTCTAAATTAGCAGAACACAAATCTTATTTCAGAAAGTTAAAAAGTTCTATCTCAATTCTAAAATAGAGACTGATGCATACCCAGTTTTCATTATCATCTTAACAATCCAAAATAACCTTCACGTTATTTCAGTTCCATTAGCAGATTAACAACCAAATAAAATTCAGACAGTAAATCGAAAACAATGAAAATTAAAGCAAACATATAAAAACTTATTCAGAATCAATCAAGGTAAAACAATTATTCAGCAAACATACTAAACATTAATTAAACAAGCAAAAATTAAAAACGAGACGCACCCTTTGTAGATAACCTTTGAGTCGAAGCACAGCGCTGAGCTGGCTTATGAACCGAAAGTAACACCACTGTCGTCATCAAACGTCACCATTACCATCTCCATTAATCGAACCATATAAATCCTCTAAAATTTATACTTTTCCAGTAGGGAAAAATATTATCCACTTTTCACTTTCAATATCAAACTTAAACTATCAATTAGTTTAAGTTTAATACATTAATTGTTATTAATGTAAAATAGTTAGAGATTAATTCATATATTTTTAGCAGTAAATAAAAGAAACGAGACACCAAAGTGAAGTAACAAACTGAACTTTTATTAATATTAAAAGAGATTACAAGATTGAATTTAAAGAAAATACAAGAACTAATTCTACACTAATTTTAACAGAATAACAATAAAGTAAAGAAAAGGATGATAAAATACAAGTAATTTGGGGGTTTTTATAGCCAACCCCCGAGGCTCTTGGTGCGAATATTCGGATCTCCATAGGGATATTCCCTTTTCTTCTAAGCCCTTGATCTTGATTATCTTTCTCTTTCTTCAAATGGATGGCTGAGATGATTCCAAATAGCACACGGATCGCCAACGTGGCATCCGTGTGCTAGTTGTGTTTCTTTTGAGCGTTTTGATTGGTGGATTAGGAGATGTGAGGTGTTTCAACCTATAGCAAACCGCCACGTAGCTCATTCGCACCATCCACTCTCTTCCTTAAACTGGGGGGTTTTATTTCTTTTTGGGTGAATTAATAGAATAAGTAAAAAGCCCTAAATTAATTAGACTTTTTACTTGCTAGGGTTTTAAACAGTAAAGGTTTTTTTCAGGTTTGGGATGAGAAAATTGGGGAAGAAAGGTGAAACTGTTTCACCTAGTTTGTATCGAAATGAAATAAAAGTGTGGGTGAGGGTAAATATCTGGTTTTATTTATTGAGTGGGTGGAAATCGTGTGAGTGGGTGAGAGCAATAAATAAATGGGAGTTGTGTTGAGATTGAAAATGTGAATGGTAACTATGAATATAACATGTGAATGACAACACAAAGTTCCTTATGTCAAAACCCTAAAAGCCCAATCAATTCACTCTTTCGTTTCCTGTTTTGGGCTTTGGGCCCAATATACTTGTTTCATCCGAGAGTTAATTTCATAATTGGGCCTTGCAAAATGAATTCCATCTTTCCATTTGAATCTTCAAGTTACTCTTTAATTTAAATGGGCTTTTGAGCCCATTTACTCAATTGTGGGACCCACTAAGCCCGTTAACTTGATAAAAGATGAAATCCTCTAAAGTCAAGCTCGGTTTTGGCTTCCTCGATCTTTTTCCATCAATCTCGTGTCGGTTTTTGTCGGTTTTCGTGAGTTTGGTACCTACACACATGAAAACAAGAAACAAGCATTTCCAAGGCATTTTTGATATAAATCATGCAATATTTCAATGTTTTAAACTACTAATGATATGAGTAAAAACACTCATATCAAATTCCCCCATGCTAAGCAATTGTCGTGTCCTCACGCAATGATAAAATAAAACTATAACTACACCATTATTCAACATTATTTTGCAAAGACATAAAATAACTAAGGATCATAAAAGCACAAATAGATTCATCGTCCTCGACTTTTCACTTTTCCATGCCAAGTGCAAAAACAAGATCATTGTTATTATAAGTTGGTAGACAAACACGAATTCATGTGGGCCAATTACTCACTTAGACTCCCTTATTCCTAATTGTTTCTCTTATATTTTATTGTTGTCTTAAATGATCACGAGGATGTATTTTTGACTTATTTCGATAATTTATTAGGCCGAAAATAAAGTGAATGATTTAATCAATAGTTAGCTAAAGGACAAAATCTTTTAAAACTGCTTCTCGGGCTCTCATAAAGTTCATATCTTGGCATAACTTGTTTCGCGATTTGAGACCTTTCTCGGATCGATATTTGGCAATGACTTTATACTTCCAACCTTGAGAGACGTTCACGAAATAATGGTCTTCTCTTCATAATATTTCTTCACTTGAAGTTTTGAGAGATTCATACTTGGACCACGACTTCTTCATTTTTCTCCAATCTTTACTTGGGATTTTGATTTACAACGATCCGCCTCCTTTTTGGACTTGGCTTCATTTATCCTCATACCTTATTTTGGTCTTTTTGGATAGACTCCTCCATGACTTTTTGGGAGTATTTTGCTTTTTGTCGTGTGTCTCGATCCTTCATATTGATTTTTGATAAATGAGTCTTCACATCACTTGAGATCTTTAGCAATAAAACATAGCCCTCATGTCTTGTTAGGACCTTTTTGGACTCGCCAATCTTCGCATCACGCTTCAATAAGTTATGCCTTGGCTATGAACTCTAATCCATACCGAGCAACTTTTAAACGATCTTGGGCTAGAAACTAAGTAACTTTTCAAATCGTTCAACATTATTTATTGCAAGTAATATTTATTAACAAGCAATGGGAGAATAGGCTCATAATTAACTCACATAAATTCCCGAAAGAATACCGAACTTATAATTGGCTCTATCATCTCTTGTTCTCCATATTGTAAAATTCCAAGAATGAAATCAATGGATACTTAGCCTATCAAATCAAAGTTTTGGGTTTTCAAGTCATCTATAGGATCTTGCAACTTCTTATACTTTTGCAAGTTTTAGAATTTGCGTTTTAAAGTTCCCTTGATAAACGACTTTCTAGGATCAATTATAGGAGCTTGCGAAAAGTTCTTGTTCTTAACTCGTATGAATTAAGACCTTCGCGTTTTAAAGCTCCCTATATAATAGCCTAGCAAAACTTAATTCAAATACGTTAAGGAAAAGCTAAGGTTAAAAACCAAGTCGAGTCAAAAACTATTTTTATTTAAAGCCTACATTTGTGTCAAAAACACTTATTTTATTTATTAAAACTTAAAAATAACACAAAAAAATTTAAAATTTTATTGAAAAATGAGAAAAACAATACGTTTGGACACGACAAAAGCAATTGCAAGCGATTATATCGATTGACTCCCCCATGCTAAAACCAAACATTGTCCTCAATGTTTCTTAGCTCAAGAGTACCCCCTTGCTAAAACACGAAGAGTCTAGTGCAATCTCCTAGCATGGAAAGAGTACGCAAATCTATAAGCCGTTTATTAATTATGCCTCAAGATAAAACGTTAGTCGATAAACATCAAGGGATAGAAAGTGTGCCCCTTTTGGCATTCAAAGAATGGAAGATCAAGTGGACCGGCAAAAACCGAACACGAGAGTCTTCAATAATACGGGTCATACCTAAGATCACAACACAACAAATCACGAGCACGAGCTTGAAAGATCAAGCCTTATTAGGTGTTAGAAAATAGAAACAAGATAGAATACTCGTTTTTGTTCACCGAGTCATGAGCTCGACTCGATCCCCGCATTCATTGGTCCTTAGGGAAAGTGGTGAAAACCGGCATAATGGAATAAAATCCAATATAAAGCACGATGCCGGGGTCAAAGATCTCATCCTCATTGTCGGATGACAAACGAAAAGATAAAACTCCAACTCGAATCTCTAACAAGAGATGGTAGTCACAAACAATAGTATGGATGTAGCATGCTCCACGAGATAAACTCGCACCAAGATGATTAAAAAGTCTTTCAATTATTGCATCGGTGAAAGGCCGAGATTTCCCTAAATCGACGATTCCGGGATCGAATACCTTGTCCTCGGTGGAGAAAGGAATAGACAACAAGGTGTCGTCCCCCCATGCTAATCCTAAATCATATGAAGCACATAGTAATGGTGGAACAAAAGTCTCAACCATGGTGGTTTCAACTTGCATGACTTTGTTGACCTTTTCACTCTTAGAAATGTGAATAAAGGGGTCATGGTACTCAAAACGAGTCGCATGGAAAACCCGCACATTAAGATCAAAGCGAGTGGGAAGGACAATAGGAGCAAAAGTAATTTCTCCATCCGGGTCAACATTGTCATCATCATAAATCGGGTGATCAAACCAAGAGTCTTCATCACCTTCATTAGACTCTTCCTCAAATTCTGAAGGAATGTCTATATAAAGAAACTCATCATCCTCCTTAAAGAAAAGCTCATCATCACAACGGTTGTGAGATGTAGGAGGTATGATGTTCTCAAAATCCTCTTGAAACAACGGATTATTGTTCAATGAAACTTCAAAAAGAGGATTTGAATAAGTCACGAAAGTGTCATCAATCTTGTCATCATAAGACATATCCGACAAAGTATCGAGTGTGTCACACTCGGATACTAGATCATCATTCTCATTTGAAGGCAATTCATCGGCGAATTCCTCGAGAATGGTAGGTAAAACACAAGAATCACGTTCGATCTCGAGATCGGAAACGTCTTCACTTCCCCGTGGAAGTGGATCAAGAATAGAAAAAAGTTCATCGATGAACTTATCACATGAATAGTCACCAACCTCACTCGGTGTGAAGTTAGGAATCAAAGGCTCTTCAAACGAAGATTGTGCCTTAGGAACATTCACATGATCCATAGAAGAGAGTGAAAATGAGTCCATTTTCAAAGATTGTTCAATTAAAGCAATATCACTCTCGGGATCAAAGTTCTCATTAACAAACTCACTAGCATCAAAAGGCTCACTCAAGTAATCATCTATTTGTTTTTCAATCTTAGCATCCTCGTGTGGAGTGAGTGTAGATGAGGAAAGGTTACAACATGTTTCAACAAAGCAAGCTTCTTCATTTGATTTTAACTTTCTTTTATCACAATTAGAGGTTTCCAAAATTGGAAAAACACCTTTATCAAAAAGAGCTTTCTTATCACTTTCAATTGTTTCAACAAGCTTAACACTTTCAACTTTCTTAGGAGCAAATCTTGGAATCTTTTCCGGTTTAAAAACAATGCTTTTATCTCCATAAAACAACTTAATTTCCTCTTTCCTCATATCAACTAAAACATTGGCCGTGCACAAAAATGGTCTTCCTAAAATAATAGGCACACGAGGATTAGTCTCATAATCGACTATAGCAAAATCGGCTAAGTACAAGAAGTTTCCCACTTTCATTATGACATTTTCCGCTATACCAACCGGTCGAGTGGTGGTTCCATTAGCAAGCTCAATGATCATACGAGTGGTACTAAGAGGTGCATAATCAATGGTCTTCCAAAGGGCTAGGGGCATGATGTTTATGCTAGCTCCTAGATCGGCTAGGCCTTTGCAAACCCCAAGCTCATTGAAAACACAAGGTATCAAGAATTGACCCGGATCTTTATACTTCTCGGGAAAGAAATCAAAGAAAACCGAGGTACTAATCACATTCAAAGTAGCCTTAGTAACTTCTAGGAAAGTTTCCTTAGGTGGAGGCTTAAACTCAATCACTTCATCTAAATTCTCACAATCATCATAAACGGTTACGGCCTTAAGTTCTCCCTTCGGGTTTGGAATGGTATTACTAGGCAAGCAACCCGAAGAAGATGACGGTTTAGACATGAATCCCTCGAACATAGAAAGCAACTTATTTTGACTTTGTTCCAAACTTTGGTGCATACGATTTTGAGTTTGCTCTAGCCTTTCTTGATTAAGCTCAATCTTATTGTTTTGCCCTTTAATCGTATTTTGAAAATCAAGTCTCAAAGTATTAATTTGCCCTTGAATGTTATTTTGAAAAGCTTTCATATTTGCCTCATTTGATTTCATGTAACTTGACAAATCATTTTGATTATTCCCTTGAAAACCTTGATTGTTTTGATTAGCATTAAACCCATTTCCTTGATTATAATTCTCTTGGTTACCACGGTTAAAATTATTCCCATTATTTCCATTGTTGTACCTATTTTGCACCGGTGGAAAACCCGGTGGAGCAACATGATTTTGACGAGGAACTTGACCGTTGGAGCCATAAGTTCCCGTCGCGGCAAAAGCACTAGCTTGATCAAACCCCGCGTTCAAACAAGCATAATTAGGATGTGCTCCACCACACGATACACAAACATTCTCAATCATATTAATCGATCCATGAGGATTCTTCCTAATCTCACTCAACAAAGTCGCAAATCCACTATCAATCTTAGAGTCCAATCTAGCAATCTCGTGATTAGATGAATTCACATTGGAAACAACCGGTGTGTTTTGTGAATATTGTGCTCTAGACTTATCCTCAATTATTCTCCACGCGTCTCTCGGTGTTTTTCTTAAAAGATTACCACCCGCGGCGGCATTTAAAGAATCTTGTTCAATCATATTAAGCCCATTATAAAAAGTATTTATTTGATGCAATTCCGAGAAACCGTGGTGTGGACATTGTCTTAACAAATCCTTAAATCTTTCCCAAGCAACCCCAAACGATTCATGCACTTTTTGTTCAAATCTAGTGATCTCATTTTTAAAGTGTGTTGTCTTGGACGGTGGAAAGAAATAATTCATGAACTTTGACACTAAATCATCCCAAGTTAAAATCGAACCCGGTGGTTCTTTTTCATACCAAAGCTTAGCATTACCCTCGAGCGAGTACGGAAAAAGCATGAGCTTAATCACGTCATTCGGCACATCTCTAAACTTGAGAGTCGAGGTAATTCGATTGAAATTCCGTATGTGAGAATGCGGGCTATCGGTCTCATTGCCACGAAATTAGTCGGCACGAATGAGCGATAGAAGACCCGTCTTAATCTCAAAATGATCCGCCAAAATAGCCGGCACAACGATTGCTTCCCCATACCCTTCGGTGGGTGCACGTAGCAATTCCTCCATTGTTCGGTTATCGGCCATCTCTACAACAATAGGTGGAATCTCGGGTTCCACTATTCGTTGTTGACGATTTCTATTTCTACGAGGAATATTTTCAAGCCTATTAAAATCAATCACAAGACGTGAAGAACGTAATTGCATACACTACAAAGACGAGAATTTAGAGGATTGAAGAAAAGAAATTAGACAAGAAAGAAGATTATTTTTGGTATTTTTATTTGGTATTGCTCAATCAAAAATTGATCGATAAAAAATAAGGAATAAGGATAACTACTATGGAAATAAATTACCCTCGGTCGACTTTGAAACGATAGGTGAAAACCTAAACGTCTCGAGGTTCAATAAGTAAACAACAAAAATAAGATTTATTACTACTTGAGTCGGCAAACCAATAATAGGTTATCCCTCTCAATATACGCACAAGCAAGCGGGGAAACGAGGTGGCACTAAGCACTTAAAAACCTTTTTCCTTAGACGGCCTTTTATAGCACGTCGCCTTATACCCACCTTATAGTTTGTATAAATCGAGTTCAAACTTCTTATTAGTATTTATCTATTTTGCCTTTATTTTTGTTTTGGGTTCGAATACAATAGCTAGGTGATGAAATCCCAACTAAGGCTTATTTGAAAAGTATTTAAAATTATTGTTCTACGTAATACAATATATTATTCACAAAAAACGAGAAAAACGATACATACTACGTAATAGAAAAAATAACAAACTTTCCGAGGACGGAAAGGGTCTTCAAATCCACGATCAACAAATCTCCACAAAAGCGAATCGTACACAAGATCCCCGGCAGCGGCGCCAAAATTTTTGATGTGTCGTGGATAGTATATGTGATAATTAAGATACGTTATAGGGTAAATTAGAAAATTACCTTTAGGAAAAAGTAATAGACTAATAATACCAATGACGAATTCAATTAAACACGTGAGTGAGTCGAGTTCGTTGTACACGAAGATCTTATGAATTTGAGACGTTTTGCTTCGATTTGGACAATTGATTTGAATTCGTTTTAGGTTTTTAAACTACGATTAAAATCTACGAATTTTAAGCTATTAAAAATTAACCTAAAGTGCATGAATCGTTAAACCCCGCTAATATAAAATTCTACAAACAATTAATTACTTAAAATTTAAAACTAATTAAAAATTAAACTATATTAGTTATCTAAAAAAAATAAATCTATTTAAAAATGATAACTTTTAATCTATTAAAAATCTAAATAAACTCTTTTAAAACTAATTAAACTTTATTAAAATAACTTTTTAAAAAAAGCTTTATTTAATTAAATCTAGAGTTATAAAAATTAAACTAATTAAAATTGAAACTAATTAAATAAAAACATTTTTTTATTTATTTATAACTACTTTTTTTTTAGCTTTACTTTAATTAAAATTTGAAAATAAATTAATAAAAATTAAAACGTGACAAATTAAGTAACTAAAACAAACACAGCCTAGAATATAAACACTATAATAATGACAAGAGAGAAACTAATAATCAAAAGAGCACTTGGCTCAGATGGCTATCACGTTGGGTGTGTGACCAGGAGGTCACGGGTTCAAGTCCCGTGAGGGACATTATTTTTGGTAATTATACTTTTTAGACAGATTACTAAAAAGAAACCTTAGGAAAGGCTTTTGAGCTTATTTGTTTAAGCTAATTAGGAAAACAGCTTATATGAGACTTATCAGAAAAGTGAATCTGATAAGCCTAAAACCAAAACAATAAAACAGATATATCAAGAAGCAAAATCAGTTAAACAATATCAGTATCAAATAAGCAACATGTCATATTCAGCAAATCCATAACAGAGTTAAGCAAAATCAACATACATCACCAAACAATCCACCAAACAAACCAAGTCAGGCAGATTAATCGTTCCTAGTTTAAACTACTTATAAAATTCGTACAAAACTCTATAGCACAACAGTAACAAAAATCAACTTAGTAAGCTAACAAATTCAAACTCACATTATCAGTAAAACCAGATTACAATTACAAGTAAAGGAAAACAAATTCAAAAATACTTATACTAACTCATGGCTTCTAAATTAGCAGAACACAAATCTTATTTCAGAAAGTTAAAAAGTTCTAACTCAATTCTAAAATAGAGACTGATGCATACCCAGTTTTCATTATCATCTTAACAATCCAAAATAACCTTCACGTTATTTCAGTTCCATTAGCATATTAACAACCAAATAAAATTCAGACAGTAAATCGAAAACAATGAAAATTAAAGCAAACAGATAAAAACTTATTCAGAATCAATCAAGGTAAAACAATTATTCAGCAAACATACTAAACATTAATTAAACAAGCAAAAATTAAAAACGAGACGCACCCTTTGTAGATAACCTTTGAGTCGAAGCACAGCGCTGAGCTGGCTTATGAACCAAAAGTAACACCACCGTCGTCATCAAACGTCACCATTACCATCTCCATTAATCGAACCATATAAATCCTCTAAAATTTTTACTTTTCCAGTAGGGAAAAATATTATCCACTTTTCACTTTCAATATCAAACTTAAACTATCAATTAGTTTAAGTTTAATACATTAATTGTTATTAATGTGAAATAGTTAGAGATTAATTCATATATTTTTAGCAGTAAATAAAAGAAACGAGACACCAAAGTGAAGTAACAAACTGAACTTTTATTAATATTAAAAGAGATTACAAGATTGAATTTAAAGAAAATACAAGAACTAATTCTACACTAATTTTAACAGAATAACAATAAAGTAAAGAAAAGGATGATAAAATACAAGTAATTTGGGGGTTTTTATAGCCAACCCCCGAGGCTCTTGGTGCGAATATTCGGATCTCCATAGGGATATTCCCTTTTCTTCTAAGCCCTTGATCTTGATTATCTTTCTCTTTCTTCAAATGGATGGCTGAGATGATTCCAAATAGCACACGGATCGCCAACGTGGCATCCGTGTGCTAGTTGTGTTTCTTTTGAGCGTTTTAATTGGTGGATTAGGAGATGTGAGGTGTTTCAACCTATAGCAAACCGCCACGTAGCTCATTCGCACCATCTACTCTCTTCCTTAAACTGGGGGGTTTTATTTCTTTTTGGGTGAATTAATAGAATAAGTAAAAAGCCCTAAATTAATTAGACTCTTTACTTGCTAGGGTTTTAAACAGTAAAGGTTTTTTTCAGGTTTGGGATGAGAAAATTGGGGAAGAAAGGTGAAACTGTTTCACCTAGTTTGTATCGAAATGAAATAAAAGTGTGGGTGAGGGTAAATATCTGGTTTTATTTATTGAGTGGGTGGAAATCGTGTGAGTGGGTGAGAGTAATAAATAAATGGGAGTTGTGTTGAGATTGAAAATGTGAATGGTAACTGTGAATATAACATGCGAATGACAACACAAAGTTCCTTATGTCAACACCCTAAAAGCCCAATCAATTCACTCTTTCGTTTCCTGTTTTGGGCTTTGGGACCAATATACTTGTTTCATCCGAGAGTTAATTTCATAATTGGGCCTTGCAAAATGAATTCCATCTTTCCATTTGAATCTTCAAGTTACTCTTTAATTTAAATGGGCTTTTGAGCCCATTTACTCAATTGTGGGACCCACTAAGCCCGTTAACTTGATAAAAGATGAAATCCTCTAAAGTCAAGCTCGGTTTTGGCTTCCTCGATCCTTTTCCATCAATCTTGTGTCGGTTTTTGTCGGTGTTCATGAGCTTGGTACCTACACACATGAAAACAAGAAACAAGCATTTCCAAGGCATTTTTGATATAAATCATGCAATATTTCAATATTTTAAACTACTAATGATATGAGTAAAAACACTCATATCAGATATGTATAGTAACGAGTATGTTTTGGGTGATTTAATAGGTATATATATGCGGATGTATATATACTACTATGTGTTAAGTTATTGTATATGGTCGTTCACTAGTTATTATAACTTGAACGTACCTTGTGTTTGCTCGTGTTTTATGGTGCTGGAGTTTAATGGAGTTCCAACGACGTTTTGAATCTTTTGAAGTCTGTCTGGTAGCGTATTCTTTGAGTTTTGTATTTCACGTGTACGTTTTAAAATGGTGTTTTTGGTTTCAAGTCTATTGAAATAACTTGGGATTTCTTTTGAGATAATGAAATCTTTTTGTTGGGTCTTGCATTTCTTTTGGTCGGTATATATTGAGTTAGATGGTTGGTTGTATTCGGTAAAATAAGGGTAAGGTGTTGGAGTCGTGTTTGAAACAAGGTGCAACATAAGATTTCTTTTTAATCAACACTTATATATTTCAAATTCTAAAAGACTTTCTTTGAAATAAAGCGAAGTAAAAATTTCTTTCTACCTACATAGTTTATATAATTGAGTTTGACCGATTTATGTCATTTATAATTATTTATACAAGGTTAAATTGAGTTTATGAAGATTACACATACAATTACATTTTTCATTTAAAAGGATTGCATTAATCACTAAGTTTATTCTTTAGTTTTTTTTTAAACAACTAGTATAAAATTGTTTTGGTCATAACTTGTTCATTTTTAGATCTTTTTTGAGTGATTCAAAAGCCAAAAAATATGTACTCGGAACGTACTTTTCAAATATTCAGAAAGTATAGTCATGGGAGGTCAGTGGACTGGTCGGAATTGTTGTACAAGTGTCGGGTTCAAGGTTGAGTTTTGAATAGTAGTTTATTTTTATTTGGGGTGCACGGGAGACCTAGTCTTTGGGTTGAGTTTTGAGATCGCCTAGAAGGTTGTTGGTATATTGTTTGAGTCACATAGATGTGGGAGGTAATAATAAAAAAAAGATATATATTCTTTTGGAAAAGTCGATCTTTTGCACGGTTTAAATAATATGTCGCGGGGCGTAATATGTTTGGTTGCCATTGGGTGTTTGTTGGATTATTTTTCGTTGTCATGGGTCATTTTGAATTAATACACGTTTTGGGTTTGAGTTTTCTCTTGAGTCTCATGGTTTTTGACTTGTTTTAACTGGTGCACGTGAAATGTCGTTAGTTGTCCGTTGGTTTGATTCGTTGATCGTATCGGATGGATTCAGGATGTAGTTTTGGTTTCGTATTGTTCGGGAGCGTTGAGGTAGTCATATGAAAGACTTGGTCGCGCCTACACGCTTAAGTAGGTGACCATGAGAGAACGGTCGGAATACCCTTAGTGGGGAGGAAAGAAGTTCGTAGACGAACTAGTGTGGTCATGAGGTCTCTTAGGAGTACCAAGGAGATGAATAGAGATTTGTGGGATACTAGCACAAGTAACGCGCCATAGGGAGTGTTGGAAGGGGATAGAATACCTCAAAGATATTTATGTAGGGCATGTAAGTTTTCCGAAAAATTTCCTGAAATTTAGTAGGTTTGCTATTACTGTGAGGTAGAACCATAAATAGAGCAAGTAGGGGAAGTGAGAGGAGTTACAGTTAGTGCCTTTCCAAGGAAATTGTTGGAGGAATGATTTCAAGAACAAGAGTTGATGGAAATTGCAACGGGTGCAAGGTAAAAGTTGAGTTGCTTAGTAGTAGATTGGATGTGGAAAGCGGTTGAGTGGTCCGATGAGAGGAAGTATCGGTCTTTTAAAATGCGTGTAGAATTTTGCAAGTAGAACGAGGTAGGAATTTATTCGTATTGCTGCTAAGAGAGGGTGCAAGGAGGACATAGTTGAAACTGCTAAGGATGTTGTATAAACGCTTTGGGTTTACGGTTATGCATTTGGCTTCGCCAAAGCACTAGCGGTTTTCATGGTGTCAATGAACCAAGTGTGCATGAATGTGTATAAACGAGTTGTCATCGGGAGCGTCGACGACATCTTGAACTACTCAAATCTGAGAAGGAGAGTGAGGCGAATTATGTGTTGGTTTTGGAGTGGAGTTATACGTGAGATTTTCGAGTGTGAGTTTTTAGTATTAAGTTTACCATGATGAGTAGTTAGAGATGATGGCATATCATGGAACCAGCAAGGGGCGAAGTGAAGAAGGACGAGGAAGCATTTTGGAGGCTGAAAAGGTGGATTGGATAATGTCTTGGCATTATCGGAAGGACTAGATGAGTTCGCGAAGCATGACGATACGTGGAGCAAGGATTTGGATGTGTACGAGAACGACAAGGAAAGGTGATTGCTTATATGTTGCAAGAACTGAAGATTTGGAAGAGCTAGATATGACTTAATTAGTGGAGCTGGATTGTTATATCTGCCTAGAATGCTAGAGGCATTTGGTGTACGAGACGTAGAGAATGATCTATACGGATCATGAACGTCTCCAACACATACTCAATCATCTTGATTGAACATTTGACAAAGGTGATGGGTGGAGTTAAGTGGTGAAAGAAAATTGCAAGGCCAAGTACCATCTGGGAAAGGCAAGCATGGTTGATGAGACATGGAATAAGAAGAATGGAGTGAAGCTGAGACGAACTTGAACTATATGGATGACGTATTTGGGTGGTTTGGGTGAAGGATGTAGGTTGCACGAGTTGAGTTGTCTAAAGCAGAGAACGCGTCAACATGTATGTTGCGTGGCTTGGACAATCATATGGAGAAAAGGGACGTAGACTATACTTCCTACATAGATAGGAGTATCTTAGAAAGGGCGATGTAAGGACGAAGTTGGTGGAATAAGTACGACGATAGTTGGGTGATATCGATAGATAGACCAATTCATCCCATATTTCAAGAGGAAGGAGAAGTCACATAGCTGAGAAGTTGGAAGGATTACGTACAGATGTAATGGAATAGAGGGTGTTGCGTAAGAGTTAGCCTAATATGTATGGAATGCCTTATGAAGGATTATGGAAAGGGAAATGGCACTGACCTATACTGATTGTTTGGGAGGATTAGTATTGATAATCTAATGGATGGGGAGTTATAGGTGTGATATGCCATAGGGACTGAAGGGAGTTGATGAACATGATTGGATATGAGTATATCCAGCTAACTAGGAAAAAGATGGGCAAGTGAGATATTTATACAACCTTAGGAGTTACACTGGGGGCATGAGTGGTTGATTAAGAGGGATTTAGGAAACTCATTAGCGATGGCTGAGTTTTCATATAGTGAGAGTTATCATACTAGAAGTCGATAAATGCCATTTGAGGCACTATATGAAAGGATAGGGTGAGTTGTCCCTATTGTGGGCTAGAATTGGTAAAAGAGGCTACTAATGTGGTAATGATGTTGTGGAAATGATGAGAGCAACAAGGGATGCTATGTAGAAAAGGAGGAAAACCACTAGATTTAGTGACAAAGTTATGTAGGGAGTTTCACCCATAGTAACGGGTGGTATGATTTGGTAAAATGGAAGAGTTGATGTAGAGTTTTGTAGGTCCATTGATGGTCTTTGAAAAGATCGGACCATTAGCTTATGAGCATAGAATTACCTGGGGGAAATGAGTTGTATACATGATACATTTCATGTATTGAGATTGGTAAAGGTTGTTTGAGAATGCATTTTGCATGTACGGTTATTCGGGACTAGTGTTAATAAGAGTCTTTGTTTTATCAAAGAGTCATCTGTGAGATTTATTGACTGTGAGGTCAAGAGTTTGGCAATGAGTTTAATTATTTTTGGTTTGTATATGTGGTATTTGGCAACTTGAACTAAAGTTCACGTGGAAATGAGGGGAGTTCATTTAGAACAAGTATCCTCGTGTGATTTGTTGGTTGTGTGTTGATCCTAAGGAGTAAATCTCGGGACGAGATTTCTATTAGGAGGGCGTGATGTGACAACCCTGGTTTTGAGGTTCGTCACTTAGTTTTATTTTGTGCTAGTTACGTGTCTTTATGGGTTTATGTGCTTATTGGTGTGTATAGATTGTGGTTTGGATATCGTTTCCGGTACGGGGTACCTTGTGAGTGAAACGATGTGTGATGATTTCATGTTCATGAGTTCACATGGTAGTGACTATGAAATGAAATGGTGATATTTTGGTGTTTACGTATACGTATAAGTATTATAGTAATAGTATATTTTTTTAGGATTTACGGTTTAGCTTTTGGAGGTCTCGGATGAGGTAATTAGTCATATGAATATTTTTCGGGATGGTTTTAAGTCATTTAGGACTTAGTTATAAAGTTTATTTCAAAATTTGATATTTTTTATAAAAGTGTATATTTTACGTCTTTTACAGTAAAACGCGTAAATTTGACTAGTTTTACGGTTTTGAGGTTTTGGAGGCTTTATGAGCTGAAATAAATTAAGACAAATTAAGGTAATATTATTAATACGTATATTAATAATAAAAAAGAAAAAAATGAAAATTATGGGTGTTGGGTCGGTTATGTGACGCAAGGAAAAAAAAGGAAAAGAAAATTAATTATGGTAAGTTGTATTGGGCTAGGACTTGTTTAGTTATCTATATAAGATTTTTATTTATTTATCAAACACAAAAAAAAACATCATTCCCTGGAGATCAATCATAAACTCACGGCATTCAAGTATTTTTTAAGGTTCTTCATCATAATTTAGGTTTTCACAAATTTAAGGTAAAACATGTAAACCCTTTTCATTTAATTTGTTTTTAATCATGTGTACATCATCTTATGATGGATTTAGGTTAGGATTTAATATAAAAACAGTAAATTAATGTTGTATAAATCATAATATGATGATTACATAAATTAGGGCTTGTAATTAGAGGGATTAGGGTTAATTAATGAGGTTGATTTTGTTAAACCCGTTTTTAAAAACTGGGCAAAATTTTGAGTCAATTGTTTTGATCATATTAGGAGTTCTACAAACTCTTATTTAACGATCCAAGTACCCCTGGAAAGGTATTTGAAGTGGCTTTCCAATGCAAGAAACGTGAACTAAATTAGAGGTAGGGAAGTGGGTCAAAATAGGTTACAAGAGTCGGAGGTCAAAACAGTTTTGAATTCAGCTTGTTTTCTTTTTAAGTTTTGGCTTGTTTGGGGTACTTAGGGTTGCATTGGGATCTTCTCACGAACATGAGAGATGGTTTATATATTGTAGTAAGTGTCTGCACTTGGACTAAGATTGTGGTTTAGGGTAAGACCCTCTAATGGTAATGAACTTTTCATACGTTTAAAATCAGTGAATTCTGGATAGGTAGCAATATATACACATATATCGGGGCCTTAACCATAGCTTTAAGGTTAGGGAAAGTGGTAAGTTTTATCTAACATATGTAAAAGTATGAATATTCCTTTTACAGAGATCATGGGTATGTTTAAGGGGGAGATCGACCCATAGTTTAAGGTATGAAAAACGGGACTGTTTTGGGTAAAATATTAACGGGACGGGTTATGAAGTAAAAGGAGTTAAGGGATTTATAGAGGGGTGTAATGAGATGCTTAGAGCATATAAATGAGGTATTTATATAGGAGGAGGCTAGATGTCCATCATAGGTTGATGAGCCGTTTTAGTGATTGGTTCATGTTTTGATTATGTGTTTTTGGTTTGTTAGCTTTTTGCTAGTGCGAGGACATTTGGAGAAGCTCAATCAGGTGAGTTTCATAGTCCCATGTTTACTATTGATTTTGACTTCCAGATGGGATGGAAGAGACACTGTGTTGAGTTATTTATAAATTGTTGCTGTGAATGTTTTATGGTTGTGATGGACTTGTGTGTACATTATGTGATTAACTGCTATGTGATTCTTGATTGTTTATGATTTGGATCGGGGGACACGTGCCGTCTCAGTTATTGTGGTTTGACAAGGTAGGAGCCTTGGGGAGGTACATAGCGTGATCGTCTATGGGACCAATGGATAATGACAAGGTAGTGGCCTTGGGATAGGTACATAGTGTGATCATTTATGGTACCATGGTGTTGGTAAGGCGTGATGCCTTGGAAATTGTGGTGTTGGTAAGGCGTGATGCCTTGGAAATTGTGGTGTTGGTAAGGCGTGATGCCTTGGAAATTGTGGTTGTTGGTAAGGCGTGATGCCTTGGAAATTGTGGTTGTTGGTAAGGCGTGATGCCTTTGAATTGTGATGATTGATTGAACTTGAATGCTAGTTGTTAATACATAATTGTAGCGCATTGTCCATATGTTATTGGGTTAATGGTTGTTATTCACATCTTATAACTGATTTGGCGTTTGAGTCTAAACCTATGACTCTCACCAACTTTATGTTGACGTGTTTTAGTGTCTCTTTCAGGTGTGAATGCGGTTAAGCGTGAGGATAGAAGTGGCTAGACTTGGATGCCTTAGGATTGCATATAGAAGGAGATCCCCGTTCCTTCTTAGCTTTGTTTGTTCATTTATCTAGTGATACTGTTGGCACCTATATGTTTGTTTTGTTTGTGTTACTTGTTTGTCTTGGGTAAGAGGTAGGACTGTTACCTACTTACCTAGACTCCTGCATTGTTGAGATATTTTCATGACATTTTTGTCACCATTTTATGAGATTTCTTATATCATTTAGTTATCTCTCTAGACACGCTATTGTTGTGATGATATCCATACGTCGCGCCCTATATTCCGCCATGGTGGGGTGTGACACTGATAATATTATATCTGTATCTTCTAACACTCCGGAACCAATAGTTTCTAATGCATTGTCTACTGTTGTTGTTGAAAACAGGTGGTCCAAATTGTTCTCTGGTATTTGGACTCTGGTTGCTCTAAACATATGACCGGAGATCGCTCTCAGCTCAGAATTTTCGTCAGCAAGTTTCTTGGTACGGTTCGATTTGGAAATGATCATATTGCAAAGATAATGGGTTACGGTGAATATCATATTGGGAATGTTATAATTTCGAGAGTGTACTATGTGGAAGGTCTCGGTCACAATTTATTTTCTGTGGGACAATTTTGTGATGCAAACCTAGAAGTTGCTTTTCGAGAGCATACCTGCTTCACTCGTAATTTGGAAGGGGTTGATTTATTGAAAGGTACTCGAGAGAATAATTTGTACACTTTGTCTCTACAAGATATGATGGCCGCTTCTCCCGTATGTCTTCTCTCCAAAGCATCGAAGACTAAGTCATGGTTATGGCATCGACGGTTATCTCATCTTAACTTTGACGCTATTAATCATTTGGCGAAAAACGAACTTGTTCGTGGTGTTCCTAAACTTACATTTCACAAGGATCATTTGTGTTCCGCGTGTAAAATAGGGAAAAGCACTAAGAAATCATACAAACCCAAGACTGAAGACACCAACCAAGAGAAACTTTATTTGTTGCATATGGATCTTTGTGGGCCAATGCGTGTTGAAAGTCTTAGTGGTAAAAAGTAGATCCTCATAATTTTCGATGATTACTCTCGGTTTACATGGGTGAAATTTCTTACAACAAAAAATGAGGCACCTAAATTCATCATCGGATTTCTCAAGATGATTCAAGTGCGTCTAAACACTACTGTCCGACGCATTCGTACAGATAATAGAACCGAATTTGTGAATCAAATCTTGCGTGATTATTATGAAGAAGTTGGCATATCTCATGAAACATCCATTGCTCACACTCCACAACAAAACTGTGTCGTTGAAAGGAGAAATCGCACACTTATGGAATCTGCTCGAACGATGTTAATTTACGCAAAGGCTGCATTGTTTTTATGGGCAGAAGCAGTATCTACAGCAGTGTACACCCAAAACCGGTCACTAATTCGAAAACGCCATGGTAAAACACCTTATGAGCTTCTACATGGAAAAGTACCAGATTTATCATATCTTCATGTATTTGGTTCTCTTTGCTATCCAAATAATGATGGTGACAATTTGGGAAAACTTCAACCCAAGGCTGATATTGGTATTTTCATTGGCTATGCACCCAAAAAGAAGGCATATCGAATCTACAACCGTAAGTCTCGTAAGATCCTCGAAACTATGAATGTTGATTTTGATGAGCTGGCAGTAATGGCTTCTGAGCAAAGTAGCTCTGAACCCGCACTTCATGAAATGGGACCCAGTAACAATAGTTTTGGTCTTGTACCAAATAACCCTACTTCATCATCATTTACACCACCTACTAGGAATGAATGGGATACGTTGTTTCAACCGTTCTTTGATGAATTCTTTACTCCTTCAAGTATTGTTGCTCCAGAACCTGAGGTAATAGCTCCGGTAACCGAAGTTGTCGCTCCAGCAACCGAAGCACAATCAGACACATCTGCACCTACAGTTGGTCAAGATATACCTTCAACGAGTAATTCTCAACCAACACATGTTTCAACTACCCATGTCATGCCTATTGATGATGAAGAGGATGATGATGATCACGATTTGGAATTCACTCAAATGCATGAACTTCCATTCTTTGGTTTACCAATTCCCGACTCTAATCAAGCCGGGTCGTCCACCTCAGAGGAAGCTCCTACTACGGTCTACTCCAATCAACGGATTCGTGAACATGACAGCAAATGGACAAAGGATCATCCTATAGATTCTATTATTGGTGACCCTAATCGTCCGGTATCCACACGAAGTCAGTTACAAGAAAATGCAATGTTTTGTCATTTTGATGCTTTTCTCACTGAATTTGAACCCAAGACATGGCAAGAAGCTTTTACTCAATCTTGTTGGATAGAAGCTATGCAAGAAGAACTTAATGAATTTATACGTCTTGAAGTATGGGAACTTGTCCCATGCCCGGATCAAGTACAGTTACTCACTTTGAAATGGGTCTACAACGTGAAACTCGACGAGTTAGGCAGAATATTGAAGAACAAAGCTCGACTAGTAGCTCGTGGATACAAGAAATTATTAGGCATCGACTTTATGGAATCCTTTGCACCTGTTGCCCGTTTGGAAGCTATAAGACTATTCCTTGCTTATGCAGCCCACATGAATATGATCGTCTATCAGATGGATGTGAAGACGGCATTTCTAAATGGTGAAATCAAGGAAGAGGTCTATGTTCAACAGCCGGATGGTTTTGTAAATCCTAAATATCCTAATCATGTGTACAAGCTTAAGAAGGCTCTCTATGGGCTGAAGCAAGCTCCACGTGCATGGTATGATCTATTGTCACAGTTTCTCATTTTGCAAGGCTTCGCTAAAGGCAAGGTGGATCCCACGTTGTTCATTCAAAAACGAGGTAAAGATATGATTATGGTACAAATATATGTTGATGATAATATATTTGCTGCCTCGAACCAAACCTTATCCGGTGAGTTTGGGACACTCATGTCTTCCAAGTTTAAGATGTCAATGATGGGCAAGGTATCATTCTTCTTAGGTCTTCAGATATCTCAGAGTCCTAGAGGCATCTTTATCAATCAATCCAAGTATGCCCTTAAATCTCTTAAGAAATATAAGATGGAATCTTGCGACCCCGTGGATACTCCAATGGTGGAACAAACTAAGCTGGATGCAGATCCACATGGGATTGCCGTTGATCCGATACCTTATCGTGGAATGATCGGTAATCTTCTGTATATCACAGCTAGTCGACCTGATCTTCAACTTGCTATATGTATGTGTGCTCGGTATCAAACTAGGCCTACTGAGTTACACTTAGCTACTGTTAAACGTATCTTTTGGTATCTTAAAGGAACCATTAATCGGGGACTTTGGTATTCGAAGGACTCTTCGGTCGCACTAATGGCATATACAGATGCGGATCACGCGGGTTGTCAAGATACAAGGCGTAGCACGAGTGGAACTTTGCAACTACTAGGAGATCGACTAATCAGTTGGGCATCGAAAAGGCCGAAAAGTGCTGCAATCTTAAGTACGGAAGCAGAATACATAGCTATGTCCGGTTGCTGTGCTCAAATTCTTTGGATGAGATCGCAATTAACCGACTATGGTCTAGGTTTCAAGATGTACTGCGACAACCAGAGTGCAAGTGCCTTATGCTGCAACAATGTTCAATTATCCCGGTCGAAGCATATTGACATTCGATACCATTTTATCAAGGAGCAAGTGGAAAATGGAGTGATCGAGCTTTACTTCGTCCGATCTGAGTATGAATTGGCGGATATTTTCACGAAGGCTTTAGATCGCGCTCGAATGGAATTCTTGGCCAAGAAGCTAGGAATGAGAACTTTCTCGCCTGAGACTCTAAAGGAACTGGCAGATGAAGCGAAAGAATAGTGGTGGTAAACTATTCTCCGTATCCTTGGTGATCATCTGTATATATTGTTTATATTTTATCCACAAAAGCAATATGCAAAAATATAAAACCATATAAAAACCATAAAAATTGAAAAATTCATAAAAATCTAAAAATATTTTTACTTTATTTTTCAAAGGCATGTCTTTTGGTACGATAATATTTACGGCCTTAGAAATGTTGATTAATATCGACACGGCGCCATAAATAGAGTTCGTACAAAAGTTGTAAATATTTCATAAAACATGCCTAAATGGCTTGTAGTTATTTCAGACTGCAACCCGCTTTTCATATTAAAGTCAAGTATTTCTTATGAAAGCTTTGGCTCAACAATGGGAATTAATTTTCTCGGGCAAGGTTTACTTTAAAACCTTGTAAGGGATCAAGTTTACTTTATAACTTGGTCTAACACGAATTTATGTACGCTTCAGTGCATTTATTTGTTAAAACAAGAGAAGTCTTGTTTTTATGAAGCTATCATCTCTACAACCATAGCAATATACAATTGGTATCTACATACTCGATGATGCGACTACTCAAACGACGACTACAACTCTTTCAATAGATTACGGGTCAACAATTGAGGGGGATCAATTGTCAAGCATTTCAGAATCTTCGATGCCGAAGTGCCAAGCTCACTAATTGGTGTCAAGACAACAATACCAATCGTACATGTGGTGTCAAGAGATGACTTTAGACGTGACGAGGCGACCAACATATGCTGACAAGAACCATTTGATCTTATCATGTGATGTTCTCCTCAATCAGGTCCAACCCTGTCAATTTTTCTAATATGGTGAATATGTGATCATGTTAAAAATTGGTATCATATCTCATACATTTGGTATCATGAAGAAAATGTGATATTAAAATCGATATCATACTTGCATTTTTCATCCCAAAACCTTTGTTAAAACTTCATTAAATCAATTGATATTAAAAACATCGATTGGGTTAATATTTTTAATATGGGGGAGAAAATGTGATTTAATATGGGAAATTATCAAATGGTTTGACTTAATGTGCTGGCTCATCCCGACATATGCGAAATGTTTTCGAATATCGTGGCATATGTTAAGGGGGAGCAAAACGGATTTGCATATCAAAATGGATTTTCATGGTGACATATGCTTACCCAAAACCCATTTATTTCATGACGAGGAAGATTGTGGTGTCATACGGTTGGTAGGATAGGTTAAGTCCAATGATTCTTCCAGAACCGGAGGAATCTTCCCAAGGACACTCCATAGGTAGAAATAGTAGTCCTTAGGAAAGTTGGAGAAAAGATTGTGAATGTAGCTGAATGCCGACCAAGTACTTAAGTTAGTACTGGAACAATCACAACAAGGTGCTAGTTATGATGTATTGGTAAGCATTGAAGGGGTTGAAGAATGAAAAAGAATTGTAAAGATAAAGGGTGTAAAGAAAGAAGCCCTCCTTACAACTTTAGGCAGAAATCGGGTCAACACATATGCTATTGAGATCATTTTAATGATGCTCGATATTGAAGATAGACATCATGGACCCAGTGATGCAATGCACAACCCATCCCAGCTAACTCAGATATCTCTTAAAAGGTATTTGTTTTATTCACACGGAGACAACTCATTATCTATTGATTTATTCACTCCGAATAAATTGGTATTGAAATGGTGACACTCCTCTCCAGCCTCCGATCACTAAAATCCAAAATGCACGATCGAGTCTAGAGCCATTTGAGATCATCAAATATCTCATTAGGACACATTTCCATATTTCCTTGCTTTTTCACACACTGTGAAAAGTAAGAAAGATATTAAGAGTCCTACGCAAAATCTTCATGATCTTGCCTGAACATCCGAGTAATACGAAAGTATTTACAATGAAGATGGAAATCCTTCTTGATCGAATATCAAAAAGCTCATGGTAGGTGACTTGTGTGATTCTTTATGAATCAAGCTTGTGATAACTAGAAAGCAACAGTGGTTTAATTCTTAACTGAATTTAAACACGTTCCAGGCCTCTATGCAATATCTTAGTGATCTTGCCAGAACACTCAGAGTGATACCTTAGTGTTCACAGTGATGAGTGGAAATCTTTCTTGTGTTAACCTTAAACAGCACTTGGTAGGTAACTTGCAAGATTCAATATGAATCAAGCTCGTGACAACTGGAAAGCAACGATGGTGCGATTCCTTAATGATCAAACTTGTTCCAGGAATCAGAATTGACGGCTTCAATCATGCGGATAATTTTATCCAAATGATTCACTCATTACGTTCGCAGTTAGCTTTGGACGGTCGAGTAAAGAGAACGGGTTTACCCGCGAAATCTTGTCAAGAAGATTTTTAATTAAATCTACCTGCCACAAGTACGATATTTTATATCGTCCAACGGTCTTCACCGACCGGAGGTAAAATGCTACCGAATTAGAATGAAATGTTCAAAGCCATTTCGTTCGTGTCTACTTATGTTGTGGCATTTGAAGACGGCGGCGTTGCGGAATCCGAGAAGAAGTGGTCCCCGCATGCTTATACTTTATGCACTTAATACTTCATCTAATTTAAGAAAGCCTAAAATTCAAAGTCTTCCGCTGTATCGAACTCTGAAGCTTTCAAGAATTACGAAGGTATAAGTATGTGGGACATGATGTCACGAGGAGGCGATGATCACAAGTGATGGATGCACAAGATCAAGGCAAGAGATTAATGCTCAAGATTGATATCAAAGATCACATCAGCATGTTCACCAGAAAAGAAAGAGAAAAGAAAGACGAAGACTACGAGCTCAAGACAAGCATAGTATGCTAGGTTTATTTTATTATTGTAACTCGGGTAACGCCCTTGTTTGGAGTGACCTCCCTTAGAGGGAGATTTTTGGAAATACGTTTTTATGTATTTAGGAAGATTCGGTCACTCCGACAATATATTAAGTAGTAGCTCGTAGTTTAGATATCTTTATATATATCAAACAAGGAAAAGCCCGGTCCATGCTTGTATGGCCGGCCCAATTGTAAGCCCAAGCCCATCTTATGGGCTTGGTATATAAACCCTCTCCTTAGATGGAGAGGGTGGTGGTTTCATTTCATTTTTACACATAGTTAATCACTTTCTCTCTCTAAAGTGTGTGTGAAATCATCTATCTTTCTATCTATCTCTTTCTCTCTCTAAACATAAGCAAGATTTACATATCCTACAAATAACCATTAGACAAAACTACTTCATCAAATTTTTGATGCCATTGCTTAGGTGCCTGCTTCAGTCCATACAAGGACTTAATCAGTTTAAACACCTTGTGCTCATTACCAGACATAATGAAGCCCTAAGGTTGGTTCATATAAACCTCCTCATCCAAATCACCATTCAAGAATGCTGTCTTCACATCTATCTGATGAATAATCAGAATGTGGATACTTGCTAGAGCAATCAGTATTATTATGGTACTGATACGTGCAACTGGAGCATAAGTATCAAAATAGTCTATTCCAGACTTTTGTTTAAAGCCTTGAATGACTAGCCTTGCCTTGAACTTTTCAATAGTTCCATCTACCTTCATTTCCTTTTGAAAATCCATTTGTTACCAAGTGGATTGCAACCAGGAGGTAGATCAACCAACACCCAAGTGTTGTTGCCCATGATGGAATCCATCTAATCATTTATTGCTTCTTTCCAGAAAGCAACATCTTGGGACTTTATTGCTTCAGCAAATTTTTTGGGATCATCCTCAACATTAAAGCAATAGGAGTATTGATCTGAGACCTCATCCCTTGTCCCTTCAACCAAGTATAGTTGAAACTCAGGCCCAAAATTCCTTGGAGTCCTATGCCTTGTGCTTCTTCTAAGCTCAGGCTCGGGTTGCTGAACCACAACCTCATCAGTGACCTTTTCAGGTTCCACTGAAGCACCAATGTCCTCAGCTCCAGCAGGAGTCCTAAGGCTTGGTCTAGGGACTGATGAGAACCTTGTTTTATCAAAGTTAGCATCCCTTGATTCAATGATTGAGTTTATAGAAACTGAATCATTAGGTTCAATAACATAGAACCTATAAGCCTTGGAATGCTCAGCATATCCAACAAAGATGCATTCAATGCCTCTTTCACCCAAGGTTTTCACCTTTGGATCAGGGAGTCTTACAACTGCCCTACAACCCTAAACTTTGAGATAGTTCCAGTTTGGTTCCTTTTAGTCCAGAGTTCATAAGGGGTAATCTTGTTCCTTTTGTTGGGAACCCTATTTAGTAAATAGCAAGCTGTTAACAGAGCTTCACCCCAAAACCCTTGACTCAATCCTGAATAGGACAACATGGAGTTAACCATTTCTTTCAGTACTCTATTTTTCCTTTCAGATATACCATTTTACTGAGGGGTATAGGGAGCAGTCATTTCATGGATAATACCAACAGACTGAAAATACTGAGCATCCATGTACTCACCTCCCCTATCAGTCCTAAATCTTTTGATTTGGACTCCTTGTTATAATTCAACTTCAGTTTTAAATACTTTAAATTTATCTAATGCTTCATCCTTAGTATGTAATAAGTAAACATAGCAAAACCTAGAAGCATCATCAATAAATGTTACTAAGTATTTCTTATTCCCTAATGAGGGAGTAGCATGCAAATCACATAGGTCACTATGGATTAGTTCCAAAACTGTAGTTACATGTTTTACATCTTGAAATGGTTTCTTAGTTATTTTGTTCAGCATGCAAGTCTGACACTTTTCAGTGTCCATGTCAAATACTAGGATTAACCCATCCTTAGACATATCTTGCATCCTCTTAAAGTGGACATGGCCCAGCCTAGCATGCCATAGTGAAGAATCCTTCAGTTTACTGGTGGACATTGAGGCTGAACAAATATTTGCACTACCAGCACTAACTGAGTTAATGTTGGTGGTTGTTTAATATTAAGCCTGAACATTTGATTGCTCAAATAACCAAAACCAATAAACACACCATGTTTGGATAAAACAAATTTATTATATTCAGTCACTTGTTTATAACCACAATTATTCAAAACACTACTAGAAATTAAAATTTTCCTAATATTAGGAACATGCAAAACATTAAACAAGCTAACAATCTTTCCAGAACTAAACTTAAGATCTACACAACCACGTCCATGCACTAGGGTTGTTGGTTCATTTCCCATGTGAAGAATAGATCCATCATTCAGTGACTCATAAATCTTGAACCAGCATCTATCTTTACACACATGAACAGTTGCTCCAGAATCAACCCACTACGCAACATCGTCATCCTGCACAAAATAAGCTTCAGATACATATGTAACATAATAAATCTGGTGAGATTCATTAAACATATTCTGACCTTTCAGTGTTGTGTTGTTAGAACCAATCACTGAACCGTTTGTGCTTGGTCCACTAGCTTTGTTGCCAGTACCAACACCTTTGTAATCACTTTTGAAGTGTCCAGGTTTCCCACACTTCCAACAAGCCACTGAGGACTTCTTGTTAGGATTACTTTTGGTGTTATCTTGATGGTTACGTTTGCCCTTGTTGTCATTGTACCTGATGGAGTTGTTATGCTCCACCATGTTGACAACTGATGAACCACCAACATTGTTGCTCTTTGGCTTATCACTTTCATGCACCCTGAGGGATTCCTCAATGCGCAAATGACTGCCCAACTCAACAAGAGTTAATTCCTCCTTCTTATGTTTCAAGGTATGCTTGAAATCTTTCCAAGAAGGAGGTAATTTGTCAATGACACAAGAGACCTGAATGGTCTCATCCATGTTCATTTTATGTTGTGTAAATCTACCAAGTATTCCAAGAAGTTCATTGTATTGTTCCATGACTGGTCTTGAATCAGTCATTTTGTAATTTGTGAAATCACTCACAAGGAACTTCTTATTTGATGCATCCTTAGCCATATATTTGGCTTCCAAGGAATCCCATAGTTCTTTACCAGATTCAGAATTTTGGTAAATATCAAATAAGGAATCAGACATACCATTGAGAATAATACCACGACACACATAGTAGTCATTCTCCCATTTGCTCCTTTTCCTTAGTTCCTCAAAAGTAGCATCATCACCACCATCAGGAATAGGAGTTGTCAGCATGTACACCATGCTCATGGTAGAAAGAAGAAAGTGCATCTTCTTTTGCCATCTTCTGAAATCCACCCCTTCAAACTTATCCAGCTTGGAGAAGTTAGCCACCATATGCTTCATAGCAGCTGCCATTGACTATCACAAAATAATTTACTTTGATTTTTAGGGTTTACTTCGTCCCAACCAGGGTATAGATAATCAATCCTAGCTACGTACCAAAGCAATGGTTACCGGATATCACTTGGAATCGTGTAATCACTTTCCAAAGTAAATTATTCGACCCTAATGCCTGGGTATCACGAATACCTACTTGGGATAAGACCAAATGCTGTTAGAGATTTAGGCACAAATCACTAACCCTTTCGTTTCTATGTATTTCTGTTTCTGTATGTCTCATGCAGCTATGATCATCTTTATATATGTGTAGTACTCAAACCCTAGTCAATGGAATTAAGAAGAATTAACGGCCAATTAATCTCCTCTTAATGTGCTCCATAATACCAGGAAAGTGGTTACAAGACCAATTAAACGTGGTCATTAACTCCACTTGAATGGGTCAAAGACCGTTACAAGTGTACAAGTTCAGCTCCAGCATCAGTCTATCCTTCAGTCTCACTGAAGTGAAGGGTGTTCCCGCTGAAGCCTTCAGTACTGAAGAAGACATGCTGATGAGTAAACACTGAAGACAATTCTTCAGTGGAGTTACTCCCTGATGAATACCTTCAGTCAAAGTTCAACTCACTGAAAAGTTAACTCACTGAAGATCATCAGCAATGTTGAACAACATGTTACCCACTATAAGAGTCTGGGTGTTCAGGGACTTATGGGTGTACACTCCGTACCTCCTTACCCATTCACCAGTATAAACTGAAACCACAATTGAACTATATTTCCAACAAGACATATATCATAATTTAAACGACAACATTCACTAAGTAAGAGGTAATCAAGATGCAAATGGCCTAGAATACAAATTTCAGTATCCCAAACAAAAATGGTTTCATGTTCCAAAATCAATACGATAAACCTTGACTTGTATATAATAACCAATATTCTACAAATAATATTATCGTTGATTACATAGCTTCATTAGAAATAAAATAAGATGCGGACAGTAAACAAAGAATACATGAAGGTGAACTTTTGGATCATTTTCTACTGGTACAAAGAATCTGTTAGAAGTTTCTTTGTTAGTGTATCAAATGTATAAATCAAGATTACTCCTCTTGCTAACTGGAATACAAATAGCTCGTCTTGGCGGATGTAGCAGTTGCTGTAGACAAAGCAGAAAAACCAACATATTTGTTACCCTTTTTTGCCATGCATATTTTAGCAATGTGGTCGAATGACTAGTGCTTCTTTATAAAAGGCTGGTTGGCGTATTCTTCCACTAAAGATAAAACAATAACGCGTGATTTACTTCTTGAAACTATAATAATATAATACTGATGAAGGTTTATACATCTTGTTATATAAGGATTATGCAGTGTGTTAATTACCTGTGCTGCTTCAATTTATGAATCTTGTTTCTCGATAACGAAAGACTTTGGTTTGAGCATACACACAAACATTAAATCGGACTTGCTAAAAAATGACATGTGGCTTTGCCTGAATGCTAGGACTTCCACGAATTCTGTATCAATTTGGAGAAATTTGAAGGAAAAAAGAACAGTTTTTAGATGAATCAGCATAAAAAAGAAACGAATCTACGTTATATCATACTATTCACTTAATGCATCTGTCGTCGGAGTCTAGAATACATACACCAGCCTCTTCTTTCACTTCCCTGATTGCAGCAATGGATATATCTTCACCCTGTGATCAGAGTACTTGATCAGTTTCGTTTTTAGTTAAAAAGAAAAAGACAATGGGAAAATATAATATGCAGAACTCCTCAACAGTACCAGTTGGTAACCCTTTGAAAGCTCCACTTTTCTCTTGTACTACGAGAAGCTGATACAGGCCACAACTTCAGCATCAGATTAAAAACTAAATCGTGCAATAAAATAGAACAAAAAAAGTGATGACGGATGCAAAAGCCAACCTCCGCTTTATCGTTAACTACAAAAGAAGCAACACCAACTCGATGTGAAGCATTTGGTGGGAGGGTGTGATGAGTCTCAGGAATCCAATTCACGAGCATCAGATACTTTGGTTTAGAATGATCGTACTAAAATCCTTCCTGTATGCATGAATTAGATATATGTCAAAGAATCAAACACACGACAATCGATCTTTCCTGACATTCTTTTCTTTTGACATGGATCACAATAAATCCTTTAGATGAAAATATTTTTTTTTACCTTTACTGCAGGCTTAACAAGATTCACAAGTTCAATAGTGAGTTTAAGCCAAACACCCTTCTTTCCCTGCCAAGATATAATATAAGATTGCCATCTATAATAATATAATCAGGTGGAAAATAACATTAGACCAATAAACTAGAAAACGAATATATTACCTGTTGTCGCCATTGAGATATAGATGTCTGAAGTAAAGTGGTGAAGATATTTTCATCCATATCTTCTTTAACATCCACAATAACTCCGCCATAAGTCCATAACCATCAAAAGAAACATTTAACATATCAACGTGATTTACTTCATTTTCTGGAACCTTTGATGAACTTTCCATGCTTGTTGCCACATTTAGCGTATCAACGGGATCAACTTCATTTTCGGGAACCTTTGATGAGCTTTCCATGTTTGTTGCCATACTTGTTACAAACCGAGTTTGAATACAGGTCTAAATTCATTCAGTAAACCTGTGATCACATATAGTTTAAATGCGAATAATGTGATATGAATGCTAGTTTTGTATTTAAAAATTAAAGTAGTATGATGTATCTTTCAGTATAAACCTATAAACCTAATACTGATCACCAATATCAATGCAAATATGCAATTAAACCCCAACGCGGTGATCTACAGTATGGACAAGGGGTGGCATAGCAGCAAGGACTTGGATTCTCCTAAAGGAGATCTTGAGTATACCCTGCAGTCAACCCTTGAGGGCACCCGTCCTAGACTAATAATCCAAAATTGTGAAGAGCTGGCGAATTCTGCTCCATGTTTCTTGTTGGGTCTCTGTTGAGACTCGGTTTACGTAGCAGCTTACCAAGTGACTGGTGGAGTTTCCTTCGCATAAAGAAAATCATGCAATCATATATATCCACCTGGATGTTGGGGTTCATCATGTTCCAATGTGACATCCCCAGATATTTTGACTATTTCGGCCTTTTGGGCAATCTTTTGTCAATGTAACACTACATCATTGAAATTGTGTCTGGATAGCGATATCTTAATCAGGGAAGAGGGCTTGCCAACATAATCAGGTATTCCTGCGTTGGTATTATCATTGAAACTTTCTATGGGTTTCCATAAAAGGATAACTAAAAAGACAGGACAGAATGATGGTGCGGAATGGTTTAACAAACATGAATGTCCACTGTGTAATGCCTGCAGTGATTCTCAGTCATCTCTTCTTTGCATATCTGTTTTCTGTAAAGATTTGGGAGGAGCTAAAAGGTAAAGCGGAAATGTCTAATTTGAGCAATGACAGGAATAATATATATGTCAGAATGTGAAAGGAAATGTAGCAACAATATTCAAGGTGTCCTGCAAAGAATCTGTTTGGCAACAGCAGTCTATTACATTTGGCAGGAAAGGAACCTAAGGATTTTCACCAAGATAAGAGAGATGTTAATACTCTGGTAAATACAATTACAGATAATGTGAGACTTCAACTTATGGGATTGAAAGTAAGGAAATTCAGGCAGTTTGAGAAAGTTGCAGAAAGATCGGAAGTTAATATGCAGTACGCATAGTTTTGATGCCCGAGGTTTTTCACTGTCGGTATTGAACGCTTTGTATTGTTGGGAGTTTTGTTCGGATTGAAATAAAAACCTAATTACTATTTTACATGTGGTCCATTAAGCTCATTATGCATATTGCATATTAACTATCCTGACAGTGAAAAACGGAGAAATAATAAAATAAAAATACTTGAATAAAAGTTGGGATAAAAAATTTAATAAAAAAACTTAATTAGTATTTTATATGTGCGTCCATTAAGCCCGTTTAGTTTCTTATTTAGGCGCCCGTTTAGCCCATATATAATAAATAATGGGCAAAAAGTGTTTTATCATTTTTTAAAAAGTATCAAAAAAATGTTCATATATATCAAAATGGACAATTCTTCCCACTTCTAAGAATTTATAATTGCAAGATACTTCATAAAGAAATTATTTTACAATATTGAACATTTCTACGCAACAACGTAAGAACTTCAAAACAATTGTCCAAGTCTCACCAAACAATACTATTTCAACAAACAATACTTAACTATATATACCTACTGGTGAAGAAGTCAAAGTTACATACATGGTCTAATCAAAATATCTAATGTGTTGAAATAACTAGGCTTTTACTACTACCATTGATCATTGTCATTAACAGAAATTATGTATTTGATTGAAGAAATTATGGAGAAATTAGAAGGAAATGTTTCAGATTCTGGTGTGTTTGGAAGGAAAAGCATTGATTGTATATACTTAATCTCGAGTTTTAAATGAAAAAAAAAAGGAAAAGACTAAGAAAAAGGAAAAAAAATAATAAATAAATCAAATATTGTTTATATTTTTTTTTTTTGATGATGGAAAGGAAAAAGAAAGTTTGAAAAAAATTACACTACGCTTTTAGGCGGAAAGAAAAAAGAAAAATAACTTGTTAAATTATAATTAAGTATATGTTTTTTAGTTTTTATTATAAAATATTATAAAAATTATATTTTAGTCTTTATATAATTTAATATAAAGTTTTTTTTTTCTCTTTCTTCGCAAAAATGGGAAAAAAGTTTTATAAACAAAACTTCTTTTTATTTTCTTGATTTAAATTTATTTAGATATCAAATATTATTTGGTAACCAAATGACTAATTTTCATCTTTTATATCCATATTAATCGAATAGATAAAATTAAACTCAAACTTATTTTCTTCTTTTTTTTCAAAAATTAATATCTCTTAAACTGTTAATTATTATGTGAAAAAAAAATACCGTCACGATGGAAATCTAATTATATATTATAGATATGATATATGATATACTTTTGACAAAAAAAATCGTTTTTTTCACGTTTTTTTTTTCGTTGTCGAAAAATATCATATATGATACTAATATCATACTAGCAGGGTACTCGCGCGTTGTCGTTGTGGCTAACCTAAAACTGAAATTCTGTAAATGCGATATTTTATAGTTATTTTTATTAATAATGACGATAGCTTTAAGTTGAGATAACTTTGAGTAATAATAAACCATTTTGTATAGAAATTGTATTACGGAATTGTAATGATTGATGGTGAAAGGTATTTATAAATCTGTGTAACATTCGTCCTAATATTATATAACATATAAATATAGAAATCTTCTAAATTTACATGTTTACACGTTTTCATACATCATCTTTATATTTTATAAAGCATTTACACCATTTCTAATTATAGAAGTCTTAAAAAATTAAGCCTCTAACATTTCTATATTAAGAAATTTAGTTTTGTAAGGATTAAACATAAATATTTTGAATTTTGTAACTATGTAAGAATTTACATCTCTAGCATTCATGTAGAGCATTTAAGATAATGTAACAGCTTATTTATAACGGTCAAAATTGAGTCAAATAATCTTTGTAACTTATTAGTATCATAAAATCTAGAATAATGTCAATTATTAATTCTGTATTTGCAACAACATATTTTAAGCCAAGTAACACTATATAGGAAAAAATGTATAAAAAACTATCGAACCAAAACAACGGCAGATTCCGGTTACACTTAAATCTATTCATTTTCATACATAATTGTGTATCAAAGGCTACGTTTGGTAAGAGCTTTTTTAAAGCTTTTTTAGAGCTGTTAGCTTTTTTGTTAAAAAAATAATCTAATAGCCCTGTTTGGTACAACAAATTTTAAGAGCTGTTAGCTTTTTATTTTCACCAAGTAGCTCTTAAATAAAAAGCTGTCTGATACAGCTTTTTAAATTGTCAAGAGCTGTTAAAGCTGTAGATTACTGATATACCCTCTAACCATATTATAATTTATTTAAATATGTCCTTTTAAGTCATTTTACATTTTAATTTTTACAGTTAACAGCTAATATACCAAACACTTCTATTAAAAATAGAGCTTTTTAGTAAACAGCTTACAGTTAACAACTTACAGCTTACAGCTAATTTTACCAAACATAGCCAAAATCCGTGTATTTCCACCATCTTGTATACACGAACAAATCGAACCACATCAGAATATTATGAACATCATAATCCATGTGTTTTACTCATAATCTGGTACACTTACGGTTTTGGTTGTGTTTCACCCAACATCCTTAGACGATCGGATTCATTTGATAGAAAACCACTTGATATGAACAAAGGGTTTAGTGGCATCGACTAGATCTTAAGGTGGATGAAAATGGATCTTTTAGGTCTCGAGCAAGCATCGACAGGATTGAGTTTCTGTGAAGATTCTCCGACGGGTTTTAGAAATGACACCACATATTTTGTTTTGATAAAAGAGGTTGCTAATTAACATCATCCATACTTTGTTGTTAGTGTGTCATTCTGATGACGTGATTTTGTTGTTCATGAAAAAAAAGTTATCGGGTACCCGCCGCCGCATTGCGCGCGTACTCCGCTAGTAATTATCTTACAAATCTTCATATTTTGATGTGTACGATTTAATCGATTTCGTCAGCAAAATAAAAAGTATTTCACTAAACTAAAATGCATACGTAGACGATATATGTGTTCAAAAATGCAAATTTATGAGAAAAAAATTGAATGGTTCAAAATCAATCATAAAAATTTGATATTAGACTTACATTATTGAACAATATAAATAATTGTATCTAATAAATTATAATTGTACCAATAATCGTTTGTACACGTTGCATATTAATTTGTATTAATTTTGTACTAAAATCTTGTAACATTGTACTACTTAAAATTTTAAAGAGAGAGAGAGTAAAATCTCTTTTATAAGTAGTAGAGATTTATGTGTTGGTCAAAAACAGTAATACAAATTAATTTAATGGTTTCGTTTTTATCAGTTTCGATGGTGTGACAATCCTCAAATTTCACATATGTGTTATGTGCTATGATTGTCTGAATATAAAAATTTGACTGGAAATTTTTGCTTTTGTGCCTTACATGGTAAGATGAATAGGTTCTTACAACCTGAACTGTCATTTTAACATATTCTTATATGTTGCTAACATAATATATATATCAAGTCTAAGTTCTAAAGTAATCTAATAAGAATATTATGAATGAGAACATTACAAATATAACTATGATGCCCTAAATTTCCTTAGAAACCCTAGAATCCCTATAAATGAGTCATAAACTCAAGAATTGTGAAATGTGAGTGTACAACATCTATGAATAAGTAATCAAGGATTACGAACAATTATAAACTATCATTTAGAAGTATGATTTCATCTTAGAATACTAAGTGCAAACCATTTAAAGCTAAGTACAAGAATTAAGACCAAGTAACCAAGATTAGCACCTAAAATCCATTTCATAATGAATTAGAGTCTAATCTTTTGCAACCAATTAAAAAACTCAACTAAGTATCATAATACGGCTATATTTTCACTTCAAGTTAATGTATAAATAATTAAATCTCAAAATACAAGTTTTCAAATCATATGATTCTAATAAGCCTATTACCTCCTAGGATATGACTAACCAATAGAACTTATTAAACTAAGTGTGTAGACTTTTTAGAAACCTTAAACACAATATATAAGCCCTAGAATAAGCCTATATAAGAAGATAAACACAAATAAACCAAAGGTACAAGTAAATTAGGCATAATTACCTAAAAACCCTTATATTACCTATTTCACTTATATCAATCTAAATAAAGATTGATATGACTTTCTATTTTCCTAAACTTATAACTGGAAATTAAATATTCTTCTAACCAAATTTATTGTCAAACAGGAAACTTAAATAAATAAAAAGATGTAACGATCCACTTTGACAAGAAGGTCGTTATGTCATAATCATGGCGTGTCTTCAAAGCATAATAAAGGCATCAAGTCATAAAGACATAAAAGACCAGCAGGAAAGCTGGAATCAAACATCGGCTTCCATCATAAGCTCAACATGAATAGAAGTAAAGGAAATCTAAAGGACGAAACATGTTTCCAACAATGCGTAAGTATCAACAATTTATGTAGGAAAGGAGTCAATGGGTAGCTCTCATCCTAAGCACACACTCTCCTGCCCAAATCCCATCTTTAGGTACCTGCCGTATGAGACATGTAAAAGAAAATACGACTGAGCAATACGCTTAGTGAACGAATATAAAGACAAGATAAAGATAATAGTAACAAGAATAATAAACATGATAGTAGCGGAAAGAACATCCATGTCCTAAGGAAAACCTGGGAGATAAGTTGTGAAGAATATAGAGTAACTAATATATTATGAATGGTATAAGTAATACAAAGAAATGCCCACGAGCTCATATCAGTCATAACATGTCATGCATAATAATATCATAAACGTACGCATGATAAATAGAGGGGATGCCTCATCATGCAATAAAGGGGTGACCTCTAATAATAGTAACATGGGTGGAGGGATCAGCTCCAATGTGATGGGGTGTAGAGCACACACCAAGCCAATCACCCTATACGTGTAAACATGTAAACTAGGATGCACCCATACGCCCCATAATAATAATAATGGCCAACAGATAAATATAACATGTAACATGAAGGGACGCCGCGATAAATCACTCTCGTCGCGGAAGAGCCATAACACAGGTGTCTCATATGTCATGGTCATGGTACCTCCATGACTAGGTGGTAAATCATGTATATCATGGTCATGCATGCAAATAGCTCGGGCAATATGTGGGTCATGAAGTAAAACTAATAGAAAACATGGCAGTCATGAAAAGATCTATAACATAAAAATGGGGAGAACATGTGGCATAGAAATCGGGAAACCCTAATCATGCAAAGAGATGAATGTCCCTACTGAAAGGACGGAATATCCGTACCTTGTATCCAGCAAGCAGTGAGAGAGATGGATAACAGAACCGAACTACTCCAATTTCATGGGATCTACATGTTAAAGGACGTGCATGAGTTACTTGTTCATGGCATGAGTAACTTGTTCGTGATTTATCGTGTCTTTCCTTCTTTATTAGTTTTCTAATTTTAGTAGCCTACCTTAATGTTATACGTTCATGTTTTCCTGATTAGCGTATATCATGATTTATGTATTGTTATACTTGGTATTTCCATAAATAGTAACTTTCCAAAAATAGCAGGTTTCTATAAATAGTAACTTTCCAAAAATAGCAGGTTTCCATAAATGGTAACTTTCTAAAAATAGCAGGTTTCCATAAATATTAACTTTCTAAAACTAGCAGGTTTCCATAAATAGTAACTTTCTAATAATAGCAGGTTTCCATAAGTAGTAACTTTCCAAAAATAGCAGGTTTCTATAAATAGTAACTTTTCAAAAATAGCAAGTTTTCATAAATAGTAACTTCCCAAAAATAGCAGGTTTCCATAAGTAGTAACTTCCCAAAAAATAGTAGGTTTCCATAAATAGTAACTTTCCAAAAATAGCAGGTTTCCATAAATAGTTACTTTCCAAAAATATGCTTTTAATTGTTGTACAATATAAATATATAATTGTATTTTTAAGTAATGGGTTGTATTAATTATTTTTTAAGTGTATATTAATTAATATGTGTATGTATTAGTTAGCTTTAATATGACTATTAAATTATGTATTAATTAGTTTTAATATTATGTGTTGATTATTTTTAATAATGAGTATTAAATGATATTTACTATTTTATTTTCAATTTTAAAGCTATGTTAATTTGTACATGAAGCATTACAAAGAGTAAGTTGATTTTGTAATATTTTTATAAATAGAAGGGGTTTTCATTTAATATATAATAAAGATATGATGTAACACTAGTAACATACTCGCTTATAAAGTATATTAGCATGTTATTTATGGAGTACTTGAAATTTCAAGTTACAACATCATTAAGCTATTTGTACAACCAAAACAAGCATACACAGTAAAAATTAGGGGTGTGCACGGTTCGGTTTGGGTCAGTTTTTGACAAAAACCAAAATCGACCGTGATATTCGGTTTTTATAAAACCAAAAATCGAAACTGTTCGGTTTTGAGTGGTTCGGTTTTTTTAGTTTTTAGTCGGTTTCGGTTCGGTTTTTCGGTTTTAAAACCGTTTATATTAGTGCGTAGCCAATTTATACTATCAACCTTGTTTTACGTAAAAAAATTGATTTTTTTATCTTTTTTATTCTAAGCCTAATAACGTTTATCCCAAAAATATTAGAATTAAACATAGATCTATAAAATACACACACATAAAAGTGAACATACGAATTATACATAAACGACCGTTGTCACATATTTAATGATATATTGTGAAGTAAACACACGTACATATAAATACACATATAAACATTAAGATGAGTATATTATATTTCACCCATAAAAGAATATTTTAGTATTAGAATCATTATTTGTTTTTATATAATATTAAATATATTTTATTATGTAATTTTTGGTTCGGTTCGGTTCGGTTTCTTGATGAAAACCGAAATCGAACCGTATGTTTCTGTTTTGAAAAAGTAAAAACCGAATCATCAGGTTTTTGTTTCGGTCGGTTTTTTTCGGTTCGGTTTCGGTTTTCTGGGGTTTTTTTGGGTTTTTTTCTCACCCCTAGTAAAAATAACTTGAAACATGTAAATATAACATATTACATTAAATGCTATAATTAAAACACCCCTCACCATATTTTACAACTAAAACAAAACATGGTACAATATATTAATACATAATTAAAAATCAATTTAAACACAAACACATAATTTAATAATCATATTAAAATTAATTAATGCATAATAATTAATATACACTTAAAAATAAAATTAATTAATACTAAATAATTAATATAATTAATACACCGCATTACTTAAAAATACAATTATATATACACATTTTACACCAATTAAAAGCATATATCTACAAGTCGTACGTATTTGTCTACCTAAAATAATGGTGTACGTAGTTTTAAAACCGAACCGAACCAACGGGTTCAACTGGGAACCGGATTCACAATCGTTTCGGCTAGCCAACAAGCCGTCCAAATAAGAACCGAAGAGGCCACATCGAAACCAATAAAAACAGCCTCATTACATAAATATGTACTATTTTTTAACAGTATATAAATATGTACTACGTATAAAAAAGATTGAACTCTCTCCCCAAAATTTAAAGTATTATTCTAACAAGCTTTTGGTACAAACTTGTACAACACAAAAACTTTATAAATTAACTTATATATTAAATGGGGAGCAACACACATTAAATGACAAAGTTAATACAAATTATATGCAAAATGTACACATAATTATTGACATAAACTACAATTTTTTACATAAATTATTGAAATTGTTCATAAATGTAAGTTTAACATTAAATGTGCGTTTGATTTGAATCATTAAATTTTTTATAAATTTGCATATTCGAAAACACATATCGTCTATGTATGTATTTTAGTACAAATTTAGTGAAATACTAAATATTTTGCTAATTAATTCGATTAAATTGTACATATCAAAATAAGAAGATTTTAAGGTCATTATAATATATGAAAACGTGTACAAATATAAACTATGAAAATTTTCTATATATACAAGTTATATAATATTATGACGAGTGTTACAAAGATTAACAAATATCTTTCACGATCAATCATCACAATTTTGTAACTACTTTTCTATGAAGTGTTATTTGCTTAGAGTTATTCCAAGTTAAAACTATCATTATTTATAAAGTTACTATTGAAAAATATGTATACTCATAAATATTACGCATCTGGAATTTTAGTTTCATTGTACCCGCAGCCGTAACGCGCGGGTACCCTGCTAGTCATATATGATATAATTTATCATATATGATATAAACCAATATCATACATGATTCAATAATAATTTGTAATCTATCACTAATATCAAATATGATAAACACTATTATCATATATGATATTTCACGCAAATTTCAAAAAAGAAAAACTTTTTTTCTTAAAAAATATATCATATTGCATATCTGTAGAAAAAGCTAATTAAATATTCGTCGTGATGGTATATTTTTTTTCATTTAACACTTAATGTTTAAGAAGGAGATACTTAAATTATAAAAATAGGTGAAATAATTAAATAATTTTAATTTTATCTATTAGATAAGGGTAGAGATGGATGGTGGGGATGTGTCTTTTGGTATCCAAGACAAATATAATATCCAAAATAACTCTTCTCATTTTTCCTTTCAATTCTTTTTTTCTTCTTAAAAAAACTAAACACACAAAAAAGTTTTTGTTTCCGGTTATTTTCCGTCAAATGTTAACTCGAGAACACTGTACACAATTTGGAAGAAAATAAGTTCAAAAACCACGGGCCAAGTAAAATAAGTTTACGAATAAAAAAGCTTAAACATGCTCTCTTGTCTCATAACATCAAATCTCGCCAACAATTCTGTTAAGTGTCTATGTTAACTTTTAACTTTACTAGGCTTTTAGACTCAGACGATGCCTCGAATGTGCCATGAAGTTGCTTACGTGTATTCATGTTATAATCGTGGCAACAGAATATAAGCTTTGTCAACTACTAGAAGCATGTCACAATGCTAACAAATGAAATTAAATAAAAATGTGTTAGAATATCAACTCGTGACGGATAAAACCCCGCCTTTCTAAATTGATAGTCAAATCGTATTATAGAAGACACATATAAGCCTATAATGGAGTATGATGGTCACTGTGGTGAGTCGGGTGAATCGCCATTATATTTGATTGTCTTTCTAATGATCCATTTAACAATGGTCTTGTATACTACATGCATTCATTTAATAACAATTATCTATCTTATATAATAAGACTAGCTTCAAGGCCCGCCCAATGGGCGGCTAGCCTTAAAGTTATTTTTTAAAATACAAAATTTAATAGAATGAAAGATAAAAATAAAGTTAAATGATTTAAAATATTCGCTAAAATAACGTTAAAGAATATAATATTACAGGGTTGCTTATACATAAAATCCCAATGTGCTAGAATATCAATCGAAAGGCCTTGAAGCTTTTTGAAGGGTTGAGTTGTATTTTGTAGAAAATCCTTGACCTGCATGAAAAAGTTTGCATCACGCAGTGCTAACAAAATCACAAATAAAATCTCGAACATTCAATAAAGATCGAATTAACTATTACCTACAAAAGCCAGCCAACAACAGATAAACATTAATGTTGGCTATGGTTCCTCCAGCCTCCATAACATCAGCATCTCCAAACTAAATCATTCTTGATGCATCACCTATTAAATTCACCCCCGTGGCACATGTTTTCACGGCAGCATGGTTGTGTCCCTAAACTCAAAATTATTAGCAGAACTATTCCCAACTTTGCACCTAACAAAATGATAACTCATACCTCAAAATCGCATACATATCTCATTCCATATCCAAACAGAATGTTTAGCATTAAATTTAAAAACTTGTAACATGATGTAAGTACCCGCTTATTTTGCTTCATGCACATATTTTTCGCAAAATTAATCTCTTACATACAACCTATATACAATGCACAATCCTAAAAAGATTTCTACATCAAATTTCTAGCCTAAGAGACAAACTATAATGATCATGAAAGAGCCATAATGCTCTATTAAAAACCATAGCCATAGTGATTTTCCGAATATAAACCCACACATTAAGGTATCCTTAACATACACACACATACCTAAATAGACTATAATGTGACACTCCCTAATCCCTCTTATTATCTTACTATCAAATGATCAACTTACAACCATTGGCCTATTATATTTATTGCTAGTTTGGTCATTTGACCAGCAATACAACTTTAGTTATAAACTACTTTCCTCTTTGTCCAAAGAACATAGTCATAAATTCATGAGCCTTGTTCATACTTCACTCTTGTCCAAACTATAAAATTGCACCTTCTCGTTTTAGAGTTCATTCAGCTTGTCACGGAATTAAAAAACTTGTTGAGGGAAAAAAGTGTTACATTGAGATAAACTATACCCAAATATTGGATGTTATGCACGGAATGAAAAACACACTTGAAATTCTTTAGCGAAAACTACAGATAAAGCTGAGTGAAGTATAAGAAAACCTTGTTTAATACTCCAGAACCAAGCATCTAATCTTTGGGAATACGGAACTTTTTGAAATTACGCATCAAAACATATCTTGTTTGAGAAAGGTTAAAAACAACATGCTCTATTCTGCAATGCAAAAATTATAAATTTATGCATTTATTAGTTGCTATAAGCTGCATATTGTTACTATAATTATATGCTTTGGCAAAAAAGAGTAGTCGTTACTAATGAGGAGTTTAGGTGAGATAAAAAATTTATTGCACTAGCAACAGAAAAAGTAGAGTCGACCAACACACACCATTTTTAAGCATCTAACAAACATACTTAGATCCAACAGAATCTTCCTAGAACATAGCTGTAGGATTAGGTAAATCTTGCTTATCTAGAGAGAGAGTAGAGATAGAAATAGATGGTAGAAGACACACACTTTAGAGAGATAAATTATAAAGAAAACACCTTCTTACTATATGAAATTCTAAAGTGAACCACACCCTCTCCAACTAAGGAGAGGGTTTATATATCCAACCCATAATGATGGTCTTAGGCTTACAATGGGTCGCCGACCTACACATGTTGTGGGATAGGCTTGGCCTTGTTTAGTAATATTAAGTTTAACTAGACTACGAGCTAATACTTAATCTATTGTTGGAGTGGCCGATCCTTTCTAATACGTAAAACATATTTCCAACAATCTCCCCCTAAGGGAGGTCACTCCAAAGTATAAGGGGATTACCCGAGTTATAACAATTAATAAAACCTAGCATACTATGCTTGTCTTGAGCTCGTAGTCTTTGTCTTTCTTTCTTTTTCTTTTCCGATGAATATGTTGAAGTGATCTTTGATATCAATCTTGAGTATTAATCTCTTGCCTTTATCTTGTGCATCCATCACTTGTGATAGTCGCCTCTTTGTGACTTCATGTCTCACATACTTATACCTTTGTAATTCTTGAAAGCTTCAGAGTTTGATACAGCGGAAGACTTGACTTTTAGGCTTTCTTGAATTTTTTGAAGTGTCAAGTGCAAAAAGTATAAGCATGCGGGAACGACTTCTTCTCGGACTCCGTAACGTCACCGTCTTCAAATGTAGTAACATAAGTATACATGAACGAAATGGCTTGGACATTTCATTCTAATTCGGTAGCATTTTACCTCCGGTCAGCGAAGACCGTTGGACGATATAAAATATCGCACTTGTGGCAGGTAGTTTCAATTAAGAAACTCCTTTACAAGATTCCGCGGGTAAACTCGTTCTCTTTACTTGACCATTTAAAGCTGACTGCGATCGTAAAGAGTGAATCATTTGGATAAAATTATCCTCATGATTGAAGCCGTCAATTTTGATTTCTGGAACAACTTTGATTCATTAAAGAATCGCACCATCGTTGATTTCCAGTTGTCACGAGCTTGATTCAAATTGAATCTTGCAAGTTACCTACCAAGATCTGTTTAAGGTTAACACTAGAAGGATTTCTATTCGTCATTGTAAATATTAAAAAGTATTACTCTGAATGTTCTGGCAAGATCACTAAGATATTGCGTAGAGGCCTGGAACGTGTTTAAATTCAATTAAGAATTAAACCACTGTTGCTTTCCAGTTATCACAAGTTTGATTAATAAAGAATCGCACAAGTCACCTACCATGTACTTTTTAATGTTCGCTCAAGAATGATTTCCATCTTCATTGTAAATACTTTCTTATTACTCGGATGTTCAGGCAAGATCATGAAGATTTTGCGTAAGACTCATAATATCTTTCTTACTTTTCACAGTGTATGAAGAAGCAAGGAACTATGGAAGTGTGTCCTAATGAGATATTTGATGATCTCAAATGGCTCTAGACTCGATCGTGCACTTTGGATTTTTTTTAATGATCGGAGGCTGGAGAGGAGTACCACCATTTCAATACCATTTTATTCGGAGTAAATAAATCGATAACGTGTTGATCTCCGTGTGATTAAAACAAATACCTTTTGAGAGATATCTGAGTTAGTTGGAATGGGTTGTGCATTACATCACTGGGTCTATGATGTGTATCTTCAATAACATATGAGTTGACCCGGTTTCTGCCTAAGGTTGTAAGAATGGCTTCTTTCTTTTCACCCTTTATCATTATAATTCTTTTTCATTCTTCAACCCCTTCAATGCTTACCAATACGTCATAACTAGCACCTTGTTGTGATTGTTCCAGTGCTAACTTAAGTACTTGGTCGGCATTCAGCTACGTTCACAATATTTCTCCATCCTTCCTAAGGATTATTATTTAATGGAATGTCCTTGGGAAGATTCCTTCGGTTTTGGAAGAATTATTGGACTTAACCTATCCTACCATCCTTATGTCACCACAATCTTCATGGTCGTGAAATAAATGCGTTGAGGGTAAGTATATGTCACCGTGAAAATCCATTTTTGATGTGCAAATCTGTTTTGCTCCCCCTTAACATATGCCACGATATTCGAAAACATTTCGTACATGTCGGGATGAGCTACCACGTTAAGTCAAACTATTTTCTCCCCCATATTAAAAATATTAAATCACATTTTCTCCCCCATACTAAAAATATTAAATCACATTTTCTCCCCCATATTAAAAATATTAACCCAACCGATATTTATGATATCAATTGATTTAATGGAGTTTTAACAAAGTTTTTGGGAATAAAAATGCAAGTCTGTTTTATCTTCATGATACCAATTTGTGAGATATGATACCAATTTATAAAATGATCACGTATTCAGCATATTAGAATGAATTGACAAGGTTGGACTTGATTGATGAGAACAGCATATGATAAAATCACATGGCTCTTGTCGGTAAATGTTGGTCGCCTCGTCACGTCTGAATTCATCTCTTGACACCACATGTACGATTGGTATCGTTTTCTTGACACCAATTTGTGAACTTGGCACTTTCGGCATCGAAGATTCTGAATGCTTGACAATTGCTCCCCCTCAATTGTTGACCCGTTTTCTATCGAAAGAGATGTAGTCTTCGTTTGAGTGGTTGCATCGTCGAGTATGTAGATACCAATTGTAAATTGATACGGTTTGTAGAGATGATAACTTCATAAAAACAAGATTTCTCTCGTTTTAACAAATAAATGCACTGATGCGTACATATATCCATGTTAGATTGTGTTATAACGTAAACACAACCCCTTACATGGTTATAAAGTAAACCATGCCCGAGAAAATTAATTCCCGTTGTAAAAATAACTTGAAACATGTAAATATAACATATTACATTAAATGCTATAATTAAAATACATCTCACCATATTTTACAACTAAAACAACACATGGTACAAATATTAATACATAATTAAAAATCAATTTAAACACAAACACATAATCTAATAATCATATTAAAATTAATTAATGCATAATAATTAATATACACTTAAAAATAAAATTAACGAGGCTTTCTAACCCGGACGATGCCCCGGTTGTGCATGTCATGAGTATATCTCGTATGGTTCGTTCCTTTTTTTTATTTCGCGCATAATGTTGTTGGTACATGCAAGTCATACTCGTGTGGTGCATCATGCTTGGTTTTTGGGAAAACAATGGATCGTATAACTTCATACTGGTGCGTTGCACATAGGTCGCGTGCCTAAGTGTTTATGCGTAATGTTGGTGTTGGGTCAGGTCAATGCTGTTTGTTTTATAGTTCGAGTAAGATAAAAGGTTACATTCCTAAGTACGACCCTATTTGATTTATGATACCATTTTACACAATAAATGAAATATTGCACGCTGAAAAAAATAAAATCTTAGTTAAAGTGTGATTAATGTTTGAAATGGTAAGCTAGTTTCAGATTGATCTACTTACGTGCTCAATAGTCATCTACGATTAGGCTAGATGTGTGCTTTGAATGCTAACTACTTCGCATGTCTACGCGATAAAAATTTATATATGAAAATAAAGTGGTTATTTGTTAATCTTTTCGGAATTTCATCGTTTGGAATTATGCTCAAATTGTTTCATAAAAATACTTTTTGATAATTAAAAGGTTACAATATCATCAAATCATCACAAAAATGTTTATCATATTTTATATTAACCGGGGGTTAACATGCTAATCTCATGATCCAATCTAATAAATCATTTTTTAGTGTATTACATATATGGCCCATGTAATAATGCATGATACTTGTACCCTGAATTAACTCAAATATAACTCTAAACATAATAGCAACAACATCCGCCTCTTTTTTTTCTTCTCCTATCTAATCAAAATAACTTAAAACACAACTTGAACACAAATCAATACATCATTATACTTGCAAGAAACAATCAAACCAACGAACCCCTTGATTACTTAACTGCTCATCACAATCCAAAGGAACAAACATCAACGATGATATCTCGTTCATTTAATTTTTGTGTTGTCTCAGGTAGGTTTAATTTTCGTGTTATCTTCAAAGGAACAAACATCAACGATGATATCTCGTTTATTTGATCTTTAAAGTCATCCATTTTTGTGTAACATGCGGGTGGTATTTTGATTTTTTTCGAACTTACTCTTTGTTTCTTTTCTGTTCGAGTTGGTTTTATTAAGTTCGAGTGATTGAGAGTGTTGTATGAGAGCATGGTTATGTCTAGTTTGGATTTTTGGATCAATGAGGAAACATATCTGAGGTCTAACTTGGTTTTTTGCTGAATAAAATGATGATAGTAAATTTGGTCATTGTTTGTTATTTATAATCTTCGAAAATCCAACTCAAAAGGCACATTTAAAGATTTACAGTAATTATTTCGAAGCAAATGAAAAGATAAACAATATGTTAACCTGGAAACTGAACCATCCAAATAGTTTTTCTGTTAAAATTAAATCATTAAGACATCCCATTTTTCTGTTAAAATTAAATCATTAAGACATCTCATTTAATATATGAGGACTAAATCTTTATAGATATAAGATTAATACTAAATAATTAATATAATTAATACACCTCATTACTATAAAATACAATTATATATACACATTTTACACCAATTAAAAGCATATATCTACAAGTCGTACGTATGTTGTCTACCTAAAATAATGGTGTACGTAGTTTTAAAACCGAACCGAACCAACGGGTTCAACTGGGAACCGGATTCACAATCGTTTCGGCTAGCCAACAAGCCGTCCAAATAAGAACCGAAGAGGCCACATCGAAACCAATAAAAACAGCCTCATTACATAAATATGTACTATTTTTTAACAGTATATAAATATGTACTACTTATAAAAAAGATTGAACTCTCTCTCCAAAATTTAAAGTATTATTCTAACAAGCTTTTGATACAAACTTGTACAACACAAAAACTTTATAAATTAACTTATATATTAGATGGGGAGCAACACACATTAAATGACAAAGTTAATACAAATTATATGCAAAATGTACACATAATTATTGACATAAACTACAATTTTTTACATAAAATTATTGAAATTGTTCATAAATGTAAGTTTAACATTAAATGTGCGTTTGATTTGAATCATTAAATTTTTTATAAATTTGCATATTCGAAAACACATATCGTCTATGTATGTATTTTAGTACAAATTTAGTGAAATACTAAATATTTTGCTAATTAATTCGATTAAATTGTACATATCAAAATAAGAAGATTTTAAGGTCATTATAATATATGAAAACGTGTACAAATATAAACTATGAAAATTTTCTATATATACACGTTATATAATATTATGACGAGTGTTACAAAGATTAACAAATATCTTTCACGATCAATCATCACAATTTTGTAACTATTTTTCTATGAAGTGTTATTTGCTTAGAGTTATTCCAAGTTAAAACTATCATTATTTGTAAAGTTACTATTGAAAAATATGTATACTCATAAAATATTACGCATCTGGAATTTTAGTTTCACGGTACCCGCAGCCGCAACGCGCGGGTACCCTGCTAGTCATATATGATATAATTTATCATATATGATATAAACCAATATCATACATGATTCAATAAAAAATTGTAATCTATCACTAATATCATATATGATAAAACACTATTATCATATATGATATTTCACGCAAATTTCAAAAAAGAAAAAAAAAAGAAAAACTTTTTTTCTTAAAAAATATATTATATTGCATATCTGTAGAAAAAGCTAATTAAATATTCGTCGTGATGGTATATTTTTTTTCATTTAACACTTAATGTTTAAGAAGAAGATACTTAAATTATAAAAATAGGTGAAATTATTAAATAATTTTATCTATTAGATAACGGTAGAGATGGATGGTGAGGATGAGTCTTTTGGTATCCAAGGCAAATATAATATCCAAAATAACTCTTCTCATTTTTCCTTTCAATTCTTTTTTTCTTCTTAAAAAAACTAAACACACAAAAAAGTTTTTGTTTCCAGTTATTTTCCGTCAAATGTTAACTCGAGAACACTGTACACAATTTGGAAGAAAATAAGTTCAAAAACCACGGGCCAAGTAAAATAAGTTTACGAATAAAAAAGCTTAAACAAGCTCTCTTGTCTCATAACATCAAATCTCGCCAACAATTCTGTTAAGTGTCTATGTTAACTTTTAACTTTACTAGGCTTTTAGACTCAGACGATGCCTCGAATGTGCCATGAAGTTGCTTACGTGTATTCATGTTATAATCGTGGCAACAAAATATAAGCTTTGTCGACTACTAGAAGCATGTCACAATACTAACAAATGAAATTAAATAAAAATGTGTTAGAATATCAACTCGTGACGGATAAAACCCCGCCTTTCTAAATTGATAGTCAAATCGTATTATAGAAGACACATATAAGCCTATAATGGAGTATGATGGTCACTGTGGTGAGTCGGGTGAATCGCCATTATATTTGATTGTCTTTCTAATGATCCATTTAACAATGGTCTTGTATACTACATGCATTCATTTAATAACAATTATTTATCTTATATAATAAGACTAGCTTCAAGGCCCGCCCAATAGGCGGCTAGCCTTAAAGTTATTTTTTGAAATACAAAATTTAATAGAATGAAAGATAAAAATAAAGTTAAATGATTTAAAATGTTCGCTAAAATAACGTTAAAGAATATAATATTACAGGGTTGCTTATACATAAAATCCCAATGTGCTAGAATATCAATCGAAAGGCCTTGAAGCTTTTTGAAGGGTTGAGTTGTATTTTGTAGAAAATCCTTTACCTGCATGAAAAAGTTTGCATCACGCAGTGCTAACAAAATCACAAATAAAATCTTGAACATTCAATAAAGATCGAATTAACTATTACCTACAAAAGCCAGCCAACAATAGATAAATATTAATGTTGGCTATGGTTCCTCCAGCCTCCATAACATCAGCATCTCCAAACTAAATCATTCTTAATGCATCACCTATTAAATTCACCCCCGTGGTACATGTTGTCACGACAGCATGGTTGTGTCCCTAAACTCAAAATTATTAGCAAAACTATTCCCAACTTTGCACCTAACAGAATGACAACTCATACCTCAAAATCGCATACATATCTCAATTCATATCCAAACAGGATGTTTAGCATTAAATTTAAAAACTTGTAACATGATGTAAGTACCCTCTTATTTTGCTTCATGCGCATATTTTTCGCAAAATTAATCTTTTACATACAACCTATATACAATGCACAATCCTAAAAAGATTTCTACATCAAATTTCTAGCCTAAAAGACAAACTATAATGATCACGAAAGAGCCATAATGCTCTATTAAAAACCATAGCCATAGTGATTTTCCGAATACAAACCCACACATTAAGGTATTCTTAACATACACACACATACCTAAATAGTCTATAATGTGACACTCCCTAATCCCTCTCATTATCTTACTATCAAATCATCAACTTACAACCATTGGCCTATTATATTTATTGCTATTTTGGTCATTTGACCAGCAATACAACTTTAGTTATAAACTACTTTCCTCTTTGTCCAAAGAACATAGTCATAAATTCATGAGCCTTGTTAATACTTCACTCTTGTCCAAACTATAAAATTGCACCTTCTCGTTTTAGAGTTCATTCAGCTTGTCACGGAATTAAAAAACTTGTTGAGGGAAAAAAGTGTTACATTGAGATAAACTGTACCCAAATATTGGATGCTATGCACGGAATGAAAAACACACTTGAAATTCTTTAGCGAAAACTACAGATAAAGCTGAGTAAAGTATAAGCAAACCTTGTTTAATACTCCAGAACCAAGCATCTAATCTTTGGGAATACGGAACTTTTTGAAATTACGCATCAAAACATATCTTGTTTGAAAAAGGTTAAAAACAACATGCCCTATTCTGCAATGCAAAAATTATAAATTTATGCATTTATTAGTTGCTATAAGCTGCATATTGTTACTATAATTATATGCTTTGGCGAAAAAGAGTAGTCGTTTCTAATGAGGAGTTTAGGTGAGATAAAAAATTTATTGCACTAGCAACAGAAAAAGTAGAGTCGACCAACACACACCATTTTTAAGCATCTAACAAACATACTTAGATCCAACAGAATCTTCCTAGAACATAGCTGTAGGATTAGGTAAATCTTGCTTATCTAGAGAGAGAGTAGAGATAGAAATAGATGGTAGAAGACACACACTTTAGAGAGATAAATTATAAAGAAAACACCTTCTTACTATATGAAATTCTAAAGTGAACCACACCCTCTCCAACTAAGGAGAGGGTTTATATACCCAACCCATAATGATGGGCTTAGGTTTACAATGGGCCGCCGACCTACACATGTTGTGGGATAGGCTTGGCCTTGTTTAGTAATATTAAGTTTAACTAGACTACGAGCTAATACTTAATCTATTGTTGGAGTGACCGATCCTTTCTAATACGTAAAACATATTTCCAACAATCTCCCCCTAAGGGAGGTCACTCCAAAGTATAAGGGGATTACCCGAGTTACAACAATTAATAAAACCTAGCATACTATGCTTGTCTTGAGCTCGTAGTCTTCGTCTTTCTTTCTTTTTCTTTTCCGGTGAATATGTTGAAGTGATCTTTGATATCAATCTTGAGTATTAATCTCTTGCCTTGATCGTGTGCATCCATCACTTGTGATATTCGCCTCTTTGTGACTTCATGTCTCACATACTTATACCTTTGTAATTCATGAAAGCTTCAGAGTGTGATATAGCGGAAGACTTGACTTTTAGGCTTTCTTGAATTTTTTGAAGTGTCAAGTGCAAAAAGTATAAGCATGCGGGAACGACTTCTTCTCGGACTCCGTAACGTCACCGTCTTCAAATGTAGTAACATAAGTAGACACGAACGAAATGGCTTGGACATTTCATTCTAATTCGGTAGTATTTTACCTCCGGTCGGCGAAGACCGTTGGACGATATAAAATATCGCACTTGTGGCAGGTAGTTTCAATTAAGAAACTCCTTTACAAGATTCCGCGGGTAAACTCGTTCTCTTTACTTGACCATCCAAAGCTGACTCGAATGTAAAGAGTGAATCATTTGGATAAAATTATCCTCATGATTGAAGCCGTCAATTTTGATTTCTGGAACAAGTTTGATTCATTAAAGAATCGCACCATCGTTGATTTCCAGTTGTCACGAGCTTGATTCAAATTGAATCTTGCAAGTTACCTACCAAGATCTGTTTAAGGTTAACACTAGAAGGATTTCCATTCGTCATTGTAAATATTAAAAAGTATTACTCTGAATGTTCTGGCAAGATCACTAAGATATTGCGTAGAGGCCTGGAACGTGTTTAAATTCAGTTAAGAATTAAACCACTGTTGCTTTCCAGTTATCACAAGTTTGATTAATAAAGAATCGCACAAGTCACCTACCATGTACTTTTTAATGTTCGCTCAAGAAGGATTTCTATCTTCATTGTAAATACTTTCTTATTACTCGGATGTTCAGGCAAGATCATGAAGATTTTGCGTAAGACTCTTAATATCTTTCTTACTTTTTACAGTGTGTGAAGAAGCAAGGAACTATGGAAGTGTGTCCTAATGAGATATTTGATGATCTCAAATGGCTCTAGACTCGATCGTGCACTTTGGATTTTTTTAATGATGGAGGCTGTAGAGGAGTACCACCATTTCAATACCATTTTATTCGGAGTAAATAAATCAATAACGTGTTGATCTCCGTGTGATTAAAACAAATACCTTTTGAGAGATATCTGAGTTAGTTGGAATGGGTTGTGCATTACATCAATGGGTCTATGATGTGTATCTTCAATAACATATGAGTTGACCCAGTTTCTGCCTAAGGTTGTAAGAATGGCTTCTTTCTTTTCACCCTTTATCATTATAATTCTTTTTCATTCTTCAACCCCTTCAATGCTTACCAATACGTCATAACTAGCATCTTGTTGTGATTGTTCCAGTGCTAACTTAAGTACTTGGTCGGCATTCAGCTACGTTCACAATCTTTCTCCATCCTTCCTAAGGATTACTATTTAATGGAATGTCCTTGGGAAGATTCCTTCGGTTTTGGAAGAATTATTGGACTTAACCTATCCTACCATCCTTATGTCACCATAATCTTCATGGTCGTGAAATAAATGGGTTGAGGGTAAGTATATGTCACCGTGAAAATCCATTTTTGATGTGCAAATCTGTTTTGCTCCCCCTTAACATATGCCACGATATTCGAAAACATTTCGTACATGTCGGGATGAGCTACCACGTTAAGTCAAACTATTTTCTCCCCCATATTAAAAATATTAAATCACATTTTCTCCCCCATACTAAAAATATTAAATCATATTTTCTCCCCAATATTAAAAATATAAACCCAACCGATATTTATGATATCAATTGATTTAATGGAGTTTTAACAAAGTTTTTGGGAATAAAAATGCAAGTCCGTTTTATCTTCATGATACCAATTTGTGAGATATGATACCAATTTGTAAAATGATCACGTATTCAGCATATTAGAATGAATTGACAAGGTTGGGCTTTATTGATGAGAACAACATATGATAAAATCACATGGTTCTTGTCGGTAAATGTTGGTTGCCTCGTCACGTCTGAAGTCATCTCTTGACACCACATGTACGATTGGTATCGTTTTCTTGACACCAATTTGTGAACTTGGCACTTTCGGCATCGAAGATTCTGAATGCTTGACAATTGCTCCCCCTCAATTGTTGACCCGTTTTCTATCGAAAGAGATGTAGTCTTCATTTGAGTGGTTGCATCGTCGAGTATGTAGATACCAATTCTAAATTGATACGGTTTGTAGAGATGATAACTTCATAAAAACAAGATTTCTCTCGTTTTAACAAATAAATGCACTGCTGCGTACATATATCTGTGTTAGATTGTGTTATAACGTAAACACAACCCCTTACATGGTTATAAAGTAAACCATGCCCGAGAAAATTAATTCCCGTTGTAGAGTCCAAGCTTCCATAGGAAATACTTGACTTTAATATGAAAAGCGGGTTGCAGTCTGAAATAACTACAAGCCATATAGGCATGTTTTAAAATATTTATAATTTTTGTACGAACTCTATTTATGGCGTCGTGTCGATATTAATCAACATTTCGAAGGTTGTAAATATTATCATACCAAAAGACATGCCTTTGAAAAATAAAGTAAAAATATTTTTGGATTTTTTTGGATTTTTCTGAATTTTATGGGTTTTATATGGTTTTATATTTTTATATTTTTCTTTTATGGATAAAAATATAAACAATATATACAAATGATAACCAAGGATACGGAGAATAGTTTACCACCACTATTCTTTCACTTCATCTGCCAATGCCTTTAGAGTCTCGGGCGAGAAAGTTCTCAATCCTAGCTTGTCGGCCAAAAATTCAATTCGAGCGCGATCTAAAGCCTTCGTGAAAATATCCGCCAATTGATACTCAGATCTGACAAAGTAAAGCTCGATTACTCCATTTTCCACTTGCTCCTTTATGAAATGGTAGCGAATGTCAATATGCTTCGACCGGGAGAATTGGACATTGTTGCAGCAGAGGGTAATGGCACTTTTGTTGTCGCAGTACATCGGAATTTTGTTGAAACCTAGACCATAGTCGGTTAATTACGGTCTCGTCTAAAGAATTTGAGCACAGAACCGGACATAGCTATGTATTCTGCCTCCGTACTAGAAATTGCAGCGCTTTTCTGCCTTTTCGACGCCCAACTGATAAGTCGATCTTCTAGTAGTTACAAAGTTCCACTCGTGCTACGCCTGGTATCTTAACATCCCGCGTGGTCTGCATCTGCATATGCCATTAGTGTAATAGAGGAGTCCTTCGAGTACCAAAGTACCCGATTAACGGTTCCTTTAAGATATCGAAAAATCCTTTTAATAGCAGCTAAATGTAACTTAGTAGGCCTCATTTGATACCGAGCACACATACAAATTGAGAACTCAAGGTTAGGCCTGCTATCTATAATATACAGTAGGGTATTGGTCATACCACAATAAAGTGTAGGATCAATAGGAATCCCAGTTGGATTTGCATCTAGCTTAGTTCTTTCCACCATAGGAGTGTCCACGGGGTCGCAAGATTCCATCTTATATTTCTTAAGCGATTCAAGGGCATACTTGGATTGGTTGATAAAGATGCCTATGTGACTTTAGGATATCTGAAGTCCTAAGAAAAATGATACCTTACCCATCCTTGACATCTTAAACCGAGAAGACATGAGTGTCCCAAATTCATCTGATAAAATCTGGTTCGAGACATCAAATATAATATCATCAACGTATATTTGTACCATAACCATGTCTTTTCTGCGTTTTTGAATGAACAACGTTGGATCCACCTTGCTTTTAGAGAAACCTTATGTGATGAGGAATTGTGGCAACAAATCATACCACGCGCGCGGAGCTTGTTTCAACCCATAGAGAGCCTTTTTAAGTCGGTACACGTGATTCGGATATTTAGAATTCACAAAACCATCCGGCTGTTGAACATAAACCTCTTCCTTGATTTCATCATTAAGAAATGTCGTCTTAACATCCATTTGATAGATGGTCATATTCATATGTGCAACATAAGCGATGAATAATCGAATAGCTTCCAAACGGGCAACAGGTGCAAAGGATTCCAAAAAGTCGATGCCTAATAATTGTTTGTACCCATGAGCGACTAGACGAGTTTTGTTTTTCAAAATTCTGCCTAACTCGTCGAGTTTCACCTTGTAAACCCATTTCTAAGTGAGTAACTTCACTTGATACGAGCATGGGAGAAGTTCCCATACATCAAGATGTACAAATTCATTAAGTTCTTCTTGCATAGCTTCTATCCAACTAGATTAGGTAAAATCTTCTTGCCACGTCTTAGGTTTAACTTCACTAAGAAAGACATCAAAATGACAGAATAATTCACTTTCTTGTAACTGACTTCTTGTGGGTACCGGGCGATTAGGGCCACCAGTAATAGAGTCTATAGGATGATCCTTTGTCCACTTACTGTCATGTTCGCGAATCTGTGGATTAGAGTAGACCGTAGTAGAAGCTTCCTCTGAGGTGGACGACCCGACTTGATTAGGGCCGGGAATTGGTACACCAAAAAATGAAAGTTCACACATTTGAGTGAATTTCAAATCGTGATCATCATCATCCTCTTCATCATCAATAGGCATGACATGGGTAGTTGATACATGTGTTGGTTAAGAATTACTCGTTGAAGGTGTATCTTGACCAATTGTTGTTGTAGACACATCTGATTGTGCTTCATTTGCTGGAGCGATAACGTCGTTGACCGGAGCTATTACTTCAGGTTCTGTAGCAACAATACTTGGAAGAGTAAAGAATTCATCAAAGAACTATTGAAACCACGTATCCCACTCATTCCTAGAAGGTGGTGTGAGTAATGATGAAGAAGGATTGTTTGGGACAAGACCAGAGCTAATGTTACTGGGTCCCATTTCATGAAGTGTGGGTTCAAATCTGCTTTGCTCAAAAGCCATTGCCGACAGCTCATCAAAATCAACGTTTATAGTTTTGAGGATCTTACGATAATTACGATTGTAGATTCAGAATGCCTTCTTTGTAGGTGCATAACCAATGAAAATACCCAATATCAGCCTTTGGTTGAAATTTTCCCAAACTGTCACCATCATTATTTGGATAGGAAAGAGAACCAAATACCTGAAGGTATGATAAATTTGGTACTTTTTCATGTAGTAGCTCATAAGGTGTTTTACCATGGCGTTTTCAAATTAGTGATCGGTTTTGGGTGTCAACTGCTGTAGATACTGCTTCTGCCCATAAAAACAATGGAGCCTTTCCGTAAATTAACATTGTTCGAGCAGCTTCCATAAGTGATCGATATCGCCTTTGAGTGACACCGTTTTGTTTTAGAGTGCGAGCAACGGATGTTTCATGAGATATGCCAACTTCTTCATAATAATCACACAAAGTTTGATTAACAAATTCGGTTCCATTATCTGTACGAATGCGTCAGACAGAATTATTGAGACGCACTTGAATCATATTGAGAAAGCCGATGATGAATCTAGGTGTCTCATCTTTAGTTCACAAAAATTTCATCTATGTAAACCGAGAGTAATCATCCACAATGACGAGAATGTACTTTTTACCACTAAGACATTCAACATGCATTGGCCTACAAAGATCCATATGCAACAAATAAAGTTTCTCTTGGTTGGTGTCTTCAGTCTTGAATTTGTATGATTTGTTAGTACTCTTCTCCATTGAACACGCGGAACATAAATGATCCTTGTGAAATTTAAGTTTAGGAAGACCACGAACAAGTTCTTTTTCGCCAAATGATTGATAGCATCAAAGTTAAGATGAGATAACCGTGGATGCCATAAGCATGACTTAGTTTGATGCTTTAGAGAGAAGACATACGGGAGAAGCGGCCATCATGTCTTGTAGAGACAGAGTATACAAATTATTCCCTCGAGTACCTTTCAACAAATCTACCCCTTCTAAATTACGAATGAAGCAGGTATGCTCTAGACCAGCAACTTGTAGGTTTGCGTCACAAAATTTTCCCACAAAAAATAAATTGTGTCCGAGACCTTCCACATAATATATTCTTGAAATTATAACATTCCTAATATGATATTCACCATAACCCATTATTTTTGCAATATGATCATTTTCGAATCGAAGCGTTCCAAGAAACTTGCTGACGAAGTTTCTGAGCTGAGAGCGATCTCCGGTCATGTGCTTGGAGTAACCGGAGTCCAAATACCACAAGACGATTTGGACCACCTGTTTGAAACAACAACTGTAGAAAATGCATTGGAAACTATTGGTTCCAGAGTGTTAGCAGAGATAGATACAATATTAGAATTGCTAACATTTGTGTCATCATTAGATTTCCGGTGTTTTCTAACATATGTTTGTTTAATTGCCGGTTTTATGGTTCCATCTTCTTGAGATTTTGGATTAGTGACACGCACTATAATGGGAGTAGACCTATTTAAAGGGCACTTTGTTCCTATAGTAGTCTTGGTGTTCCTAGTTAAACGACACACTTGTATGTTGGTAGCCTTAGTACTCCTAGTTAAAGGGCACGCTATATGGATCAAAATCACACGAAGCAATACCAAAACAAACACATAAACAAGACAATCATCCCATGGCTCTGATAACATTTGTAGGATTATGTAAATCTTGCTTATCTAGAGAGAGAGTAGAGAAAGAAATAGATGGTAGAACACACACACTTTAGAGAGAGAAAGTATAAAGAAAACACCTTCTTACTATGTGAAATTCTGAAGTGAACCACACCCTCTCCAACTAAGGAGAGGGTTTATATACCCAACTCATAATGATGGGCTTGGGCTTTCAATGGGCCGCCGGCCTACACATGTTGTAGGCAGGCTTGGCCTTGTTTAGTAATATTAAGTTTAACTAGACTACGAGCTTCTACTTAATCTATTGTTGGAGTGACCGATCCTTTCTAATACGTAAAACGTATTTCCAACAATAGCCCCGCCCCTATACATAAAGATATGTATTTCTTCACACCGCGAATAAGAAATGTCGATTTCTTTACCATTATTAACGCTTTTATTATACTTGCCATTTCTAACCATAGACCTGTTTCGACTAATGTTTCAAAAGCTTAAACAAACACCCCCTTAATTTGTGTAAAAATAAGTTCTCCTAATTATTATTAAATACATGACACTTTATTTTCCAATGCACAAATCTACGAGGAATTGTTAGCAGGAATAAATAACTAAAATAAGTAAAAGTCATGTCATAAACGACATCATTTTGGGAGTGCTTACATTATTCATGAATTACTCTATATGTATTTGACATCCATCATACGCCACATGAAGGCTTACTCTGCATAGAAAGAAGGGTCAAATAGCTAAACAATCTCTTGAATAGTTCTTTAGATTGGGATATTTCATACGCTTGAAATGTATAATGCATAAATTATCAAATTTATATAGCCATAGAATACATAAGTTGCTTCAGGCTATATACAACTGTCGTCAATCTCAACAACCCTTTAATAACATAGCTCGATAGTTTCAGTTCTTTCTCTATGAGCTGAACAATACAATACATGGTTGCATCATACAGAACATAGTGGTATTTAGATACACTGTTAAGGAGCAATTGCACAAGTTACATACAACACCATTTTGTGGGCATACAAAGACGTTATAAAAGGCTGAATTTCTGAAGATACATTACCTAAAGAGGTAGTTGTTCCATAGTACTTATGGCTTGACAGCAGATCGTCGCGCAATAGATTTGGTTCTCTTTGGATTTTCAAAATTTTATGGATCCAATATACCATCAATCTTCTTGCCCCCGCCTAATAATGGCGAAAATAATAGATAAATTTGAGGACGACTGTCTATTTTTCAATTGAATAAGAAACATTTGTAAGTTAATTTGATGCTAACCTTGACGTGCAACTATGCAAGCCATTATTAAACTCAGAAATCCATTTGTGTTGTCCGTCTGCGTATGCAAAAGCATATGTAAGGATAGCAAATTAAAAAGTGGTTCCCTATAATATGTATCAATGTTGCAAAAATCGTGAATCGTAGCCGGCCGGTCGACCACCTTGTAGCTTGTTATCGTTATAGGCGGTATTAATTGGCGATTAGTCGGATCGGAATTTTTAGCTAATTTTTGGTATTTTCGGCAAGTTTTGGGTATTTTTAACGATTTTTAGTTATTTTAGGCAATATGCCTCCTAAAATACAACTTATCATACATATAAATAGTTAATATAAGTGATAAACACATGTTTACAACGAGTTTTCGGTATTTACAGCAAAAATTGCAAGTTTTCGGCAAGTTTGACCTCCCTTGACCATCGTTGACCACAGTTGACCACCTTCAATCGCCTTTTCATTAATCGGAAAGGTAGAGGATCTTGTAGTGATTAATCGGCCTTATTGACCTTGTTTTGCAACACTGATATGTATCGATATAGCAAATAACATCAAGAACCATAGCGGCTTCATCTATAAAAAGAAGTACATCGTGTTCATTAGGTGGAACCTGTATTTCCATTATCGCCAAGAGTATTATCAACTGCATTGTTGAAATAAGGCTTACAAATACGTTATTGTCCAACATCCCACCTGTAACATCTTCTTTCTCCATTTGTCTCGAGTTTACCCCATTATTAATTAGCGGCAAAGTATTACCATGTACACTTGCGAATGCACAATTTGTGCTTCCAGCATATTAGAGAGTTTCTGTCGGAAGGACTGCTATGAGTAAAATCTACGACGACCAGAGAAACCTCACAGTTAACTCATGCAAATTATCATGATCAAGAAAACTAAAGCATAATACAACACTAAAGCTGAATTTCACGTATCAAAATGATAGGTCAATCAATATGCAGTTCTTATTGGCATGGCATATTTTCAGTTCGGTGTCCATGTGAAAGATCAAAGTTATTGGTACATCGCAGAGAAACATTTTATGTACCTCACACGTCCATGAAGATTCAAAGGCATGGACGGTAATACACGGTTTTTGCCTAGTATCAAAATTTAGTTCGTTGAAGTGGTCTAATCGAATTGACTATTGGTTTAAGTGCGACTCAGTCGTCTTTTGGTGAGAACAAATAGATTGGTCGTTGTAGTATATTTAAATTGCAAGACTTTAAATAAATGACGGTGAATTAAATGTAAACTAGTTAAAAATGTAAATGGTGCAAAAATTAAATTTTTAAAAGTAAATTAATTAAAAGACTCAAAATTAAAGCGTGACGAAAAATTAAATTTGACAAAGTATTAAAGATGTAATTTAAAAACAAAACAAAGCAAAATATAATCCCAAACCCAAGACCATCGGAATGTCAGATCGGAATGCTGTCACCATGCCCATCGGAATCCAGATCGCAATGTGTCTATCGGAAAGTGGCTATCGGAATAATAAAAATTGCAACCCATCGGAATGTTGTTCAGATCGGAATGATGTTGATAAAAATTTGGCAGAGTTTCGACTTAGAAAACCTCAAGACCCGTCGGAATGTGCGATCGCAATGTGCGATCGCAATCCCAGATCGGAATGAGGGGTTGTTACTCTAGATCGCAATCCCAGATCGGAATGTGATAACCCTTGTTCCAATTCTGTCACAATCGGAATGTGGAGAAAATGGGCCGTCGCAATGTGTAAAATCCTTCTCTTTCCGATGAAGCACAATTCGCAATAAGCACAAGTACAATAAGCTAAACTAATAAGCTACTTTCAAAAAAACTTGAAATAAATGGAAATAAAATAAGACAATAAGCAACAAAGTTAAAAACTTTTTCAAAACATGAAATAAGAAAATGAAATAAGCAAACTTTTAGAAAAATTGAAACTTTTTAGAAAACTTAGAAAAACAAATAAGCTAAGTACAAAACAAGCCAATAAGATTGTCAAACTTATAGCTTATCTCATACGAAAACTTAGATAAAGGTAAAAAGGTGAACTTTTTAATAAAATAAGCAAAGAGATTAAGCAATATCTTGCTTAATCCGAAATTGAAACAAACCAAAAACAAGAGAAAAGTAGGAGGAGAATGATAAAATAAAACTTGATCAAAGGTAAATAAATATTGAACAACAAAATTAACAACACTTACTTGGAATTAAAAGAATTAAAGTGCAAGACAAGTATTTAAAATGACATGAAAAATAAAGTTGCAAGAAATGAAAATGGTGGAAAGCTATTTGTCAAGTAGCCAACAAAGTGAAATGAAGTGAAATGGGTGGTATTTATAGTGATTAGGGAGGTTAAGCATGTGTGCTTCCTTCTTTCTTTCTTTCTTTCTCGTCTTTTCGTCTTCTTAATTCTTCGACTTTTTCGACTTTGTCTCGGGATTATTTGAACTCGTCTTATAATTTCTTCATTTATTAGACTTGAGTTCCTCGGCTTTATTAAACTTCCGTCTTTAGACTTGTTTTTCGATAAATCTTCAGAATAGGTCTTGGACTTTCGTTCTTTTTGCACTCTTGATCTCTTGACTTCGTCTTTTGTCTTTTTCTTCGATAAAAGCCCGTGAAAGCCCGTGTTTTCCTACCTTTTCACATTTTGATCCTAAATCACAACAAAAACACAAACCACGCATAATTCCGACATTTACGACATAAATACACGTTTTGGCTTGGTTATTATTATAATTAAGTGGTAAAAGGATAAGTGTTTTCACACTTATTAGACGGCTTCTGAACCATGCATATATCCTAATTCCTAAAGACTCTAAAAGCACTGAATCGAATGAGAACAAAATTTAATCCATCAAGTCGCTCGTACTATTTAGTATCAGGATGAAAGTTACAAAAAACATAACAGTTGTGGAAAAAGAATACGGAGGTTCAGTATGTATATCTAATTCTATAGGCAACAATCACATGAAGTTTTAGAAATTTCCAAATCAAAGTATTCCCACATAAGAATAATAATGTTATGCATAAAACCATGCATGGATGAAAGTTTGTGGTTGATGAACACCTGTTTACCATATTGGAATGTCTCCACAATCCATACTCGCGTAGTAACTTCCTTTGTTTAGTCAAAAGAAAAGGTCATTCAGTTTCTCAAACATATGCCATCAATCATAATAATTAAGAAACGATATTTGATTGATGTAGTCACCAACTATATTGCACATTTTAGACATGGCAATTCATTCTCTTACAAATCCACACAATTACACAAGGATGTTGGTAATTCAGTTTTACTTGTTTAACCTATAACCAAATAAAAAATTTACAAAAAAAATAAAGAAAATAATTACATACACTAAGCTTTAAAACATTGATTTGTATACGAAATACCTCTTGTAAAACAACTCATCATGATTCATCATCGAGCGGATGATTATTTAAGAAAATATCTCATCACAAAAAAATAAACCACTGATTTATGATTTGAGTTCTTGCTTCACAGATCTAGGATTAAAATTTTAGGTGGTTATTGCTTCATCGATCTAGGTTATATTTTTTTAGGGGTTACGGCTTCTGGCCGTTTGTTGTTAAAATTAATTGTGAGGCGCTAAAAAGAAGCTCAACCGTTGATTATTTAGTATTATACACATGTCATTTTTTAAATTTTAGTTAAGATGGAGTTTTTCAAAACCATGCTTTATATAGGTAGTAGATTGAGTTGCAATGACATTAATATTGAGTAATAATGACCCAACAACTTATACAAAACACATATACTTCATAACATCAGCTTGGTATACAAACAAACATCTGATCAAAGCATACCAACAATTGGAGTTACGAAACATTACATAGCCTAAGACTCTTCATGTATCCCCATCGGTCACTATATAAACGAACCAAAATCAGATGAAAACACAAAAGTTTCAATTCATTCTACTTTGTTTTGTAAATTTTTGTTAAAATTATTTACTAACTTTCTTTCTTTTTTTCATTTGCAGGTAACACCACCCAACAAGACTCGAACACGCAAAATGAATTGATCTCAGTTTCTTTCGAAGATGATAAATAAAGGTTTGATCTTTAAAGATCTTAAAATCTCGAAGCAAACACATCACAGATCTATTAACGAAATTCACAACACCAATGAAGTTTCAAAATGTTGCTGCTACACTCATCCAAAAAGTGAAAAAAGTAAAAGGGCAAGCGATGAAAAAAGCTCTGATTTAGTTTGTTTTATGTTTGTGCCATGAAGTTGCTTATGTGTATTCATGTTATAATCGTGGCAACAGAATATAGGCTTTTCCAACTACCAAAAGCATGTCACAATGCTAACAAATGATATTAAATAAAAATGTGTTAGAATATCAACTCGTGACGGATAAAACCCCGCCTTTCTAAATTGATAGTCAAATTGTATGATAGAAGACACCTCTAAGCCTATAATGGAGTATGATGGTCACTGTGGTGAGTCGGGTTAATCGCCATTATATTTGATTGTTTTCCTAATGATCCATTTAACAATGGTCTTGGATACTACATGCATTCATTTAACAACAATTATTTATCTTATATAATATAAGATTGAGTTGCAATGACATTAATATTGAGTAATAATAATGACCCAACAACTTATAAAAAATATATATACTTCGTAACATCAGCTTGGAATACAAACAGACATTTGATCAAAGCATACCAACAGTTGGAGTTACGAAACATTACATAGCCTAAGACTCTTCATGTATCCCCATCGGTCACTATATAAACACACAAAAAAAATCAGATGCAAAAACAAAAGTTCCAATTCATTCTACTTTTTTTGTAAATTGTGGTTAAAATTATTTACTGACTTTCTTTCTTTTTTTCATTTGCAGGTAACACCACCCAACAAGACGCGAACACACGAAATGAATGGATCTCAAATTTTCCTTACGAAGATGATAAATAAAGGTTTGATCTTTAAAGATCTTAAAATCTCGAAGCAAACACATCACAAATCTATTAACAAAATTCACAACACCATTGAAGTTTTGAAATGTTGCTGCTACACTCATCCAAAAATTGAAAAAAGCAAAAGGGCAAGCGATAAAAAAAATCTCAGATTTAGTTTGTTTTGTGTTTGTATAACAAACAATATGACCTTTCAAGATCAAAACCGAAAACAAAACTATCTTCACAGATCTATGTTAAAAAAAACCTTTCTTTTGATATTTGAATCGAAAGTAAGAACATAATTTTTTGTTTCGATTCAATTACACACAACAAAAATCAAGATAAAATAAACACGTACCTGAGACCTTATTTCAGATCTTGAAGCCTCTTATAAAAATAATTTGTTTTGTGTTTGATTTCGAAGGGCAGAGATATCGAAAGGGTTATTATGCTTATGGGATTTAAGAAAAGAAAAATATTGGATTGAACCTTCGGTTATCATGAGGAGGGGTTCGATGATGAAGAAAATTCACCAGTAGAAAATGCAGATGGTGACATGAATGTGTATGGTGATATGAAAAGAGAATAAAGCAAACATAGATGGCATGGTTAACGGGTCAGATAACGGTGATATGAATTCTACTCAGAATGGTGATGCTACGGATGAAGATCACATCGATCCCCTCGATGCTTTTATGAACTCCATGGTGATTCTAAAGGTTATATGATATTTTTCAAAAGTAAAAAGAGTTGTTTGATTGCATTTGGTTTGGCAGAGAAGGAAAAAAATGGGGGCGATGCAATATGTTTAGGGTTTGAGTCTGTTGGGTAATCTTGATGGGCCACGGGTCAGCTGGTACAGGTCAGTATGTGGGGCCCAGTTATGTGTGAAGATAAGAGTTGATAGGTACCGAAATACAAGGCAGAGGACCAGTACTTTACACGTCTGCTTTACTGGTTCACCTATTATTCAGGAGGTCATGGAGTATAACCACGTTTCATTTTATGCACATTGTCAGCATGTAGTATATATATAAGGTGTAGGTTTCATATTATAGTTGTAATCAGTTTTCCATATCAATATTACACACAGAAAACTCAAAGCCTGTGAGTGCATGAGAGTCGACATATATTCAATTGTATTTTTCTTGTGGTGTAATCGAAGGTGAGGAAGGTTGATTTCCAACATTTGGTATCAGAGCGTAGGGCTCGTACCGGGGAAGCCTCCGCCGCCGCCGGGTGTGTCGGTCAGTGGAGGGAAGGTGTTGAAAGGATTTTATTGTAGAAGAAGGTTTGGACAACAAGGTCTGTTTCAGGACTGTTTAACCGCCGTAAACGGAGACATTGTGGTGTTTTCGGTTGGTCGTTATCACGGAGGAGTGTCGGTTGAGGTGACGGGGGTGACTGATGATAAACACTTGTGTTCCGGGACTGTTAGTATAGATCAAAAAGGAAAGAAAAAATTATAGCAGAAAGAAGAATGAGAAAGAAAGAAAGAAAGAAAGAAAGAAAGAAAGAAAGAAAGTCCGATGTGAGACCGAGAAGACCGAGGAGTTGCAAAAGGCCAGGCAACACCTAGACCGACACAGGTGCCAATAGACCGAACGCTCACCTGAGAAAAATAGACCGAAGACCGAAATAGATAACTGTGACCGCGGTTGTCTAGACCGAAGCTTTTATAGCTGGAGACCGAACGAGGCAACCAAGACCGAGACCGATACCGTAGGTTGTCTGAGAAAGAAAGGAAGACCGAGTTTCAACAACAAAGACCGGAAGATACTGTTGATTCAAAAGGCCGATGACTGAAGACCGAAGACCGAAGGCCTAAGACCGAGTAGACCGAATACTGTTGAATCACATGACCGAAGATTCAAAGAAAGACCGAAGAACGTTGATCACGTGTAGTGATCACAAGAAAGAAAGATAGCAAGCACATTTTTTCTTGAAAGCAGGGAGGTAGAAAGAATGAGAGTGAAAAAAAAGAGTGACGTGTAGCAAGGGCGTGAAAGACAAGTAGATTGCAAGAGAAGAAAGAATGATAGTTGAAGTAAAGTGATTTTCAGCAAAACCGTGGATCGTAGGAGTCGAGACCGTGAAAGATCATCAATATTATGGGGTGAATGTTGGGTAATCTTGATGGGTCACGGGTCAGCGGGTACGGGTCAGTATGTGGGGCCTAATTATGTGTGAAGATAAGAGCTGATAGGTACCGAAATACAAGGCAGAGGACCAGTACTTTACACGTCTGCTTTACTGGTTCACCTATTATTCAGGAGGTCATGGAGTATACCCACGTTTCATTTTATGCACATTGTCAGCATGTAGTATATATAAGGTGTAGGTTTCATATTATAGTTGTAATCGGTTTTCCATATTAATATTACACACAGAAAACTCAAAGCCTGTGAGTGCATGAGAGTCGACATATATTCAGTTGTGTGTTTCTTGTGGTGTAATCGAAGGTGAGGAAAGCTGATTTCCAATAGAGTCTAACCTAATTTTTTGTATAATTGCATGTGAATCGGGTCTAAAGTTTTTGGCAGGCCACTTATTTGCTTTTGTGATAAAAAAATGATTATCTTGATTTAGTAAACGTCCATAATTATTTATATTTGGGTTGACCTGAACGAACCCAAACCAACTAATCCAAATTTTAAATAAAATCGAGTTCGAGTATGATTTTTTAGTGCAATTTGAATTGATCACAATCCAAACAAGTTAACCCGCATGAAAGACCTAAATGATTTTTCTCTTTCTACTAACCTTGAAGTTTAGGCAAACATAGCTACGATCAACAAATTATCAAATTAATCTTTTAAGTTAATTCACCAAAGTCTGAAGCCACACCATTTGATAAAACCCGGTGACATGAAAAGTGCATGCAAAGTGTTCGACGAAATGGCTAAAACAAAAACTTGTTTTCTAAACTCCATTCTCATCTGGGCATGCTTATAATTATAATGTTGTTCCTTAAAAAACACCATCTTTTAAAGGCCTGCACAAACATAAATAGCCTCATATTCAGCCATAAACTACACCAATATGTAACACCCATTATCTCAGTTTTTAACCAAAAAGGTTTTTCGGATATCGAAAACGAGACAGTAGGCAAGTCATTACATGCTTACAGTATAAAAAACTTGGGTCAGTTAAGTATATTTCATACCAATACTTTGATAAGCTTTTACGCGAAATTTGGTAAAGTGAAATGGGGACTGTATTTGTTTGATGAAATGCCTGACAGAAATGAAGCTACTTGGAATACCATGATATCGGTTTTGAGTAGAGCTGGTTTGTATTCGGATGCGTTTGTTTTGTTTGGGCGAATGCGTGATGAAGCGTTTGAGATGAGTGGTTTTGTTATTGCGAGTTTGTTAACGGGCTGTGCGGGGTCGGGGTGTATGGTGGATCAAGGCGTTCAGGTTCATGGGTTGATATTGAAGAATGGTTTGGTGTGTAATGTGTATGCAGGGACTGCGCTTTTGAATTTTTATACTAAGTATGGGTTTTATGACAGTGCGCATGGTTTTTTTGACGAGATGCCGGAGAAGAATGTTGTGTCGTGGACTTCGTTGATGGTGGGGTATGGCGATAATGGAGATTTTGAGGAAGTTGTGAAGCTGTATCGGCAAATGAAGGGTGAAGATGTTGAGTGTAACCAGAACACGTTTACTACGGTGATCACTTCTTGTGGGTCATTAGAAGATGAAGCGATGTGTAGTCAGGTTCTTGGACATGTCGTAAAGTGTGGATATGAGTATGATCTTTCGGTTGGTAACTCTCTTATATCGATGTTTGGTACTTTGGGTAGGGTTAAAGAGGCGTATTATGTTTTTGATGGGATGAGTTTGCGTGACACGATTTCATGGAACTCCATGATTTCGGCATATGCACGTAATAATGTATACGAGGATGCATTTTGTTGCTTTAGTTTGATGCGTCGTGTCCATGAGAAAGTGGACCCCATTACACTTTCTGCATTGTTATCAGTGTGTGGTGTTATGGATGATATTATCTGGGGTGCTGCGGTTCATGGTTTGGTGCACAAGCTAGGGTTAGATTTGAACTTATCGTTATGCAATACTCTTTTAGGAATGTATTCAGACGCTGGAAGATTTAAAGAAATGGCAAAGTTATTTAAAGAGATGCCGGAAAAGGATTCAGTTTCATGGAATTCATTAATAGCGGGATATGCTCAATACGGCGAGTATGTGAAAGCCTTGAAAGTGTTTCTTGAAATGCTTCAGCGACAAATACGTGCAAATCATGTTACTTTCACTAGTGCCTTAACCTCTTGCTCAGGATATGAGTTGAATGCAGAAGCCAATATTCTTCATGCGCTTGTAATCACAGCCGGGCTCCAAAACAACCTGATAGTTGGAAATGCGTTAGTCACGGTGTATGGGAAGCAGAAGAGGATGTGGGAAGCTGAACGGGTATTCAAAAGGATGCCTGAGCGGGACTTGGTGACCTGGAACACTCTCATCGGTGGATATGCTGAGTGTGAAGAAACAGATCAAGCAATTAAAGTTTTCAACTTAATGAGAGAACAAAATGAACCGTCAAACTACATAACATTGGTTCATGTTCTTAGCTCTTGTGTTAATTCAAATCACCTGCTTAACCATGGGATGCCGTTACATGGGTATGTGATTCATTCAGGGTTTGATATGTACGATTATGTAAAGAATTCATTGATTACAATGTATTCAAAGTGTAAAGATCTCAACTCAAGTACACGTATCTTTAATGGTTTATTACGCAAGGATTACGTTTCATGGAATGCGATGATTGCTGCAAATGCTCATCATGGTAATGGAGAACAAGCATTGAAAACATTTTTAGAGATGATTAAAGCTGGAATATCATTAGACCATTTTAGCTTCTCTGCAGCTCTTGCTGCGGCAGCAAATTTATCTACTCTTGAAGAAGGTCAACAAGTTCATGGTTTGACCGTTAAATTTGGGTTCGACTCATATCCATTTGTTATGACATCTATTATGGATATGTATGGAAAATGTGGTGAGATTAATGATGTATTGAAAATTCTTCCAGAAGCTAACGCGAGAACACATGTGATGTGGAATATACTGATTTCAGCTTATGCTAGACAAGGATCTTTTCAAGATGCCCAGGACATTTTTCATGAAATGGTGAACACTGGATTGAAGCCCAATCATGTCACATTTGTTTCTCTATTATCTGCCTGTAGTCATGGAGGTTTAGTAGACGAGGGTCTCGAATACTATTCTTTGATGACTACAAAATATGGAGTTCCTGTTGGTATCGAGCATTGTGTATGCATAATTGATCTTCTTGGAAGATCAGGGCGGCTTACAGAGGCTGAAAATTTTATAAAGAACATGCCGATCCCCCCAAATGACTTTGTCTGGCGAAGCTTATTGGCAGCATGTCGGATCCATGGAAATTCCCAACTTGGAAAAAGAGCTTTGAACCATCTTCTTGAATCAAACCCTTCAGATGACTCAGCTTTCGTGCTATACTCAAATGTGTGTGCAACTAGTGGGGAATGGGAGGCGGTTCATGACCTAAGGGTAGAAATGGAATCTACCAATGTTAAAAAGAAACCCGCATGTAGTTGGATTAAACTGAAAAGAAAGGTGAGTTCTTTTGCAATTGGAGATAAATCTCACCCTCATAGCGATAAGATATATAGCAAATTGTATGAGCTCAAGAAAATGGTTAAAGAAGCTGGTTATGTTCCTGATATAAGCTATTCATTGCAAGACATTGATGAAGAACAAAAGGAGGATCATATATGGAAGCATAGTGAAAGATTGGCACTTGCATATGGATTGATTAATACCCCTGAAGGTTCCGATTTACAGATATTTAAGAATCTTCGGGTTTGTGGCGATTGCCATTCGGCTTTCAAGTTTATAAGCAACATTGTAAAGCGGAAAATTATATTGAAAGACCCTTTTAGGTTCCATCATTTTAGTGATGGTACGTGTTCTTGTGGTGACTATTGGTAGTAAAAGCGGGTTCGAATTGATAAAACTATTAGGTTTCACCATTTTAGTGCTTGTGGCTTTGGTTTTCAATGGCGTTGAAGCTCATCTATTTTAAAAGACGAGTAAGTAATTTTTTTGCGTTCGATTGGAGGTTTATTGTTTTGCAGCATATACCAATCATATCTTGTATCTTGATTAACACAGGGTTGGCTTATCAATCATGCAATGGGTCAGTGTCAAATTTGCTTAATTTTAAAAGATGGGTGAAAGCAAAGGATCTCCAACATACTTTGAAAAAAGAAAGCTTTCGCAATAAATAGATTTTAATATTTGCCATTGTCACGTAATATACTTTCATTTGCTAATCAATGTAACTTTGTAAGTAATTTGACCCGTGTGTTCTCCCCACTTTACATTTGTACTTGAATTCATATTTACTTTGATATCAGATTCCCATAAATACTATTAACATCATACATTCATGAACTTCTAAAAAAAGTCTTAGCAGATTAAATTTAAATATTGTCTAGAACACATAAAAGACTTGTGATCCCAGCCTGTTTTTGTTTGAATTTAGGTTAAGGGTCAAGGGTGTGGAGGGGCGGTACCTGTGGGATTAGCTGAATTTAGGTTGGGGTTGGGTACTAATTAGCTACTGTATTATATTGTAAATTGTGATTCTTGATGGTTCAATATAATATAGCTTGTTGACATTATATTATGTACTATTAGTGTATTCATTATACATGTTTATGTTTGTCTCTCTCTTATAATGTTGTCTCTCTAGTTGGATTCTGTAAGGAAGACGAGGAGATTATACTTGTTTATGAGTACGCGTCCCGTGGTAGCTTTGATAACCACTTGGCAACCACACATATAACATGGGTCCAATGCCTCCGAATATGTATTGGCGCAGCTCGTGGTCTGAATTTTTTTCATTCCAATGTGGAGGAGGGGCGTAGGGTGATACACGGTGACGTGAAAAGTGCCAATATAGTTTTAGATGCAAATTGGGAAGCTAAGGTTTTTGAATTCGAGTTAGCTAAGATAGCTACGCAGATCAACCTTTTGATCCTTCAGAAGTTAGTGGCGCGCCTGACGCCTGGCTATGTTGATCCATCATATCAAGCTACAGAAGGCTTAAAAGAATCTGATGTGTACTCTTTAGGTGTTACATTATTTGAAGTTTTATGTGGAAGAGCATCCCTGATGGCAACCTTTGAGGATGAACGTCGGAATCTCACTTTTGGTGGAACCCCGTTACCAAGAGGGAAGGCTAGAAGAAACCATTCAACCCAATTTACTGCAACAAATGAAGATGGACTCATTCAGAAACTTTTTTATAATTGCTTATCAATGTTTGTCAGACGATCGAAGGAAACGGCCAACAAGGGAAGCAGTCCTCGAACAACTCGAAATCTCATGAAAATACCAACTTGTAAGTTACTGTTTCTCTTTTTCGTTGCAATTTTGTTAGAAAACACACCCTTCTTGATCACTGACAGAATTTATGTTATTTGTTTCTAGGGAAGTCGTCAAGCTCCCCTAGATGGCGGGTATTGGGGTTCAAACACAGGTGGAAGTCCATTTTCATTTCGTCTGGAGAGCCATCAAATGCTTAGGACGGTATTGAGATATCACGACAAGTGGATTCGTTCTATCCAATTCACCATTGAAGATCATGGTAGATTAAGGTATTCTGAATCATTTGGTTGCTGCCACACTGGCCGAGCTGATGAGGTGACAAATCTTATCTCGTTAAATCATGTTTATTCAGTTGTCAGTGATAAAAAAAATGATAGCATTAGACTGATTTTGACAATTAATCTAATGTTTTTGGCTAGTTTGTATCATTAAAGTCACAGTTGATCAAAGTCACTTTTCTTTTATTGTCTTATCTATTACGAAGAATGATGAGAAGTGTTACAACCATGAAACCTTGCTTAAATTTTTATATATATGTACTCTGAGAGTTCTTATCAAATCCCTCAAGTATGGGACCAGCCCTAAACAACATATGTTCCAAATAACTAAGAGGTAAATACAATGTGAGCTGAGGCTACACTTATAAAGAAAATTCTTGAAATGGGGTTGTTTGATAAAACATGGCTCAAACTAGGACTCTTTCTAATTAGAACACTCGGCTTACATAAGCTATGAGATTAGTTATAGCCCTCTAACTTAGTTCCCGCGCCTTACCTCGTGTTATAGCTCCTTGCACAAGTTCACCAGCCGTTATATGACACTTTCTTAGTGTTGTATTTGTAATTTATTGAGTTAAGTGTGACTCACACTGTGTGAGTCAAAGGGTATTCTATAACTCTGAGTTATGGAAAGATGATGTTTTTAAATCAAGTTATATGTTCTTAGTTATAATTGTAGCCAAGTTAAGCCCTATTTCAATAGTCTATACTACTATATAAAACATTTGGGACCTTCTTAAAATAGCAAGGCTGAAAATTCAGACTTTTTTTTCTACTAAATAAAGCAAGTTGTGATATTTTCATCAACATTATATACTATAACCATTTGTAACAACCTTTTGTAACAAACTTTTGTAACAACCTACTTAAATAACATTTTTTCTTTGATTTAAGTTCATTTGGATACCAAACTTTATTTGGATACTAATGGACTAATCTCCACCACTTATCTCCATCTTAATCTAATAGATAAGATTAAACATAAAACCAATTTCCTCTTTTTTTCAAACATTAATATCTTTTAAACCGTCAATCGTTATACGAAAAAAAATATACCATTACGACGGGCATTTAATTATCTTTCTACAGATATGCTATATGATATACTTTCGACAAATTTTATTTTTTTTTCCGTAATTTATCATATATGATACTAAATATCATATATGATAGTAACACTGGTATCATATATGATATAACTTATCATATATGATATAAACCAATATTATATGATATAAACCAATATCATATATGATTCTGTAATAATTTGTAACATAACACTAATATCATATATGATAAAACACTATTATCATATATGATATTTTACGCAAATTTAAAAAAAAAAACGATTTTTTTTTCTTCAAAAGTATATCATATTGCATATCTGTAGAAAGCTAATTAAATGCTCGTCGCGATGGTATATTTTTTTCCGTTTAACACTTAACGGTCTAAAAGATATTTAAGTTTTAAAAATAAATGAAATAATTAAATATTTTTAATCTCAACCATTAGATATAATGAGGATGGATGGTGGGATGAGTCCCTTAGTATCCATGATAGATATGGTATCCAAAAAAAATCTTTTTATATATTTGTTGTCTTTATAATCTAATTTCATCATATTTTCTAAAATTTTATGCTTTTTAATTCAATATCCATTTTGCTATATATTTATTAACTATTATTTTTTTTTAAATTTAGAGTTTTTTTTTCTGATTTTTTACAATTTCAACAATACGAACTTAATAATAAGAGATTAATATTTGTTAGTCTAAAAAATGATTCTGAGTACTCGCCGCCGTATTGCGCGGGTCTATGCTAGTTTTCTTTAACGTATAGGTAACCTGCTCATGCAATGACTTTAGGCCTATCCTGTTGATTCATGTATGCATTCATCACATTTACACATTATTAACTAACAATGTTAATACATGATTTGTGTTGGCTTTAATATGCAGATCAGCTTTGGTGTATACGAAGAGATAATAGGGATATCTTGAACGGTTGGATGGACGTGGTTATACGACAACCTAAATTTGTGTACGCGCGTTTACTTCGCAAGTTTAATTATATGTTCACAACTTGTTCTTAAATGTTGTCTTAATTTCTTACCAGTTTCAGTAAACGGTTAAATGAGTATGCAACATTGGTTTGACTTTGTTTTTTTATATTCATGTATTTTCATTTTGAGTTTTTGACGATTGTTACAGACTTACAGGTAGCAACTTGCGTTGACAACTTGCCATGAGTAGTGGACCGGTGATTAAAAGCCATGGTCCTATTGACCGGCTCTCTTTCATATACTGTACATATTTATTTTTAAGAAATAATATGATAAACTAAATAATTGCTATTTTACGTAAACTTATTACTGCGTATATGTGCATTTCAAACTAAATTGTCAATTACTTCGGAATGATTGCCTAGATGTTGTACTTAGAAGTGTGAGTTAGGTCGGATTAGTGGGGTTTAAGTCAATTTAAGTTGGGTCAAAGTCGGATTAAGACTAAATCTTTTTTACTCAAATATGATTCTATTTTAACTTTGGTTAATTTGAGTTTAGGTCAATTCGTGTTGGGTCAACTCGATTATAAATAAAAAATCTTATTTTTGGATATTCGATCTATTTAGTATTCAGGTTATTTTGATTGACCGGACTAACTTAATAAATATTTTAACTCAATTAATCGACCCAAATTTGCTTATTCAGATACAAGTCGAGTTTGAATCGAGTTTTTTAACAGGACTCCTTCAAAGAAAAAGTGCCACATTGGTTTCGATTAACAAACTCGTACTGGTTTTCACTAATTGATCGATTTCACATTCTTTTAAGATCCCTTAGACTTTTGTATAAGTTGACTACCTTACAACATGTTTTGTTAGTAAAAATATGTGAGGAAATAAGAATAGTAGGTATATTAGTGATCTGTACCTACTAATAATGTACTGGTATATATTTATTTTAACTTCTATTTAACTCTAAACTAAAAATTAAAATCAAAAAATAAATTTCCATTATTAAATCAATTTTAATTCAAACATAATATTTAAACAAGATTGAGGTAAAGAAAGCAAAGTTTAGTGATTAAATTATTTTTAATTAAAATAAAAAAAATGTAATTTTAATTACGTATCTCTTTTGTAACAACCTATTAAAAAAAATAATTTTATTTTTAAATTAAAATACTTCTTAACTTTTTTTTATCATTTGATTATACTTCTTAAAATTTCGTACATTTTAATTCAATATCTATTTTTATTATTGTTATTTAATTTTAATTTTTTATTTTTAGTTGGTTTATTATATAACTTTTTAAAAGATTTAACTTTAGTTTGACAAATTTAGCGAGTAAAAAGTGTACTATTTATTTGTTAAAATTAATTGTGGAATATTCATCGCTGTATTTTGCGAGTAACGAGTTTTTTCTTGTATAAGGTTGTTAAGAAGTATAAGTCCTACACCTGAAGGACCAAAATGCACTTAAAGTTAAAGATGGAGGATGTGCTTTACAATGCAAGTGACAACTTTACAAATTGAAGGACTAGAAGTGCACAAAAGAGAAAGTCTCGGACTCAGCTGTAAAGTGGGAGCTTATATACTCAATCATTCACCATTTGTTAACTTAACTTTTCACATTCGTTTCTGTTATTCATTATAGAGAGAGAGAAAACTGATTTCGATCGTTCTTGATCAAATCTTGTGAGTTTGTTAGTTTGTGAGTGTTGTTCTTAGTTTTGTTCTTGTAATCTGATATTGTAAACTTAATCATTGATAAAGAGAGCCAATGGGAGGTTGGCTGGGTTCTCTGTTATATGTTCTTGGTGATTTTAGTCATTGATTCATAAGTTTTTTACATGGTATCAGAGCCTGGTTGCTCTGAATCGTGATTAAAATCTTTTTAAAAAAAATTAGGGTTTTTAAAAATTGGGGGTTTTGATCAATTTTTGTAGATCTTGATCTATAGTTGGTGAATCGTTGTTTTTAACTGGTCAATTTGATTTTTTACAAGTTAATTGAATTTTTTAAAATTAGGGTTTTAAGAAAATTTGGGGGTTTTCATTATAACTATTTCTGATCTAATTGGTGAGCTGTGGGTTCAATTTTTGGGGTCTAATTGGTGTTTTGTGTTGATTAATTAGAAAACCCTAAATCCAGAAGTTAGGGTTTTCTAATCTTGGTAAGGGGTTGTGATTATTGTTATTTTCTTGTTTTTTCTTCACGTGCAGGTTGTTTTTTCCGCTGCGTTGGTTATAGATCTTCTTGATCTTGTGGTTGAGGTTTTTGGTTTCTCTGGATTGTCTTGATCCAGAGTTCTTGCTTGGTTTGCTGCGCGTGCATTGTAACACCTTTCACACTTTCTTCTTTATATCTTGTTTTTTATTAGGTTTTTTTATTGATTAGTGGGGATTAGGTGTCGATGGGATTACTTTAATTCTGGTGTTGATTGATTCGAGGTTTGTGGTAGTTGTTTGCTTATTTGTAGAGGAGGTACAAGGAGGTTGTGTTTCTTGTTCTTTTTGCTATTGTTTAGACCACTTTCAGGTCACTGATCTTGACCTACCACCTTTTGAGTGGTTTGGAAGCCTGAGAACTGTTTTTTGGCCTGTTGTGTGTGTTCTTCGTTTTTTGTTTGTATTCTTGGTTGATTTTCTATGTCTGGGTCTGGTCCTAGTTCTCCTAAGGGTGATGGTCCACCTAAAGGGGGAGTTGTCAAGAATGATGATGTGGTTAAATTTGATGTTTATGACCCTCTTTATTTGCACCCTCAAGATATTGGTTCTCAATTGATTACCTTCAAACTTGAAGGAACTGATAACTATAAAGTTTGGTCTGCTGCTGTTAAACTTGCTTTACAAACTAGAAATAAACTTGGATTTATAACTGGTAAATGTGTTCAAGACACTAATGATGGTCCAGCTAGAGAGCAATGGGAAAGATGTAATGCTGTTGTGCTTTCTTGGTTACTTGGGTGTGTTTCACTAGATTTATATAAGGGTCAAATATTTTCTAAATTTGCTCAAGATGTTTGGGATGAATTAGAAGAAACATATGATAAACAAGATGGTTCTGTGATATATAATCTCCATCATAAGATTTATACTCTTACTCAATCTGGAATGTCTTTATCTGAATATTATCATGAGTGTAATTCTTTGTGGAGACAATTTGATGCTCTTGTTTGATCTGCCTAATTGTACTTGTGATGGTTCTGAAGAACTTAAGGAACATGATCAGCTTCTCAGGCTGATGCAGTTTCTTATGGGTCTTGATGATTGTTATAGTGTTGTGAGAAGTCAGATTCTCACATCTGATCCCATACCAGATGTGAGAACTGCTTTTGCAACATTGTCCAGAGATGAATCACATAGGAATGGGTCTAAAAATAATAAATCTGGACCATCTACTTTTGTTGTTAAGTCTGGTGGAAATTCTAATAATTGGAACAGATGTGGTAATAATTCTAATACTGGGAATTCTAATACTAGAAACACTAGTAGAAATAACAGGACTGGGTCTAATGGTTATAGAAATGGTAATCTTATTTGTAAACATTGTAACATGAATGGTCACACTATTGACAAGTGTTTTGAGTTGATAGGTTATCCACCTAATTTTAAAAGAAATAATAACAACTTAACTCAAAATATTATTCATATTGATGTATGGGGTCCATATAAAGTTACTAGTAGAGATGGATTTAGATTTTTCCTGATTGTGGTTGATGATTATACTAGGTCTGTTTGGGTGTTTTTATTAAAAAATAAAACTGAAGTCTTTGGTTGTATTGAAAATTTTGTTAAATTTCTTGACAATCAGTTTAATAAAAAGGTTAAAGTTTTCAAAAGTGATAATGGGACAGAATTTGTAAATCAAAGGTTTTCTGATTTGGTTAAAATAAATGGTATAGTCCATCAAACCACTTGTGCTTATACCCCTCAACAAAATGGTGTTGTTGAGAGGAAGCATAGGCATTTGCTTAATACTGCTAGAGCCCTCATGTTTCAGGAGGGCATACCATTAAACATGTGGCCTGAGTGTGTCCTAACTGCTACTTATTTGATTAATGATTGGTGTATTTTGCATACACCTAATAGCATGTTAAATTAGCATAATTGTATATTTATTTGTCGTTATATATGTACTTTGAGTGTGTTTTGTGATTATGTAGGTTACGAGCGAAATGGAATAAAATGGCCGCTTTAATTAATTTTTTGGAGAAAAGACATTGTGAGTGCCGATGAATGAAGAAAAAATATTGAAGAAAAAGATTTGAGCGGGTCGCAATATTTTCGGTCATCTTTTATTTGTCCGGGCTTCGCTTGAGCAATTATTGGTGTCGGGTTGATTTTTATTGGGCCAAAGTTACTATATGGTAAAAGAAAAAGAAAAAAAAAAAAAAACTTTTGGCCCAATAGCCCAATACTAACCGACTATCAATTTATATGTATATTAAGGGGGTGATCAAGTTTGGAAAAGGAGGACAGAAGTCGACTATTGAAGATAAAAAAAACAAAGATTCGTTTGAGGTCAAAATAGCCAATCAAAAAGCCAATCAAAAGGTAGTCGATTATTGAAGGGTAATAAAACACATACGAATCTTGGCATCAAAAGTGACGACAAAAGAAAAAGGGTCATCATATATTTATTGAATTGGGGTAGGAATTTTGGACAGTGGGGACAAAGAAAAAGTGACGCAACAGCATATAATTAAAAAAAAAGAAGATGAACAGTGGAAGGCGGGTTGGATACACCGCGATGTCCCGCTAATTTTGTTGTAATTCCTTCCGGTAACTTTATTTATGGTTTGATCATTACTTTTGGATTATCATATTTTTATTACATTGATTTATAATTTATTTATAAATTATTTTTTTATTGACTTAATGTTATGTTTAATTATTTGTACTAGACAATTTATTGTTAGTTAACGATTCATACTTATTTTATTTAGTTTAAAAAAAAAAGATGGTCGTATAATCAACATAAGTTGTACCTAAATAAATTGTTAAAAACATAATTATTGGTTGGATTAATATAAGATTTATTATCGCGAGTTATTGATAAACATAATAAATGCCAACATTAATTCATTCATATTAAGTCAAAATAATCTCTGTAATCGGTTCTAAAAAGTTTCAATAATCCATTAGTGTGATCAACCATAAATATTAGGAGCTGGAAGGGATTACATTTTTCTTTTAACTGTTTACATCTTTATTTTATTTTTCTAGCTTTACTATTAGCTTAATAATTATTTTAATTTTTAATCCGCATTTTTATTATTAAAAGTATTTTAGTTGCTAGATTTCAAAACCAAAACTTTGATTGATCAGTGATCACCCTAAAAAACTTAAACTAAAACCACATAGTCCTCGTGGATCGATACCTGCTTATCCTATCTAGTATAAGGTAATTAGATTATTTTTGACCGGCACTTCGACGTCGATCAAAAATTTGGCGCCGCTGCTGGGGACTCAGTGAGCTTTTCGTTTAAGTTTTTGTTAATATTTTTCTTTAATAAAATACAAAAATACAAAAAGATTTTATTTTTCTTGTTTTGTTTTGTTTTTTTTGTTTGTTTTGTTTCTTGTGAGTGTGCAGGTTAGTGTATGCGCACACGTAGATCGGGACGTACATCGCCGTTAGCTTACGATCCTGAGGTTGAGAAAAGTGCAAGGTTAAGAAGGAAGACGTTTCGACAGTTTTCTACTAATCTTGATTTTTCAGGTTTAGCAGAGCTTTTCGCTGAAATGCCAGGTGACGAAGATGTTGGCGGAAGTGCTAGCGGCAGTAGTAGCGGAGGAGAATCTCCACCACGGGGTGTTGATCCGGATCCGGTTAAAGGGGTTACAAGTAACTTCAAGATACAGCCGAACCTCATAGCCATCTTGCCAGTGTTTAGAGGTCGTGAGGAGCCATACGCACATCTGCGAGAATTCTTCTCAATTGCTGACACACATCAGGTTAATAACATTACTAAGGATGAGGTAAGACTTCGCCTTTTCCCTTTTTCTCTTAAAGATTAAGCTAAGGACTGGTTCTCATCTCTTGAGCCAGGTAGTATTAACTCATGGTCTGAAATGCAATCTGCTTTTCTTGAGGAATTTTATTCTATAAGTAAAACTGCTGCCATTAGGAATAAGATTAAATCCTTTCGTCAAATCCCAGGCGAGCAGTTTCTTGAAGCATTTAATAGACTTAAGGAGTTATTAAGAACATGCCCTCATCACGATGTTCCAAAATGGGAGCTTGTCAAAGTCTTCTATGATGGGTTGGATTATAACAACCAACAATTTGTGATGGCCACTAGTGGGGGTATGTTTTTCTCGCGACCTATGGAGGAAGAATGGGAGTTTTTTGAAAAACTAAGCAAAGGTTCTAAGACCCAAGCTTCAGTGGATCGAAACAACCACCCATCTTCCGCCAATTATGTGTCTAACCAACGTGGCACACATTCCGAAATTAGCGAGTTAAGTAAGAAAGTTGATCTTTTGTTGAAAAATATAGGAAAAGGTGTTCCGAATGTGTCTAATGTGTCGCATAGTGGGTGTTCAATGTGTGGTTATCCGAGTCACTCTGTCGATAATTGTCAAAGTTGGGTGGCGCCACCAAATGAGGAGGTAAATGGAGTCTATGGTGGTCGTCCACGAAATGACCCATTCTCCGAAAGTTACAATCCTGGATGGCGCAATCACCCTAATTTCTGTTGGAAAGATGAAGACAATCGCCCTAATAATACCCAACAACAACACTATGGTTACAAATCACGGTACGAGGGTGGCGATTCATCTAACTTCCAACAAAATTCTTACAATCATAGGCCGCAACAAACATATCCAAATCAGGGCCAAGGCCAAGATGACAACCGTCTCTTGAACCTTGACCGAAAGTTTGATAGGCTTATGGATTCATTATCTACCAACAATCAAGAGATTAATAGAAAATTTGAGGTCACTAATCAAAGACACGAGACCACTACTAAATCTATTGCAACTCTTGAGAGACAAGTTGGTCAATTAGCGGATCAATTAAGCAAAAGAGATGAGGGAAGGCTACCGAGCTACCCCACCATGAATCCCGCACACAAGAAAAATGGAAATGAGCACGTGAATATGGTGACATCTCTTCGAAACGGTAAAATCTACAACAATGACAAGGGAATTCCAAATTCTCCTGATGTCGAGGATTTTGTCACGGATGACGAAATTATTGTTGAAGGTAAAAATTCTGATAATGTTAAGTCCGGTTCTGAGTTGGTAAATGATTTGTTAAATGATTTTCCTAAACCAACAACACCGAATCCTAAAGCTACTGAAACTCCCGAAGTTGGGAAGGGTGGTGTGTCCAGCACACCTTACCCTACGGCTTTGGAGAAATCGACATCTGCAAAGTTAGCTAAAAAGGGTCCTCATGCTGAGGATATGTGGGAGACTTTTAAGCAAGTTAAAATCAATCTCCCCCTTATTGATGCTATCAAGCAAATTCCTGCTTATGCCAAGTTTTTAAAGGATTTGTGTACCCAGAAGAGGAAGCTGAAGGCGTCGTTGCCTAAAAAGATTGACCTAACTGAGCATGTTAGTGCAGTCTTATCTAGCTTCCTTCCTCCTAAATTCAAAGATCCTGGAGCACCGTTGATTTCAGTGGTGGTCGGAAATATTGCCATTAAGAAGGCGCTCCTTGATCTTGGTGCCAGTATTAACATCCTTCCTGCTAGTTTGGTTGATAAGTATGACTTAGGAACTCTTCGTAGGACAGACACCATTATTTCCTTAGCCGATCGATCTACCAAAATTCCTAGAGGTATCTTAGAGGATGTTATTATGAAAGTTGATGATTTCTATTACCCAGTTGACTTCTTTGTTATGGACACCGAGTCACAATACAAGGATGTTCAACCAACTATTATCCTTGGCCGCCCATTCTTAGCCACGATAGATGCTAGGATTAATTGTCGAACTGGCGCCATGGATATTGCATTCGGTAATAAGAAGATAAGATTGAATGTGTTTAATTCTATGAATTCTCCTACGATGAATGAATGTTACCAAGTAGATGTGATTGATGAGGAAGTTCAAAAGCATGCACCCCGTATGTTTATGAATGATCCTTTGGAATTATATTTAACTGGTGATACTGAGGAGATTCTTGATGTTGCTGAAGTTCTAGAGATTCAAGAGTGTTTGGTCAATTCTTTGGACCATCAAAAACCACCTTGGTCGTATAGAGTGGAGCCCTTGCCTTCTACTTTTGACATGGCTACGAAGCCGTCTTTAGAGGTGCCTCCAACTCTTGAGCTAAAACCTTTGCCACCCAATCTCAAATATGCTTTTCTAGGTCCTAACAATACATTACTCGTTATAGTTGCTTCTGATCTTTCTGAATCACAAGAGGAAGCACTTCTAAAAGTGCTTTCCAAGTACAAAGCAGCAGTGGGATGGACGATTGCAGATTTGAAAGGGATCAGTCCTTCATTATGTATGCATCGAATTGTTACGGACCCAGATATTAAGCCAGCAAGAGATGCGCAAAGGCGTCTGAATCCTAATATGAAAGAGGTAGTTAAGACGGAAGTTCTTAAATGGTTAGATGCCGGTATCATCTATCCCATCTCAGATAGTAAATGGGTAAGTCCTACTCAAACGGTGCCTAAAAAGGCCGGAATCACCGTTGTTGAAACCGAGAATGGGGAAAAGCTCACAACTCGACCAGTCACTGGGTGGAGAGTTTGTATAGATTACCGTAAGCTGAATAATGCCACATCTAAAGATCACTTCCCACTACCCTTCATTGATCAAATAGTTGAGAAGCTTTCTGGTAAGAAATTTTATTGCTTCTTGGATGGGTACTCTGGTTATAATCAAACACCCATTCATCCTGACGACCAGGCCAAAACTACGTTTACGTGTCCATACGGGACGTTTGCATTTCGAAGAATGCATTTTGGCCTATGTAATGCACCCGCTACCTTTCAGCGGTGTATGATGAGTATCTTTTCTGACATGGTTGGAGAATCTGTAGAGATATTTATGGATGATTTCTCCATCTTTGGTCAATCTTTTGAAAGTTGCCTTGATCAGCTTGAAAGTGTGTTAAAAAGATGCACCGAAACTAATTTGGTGCTTAGTTGGGAGAAGAGCCATTTCATGGTTCGTGAGGGAATTGTATTAGGGCATGTTGTGTCTGAAAAAGGCTTTGAGGTTGACCGTGCCAAAGTTCATGTAATTTCGACCCTTCCTCCTCCCACTACCGTTAAAGGTGTACGATCTTTTCTTGGTCATGCCGGGTTCTATAGGCGATTTATTAAAGATTTTAGTGCAATATCAAAGCCTCTTTGTAATCTACTCTTAAAAGATGCACGCTTTGACTTTAATGAATCATGTCTTAAAGCATTCAATATGCTTAAGCAAAAGCTTGTAGAAGCCCCTATTCTGCAATCACCTGATTGGTCGAAGCCTTTCGAGATCATGTGTGATGCGAGTGATTATGCCGCTGGGGCGGTTCTAGGACAACGGGTCGATAAGAAACCCGTTGTGATCTTTTATGCTAGTAAGACTTTTTTAGAAGCTCAAATGAATTACACCACTACTGAAAAAGAGTTGTTAGCCGTGGTTTTTGCTCTTGATAAGTTTAGGTCATATATTTGGGGGCATTCTAAGGTGATAGTATTTTCAGATCATAGTGCCTTAAGACATTTGTTGACTAAGAAAGAGACAAAACCGAGGTTGCTTAGGTGGATTTTGCTTTTACAGGAATTTAATCTAGAAATTCGGGATAAAAAGGGGTCGGAAAATGTAGTTGCCGACCATTTGTCTAGAATTATCCCTCCGCCGTTCAACCCTTCTGATGTGATTAAGGAAAGCTTTCCGGATGAAAGTTTATTTGAGGTTTCTAAGGTTCCTTGGTACGCAAATATAGTTAATTATCTAGCTGTTAAAAAGCTTCCGGATTTTTGGTCCAAGCAACAAAGAAAATACTTCTTCTCTCAGTTGAAGCATTATTTTTGGGAGGATCCGGATCTATATAAGGTATGTGCTGACCAAGTTGTTAGGAGATGTGTTCCTGACCATGAGCATATGGACATATTGGCTCATTGCCATTCTTATGCATGTGGTGGACACTTTGGTGCTACGAAAACTGGGCATAAAGTCCTGCAAAGCGGTTTCTTTTGGACGACTATATTCAAGGATGCCCAATCTTTTGTGAAAGCATGTATTCGTTGCCAACAAGTTGGAGGGATTTCAAGGCGTGACCAAATGCCTATGAATCCCATACTTGTTGTTGAGATCTTTGACGTGTGGGGTATTGACTTTATGGGACCATTCCCCACTTCACATGGCAATGTTTACATTTTAGTGGCAGTTGATTATGTGTCTAAGTGGGTAGAGGCTGAGGCGACTAGAACCAATGACCATAGTGTAGTTCTTAAGTTTGTTAAGAAGAATATCTTTGCTCGGCATGGAATTCCTAAGGCTATCATTAGTGATGGGGGTTCTCACTTTAAGAACTTTAGATTTGGGAAATTACTGAAACACTATGGAGTTAATCATAGGATAGCTACCCCTTATCACCCACAGACTAGTGGACAGGTTAAAGTATCTAATAGGGAGATTAAGCGAATTTTGGAAAAGACCGTTCGTAGTGATAGGAAAGATTGGTCCTTGAGGTTAGATGATGCATTGTGGGCATATAGGACGGCTTTTAAGACTCCTATTGGTATGTCACCGTATAAGTTGGTATATGGAAAGGCGTGTCATTTACCGGTTGAGATAGAGCATAGGGCTGAATGGGCAATTAAGACTGTTAATCTGGATTTAGAGAAAGCGGGTAGTTCTAGGAAACTTCAATTATCTGAACTAGATGAGATTAGACGTGATGCTTATGAGAGTTCTAGGATTTATAAGGAGAAAACAAAAGCTTTTCATGATCGACACGTCACCAAGAAGTCCTTCTTGGTTGGTCAAAAAGTTTGGTTATTCAATGCTAGACTTAAGCTTTTTCCTGGAAAGTTGAGAAGTAAATGGACGGGTCCATACGTTGTGACTCAAGTATCTCCATACGGAGCCATTGAAATAAAAAATATGGTTGGTGGAGAGCCGTTTAAAGTTAATGGACACCGTTTAAAGCCGTATGTTGAGTTGGAGAGTGATCAGATGGAAACGGTGGATGTGGTTTACTTGGAACCACTCCAACCGTCTCAATAGCTCATTTGAGTTATGTCTGGTTGAAGACGGTAAACTTAGCGCTTCGCGGGAGGCAACCCGTGGTTTGTGAAACTTTGTGGGTGTGTTCACTACAAACCCTCACGAGACAAAACTCGTCCAGTCGGGCTACCGAGTGGTTTAAAGGCTTGTTGCATACGCTAAATGCAACCGTGATTCCTACGAAAGTGAGTTAGGTTTTTGTTCTTTGTGTGAGTTTGTCAAATTGATTTTTAACTAAAATTTCAATTTTAAGTTTTTGCATTAGGGACAATGCAATGCTTTAAGTTGAGGGGATGGGCACATGTGTTACATGTTTTTGTGTGAACTTTTGGTCAAAATCGGTGAAAATGTGATTTTTGGGAAAAATTGAAAATTTTTAAAATTTTAAATCACATTTTAAAAATTGAAAATTTTGTAAATTTAAATCAATGAGATGTGGAAGTTTCTTCTACATATATGTTTGTTGAGTGTTTGCAGATTCTGAAGATTAGCTTGTGGGTGATTTATTGGAGCAAGCTAGAAGATTTGGCCATAATTATCAGGTGCACCCGATTCCATTGTATAATTTGGTTATTAAATTGATTTGATTGTTTGCATGTAGTTAGGCATATGTATAATTAGATGATCAAACCACGCCAGTTGAATTCCCTCTACTTACCTTTGCGTAGATTGAGTAAAAAAAAATTGAATAGAATAATATGAAATATAGTAATGTAATAGTTGGGTTAAGACATTTGAAATTGATCTTATTCGGCTCGCCACCCGCGCACGGTGGCCTTCGAAAAGAGCTGGAGAACTGTCATAATTATTGGTGGTAGTCATATGATGGGCTTGCCTATCTGATTCGTCACCCGCGTAAGGTGATACTTTAGTTGTTAGCATGGGTCAGACACCAATTCTTATGATGGATAGCATTGCACTTAGCTGAGACAATTTTATGTGAAATAACCCAATCCTTGTATTGTTGTAATGAAATTAGGAAGGTTAGTTTGATTTAGTGCATTGATTAATTAGACTATGTGGTAGATAACTCCATCATGTGATGTACCAGTAGGCACGAAGTATAACTGTTCCCATTTAAATAAACAGACTTAATTAACCGGTTATCGTGTGCCGATGTGTCTTAGTATGCACCTATAGGATAAATATTCATTTTTCTGAATAATTGGTCTTTATATCAACCTTGAAAGGAGTGTATAAAGCGTTCGGGATGACTTGTATAAGAAACGGTCTCGAATGGCTTAAAAAGAGAGAGCTTATGTGTTATGTGAAAAAAAAAAGAGTGAAAAAAAATGAAAAAAAAGAAAATGTGAAAAAAAATGAAAAAAAAAGAAAATGTGAAAAAAAAATGATGAGAAAAAAAAGTGGAAGTATGTAAGCTAAAGTATGATGGCTTATGATGTGCTCTTATGGTATAAAAACTTCAATGTCATAAAAGGTGTACGATATTCTTACCTCTTGTTTTAGATTAATGTTTAGATTGATTATAGGTGTGCATTAGGTATGTTGGACACATGGTTAATTATATGAAATATAAAGTAAATGGAATCAATGGGAATGGTTATGCTAAGTGTTTAAGAAGGACAAAAATATTGGTAATCATTTTGGATTATTTGTCATGTAGGATAGTTATTAGTGTATTAGGTTGAATGTGATCTTTTTGATGAAATTTCAATATTATGATTAAAAATTATGAAATTAACATGCTTGTATATTTTTATTTTATTTTTACTTGGGACACGTAAAAGGTTAAGTTCGAGGGGATCTGATTGGTGTATTTTGCATACACCTAATAGCATGTTAAATTAGCATAATTGTATATTTATTTGTCGTTATATATGTACTTTGAGTGTGTTTTGTGATTATGTAGGTTACGAGCGAAATGGAATAAAATGGCCGCTTTAATTAATTTTTTGGAGAAAAGACATTGTGAGTGCCGATGAATGAAGAAAAAATATTGAAGAAAAAATATTGAAGAAAAAGATTTGAGCGGGTCGCAATATTTTCGGTCATCTTTTATTTGTCCGGGCTTCGCTTGAGAAATTATTGGTGTCGGGTTGATTTTTATTGGGCCAAAGTTACTATATGGTAAAAGAAAAAGAAAAAAAAATACTTTTGGCCCAATAGCCCAATACTAACCGACTATCAATTTATATATATATTAAGGGGGTGATCAAGTTTGGAAAAGGAGGACTGAAGTCAACTATTGAAGATAAAAAAAAAACAAAGATTCGTTTGAGGTCAAAATAGCCAATCAAAAAGCCAATCAAAAGGTAGTCGATTATTGAAGGGCAATAAAACACATACGAATCTTGGCATCAAAAGTGACGACAAAAGAAAAAGGGTCATCATATATTTATTGAATTGGGGTAGGAATTTTGGACAGTGGGGACAAAGAAAAAGTGACGCAGCAGCATATAATTAAAAAAAAGAAGATGAACAGTGGAAGGCGGGTTGGATACACCGCGATGTCCCGCTAATTTTGTTGTAATTCCTTCCGGTAACTTTATTTATGGTTTGATCATTACTTTTGGATTATCATATTTTTATTACATTGATTTATAATTTATTTATAAATTATTTTTTTATTGACTTAATGTTATGTTTAATTATTTGTACTAGACAATTTATTGTTAGTTAACGATTCATACTTATTTTATTTAGTTTAAAAAAAAAGATGGTCGTATAATAAACATAAGTTGTACCTAAATAAATTGTTAAAAACATAATTATTGGTTGGATTAATATAAGATTTATTATCGCGAGTTATTGATAAACATAATAAATGCCAACATTAATTCATTCATATTAAGTCAAAATAATCTCTGTAATCGGTTCTAAAAAGTTTTAATAATCCATTAGTGTGATCAACCATAAATATTAGGAGCTGGAAGGGATTACATTTTTCTTTTAACTGTTTACATCTTTATTTTATTTTTCTAGCTTTACTATTAGCTTAATAATTATTTTAATTTTTAATCCGCATTTTTATTATTAAAAGTATTTTAGTTGCTAGATTTCAAAACCAAAACTTTGATTGATCAGTGATCACCCTAAAAAACTTAAACTAAAACCACATAGTCCTCGTGGATCGATACCTGCTTATCCTATCTAGTATAAGGTAATTAGGTTATTTTTGACCGGCACTTCGACGTCGATCAATTAACAGGTTACCTACTGCTGTTTTGTCTAGTAAAAGTCCTTATGAAATGGTTTATGAGTCTAAACCTAGTATACTCCATTTGAAAGTGTTTGGCTGTTTGTGTTTTTCTAATGTTGTTAATGTTTCTGATAAGTTTGAGTCAAGGTCTGAGAAATGTGTTTTTGTTGGTTATGCTTTTGACAAAAAGGGTTATAAATTGTTTAGTTTGGAAAATAAAAGATATTTGTTTTCAAGAGATGTGAAGTTTTATGAAACAGTTTTTCCTTTTAAAAATGATATGATTAGTAAAGACTTTGTTTTTTGTGATAATGGTGTTGATGATTTAAATTTTTTTAACATAAACAGTCAAGTACCTAGTGAATCCTATGATGAAAATGGAGATAATATAGGTAGAAAGCATGGGCTTATACCTGAAATCAATGTAGAACCTAATGACAACACTGTAGAGTCTAGTAAAAGTAGAAAAGATGTTCATACTACTGATACAGATGTTGTTTCTGAGGTAGATAGATCATCAGATACTAATACTGATTCCAGTAGGAAGGACATTAGGGATGAGTATGCAATAGAAAATATTTCTGAGGGTATACCAAACATTGATAATGATGAAGAAAATTCCTCTGATGATGAAGGTATTGAGTCTTTTGGTAATGTGTTTAATTGGTCACCAGAACTAGCAGCAGATAATACTGTTAGGAGAACTAGTAGAAAAGGTGTTTTTCCAGCTTCTAAGTATAAAGATTTTGTACTTAATAAAGATGTTAAGTATAGTATAAACAAAGTTGTTAGCTATGCTAATTTGAGTGTTGATAATTTTGTGTTTACCACTAATCTTAATAGAATTCATGAGCCTAACACATATTCTAAAGCTATTAAAGATAGTAGATGGATTGAGGCTATGAATCAAGAAATGGAAGCCTTAAACAGAAATAATACTTGGATTATTACTGATCTTCCTGAGGGAAGAAAGGCTATTCCATGTAAACGGATTTTGAAAGTTAAATACAAATCTAGTGGTGATATAGAAAGATTTAAAGTTAGGCTTGTTGCCAAAGGGTTTAACCAAAGGGAAGGTATTGATTATGATGAGACTTTTTCACTAGTAGTCAAGATTGTTACTGTGAGATGTGTTTTGAGTTTAGCTGTGAGTAATAACTGGCCATTATTTCAGTTAGATGTCAATAATGCTTTTTTATATGGTGAACTTGATGAAGAAGTTTATATGAAAATTCCTGAAGGTTATGGTGATGAAAACAGTAATAAAGTGTGCAAATTGGTTAAGTCACTGTATGGGTTAAAACAAGCACCAAGAAAATGGAATGAGAAACTTGTTTCTGTGCTTATTGAAAATGGTTTTGTACAAAGTCCAAATGATTTTTCTCTTTTCATTAAGAACAGTAATGAGGTTTTCTTGGTCTTACTGGTTTATGTGGATGATATTGTTATAACTGGAAATAACCTTGATGAAGTTAACAAATTTAAGGAATTTTTAAGTACTAAGTTTCTTATTAAAGATCTTGGGAAACTTAAATATTTTTTGGGTATTGAGGTTATTGATATTGATAATGGTATATGTTTAACCTAGAGAAAATATTGCACTGAATTGTTGTCTGAGTTTGGTATGTTAGGATGCAAGCCATGCAGTGCCCCTATTGAAGTTAATCCAGATAGTAAGAAATTGAATAAAAGGTTTGGTGATGATAAAAAACTTACTGAGATTACTTCATATCAAAAACTTGTGGGAAAATTAATCTACTTGACTATGACAAGACCTGATATAGCTTATGCAGTTCATTGTCTTAGTCAAGTCATGCGTAGTCCTATGACATCTCACTTAAGACTTGCTTTCAGGGTTCTTAGATACTTAAAAGGTGAACCCGGTTTAGGTATCACTTTTAAGAATGGTGATTGTAGCAAGCTGAATGTGTTTGTTGACTCAGACTGGGCTAAATGCAAGATAACCAGGAGGTCTTTAACTGGTTATTGTGTTTTTCTGGGTGGTAATTTAGTTTCTTGGAAGAGTAAGAAACAAAGTGTTGTTTCTAGATCTTCTACAGAAGCTGAATATAGGGCTATGTGTAATGTGTGTTGTGAAGTCATGTGGGTTCACAAAGTGTTGACAGATATGAATGTGGATGTGGCTTTACCTGTTGATATGAATTGTGATAATAATTCTGCTATCCAAATTTCCATGAATCCTGTAGAGAAGCAAGCATTTTAAAATTGATCTTTATTTCTTAAGAGAAAAAATTTCTGCAGGATATATTAAGCCTATTAAGGTTAAGTCTGAAAATAATACCGCAGATGTTTTTACCAAAGGCTTGCTTATATCTGACCATAAAAAGTTTTGTAGTATGCTTGGATTGTACAATGCTTTTGCAGATTAAGGACTTAAAGGGAGTGTTAAGAAGTATAAGTCCTACACCTGAAGGACCAAAATGCACTTAAAGTTAAAGATGGAGGATGTGCTTTACAATGCAAGTGACAACTTTACAAATTGAAGGACTAGAAGTGCACAAAAGAGAAAGTCTCGGACTCAGCTGTAAAGTCGGAGCTTATATACTCAATCATTCACCATTTGTTAACTTAACTTTTCACATTCGTTTCTGTTATTCATTCTAGAGAGAGAAAAAACTGATTTTGATCGTTCTTGATCAAATCTTGTGAGTTTGTTAGTTTGTGAGTGTTGTTTTTGGTTTTGTTCTTGTAATCTGATATTTTAAACTTAATCATTGATAAAGAGAGTCAAGGGGAGGTTGACTGGGTTCTCTGTTATATGTTTTTGGTGATTTTAGTCATTGATTCATAAGTTTTTTACAAAAGTACATCTTATGTGAGTAGTTGTATAGCCTAGATTTAGTTCACATATATATATATATCAAGGTTCTCAAGATCGGGATCTTACCTAAGATCGTTTTCGTATTTGCAAGATCGAGATCGTAAAGTAGGATCGGGATCGTAAGATCCTACTATAATGTAATTTTTTTAGTAGTTTTTGCAATATTTTATAAATTTACAAATTAATATACATCGTAAACACAAAATTATACGAATATTTTATAAAAATATGGTCCTAAATGATAATTATGAAATCAATAAGAAGATTTATACGTTATTTTTTAGATTATACAAAATAGAAACTATAAATTTGTAGTTTTTTAGTTTGTCGCACGAGAAAAGTAAGATCGGATCGTAGTAGATCCTAAGATCTTATGATCAAGATCGGGATCCTATAAAATCTTAAGCACCTTAAGATCCTACGTAAGATCCGGATCGTTTTTGCTTTACAATATCGTAAAATCGTAAGATCCTAAGATCAAGATCGAGATCTTGACAACCTTGATATATATATATATATATTAAAAAACAATTACTGTAAATGGAAGACGAAATAGTCAACATGCATCTTTTTGGATGAAGAATCGGTCAACATGCATCTACCAAAATAATACTCGGACTCGCCATGCTCGTCTATAAAAACGAGGCAAAAGTTGCCTTTTCTATCCCACCTTCATCTTAATTCTTAATCGCTAACAATTGCAAAACATACTTGAAATAACATATCATGTCTTCTATCCTTGAAGAACAAAATCACCTCAGAATTCCCCTGGAAGACATAAAACAAGCAACCAACAACTTTTCCAGAGAAAATTTCATTGGGGGAGGCGGATTCGGGAGTGTGTATAAGGGCGAGCTCATCCGTCAAGGCACGCCCATCGCTGTAAAACGGTTGGATAAGAGCAGCTTGCAAGGTCAAAAAGAGTTTGAAAGAGAGTTAGAGATACTGTCAGTTTGCACACACCCTAATGTTGTCTCTTTAGTTGGATTCTGTACGGAAGACGGGGAGCTTATACTTGTTTATAAGTATGCGTCCCATGGTAGCCTTTATAAGCACTTGGCCAGCAGAGAGATAACGTGGGTCCAACGCCTACGGATATGTATTGGCGCAGCTCGTGGTCTGAATTATCTTCATTCTAATGTGGAGGAGGCCGTGGGGCGTATGGTGATACATTGTGACGTAAAAAGTGCCAATATAGTTTTAGATGCAAAATGGGAAGCTAAGATTTGTGATTTGGGGTTGGCTAAAATAGCTAACGCGAATCAAAATTTTGTTTTCTCACCAGTTAGTGGCACAGGTGGCTATGTTGATCCATCATATCAAGATACAAAGATGCTTACAAAAGAATCGGATGTGTACTCTTTGGGTGTTACATTATTTGAAGTTTTATGTGGAAGAGCAGTCGTGATGCCAACTCTTGAGGATGAACGTCGGAATCTCACTTATTTGGTGAAAACCCGTTATGAAGAGGGAAGGTTAGAAGAAATCGTTGAATCCAATATACTTCAACACATGAAGATGGACTCATTCAGAATTTTCTTTAGAATTGCTTATCAATGTTTGTCAAAGGATCGAAAGGAACGACCAACAATGGAAGCAATCATCAAACAACTCAAAATCTCATTAAAATATCAAGTTGTAAGTTACTGTTTTTCTCTTTTTCGTCTGAGAAAACACACCCTTCATAATCGATCACTAACAAAATTAATGTTACTCGTTTCCAGGGAAGTCGTCATGCGCCCATAGAAGGCGGGTATTGGGGTTCAAAGGACGGCGGAGGTCCATTTTCATTTCGCCTAGAGATCGAGCCATCAAAAGCTTAGGAGAGTATTGATTGATCACGACAAGTGGATTCATTCCATCCAATTCACGGCTGAACAGCATGGTAAACTGTATTCTTCTGAGCAGTGTGGTGGCTGCGGGGGGCACAACAGCGGCCAAACTTCTGAGGTGACAAATCTTATCTCGTTCAATACTTCAATCATTGGGTGATCATGTCCATTATGTCAACTGTGATAAAGAAAAAAATTCCAAAAGCATACACTAATTTTGACAATCATATCTAACAATTTATTAACCTTAATAAAGTATCGAGTTTTTGGCTCTTTTAATGATTGACAAATTAAACTAGTTCAAAACTATCAACACTACTACTCGTATAAGGTCATATTTTCAAAAATGTGGCTTGCCTAATAATTTTTTATATATCTGTACTCTCAGATCGAGTTTTTATCAAATCCCTTAAGTATGGGACCAACCCTAAACAACAATAACTAAGAGGTAAATACAATGTGAGGCTACACTTAGCAAGAAAAATCTTTGAAATGGGGTTGTTTAATACATGGCTCAAACTAGGAGTCTTTCTAATTAGAGAGAAGAATTTTGACTGAGAAGTTTTGGTGGATCCAAACTATTTTTGTAGAAGCAATTAACAAAGTCACAGTTTGAGGTATGTTCTATGCTTCCCCACACCCCATCGTATAACCCGCTCATGCAATGACTTTGGGCCTATCGTGTGGATTCGCCCAGTGGAGGAGCTTGAAGGTTTTGGGTGGGGGCAGCCCCTTCATGCCCTCACTATATTCCGCCCTCGGATTCACCTATGCATTAGTCATATTTACATGTTAGTAACTAACAACCTTATTGATTTTTGTTGCCTTTAATTTGTAGATCAACTTTGGTGCATACGAAGAGATAATAGGGATATCTGGAACGGTTGGAGATACGCCTGCCGATTTTTTTGGCAGAGGACGTACATTTGTAATAACGTCTTTGTCTATAAAGACCACTGAAAACACATATGGACCTTATGGTATGCATACGGACAAGAACTCCTTTTCTAAAGATTGGGATGCAGGCCTTTTTGCAGGCTTCTATGGTCGTTATGGCTGGTGGTTGGATGCTTTCGGTTGCTATCTGAATGTTATTACTCAAGAAGGCTCAATAGTTCAGGAGTAGTTATACAACAACCTGAATTTGTGTAATGTTATATGTTCATAACTTGTCATTATATAATGTTAGTATGAATGTTGTCTTAATTGCTTTTGAGTTTCAGTAAACGCTTACTTCAATTTGTAAGCCTGATTTGGCTTGTTGATGTACTAATGTATTTATTTTTGGCAATTGTAAATATCCTCCAACAAAATCTTCTTAAGGATCGTCTTCCTATCTAGGGCTAGATCTGAACTTATTGTTATGCAATACTCTAATTGGAATGTATTCGGACGCTGTAAGAATTACAGAAATGGCGAAGTTGTTTAAAGAGATGCCGGAGAAGGATTCAATTTCATGTAATTCATTAATAGCGGGTTATGTGCAATACGGCGAGTATGTGAAATCCTTGAAAGTGTTTCTTGAAATGCTTCAGCAACAAATGGTTGCTCAGAACACGAGTGCAGAAGCCAAAATTCTTCATGCGCTTGTAATCACAGCCGGGCTGCAAAACAACCTGATCCTTGGAAATGCGTTAGTCACAATGTATGTGAAGCAGAAGAGGATGTGGGAAGCTGAAGGGGTATTCAAAAGGATGCTTGATTGGGACTTTGTGAACTCGAACACTCTTATTGGTGGATACGCTGACTGTGAAGAAACAAATCGATCAAGCAATTAAAGTTTTTAAGTTAATGAGAGAACAAAATGAACCATGAAACTACATAACACTGGTTCAACTTCTTAGCTCTTGTGTTGCTTCGAATCACCTGCTCATCCATGGGATGCCGATAGTATGGAAATCGGTCAGAGTTTGATATGTAAGATTATGTAAAAAATTTGTTGATTACAACGTATTCAAAGTGTTAAGATCTGAATTCAGGTACACGTATGACGTATCTTATATGGTTTGTCACACAAGGATTACGTTTCATGGAAGGCGATGATTGCTGCAAATGCTCTTCAGGGTAATTGAGAACAAGCCTTGAAAACATATTCAGAGATGATTAAAGCCAGAATACAATTAGACTTTTATACTCTTCAAGAAGATCAACAATTTCATGGCTTGACCGTAAATTTGGCTTCTGAAGGTTTATGAAGTTCATAACAATTATAATAACAATAAGTTGGATGCAAGTCGAGTTCGGGCCGGGTTTTTTAACAGGGACTCTTTCAAAGAAAAGTGCCAATTAATTCGGGTTAACACTCGTATTGGTTTCCCACTATGTTGACATATACAGTAAATGATTGTCGGCGATGGATTAAACTGAAAAGAAAGGTGAGTTCTTTTGCAATTGGAGATAAATCTCACCCTCATAGCGATAAGATATATAGCAAATTGTATGAGCTCAAGAAAATGGTTAAAGAAGCTGGTTATGTTCCTGATATAAGCTATTCATTGCAAGACATTGATGAAGAACAAAAGGAGGATCATATATGGAAGCATAGTGAAAGATTGGCACTTGCATATGGATTGATTAATACCCCTGAAGGTTCGATTTACAGATATTTAAGAATCTTCGGGTTTGTGGCGATTGCCATTCAGCTTTCAAGTTTATAAGCAACATTGTAAAGCGGAAAATTATATTGAAAGACCCTTTTAGGTTCCATCATTTTAGTGATGGTATGTGTTCTTGTGGTGACTATTGGTAGTAAAAGCGGATTCGAATTGATAAAACTATTAGGTTTCACCATTTTAGTGCTTGTGGCTTTGGTTTTCAATGGCGTTGAAGCTCATCTATTTTAAAAGACGAGTAAGTAATTTTTTTGCGTTCGATTTGAGGTTTATTGTTTTGCAGCATATACCAATCATATCTTGTATCTTGATTAACACAGGGTTGGCTTATCAATCATGCAATGGGTCAGTGTCAAATTTGCTTGATTTTAAAAGATGGGTGAAAGCAAAGGATCTCCAACATACTTTTCAGGAAAAAAGAAAGCTTTCGGAATAAATAGATTTTCATATTTGCCATTGTCAGGTAACATACTTTCATTTGCTAATCAATGTAACTTTGTAAGTAATTTGACCCGTGTGTTCTCCCCCCTTTACATTTGTACTTGAATTCATATTTACTTTGATATCAGATTCCCATAAATACTATTAACATCATACAGTCATGAACTTCTAAAAAAACGTCTTTGCAGATCAAATTTAAATATTGCCTAGAACACGTAAAAGATGATCCCAGACTGTTTTTGTTTGCATTTAGGTTAATGGAAAGGGTGTGGAGGGCGGTACCTGTGGGATATAGCTGCCTTTCCAAGTGCGTATATTTTATAAATCTTCGGGTTGGGTAAATTAACTATTATATTTGTAAATTGTGATTCTTGATGCTTCAAATTACTGTATATACTATAGCTTGTTGACGTTATATTATTGTACTATATTAGTGTATTCATTATACATGTTTATATCAACTGGATTGTAGGCTCGAAATAAGAATCTTAAATATCAACTTGCAGGCTCGAAATAAGAATCTTAAATATCAACTTGCAGATTCTAGTTCTAGCTTTCCTATACTAATTGACTTGTTTGTTTATATTTAAATATTTAATGCATATATGTATTAAAGAACATAGAACTAACGGGTTAGACTTTCAATATTAGTTAATTAATCAACATGTAATTCTTTTTGGAAGAAGAATTAATCAACATATTATCCTGTAACTACCAAAATAATACTTTGACATATTCGTCTTAGTTATAAAAACGAGACCGCGGTTACCTTTTCTCTGCCACCTTCAGTTTAATTCTTAAATTGCTAAACAATTGCAAAAACAGAATTGAAATAACATATCATGTCTCTCCTTCATGAACTAAATCACCTCAGAATTTCCCTGGAAGACATAAAACAAGCCACCAACAACTTTTCCGACGAAAACAAAATTGGAATAGGCGGATTCGGGAGTGTGTATAAGGGCGAGCTCATCCGCGCCAGTAACTTAGAAAATCAAGGCACGCCCGTCGCAGTAAAGCGGTTGGATAAGAACAGCGACCAAGGGCAAAAGGAGTTCAAAAAAGAGATATTGATACTGTCCCTTTATAAACCACACGGTAATGTTGTCTCTCTAGTTGGATTCTGTCACGAAGACGCGGAGATTATACTTGTTTATGAGTATGCGTCCCATGGTAGCCTTAATAACCACTTGGCCAGCACAGATATATCGTGGGTCCAACGCCTCCGAATATGTATTGGCGCAGCTCGTGGTCTGAATTATCTTCATTCCACTGTGAAAAACGGGCATATAGTGATACATGGTGACGTAAAAAGTGCCAACATAGTTTTAGATGAAAAATGGGAAGCTAAGGTTTGTGATTTCGGGTTAGCTAAGATAGCTGGCGCAGATCAAACTTTTGTTTCTGCAGCAGTTAGTGGCACGTATGGCTATGTTGATCCATCATATCAAGTTACAGAAAATATTACAAAAGAATCGGATGTTTACTCTTTGGGTGTTACATTATTTGAAGTTTTATCTGCAACTCTTGAGGATAAACATCGGCGTCTCACTAAATTGGTGGCAACCCGTTATCAAGAGGGAAAGTTAGAAGAAATCATTCAACCCAATTTACTTCAACAAATGAAGATGGACTCGTTCAGAAACTTCTTTAGAATTGCTTATCAATGTTTGTCAGACGACCGAAGGGAACGGCCAACAATGGAAGCAGTCCTCGAACAACTCGAAATCTCATTAAAATATCAACTTGTAAGTTACTGTTTTTCTCTTTTTCGTTGCCTAAAAACACACCCGGCCTTCATGATCAGTTGATCACTCACAGAATTTATGTTATTCGTTTCTAGGGAAGGCGTCATGATCCCGTAGATGGCGGGTGTTGGGGTGCAAAATCAGGCGGAAGTTCATTTTCATTTCATCTGGAGAGCCATCAAATCCTTAGGAAGGTAAAGATATATCATGACAAGTTGATTCGTACCATCCAATTCACGGCTGAAGTGCATGGTAAATTGTATTCTTCTGAAACATTTGGTATCGGCGACACTCCAGAACCGGAAGAGGTGACCAATCTTATCCCGTTCAATCATGTCAATTCTGTCGTCAGTACCTGATTAAAAAGTTTGAAATCATTAGACTAAAAACTGCACATTTTTTCTCCTCCGATTTTCACAGCTTTTATTAGTTTCTGTTTCACAGTTTTTGTCAATATAATACTTCACATCAAACTTTATCATTTTTATTCTGTACTTCTAGTTTATCAGTTTTATGCAATGTTTTGAAACGGTTTTGGAATCGACCCGGTCGAGTCATCGGGTCCAAGTCTACCCGGGTCGAACCGGGTTGACCCGGTTTTCTAAAAAAAATATTTTTTTTATATTTTTAATAATTAGCAAAAGTTATATATAAAAACCATAAAAACTTCCACATATCGAAGACATAAATTGTTTACCAACAAATATAATATGTAAAAATAAAATTTCATCGCAAATACGTAAAATTTACATATTTTTTTGTAAAAAAACCCCGAAAAAATCGAAACCCGGCGGGTCTCGAGAACCGGGTTGACTCGGGTCACCCAATACCCGACGGGTCTAGCCGGGTTTCGAAAATGTGAAACCAGAGTCAAAATGACCTGTTTTTTTGACCGGAACCAGATCAACCGTTTTAAAATATTGGTTTTATGATATAAACTAAATTATAAAAACATAACAAAAAAAAATAACTAAAAAGACAAAGTTACATATGGTTTTTTTGGGAGTCTTTATAACCTTCCTTTTAACAATCAATCTAAAAATCAATTAACTTTAGAGCTTGTTGGATTAACTGTTTAGTTAAATCATGTCTAATTAACGAATAATTTAATACAACAGTTTTAGTTTTATTATTTAATATTTTTAAACATCTTATCACAAACTAACAAAATCATTAAGACTTAATTAATAAATTTATATTTTTTTCATATCAAGTTTTTTAAATTGTTATCAAACAGAACCTTACAAAACTAGTGTTTTTGGCTTTTGAATTTGTAACAAACTAGTCTAAAACTATGCAGAAGGTACACGAGAATAATGCAACAAGGTATAGCAAACCATGGGTATTAGATTCCTTTGACACAAGAAAATGTGGCCGAAAGTCAAAACATGGCGCAAAAGTATAAATATGTGAACAAAATTTAGAATCACATTTTTGTGCTTGTTTATAAATCCAAACTATTTTTGTATATGTAATTAAAAAAAGTCACATTTTGAGCTATGTTGGAGTATTAAAATATAAGCTTATTAAAAAAAGTCACTTTTTTTTGTAGTATATAAGGTTATAAATTGAAGCTAAGTGTTTAATCAAGCTTATATAAGTGGGCATATAAGTTTTTATAAGTGAGCTTATAAGCTTATATAAGCTTATATAAGCGGGCTTATGACTTATATACAGGTAAATGAACTTATATAAAAATATTATATGAAAAACTTTACTCTAACTTAATAACTACATCTTTATTTTTTTTTAATTTACTTTTGATCATTTTATCTTATTAATTATATAAGCTAAATCTAACACTTAACAAATGATTTTAAGCTTATTATATGCAAGTCACAAATTATTTATATAACACTAGTAGGGTAGACGACGGGTACCCTGTAACATAATTTTTGGCGAACTATATTTTAATTTTATATTTCCCTCACAACGATATCTCGAAAAATGGTAATTTGAGGTAGAGATAATTTTATTTAACTGAACCGATGGTGACTTCGGTTTCGCTTGAATCCGTTGGCCCGATTTGATTTTCAAAACTACATACATTATCATTTAGGTAGATAAATATGTACGTTTTTGTATATATATACTTTTATTTGTTGTAAAATATGAATATATACTCATATTTTTAAGTAATGAGGTGTTTTAATTATATATTAAATTGTATTAATTTTTTTCCCATGTGTCTATTAACTATTAACTATTAGTAACTTTTAATATGAGTATTAAGTTACATTTGTACTAATGAGGTGTTAAAAATTGCTAATTTAGTTTTTTAAGATTGTTTTGAGTGTATATAATGCATTAGTAGATGCAAGTTGAATTTTCAAATATTATATAATTAGAAAGCCTATGCTAGTATAGATTTGTAAAGATGTTTTAATACTTGTTTGTTTTAGTTGTAAAATATGATAAAAGGTGTTTTAATTATAAAATTTACTCCGTAATGTAATATGTTGTTTTAATAGCATAATTACATGTTTTAAATTTTTTTTATTTTTACTATCTATACTTGTTTTGCTTGTACATAAAACATTATGTATTATAATTTGAAATAAGTGTTAAATATTTTATAAGATAGCATGATACATAACTCCAATTCATCAGTTTAATCAAACACATCATAACAATCTTATGACAACATTTGTGTTGGCTTTAATTTGTAGATCATCTTCGATCCATGCGAAGAGATAATAGGGATATCTGGAACGTTTGGATCGACGCCGCCTGAGCATTGGTTTGATAGAGGACTTTTTCTAGTCCTGTCTCTGTCAATAAAGACAACTAAAAAAACATATGGACCTTATGGTAAATATACGGGCGGGAAACCCTTTTCTAAAGATTGGGAGGCAGGCTCTTTTGCAGGCTTTTATGGTGTTTATGGCTGGTATTTGGATGGTTTCGGTTGCTATCTGAGTCATGTTAGTATTCCTAAAGAGAATCCATTTCTTTAGGAGTAATTATACATCAACCTAAATTTGAGTCCAAGCTACTTCGCAAGTGTTATATGTTCACACCTTGTCCTTGTAAATGTTGTCTTAGTTTTTAAAGTTTCACTAAACGGTTACTTTAATTTGTAACCTTGGTTTGACTTTTTAATGTAGGGTAAATGTCAAAAAATACCTCACGTACTTTCCTAAGTTATACCCAGTTTACTATTTTATGTGAAAAATACCTATTCGAATAATATTTCAAACTTTGACTTTTTTTTAGGTGTTGGACCGGGCCCACTAATTGGGTTACCGGTTATTGCAAAAAACAAAACTTCTTTCACACTTACTCGATCACCAACAACCAGTGACGGAGCTAGGATTGTGCAGTCGGGTTGGCCAAAATACAAAAAAACTTGAAAGAGCCTACCGACAAATTTTTTTTTTTTTTGAAGAGGCGTAAAATAAAATGATTTCTCATTGCAACCGTACACAGCGTTTTTAGCACTAAAAATATCTAAAACACAATCGAAACTAAATATTTTTGTGATATCCTTCTCATTATTAAGTACTAAAATTATTCTAAAGAAATTCTCGTTTCTTTGTTGTTCTTTATTCTCTTCTTCTATTGTTGCTTGCTCCTCGATTCTCGGTGAAACGGCTTGAAAAAGAATACAAATTCACCGGGGGTTTTTTTTCGTCATCGGTGTATATCTAGTAACTTAACATGACAAATTACAATTATTAGCTATGTTTGTGAACAAGTGGATAAAAAATTGCCAAACCCTTAACTATCATATAATATGATGCATCATACTCGAGTTCTAAACATTTAACCACTGAGGCAAATGCAAAATTTCAACCAACTATACATATTTAAGAAAAGTAAATAAGTAATTAAGAAGGGTTAAATTAGTTCAAAAAAAAAATGAAGAAGGGTTAAAGAGTAGTGAGTCACATACATGGTTAGTTAAGACCAAAGAAACGGTTTGCAATTAAAGTCATGAGAATGGTGGAAATTGATTTGTATATGTGATTAACTGATAAGAATCTGATTTTGTCAATTGTTTGACTGAAGAATGACGATCGTTACTCATATTTTGGGTGGGCTGCATTTTTTTATGTTGGGTGGGCCTATTCATATTTTATACAGTATACAAACTGCATTCTAACACATCTATATTACTAGTACGTAACGAAAATATTAGGGTTGGCCTTGGCCCACCCACATGTATACGTAGCTCCGTCCCTGCCAACACCCCCATTTCATCTCCTTCACGATCCAGTATCACCTTCTTCTTCCCCATTTCGTCAGGAACACAAAGAACCCTTCTCCTTTCAATCCCTCCAACTCGATCCAAATAACGCATACTCGATCCATTTTGTCTCCATTTCGCCAAGAACACCAACATCACATCACCATATTCTTTGTAGACATTAAGGTAAGTTCTTCTATCCTTGATGTTTGTTTTGTTATTTATGATGCTAACTCATTATTAGAACCCTAAAAAATGAAGATTTAATAATACACTTAATTTGATCTTAATTAGATAACTAAGCTAAATGGATAAAGGCAAAGGTATGATTCTTATTAAGCTTCAATTTGTTTCCAGAAAAGATGATTATGTTAAGTTCTTCTATGATTTATATTTAATTTTCATTAGGTATAGCTGCTAGTATCATCAGTGGCCCTAAACCTAGTAATAAAGCCACACCAGTTGCTAGTGATTTATCTTCTTGGTCTAGTTATGATCCAATGTATTCTTTTAGCATAGATTTATTTCCTTTGGAACCTGGGTCGCCTATCACAGGAAAGTCATAACAAGCCTTAGCAAAATTAAAAACTGAAGGTCCAAGTCTTGAATTGCTTGACTATCATGGTTGTGGAGACTCAATAGAAAAGTTTAAAAATTATGGTTTGCATTATGGGTCAGATTATTACATAGAATCATTTGTGAAACATACCATCGGGGGTTTTAAGGAACCGGATAGACATAAAGATTATGAAAATGATCCTGGGTTTCCTATAACTGCTGAAGCAAAACAAGCCGTTTACAAATTGAGAACTGAAGGCGCAACAAAAGAATTCCTAGACTTTCATGGCTTTAGGTCAGAAGAAGAGTATGAACATGCATGTATCTCTGATAGGTCTGACTATTTCATGAAGATTTTTGTAAGAAATACAATTGGTGGTTTCCCGAGAAAGGTTTTAAAAGAATCAACTGATGAAGTAGAAAGCAAACCATCCAAGAGTGTTGTTGGTGCATCCAAGAATGTCAAAACAACTGGAGAAGGCCCATCTACCAATGCCTCAAAAATGGAAGGTCCATCAAACAAACTCCCATCAGAAACAGGTGCGCCATCTTTACTTCTAATCTCTAATATAGCATATTCATATAACATGTTTATTAGCCTATATTCATCTACGTTGAAAACATGTGCACCAAACTAGAAGCGTTTTAAACAAAATATATTACATTAATAACGGTTCACTAACCCGATCATAAGACACAACATTAGACTCACAAAGAAAACACGTACATGCATACATAAAGACAATACCCTGAAGACTTGACACACAACAACCTAGGACTTTTATTATAGACGTGAACACCAACAACCACAGACTCCGTTCACCAGGGTCCGTTGGCCTTGAGCTTGGCAAGAAACCCTCCTTTAAAGCGATCATATTATGGATCGTGGTTGCCTCTGTTTGCAGCTTCTCGATGAAGCATTCTCTTCCACCTGTTTCTTGTCCAGCAAGGCTATCATCATGCCATTCATATGGTCTATCGGAAAGGTCTTCAGTTCTTGGATAAAGTGCTCACGCTCGACGACGCCATTGAAAACCTTTCTACGGACCCTCTCTAGTTTAGTATTCCATGCTTTGTCTGCTTGGATGTCCTTGCCCAAATAACAAATAAACAGGTTGCCCAAATTCGTAGCCCCGGTCTGAGCTTCCAATGCCCATATTCTAGGAACATATGCCATTTTTTCTTTGTTAAGGTTTGGCAAAGTAGTTAACTGATTTGTGTGAGATTAACCAAATGCACACATGTCCTTAAATAACATAACTTGGGACTCTACTGTTTCTACAGTTGAGATTCCAGTTACCATTTAGTCCAAGTAGATAACCAAAGTTATCTCACACTTACAACCAGCTTAGTTCACTTACAACTTGGAAACACACTTTCCTATAACACATGTCCTCACCAAAGCATCCCTTACCCAAAGTAGATAAAAAAAATAATCCATCAAATATAGTATTCACATATTGGTTAAGACAAATGTGTCAAAATCACTTACTTTTCAACAAGATACTCAATTGGCACCACTTGATGACTGCATACACAGTCCCACTTGATGACTGCATACCTTTTTTAAAAATTTAAAAGGTTTCCATATATTTATTTACTTTTTTGGAACACCAACCATGCATACATGTAAATATTTTTATAAGCCTTCTTTGCTATGTCACAATGTTGATGTATCACATTGTGCAGGTACTACAACAAAAGCCATTAAAGGCAAGTATCTTTGTCTGGGTAACAGAACCAAAGATTGTAGATTTGGAAAAAGCCTTGTTCTAGTAACAAGAGTTGTGCTAGGGATAGCAAATGGGAAAACTTGGGAGCATATCCTCAAGCAGGATAAAAAGAAAGTTTGATGCATCAGCTAGTTTGTATTTGGTTCCTAAACATTTTGTATTTGAACAATGGTAGTTAACTATGTTTGTATTTGGTAACTGATAACTCTCGATTTTACTCATTTAAAAATTAAAGTTCGTTGTGGTGGTCTAATCGAATTGATTACTGGTTTAAGTGCGACTCGGTTGTCTTTTGGTGGGAAACAAAGGTTTGTCGTTGTAGTATATTTAAATTGCAAGACTTTAAATAAATGATGGTTAATTAAATCTAAACTAATTAAAACTTAAATGTGCAATATTAAAACTTTTAAAAGTAAATTAATTGAATGACTTGAAATTAAAGCGTGACAAAAATTAAATTTGAAAAAGTATTAAAGTTGTAAACTTAAAAATAAAATTCAAACAAAGCAAATTATAACTCCAAACCCAAGACCATCGGAATGTCAGATCGGAAAGCTGTTGATAGGTGTGAAAACACCCATCCTTTTACAACTTAATTCTGGCTAAAACGAGACCAAAACACGTATTTAATATCATTTGTTTGGAATTATGCGTGGTTTTTGTGTTTATTGTGTTTTCAGAGTCGACCGGATGAATACTGAAGAAAACATGGGATTGCACGGGTTTTATCAAGGAAAAAGACTCAAGACGAAGTCTATTGTCCAAGAGATGCAAAAGATTTGAAGTCATTGCGCCTATTTGAAGATTTATCGAAGAATGGAGCCAAAGATGGAAGATTCATATATGTCGAAGAACTCGAGTCTATTAAATAAAAGATTATAAGACGAGATGGAATTATTCACCGACACTTCTAAAAATCCAAAGTCGGAAACGTTTAATTAAAAGACGAGAAGACTAAAGAAGGAAGAAGAAAAGAAGCCCAAAACCAAGCCCATTCACCACCACATCACACGCCTATATATATGGTTCCACTTCACAAAAATACACACTTAGTCTTTTAGGTAGTTTTTAGTTTTAGAGAGAGAAAGTTCTAAACTTTCTCTCACTAGGTTTCATCTTTTTCTATTTCAAATTCAAACATTTGTATTACTTTTTCATTAATCAAGTTCAAGTTTTTATCTTTTAATCTTTAATCTCATCCTTCCTTTCTTTTATTTTGATTGATTTTGGTACAAATCTCGTATGATCCGTGTTGTTCATCAATGATTTGTGCTTAAAAAGTTGATTTCTTTTTATGTTTCCTTAAGTTTATACACTAATAAGCTTTAAGATCCTTGTTCTTTTTGGCTTATTTGTTGATTTAGCTTATTTACTTTTTAAAGTTTTTATGAAAAGTTCATCTTTTTATTGATTTGATTTAAAAGTTGTTTATTTTGAGTTTAGAAAAGTTGATTTTAGTGCTTATTTGATCAGTATTTTTATTGGATTCGAGTTAGTTTTGGGAGTTAGCTTATTCCATAAGCTTATTTCCCTAGCTTAAGTCTCGGATTGCACCATTTTCGGAAAGGGCGAAGCCCTTTTCCGACCTTGTATTCCGACCAAGCCACATCCCTCTTTCCGATCGTATGATCGGAAAAGGGTTTAGGACATTCCGACGGTAAGTATTTTCACATTCCGATTGGCCTCAGATTCAGGTATTCCGATTGGCCCTCTTGTCACACATTCCGATTGCTCCACCTTTCCCCACATTCCGATCAGTTGGTTTCTCCCATATTCCGATCATTAGATCGGAATATATTCCGATTACACCTCTTTTCCCTTATTCCGATTTAGCCTATTTTTCTTTACTCCGATCTTACTTTCTTTTAGTACTTTTTAATTAATTTCTTATTTTTCACAAAGTTTTCCAAGTGTTGGTTTTTATTAAGTGTTCATTTACTTGTCTCATATGATCTTTAAGTTTCCAATCATTTATTTTTAAACTCGTCTTTTACTTTAATCATTCAAAGCTTTAAGTTTACTCTTCGACACTTTATTAATTGTTATTAGATTAAAATAGATAAACAAACCATCACCTTTTCATTAACCAAGAATAAATCATTCCACTTAGAACCGAGATCAATTCGAGAGGATACTGAGAACAAATTGAACCCATAGAAAATCTAAATATCAAATGGCGCCGCTGCCGGCTCTTCTCGTTAAGATCAAAAGTTTTTTGTGAGAACTTGGATTTTGGGATCCGTTCCCCGTGAACGTTACTTTTTCATAAAAATTTTCAAAAAAAAAATCCTAAAAAATATAAAATTTCAAAAATACAAAAAAATTAAAAAAACATAAAAACCAAAAATATTTTTGCTTTGTTTTTCTTTGTTCGTTCTTTTGCAGGTGTATGTGCACTCGATCCACGTCTTATCAAGAGCCCGAGCCTCTCGATCACTTAGACATGGCCGGTGTACAAAACAACAACAACATACCACCTCCAAACAATAATAATAACAACAACAACCCGCCTTTCAACAACATGAATAATAGCAACAACAATGAGCCTCAACCGGATAATCGCCCAATGATTGAACTGCTGCAAGCTCATGTCGATGGCAACACTGATCCAATTGTTATACCTCCAATTGCCGCCAACAACTTTGAGCTAAAATCAGGCTTTATCCAGATGGTCTCTGCTCAACCATTCTTGGGGCGTACCATTGATGACCCACATGAACACATCAAGAGATTCTTGCAACTCACTAACACGGTCAAGTTCAATGGTGTTCCACAAGAGGTTATCAGGTTACAACTTTTTCCCTTTTCTTTAGAGGGACAAGCCCGGCATTGGCTTGCTAAGGAACCGCCACAGAGTATTCTCTCGTGGACGGATTTGGAGACCAAGTTTATCAATTACTTTTTCCCACCCTCTCGTACTACCGCTTTGCGGAATGAAATCATAAATTTTGAACAAAAGTACGATGAGTCGTTCAGTGAATCTCGGGATCGTTTTAAAGATCTTTTAAGAAAATGCCCACAACATGGTTTTACCAAAGTACATCAAATCAATACTTTTTACAATGGTTTAAGCATGAGTGACCAAGATTCACTAAACAGTGCCTCGGGGGGGGTAATCTTTTGGCTAAGACTTCCAATGCTGCTTGGGACATCATTGAGAATAAATCTCATGTGCAAACCAAGAGTGTTCGGACCAATGTCGCTAGTGCTAGCACTAATGACAGCGACAAGCGATTGGACAAAATCACTGTGCTTCTTGAATCGCTTGTCACCCACACCGTCAGCAACAACAATAGCAACAACGCTAAAAACGCTCAAGTTAACGCTGTCAGCCAACCTTGTGAGATATGCGGTGGTCCTCACTCTTACACCACTTGTACCGCCACCCAAGACTACCCTGCTGAGAATGTGAATGCAGCTTATGGCACCTATCCTCAACCTGCTTATCAAGCTAGACCTCAAGGTGACCGTAATTTGCTTAGCTACCGCTCCAACAACTACCTCTCACCACCTGGTTTTACTCCTAACAACCAAAACCAACAACAAAACCTCAACCGACCTCCTCAACAACAACAACAATCTCGTGGACCATACATACCACCTCACAAACAGCAACAACCACCTCAACGAAACAACCAAGTTTACCAGCAACCTGCTTATCAACCACCCGCATACACTGCTCCTTCCAACCAAACACCCGCATCACATCAAGACATTGGAACCTACATGAGGACTAACGATGTGATCGTGGATAATCTCCAACAGGAAGTGCGCAACTTAAAAGCAGACCTGATGAAACAAGGGAATGATCTGAGAGCTGATATGAAAAACACTATGGATAGTCAAACAAATGATTTAAGAAACATGATGGCTAGTTTCTTCCAAGGTAATCAACCCTCTTCTTCGGGTACTCTTCCGAGTAACACCGTTGCGAATCCAAGAGGGGAGATGAAAGCAATCACCACTCGCAGTGGTAAAGGTACCAAGGAACCCGAGCTTCCTATACCTCCACCGGTGATTGTGACTAAGGAGAACGAGTCACCTGCTCCTATTCCTCATCCTTCTCCTTCCCCAATTTCTCCACCTCTTCCTTCTACCCCTCCTCCACCCAAGGATGTGAGTGATCCTATTCTCCCAAAGCCTTCCTCTTCGTCCAATATACCTTATCCATCTAGGTTGAGGAAAGAGAAGCTCAAAAGCAAGGATGATATTCAGGTTTCTAACTTTCTTAAAATGTTTAAACAACTGAATTTCAATATCTCCTTCGCTGAGGCTCTCGCTCACATGCCTAAATATGCCAAAATGTTTAATGATCTTCTGAGCGACAAGGAAAAGCTCCTCGATATTGCCAACACCCAACTTAATGAGAATTGCTCTGCAGTGCTCTTAAGGAAATTGCCAACCAAGCTTGGTGATCCGGGTCGTTTCTTAATCCCTTGCAATTTCCCGGGAGTAGAGAATTGCATGGCCCTAGCCGATCTAGGTGCCAGTATTAATCTTATGCCTCTAAGCGTTTGGAAGCAATTATCTCTCCCTGAGCTAGTCCCCACCAAAATGACTTTGGAATTAGCTAACCGTACGGTTGCTTATCCAGTGGGGATAGCCGAAGACGTAATTGTAGGAGTCGACAAATTCACCTTTCCTGCTGATTTCGTTGTCGTCGACTACGAGATAGACCCTCGTGTGCCACTAATTGTTGGTCGTCCATTCTTGAGGACCGGTCGCACTCTCATTGATGTTGAAGCCGGTGAGCTTATCATGAGAGTGGGTGACGATAAAGTAGTCTTCAACATGGGAAAGTTGTCTAAACAGCCTTATTCATATGAGAGTGTTAATTGTATTGACGTTCTTGATGAGGCTTGTGAAGAACACTTTAATGATGCTTGCAAAAGTATTCCTACCTCTCTTCTCAATGTTGAGACCGTGTCCTCTATTGATTCATCGTTGTCTCTATTTGGAGATAGTGATTTATTTTGGAACAATCTTGAAGATACCATGGGAGATGTGAACTTAGCTACTGATGATTCTCCCACCGATGGGGATGAAGACATGAATTTCTTTGACAACCTTCTCAACGAAGACAATCCTTCTCCTCCATCTCCCACGGTTATTGCTATCGATACTCTGACTTTGAATACGCCTCCCGTCGAAAATCCTCCGGATTTAGAGCTTAAGGAGTTGCCGCCACATCTTGAGTATGTATTCCTTGAAGAAGAGAAGAAGTCGCCAGTCATCATTGCTAAGGACTTGAAGGAAGAAGAAAAAGCCCGACTTATCACCGTGTTGAAAGATCATAAGAAGGCTATTGCTTGGAAGATTTCTGATATTCGTGAAATTGATCCTCACTTCTGCACCCACAAAATTCTCATGGAGGACGACTTTAAGCCCACAATTCAAAGCCAACGAAGGGTGAATCCAAAAATCCATGAAGTCATCAAAACAGAGGTTATCAAACTTCTTGATGCGGGTATGATTTACCCCATTTCGGATTCACCATGGGTTAGTCCAATCCATTGTGTGCCCAAGAAGGGCGGAATAACCGTTGTTCCCAATGAACATAACGAGTTGATTTCCACGCGTCTCGTTACTGGGTGGAGAGTTTGTATAGACTACCGCAAATTCAATGATGCCACGAGAAAGGATCATTTCCCTCTACCTTTTATGGACCAAATGCTTGAATGTTTAGCGGGTAATGAATATTACTGCTTTCTTGATGGTTTCTCGGGTTATTTCCAAATACCCATCGATCCCCAAGATCAAGAGAAGACAACATTCACTTGTCCCTATGGCACATTTGCTTACAAAAGAATGCCTTTTGGCTTATGCAATGCCCCTGGGACTTTCCAAAGGTGCATGTTAGCTATCTTCCATGACATGGTTGAACAAACCATGGAAGTCTTCATGGATGATTTCTCGGTCTTCGGGGATTCCTTCTCTTCTTGTCTTGCCAATTTGGAACGTATGCTTAAGCGGTGCAAAGACACTCGCCTTGTTCTGAATTGGGAAAAATGCCATTTTATGGTAAAAGAAGGCATCGTGCTGGGACACAAGATTTCCAAAGCCGGTCTTGAAGTAGACCGTGCTAAAGTCGATGTTATCGCCAAGTTGCCTCCACCTTCAACCGTGAAGGGTGTGAGAAGCTTTGTGGGTCATGCGGGCTTCTACCGTCGATTCATCAAAGATTTTTCTCAAATCGCTCGCCCGATGACCCACCTCTTGGAAAAAGATACTCCTTTTATCTTCTCCAAAGAGTGTCTTGAAGCCTTCAACTCACTTAAGGATAAGCTAACTAAGGCACCCGTCTTGGTTACCCCTAATTGGGAGCTTCCCTTTGAGTTGATGTGCGATGCTAGTGATTATGCTATTGGAGCGGTTCTGGGACAAAGAGTGAATAAACACTTCCAACCAATCCATTACGCTAGCAAGACAATGACGGGGGCACAATTGCATTATACGACAACCGAAAAAGAGCTTTTAGCTGTTGTCTATGCTTTTGAAAAGTTCCGCCCCTATCTTGTCCTTTCTACCACAATCGTTTACACTGATCATTCCGCGCTGAAGTACTTGTTGACAAAGCAAGATTCCAAACCAAGACTTCTTCGCTGGGTTTTGCTGCTCCAGGAATTTAAAATCGACATTCGCGATAAAAAAGGAGCTGAAAATCTAGCCGCGGATCATCTCACAGACTTGAGGATCCTTACCAAGGGGATCATCCAAACAAAGAAATCAATGATTCTTTTCCCTTGGAGACCTTAATGTCTATCAACTTGACTGCTGATGAAACCCCGTGGTTTGCAGACATTGCAAACTACTTAGCGGGTGGAATTCTCGTTGACGGGTTAACATCTCAGAAAAAGAAGAAGTTCTTTAACGACATTAAGACTTACTTTTGGGATGACCCGTATCTATTCAAACAATGTGCTGACTTGATTATTCGTCGTTGTGTTGATGGACCGGCAGCTTTAGAAATTCTTGATGCTTGCCACAAAGGACCCACCGGTGGTCACTTTGGTCCCAACTACACCGCCAAAAAAGTGTTTGATTAGGGATTATATTGGCCAACCATCTATCGTGACGCTCACGATATGGTTAAACGATGTGATGCTTGCCAAAAACAAGGCAAGATTACACATAGAGATGAGATGCCTCAAAATTTCATACAAGAATGTGAAATCTTTGATGTTTGGGGTATCGACTTTATGGGGCCATTCCCTTCCTCTAAAGGAAACAAATACATCCTTGTAGCCGTTGACTACGTTTCAAAGTGGGTTGAAGCCAAAGCTTTACCTACTAATGATGCAAGGGTGGTTTGTAATTTCTTGAAATAACTATTTGCTCGATTCGGTGTTCCTCGTGCTATTATCAGTGACCGCATGACTCATTTTTGCAACGATCAATTTGCAAGAGTCATGGCGAAGTATGGTGTCAATCACCGTCTTTCCACCGCCTATCATCCCCAAACCAATGGGCAGGCCGAGATATCCAACCGTGGATTGAAGCGAATTTTAGAGCGTACCGTGGGAGAGCATCGAGCCGCGTGGGCCGATAAGTTAGATGATGCTCTGTGGGCTTTCCGTACTGCTTATAAGACCCCGATCGGTTGTACACCTTATCGTCTTGTGTACGGGAAAGCATGCCACCTTCCCATCGAGCTGGAACATAAGGCGCACTGGGCCTTGAAGTGGTCTAACTTCGACATCAACAAAGCCGGTGATCATCGTAAGACTCAACTCAACAAGCTCAACGAACTGAGGAATGAAGCTTATGAGAACTCGCTGATCTACAAAGAGAAGACGAAGATCCTTCACGACGCAAAAATCAAGAACCGAGAGTTCCACGTTGGTGATCAAGTCTTACTTTTTAACTCTCGGTTGAAGATCTTCTCTGGCAAGTTGAAGAGCCGCTGGTCTGGTCCATTCACCGTCGCCAAAGTCTTTCCATATGGGACCTTTGAGCTTTCTCAACCAAATGGGCCCAATTTCAAGGTAAATGGTCAGCGTCTGAAGTTGTACTTTGGTGAGGACATCTCTCAGGAGATGATTCCATCCCTCACCACGTTCCCCATGAACTAATTTTGGGTCGAGTCAGGCTCGTGACTCGGTTATCAAAAACAAGCGCTCCTCGGGAGGCAGCCCGAGTATCTATCCTTTTTATGTTTTAACCTCCTAAGTGTAGGGGGACCTATATAGGTGTTTGTTTTTGTGTGGTGATGTGATTACAGGGATGAATGCACTCTTGGAACCTTTTGAAGAACCGTGCTCCCGTGTTATCCGAAATCCGGTTCTATCTCTCAACTATCGTGATTCAATTTTCTTCATACTCACATTTGAAATTGATCACTTTAGTCGTCTCTTCCTTAACTTGAGTTAACCAACGTGCACAATGTCATAAGTGTAGGGGAGACTTTTCCCACGTGCTTAAACATTGAGGACAATGTTTATCTTAAGTGTAGGGGGACTTCTATCGAAGTTTTAAGTGGACTTTTCCATGAAAATGCCTTCATTTAACCGGAAAATCATCTTTTTCAACATTTTTTCAAATTTTTAATTAACTTTGGCCATTTAGTCGTAATTTTTAAATTTTTATCGTTGCTTTCATATGTGTATATTCCGCAATAAAGTCAAAATTATTAATAAAGTGGTGTAGCTAGTCTAGAAGTCTTTGACATATTAGGCCCGTTGCGATTATTTTGACTCAACCCGAATAGACTTATCTAAGTTTATTCTAGCTAGTATCCTTAACCATGTAGACCTTAATTGGTTTATTAGGCTAAGTATCCACGAGTCTCATTACTTGAGATTTTAAATTGTGGAGGACGAGAAATGATAGAGTAAATTATAAGTCGGTATTCTTGCGCAAGCTCACTTGGTGTAATTATTTGCCTATTCTCCCATCACTTGCTAATAATTTATCTGCAATAAGTAAGGTCGTACGATTTGAAAAGTTACTTAGCTTCTAGCCCAAGATCGTTTAAAAGTTGCTCGGTAATGATAAGAGTTCATAGCCAAGGCATAACTTATGAAGCGGCGCGCGAAGATTGGCGAGTCCGAAAAGGCCCTAACAAGGCATGAGGATTCCATTTTATTGTTGAAGATCTAAAAGTGATGTGAAAAGCATTACTCCCAAAATCAATATGAAGGATCAAGACTCACGACGAAAAGCAATCAACTCCCATAAAGATGATGGAGAAGTCTATCCGAAAAGACCCTAACAAGGTATGAGGATAAATAGATCCAAGTCCGAAAAGGAGGCGGATCGTTGTATCTCAAAATCCAAATTAGAGATTGAAGAAATAATCATGAAGTCATGGTCAACAAAGTTGGAGTACCCCTCAAAAGTCTCCAAGTGAAGAAACTCTATTAACGATGAGAAGACCATTATCTCAAGCACGTCTCTCAAGATATGAAGTATGAAGTACATGCCAAATATCGGCCCGAGAAAGGTCTCAAATTGCGAACCAAGTTATGCCAAGATATGAACTTTTTGATATCCCGAGAAGCAGTTTTAAGAGATTTTGTCCTTTAGCTAACTATTGATCAAATCGTCCTACTTTGCTTTCAGCCTAACTAACTATCGAAATAAGTCCAAAAATGCATCTTCATGATCATTCTAAGACAAAAATAAAATATAAGAGATACACCTAGGAATAAGGGAGTTTAAGCATATAATTAAGCTATGTGTGTAAGTGTTTGATATACTAACTTATAATAACAATGATCTCGTTTTTAAGCTTAGTTTGGGGAACGTGAAACTTGAGGGTGATAAATCTTCGCAGCACCGAAGCCCTAATGTAAGTCCTTGATCTCTTTGCAAGTTATTTCCATCCTTTGGTTTACTTTAAAGCTTTAATTTCTCTTAGTACTTTAATTATTGTTTAGTAGTATTTTAATAAGGCCAAGGTTGATTGATTATGAGAAAAGTGTAAACTTGCTTTATCGCTAAGCATTGCATGAGGGCATGGCAATGGTTAAGTGTAGGGGATTTGATAGGTGTGAAAACACCCATCATTTTACCACTTAATTCTTGCTAAAACGAGACCAAAACACGTATTTAATATCATTTGTTTGGAATTATGCGTGGTTTTTGTGTTTATTGTGTTTTCAGAGTCGACCAGATGAATACTGAAGAAAACATGGGATTGCACGGGTTTTATCAAGGAAAAAGACTCAAGACGAAGTCTATTGTCCAAGAGATGCAAAAGATTTGAAGTCATTGCGCCTATTTGAAGATTTATCGAAGAATGGAGCCAAAGATGGAAGATTCATATATGTCGAAGAACTCGAGTCTATTAAATAAAAGATTATAAGACGAGATGGAATTACTCACCGACACTTCTAAAAATCCAAAGTCGGAAACGTTTAATTAAAAGAGACGAGAAGACTAAAGAAGGAAGAAGAAAAGAAGCCCAAAACCAAGCCCATTCACCACCACATCACACGCCTATATATATGGTTCCACTTCACAAAAATACACACTTAGTCTTTTAGGTAGTTTTTAGTTTTAGAGAGAGAAAGTTCTAAACTTTCTCTCACTAGGTTTCATCTTTTTCTATTTCAAATTCAAACATTTGTATTACTTTTTCATTAATCAAGTTCAAGTTTTTATCTTTTAATCTTTAATCTCATCCTTCCTTTCTTTTATTTTGATTGATTTTGGTACAAATCTCGTATGATCCGTGTTGTTCATCAATGATTTGTGCTTAAAAAGTTGATTTCTTTTTATGTTTCCTTAAGTTTATACACTAATAAGCTTTAAGATCCTTGTTCTTTTTGGCTTATTTGTTGATTTAGCTTATTTACTTTTTAAAGTTTTTATGAAAAGTTCATCTTTTTATTGATTTGATTTAAAAGTTGTTTATTTTGAGTTTAGAAAAGTTGATTTTAGTGCTTATTTGATCAGTATTTTTATTGGATTCGAGTTAGTTTTGGGAGTTAGCTTATTCCATAAGCTTATTTCCCTAGCTTAAGTCTCGGATTGCACCATTTTCGAAAAGGGCAAAGCCCTTTTCCGACCTTGTATTCCGACCAAGCCACATCCCTCTTTCCGATCGTATGATCGGAAAAGGGTTTAGGACATTCCGACGGTAAGTATTTTCACATTCCGATTGGCCTCAGATTCAGGTATTCCGATTGGCCCTCTTGTCACACATTCCGATTGCTCCACCTTTCCCCACATTCCGATCAGTTGGTTTCTCCCATATTCCGATCATTAGATCGGAATATATTCCGATTACACCTCTTTTTCCCTTATTCCGATTTAGCCTATTTTGCTTTACTCCGATCTTACTTTATTTTAGTACTTTTTAATTAAGTTCTTATTTTTCACAAAGTTTTCCAAGTGTTAGTTTTTATTAAGTGTTCATTTACTTGTCTCATATGATCTTTAAGTTTCCAATCATTTATTTTTAAACTCGTCTTTTACTTTAATCATTCAAAGCTTTAAGTTTACTCTTCGACACTTTATTAATTGTTATTAGATTAAAATAGATAAAAAAACCATCACCTTTTCATTAACCAAGAACAAATCATTCCACTTAGAACCGAGATCAATTCGAGAGGATATCGAGAGATAATAGAGAACCCAATGAAAAAGCAAATATCAGCTGTCACCATGCCCATCGGAATCCAGATCGGAATGTGTCTATCGGAATGTATAAAACTAGGTTTATCGGAATAAGGAAAATGCAACCTATCAGAATGTCACTGCCATCGTAATAAGCTGTCGGAATAAGTTCAGATCGGAATGTTGCTCATTAAATTTGGGCAGCACTTCGACTCAAAATACCTCAAGAGCCGTCGGAATGTGCGATCGCAATGTGCGATCTCAATCCCAGATCGGAATGAGGGGGATGTTACTCTATCGCAATCCGTCGGTATCCAAAACCCTTGTCCCAATTCTGTCACAATCGGAATGTGGCTAAGTGGAGCTGTCGCAATGTGTAGAATCCCTTCTTTCCGATGGAGTTACAAATTCGCAATAAGAACAAGACAATAAGCTATGACTAATAAGCAGTAACCAAATAAACTTAAATGAAATGAAAAAGGACGAGATAATAAGCAAAAAAGTTAAAACCTTTTCAAAATTTAAAAGACGAAACTTAATGAAATGGAATTTAAAGGTAAAACTTTTGAGAAAAACTTGAAAACAATTAAGCTAAATACCAAATAAGCAAATAAGATTGTCAAACTTATAGCTTATTTCATATGAACGCTTAAAAGGAAAAGAAAAGACAAAACTTTCAATCAAATAAGTAAAGGGATTAAGCAAAACTTACTTAATCCGAAATTTGAATAAACCAAAAAGAAGAAAAGTAGAAGGAGAATGATAAAATTAAACTTGATCAAAGGTAAAATTAAGATTAAAGCAACAAAATTAAGAACACTAACTTGGAATTAAAAGGAATTAAAAGTGCAAGACAATTAAGTAAATGACATGTATTTAAATGTGCAAGTAATTAAAATGGAAGAGCTAATTGTCACACTTAGCCGACAAGAATGAAATTAACACTAATGATCTATTTATAGGGGAGGAGGATGATTAGTGGAAGGAAGCTTCCTCCCCTCTTTCTTCTTTTTTAATTATCATTTAATCCTCGTCTTTTAAGTTCTTCGACTTTAACGACTTTGTCTCGGGATTTCTTTAAACTCGTCTTGAAATTTCTTCATAAATAAGACTTGAGTTCTTCGGCTTTTAGTAAACTTCCGTCTTTTGACTTTTTCTTCGATAAATCTTCAGAATTGGTCTTGGACTTCCGTTCTTTTTGCACTCTTGATTTCTTGACTTCGTCTTTCGTCTTTTTCTTCGATAAAAGCCCGTGAATGCCCGTGTTTTCTCCCCTTTTTCACATTTTCGTCCTAAATCACAACAAAAACACAAACCATGCATAATTCCGACATTTACGACATAAAATACACGTTTTGGCTTGGTTATTATTGTAGTTAAGTGGTAAAAAGGATGGGTGTTTACACACCTATCAAATCCCCTACACTTGACCATTGCAATGTCCTCATGCAATGCATTAGTTACAAAACATGATTACACTTTTCATCATAATCAATCCACATTGGCCTTTATTAAAGAGATAGAAAATAACAAAACAAGTAAAGAAATCAAAAAACTTACCTTAGGGTTTTGGAAATGTCATGAATAATCATCATCCTCAAGTTTTCACATTCTCCAAACCAAGCTTAAAAACGAGATCATTGTTATTATAAGTTAGCAAACTAACACGAACTCATGTGGGCCAATTATTCACTTAGACTCCCTTATTCCTAGGTGTATCTCTTATATTTTATTATTGTCTTGAATGATCACGAGGATGCATTATTGACTTATTTTGATAGTTATTTAGGCTGAAAATAAAGTGGGACGATTTAATCAATAGTTAGCTAAAGGACAAAATCTTTTAAAACTGCTTCTCGGGACCTCAAAAAGTTCATATCTTGGCATAACTCGTTTCACGATTTGAGACCTTTCTCAGACCGATATTTGGCAGCGACTTCATACTTTAAATCTTGAGAGACGTTCATGAAATAATGGCCTTCTCTTCATAATAGGAATTTCTTCACTTGAAGTTTTGAGAGATTCTTCATATTTGGACCACGACTTCTTCATTTTTCTCCAATCTTTATTTGGGATTTTGATATACAACGATCCGCCTCCTTTTAGGACTTGGATCTATTCATCCTCATACCTTGTTAGGGCCTTTTTGGATAGACTTCTCCATGATCTTTACGGGAGTATTTGCTTTTCGTCGTGTGTCTCGGTCCTTCATATTGATCTTTGATAAACGATTCTTCACATCACTTTAGATCTTTAGCAACAAAATGTAGCTCTCATGCCTTGTTAGGGCCTTTTTGGACTCGCCAATCTTCGCATCCTGCTTCAATAAGTTATGCCTTGGCTATGAACTCTAATCCATACCGAGCAACTTTTAAACGATCTTGGGCTAGAAGCTAAGTAACTTTTCAAATCGTACAACCTTATTTATTGCAGATAAATTTATTAACAAGCGATGGGAGAATAGGCTCATAATTAACTCACATAAATTCACGAAAGAATACCAAACTTATAATTGACTCTATCATCTCTCGTTCTCCACAGTTTAAAATCTCAAGGAATGAGACTCGTGGATGCTTAGCCTATTAAATCAAAGTTTTAGGTTTTCGAGTCATCTATAGGATCTTGCAAACTCTTAGACTTTTTCAAGTTTAGAAATCGCATTTTAAAGTTCCCTTAATAAACGACTCTCTAGGATCAATTATAGGAACTTGCGAAAAGTTCTTGTTCTTAACCCGTGAGAGTTAAGACTTTCGCGTTTTAAAGCTCCCTATATAAAATCCTAGAAAAACTTGACTTAAACATGTTAAGGATACTAGCTAGAGTAAACTTAGATAAGTAAACTCGGGTTGAGTCAAAAGATTCACAACGTTGAAAATTAAAACCACTTTATTAAAATTTATTATAGTAAAGAAAGAAAATAACTATACAAAGGTAAAACTACTAGGCCAAAATAGATCAAAATTTTTGAAAAATGTTGAAAAATCAATTTTCCGGTTAAAATGAGGACAATTACAAGGAAAAGGCCACTTAACTTCGATAGAAGTCCCCCTACACTTGATATAAACATTGTCCTCAATGTTTAAGCATGTGGGAGTAAACTCCCTACACTTAGGACATTGTGCACTTTGTTTAAATCTTGCTAAGGAAAGGGACAACTAAAGAGATTCTTATTTTAATATTGAGAAATATAAAATAGTGAATCGAAAAGAGTTTAGGATAGAACCGGGAAGACGGGAACACGGAATCACGGGTCGTCAAAAGTCATCAAGAGTGTGTCTTTGAAGCTCTAATCCCTGCACATGATAAGAAAGAAAACAATAAACACCAACGGGGCTCCCCTACACTTATGGTGAAAACAGGTAAAGATAGATAGATAATTGGGTTGCCTCCCAAAAAGCGCTTGTTTATATTAACCGAGTCACGAGCCTGACTCATCCCCGAATTAAATGGTCCATGGGGAAGCCTCAAATGTAATACCGCGATCAAAGACCTTGTCCTCGTTCCCGGAGGACATCAATGAAGGAGAGGCGGGGGGATAAGTCTTGAATGGGAGAAACGTTCTTTCAACATACGAAAAGTATGTGAAATCGAGATCCACGGGAGGTGGGGTGGGTAAAGTAAGCACATTGTCATCCCCCAAAGACAATGGATGTTGAGCACTCGACAAAGCCGTAATGTTATCAATCATGAAATAGTGAATGTCACCTCCCGGGTCAAAGCACTCATCCTCCGTATTAGTGGCTAAAGGGGAGGATGAAAGGTGCTCGGGAGGGGGACTTGGGACAATATCTTCCTGCAGCAAATTATCAAAAATAATATCCCCCTCCGTGTCATCATCATCAATACCCGGAGGTATTGAGTGAATGTCGATTTCTTCTCGCAATGGGTCATTATATTCAACGGGAGGAATAGATGGAGGTAAAGACTCGGAAAGAGGAGGAGAAGTCAACTCTTCGATTTGAGCAATAAGAAGATGCACTTTCCGTAATCTATCGCGAAGAATTACGTCTTCCACCTCATCTACAAGAGCAAGTTCATCGGTGAACTTCTCGTAAGCCGGAGAGAATAAATCGTCATCGCCCGCATCTCCCGGTGGAGATAGAGAAATTTCAAAAGTGAAATTCTCATAGCGTGGGGAGAAATCGGTATTATCAGGATCGACCTCCTCCGAAAGAGCAACGTCGTCCTCAAGCTCCATAGCAGTCGGCGTGTCACAAACCTCATCATCAAAGAATTTTTCTAGACCAAAATCACTAATCTCACTCAATAAGTCATCATCCTTAGACGCATTAGGAATATCGAGAGTAGGAGTAGCAACTTCAGAAGATAGGTCGATAGCGTAGACATCATCGTCGTCATCATCATCATAATAGACGGGACCATTCCAATTAGGAGTGACATAGTCGGCTAACTCTTCTTTGATAACCTCCACATCTTTAAGAAGCTCATGAAGCAATTTTTGTTGTTCATCTCCCCGAGTATGTTCAATTAAACCAATTCTATCCCGCGCTGTAATTAAACATTTTGGTGTAGAAAAGAATGGAAAACGACCAAATTGGCTCAAAAAGGTGTTGGTGGATTTCAAGATTTCGTCACCATCAAGCAAAGGATGCCTTTCCTGATGCAAGTCAGCTCGGATTTGAGCTAAACTTTCTAGAACATCATTCAAAGTAGTGAGTTGTTGGTCAAGACTAATTGGTGAGAGGATTGATGATTGAGGGTGTGATGTGGGGGCTCAAAGTTATACACACTGGGATGATAGCACGGAATTTTCTCAAAGACCTTTGACGGATCACAAGAAGAAGCATCGTGAGGGCCCCCACAAATATAGCACCACGGGTATGGAGAAAAACTGGGTGCGTCATGTGGATAGCTATTACTACTATCATAATTGTAACCCGGTTCTTGCCCGTGATGTTGGAAATACGTTTTACGTATTTAGAAAGTCTCGGTCACTCCAACAATGTAGTTATAGGCTCGTAGTTAAGTTTAGTTTCATTTATTAAATAGCCCGACCCATGAGCATGTTCATGGGCCGGAAGCCCAAGTCCTTTAAGGACTTGGGGTATTTAAACCTCTTTCCACCATGGAAAGAGGTGTTGGTTGTTCATTTCTTTCATTTCAATATATAAGTTTTCTTTCACTTCTCTCTCTAACTTTCTCTCTCTAGAAAAACATCAACCCTCTTGATTCATAAAGATTATCATTGTTCTACAATTGGTATCAAGAGCATGGGATGAGATAAAGGTTTGTTTTTGTGTTGCGTATTGTTTTCTAAACAATTTGTAGAGTATAGGTTTGTTTTTGCCGAAATCTTCAAAAACAATTTTGGTTTGATCGTAGTATTAAGTAGTGTAACATAGGGATTCGTGCTTAAAAGTGTTCTTGGTATCTTGGTTTTCATTAAAACATCATCTTTCTTGGATCAAAAGTGCAAAAAAGTTTGTGTTCTTCGTTCTGAAATTCTAGCAGAAACCTTCATCGGAAAGTACAAGTTGAACGTGGGCTTCCATCGCAATAACCTTACCATCGGAAAGGGTTTGGTTCTACATTGCGATAGTTGGATTTTATTACTTATTCCGATCTGGCATTCCGATCGTACTTTGTAATCTAGGATTCCGACGGATATAAGGAAGGTTTTTAAGTCGTTACTCTGCTTAAATTTTGTCAGCATTCCGATCTGAATCATTCCGATAGGCTTTGCGATTTGAGCATTCCGATAGACTTTGCGATCTGAGCATTTCGACAACTTTGCATTGCGATCTAGGCATTCCGATACCATCATCATTCCGACAAGGTTACATTACGATCTGAGCATTACGATCTGAATCATTCCGACAGCACTTTGCGATCTGAATCATTTCGATAGCTTTGCATTACGATCTAAGCATTCCGATAGTAAGATTTTCTGATCTAGGTATTCCGACAGAAGGAACATTGCGACATAACTTGTTTTAGATACTTAGTGGATTTTCTTCTATTTGGCATTTAATTTGATAATTTGGAAAAGTTCAAAAGAAAACACTACAACAAGATAACAATATCTTTTAGTTAACAACACAAAAAACTCATAACCTTATTTCATTGTTCGATCATCTTTGATAATCTTTTTTCAAGGGATCACAAAATGAATTCACATTCATTTATGCCAACTATGACTTCACTCACCTATATATCGATCATTTCGGGTACCGATACTCGCCCGCCTTTGCTCATCAAAGATCTATTTGAAGCATGGCAAGGCCGTATGCGAACATATATCATGGGCAAACAAAATGGTCGACTTATGATTCAATCAATTGATAAAGGACCATTAGATTGGGGAGAGGTTACTGTCAACAATGTGACAAGACCAAGGGAGTATCATGAGTTAACCGATGCCAATAAAATCATTGCAGATGCCGATGAAAGGGCTGTTCAGACAATTCTTCAAGCCCTTCCGCCCGATATCTTTCGAATGGTGAGTGAACATACAGTAGCAAAGAATCTTTGGGATCGACTTGCGGTTTTGCTACAAGGGACATCTCTCACAAAGCAAGAACGAGAGTGTCAACTGTATGATTTGTTTGATAGATTCACATACCTTCCAGGGGAGACACTTCATGATTTTTATTGGCGTTTTACCACTTTGATGAGTGACATGAATGTCTATAATCTAAGGATTGAACAGTTTCAGTTAAACACCAAGTTTTTGAACACACTACCCCATGAATGGAGTCAATATGTGACTGATGTCAAAATGATTCGTGATCTACACAAGTCCAATTTAGATCAACTCTATGCTTTCTTACAACAACATGAGAAGCATGTGATCCAAAACCGAATTTCTCAAGGACCTTATCATGAACCAATGGCATTATTGGCACACCATCCTACACAATCATACCACAACTCTCAGCTTGCTTTAGGACACAAATCGTCATATCAACCTGTGTATCAAACGCCAAGCTTTCCACAGTACTCGATTCTGCCACCGCCGCCAACATCTTATCACCAACCAGCAACATCATCATCACAAGGAGATTCACACCCATCACCTTATGCTTCACACCAGTATTCACCGTATCAACCTCCCACCAACCTTGCTAGTACCTATCCACAACTCGAGGCTCCTCAACCTCATTACTCACATCAAGTAAGTACTCCAACCAATCAGTTTGTTGCTCAACCAGCATCAGCATTGTACTGTGAAGATGACATTCCTGTCCCTGAATTTAGACAAGGAGATAGCCCTACTGAAATCCTTGCTCTGGTGTCTGCATATTTAAGTCAAACTTTGAACAAACGAGGTTACCAAGGTTCAGCAACAACTAACAATCAGTTAAGGAACTCGTCTAACTCTCGATAACAGGCAACAATTCAGGACGGAAGGGTCATGGTGCAACCACTTCAAGGGAGATCAAATTCGTCTACTGCTGGTGCACGTTCATCCAATACTACTGCTACAAGGGCTAACAGCACTGGTAAAATGAAGGTGGTTATTTGCTACAACTGCAAAGGGGAAGGGCACATGGCCCGAGAATGCAAGCAACCTAAGAGGAGAAGGGACGACGCATGGTTTAAGGAGAAGATTTACCTGGTGAATGCTCAAGCCCAAGGTCGTGAGCTTGATGACGAAGAATTGACATTCCTTGCAGATCCGGGAGTAGCGGAAACTGATGGTCTCACAATAGTCATCACCAACAATGCTGCATATCAATGTGATGATTTGGATGCATATGAATCGGATTGTGATGATCTTAACACCGCCAAAGCAGCTCTTATGGCAAACCTTTCACTATATGGAGCTGATACCATTTCTGAGGTACCAAATACTGCTACAAATACTAGCATTGTACCTTATCAAGTTGAGCAAATGTCTGAGTATTCGGAACAGCCTCCGGTGGTTAGTAACTCAATCGACGAGACAAACAATGATAGCAATAACATTGCAAGTCCTCAGACTTTGAGTGAACCACAACCGGGAGCTTTTACGACTATTAATTCGTCTGCTCAACCTGATTTGGTTAGTGTCCCGGCATCTTTGCTTAGCAGAATGAATAGTACGATCCTTGAAACCCTGAATGCTAATCAGACTTTATCTGCCGAGCTTGCTTTGCATAAGGACAAGGTTAAAACCTTGGAAATGACTCCTGTGTCCACTACCTTAACCAATCCTGAATTTGATAGGTTTAGGAAAGTTCAAATGGACAATCTGTTAGAAATTGAAAGTTTAAGAGCAAATCTTTCGAATGAGCTTAAAGAAATAGAGTCAGCCGTTACTAATTTTCAACAACTTCAAACGGATTTTGAAGTTCTTGAGTCCAAACAGCTTGAAATGGAAATTAAGACGTCTGAAAGAATAAAAGAAACGGAAATTAAGCTTTTAAAACAATATGCCGCTTCACATCTAGTACACTTGTTTCATGCATCATTTGAAGAGTTCAATCTATCGCGTCTTATAGACTTACCACCTAACCCGGGGTATGCAAAGCAAGCGCTTAACCACAACCCATGACTTTATGATGCAACAAAGTTAGGATTGGTATTAGATCCGATAGTGTTCTCAAGTGATTCTATGACACCATATGATGAAAAGCAGTTAAAATTACTTTCTACATATCCTGAATATGATTATGCTTCAATGAATGCAAAAAATGCCACAATAGATCTTAGAATTCGTTTTCATATGAAAAAGAGAACTCTCCAAACATTCACTTTCATGCCAAATAGAGAATGCCTTAGTATAATTCCTACACTTGTCAACTCGGACAAACCAAAGGAAATTCATAAGAATCTTCCCCCGGTTAGTACGGTAAAGCTCAGCTTGGAAGAGATTGGGCAATACCTTACCGATTTTGACAAGGTCATCTTGGAATGTACAACTTCAACGGCTCAAACCGCTGGAGAATGGGCGTTCGAACACATGAAAACGGTGTTTGAAGAAGCGATCGTTCCGTTTGTGGACCATATTAAACAAGGAGTCTATGATCTAGCGTGTAATTTAAGCTTTGAAATTGGTGAAGTTCAAAAAGTTTTTAATCAAATGGATGATGCTTATGAACAACACTTAATTGAAAAGGAAAAGATTTTATCAGAATATGACCGCTTTTTAGAACATATGGTGTCTCTCGAAGTGATGCAAGTTGTTACTATTGAATATACTCATGAAATTTCATCTACTGTGAATATTTGTGATGATGTGCATGAATCTGTGAATACTGTTGAACATGTGAATACTGTAGAAAATCATTCTTGTCATGAATCCAACGCTAAATTTTTAAAGCTTCAAGATTCGTATAATACACTCTCAAAAAGTTTTAACGAGCTTCAACAACATTCTATATCTCTTGAAATTGAGAATCAATCTAAAAATGAAACTCTTTCAAAATTAAATGATGGTGGAAACTCCTTTGAGACAAGCGACAAGATGATTCAGATGGTTCAGAATTTAGAAGAAGAGATGATGAGACTTAAGAGAAAATTACTAGAAACAAAAACGGAACTAGAGGCTGCAGAGGCTAAGAATCATGTCCTAGAAAATAGAATTAATTCTATACTAGGAGAGCGTGAACAAGTAAGGCAGGGAGACTCACAAATTTCTGGTTCAATAGAAGAACACCTCGCATTTAATGCGACAGAGAGAAAGTCTTTAATTGACAAACTGAACAAGAAATGTGAGGAAACCTCTGACCTAAAAATTTAGCTCATAGACAAAAACATGGTTTTGGCCGAGTTAAAGGAGACACTTCTTCTCACCCGACAAGAAGTTGTTAATAACTTAGCTACAAACTCTGCACCGTCCTCTAGTGCTCCAACAACCAAGTCAGTAGTGCTTTATAAGAACCCGCTCCATAAGAAAAACCCGGTTACCTACGATGATTATATGAGGAATGCGACTAAGCATGTAGATCTTGTTAGGGATATTTTAGATGATTTGTATGCGTTAGATCCCTCAAGCAGTTACTACTATTCAGCTCATGAATATATTAAGCGTGTTCAATATTGCTTAGCATACTTGCAATACATAGGAAAACCGGGTTCTGCACTACTCACTAATCGACCCATTGTTGTAACTCCATTTAATAAGACTCCAGGAGAAAACCGTCATTGGCGCCATCAAGTAAGGCACCTTTAAAATCTGTAACTAATGTTCCCTTGGCTTCTACAGGAGTAACTGTGTCCACTAAGGCTAAAGGATCTCGAGGAAAGAAAGATAGGATCAAGCCTTCCACTAATAGGACTGAGAAGAAGATAGTAGAAGTGCACCCTAGGAACGTTATTTCAGTTTTAAATAAAAAGAATCATGTAGCTAAGACGAAAGGTCCTCTTTATGAGTGGAAACCTAAGCAAAATGTGAATTCTAATGCGAAATGTTGGAATTGTAATGAATGCATGTTTTCTCAGCGTCATGATTTATGCCTTGTTGATCACGTGAATGAAATGCATGCTATTAAGAACAATCTTGAATGGACTCCAACAGGGAAGAAATTTACCCAAGTTGGGTGGCAATGGAAACCCACTGGTAGGACCTTTACTGCAAATGGAACTAAGTGCCCTTTAACTAGGATCACATCCACGGAAGTTAGGTCTAAGCGTCCTTTAAATAGGACCACTAGCACTAAGAAATGGAAAAAGCACCCTTTAACTAGGTCTGCCCCCACTACTGTGCCTACCAGTGGTAATGTCCCCAGTCAAAAAGTACCTCAGAATACTAGACAACTAGAATCTAAGCCAACCACTAGTAAGAAAATCTGGAAACCTAAAGTTTCGTCTGATAGCAAATCTAAGATAATTGTATCTGTACCTGCTAACTCAGAAGAACAATTAGAATCCGATACATCATCTGTGTTTGGTAAAATTTTCAGGTCGTCCAAATTATTCTTTGGTATTTGGACTCGGGGTGCTCCAAACATATGACTGGAGACCGCTCGATGCTCAAAAATTTCGTCAGCAAGTTTCTAGGAATGGTAAAATTCGGCAACGACCATATTGCAAAGATTATGGGTTATGGTGAATACCAAATTGGGAATGTCACGATTTCAAGGGTTTACTATGTGGAGGGACTTGGTCACAATCTATTCTCAGTAGGACAATTCTGCGATTCTAACCTTGAAGTGGCCTTTCGACAACATACTTGCTTCATTCGCGATCTTGCAGGAAATGATTTGTTAAAGGGTTCTCGAGGGGATAATCTCTATACTTTGTCTATTCAAAACATGATGGCCGCCTCTCCTGTTTGCTTACTCTTCAAAGCATCTAAGACCAAGTCATGGTTGTGGCATCGTCGGTTATCTCATCTTAACTTTGATGCTATTAACCATTTGGCTAGAAACGAACTTGTTCGTGGTCTTCCAAAACTTAAGTTCAACAAGGATCATTTATGTTCCGCGTGTTCATTGGGGAAAAGCACCCAGAAATCTTACAAACCTAAAGCAGAAGACACCAACCAAGAACCACTGTATCTTTTGCACATGGATCTTTGTGGGCCAATGCGTACAGCTAGTGTGAGTGGTAGAAAATACATCCTCGTTATAGTGGATGATTTCTCAAGGTTTACATGGGTAAAGTTTTTAGCATCCAAGGATCAAGCACCAGAGTATATCATTACTTTCTTAAAGATGATCCAAGTACGTCGTAATGCTACTGTTCGCCGCATTCGGACTGATAACGGCACTGAGTTCGTTAATCAGACTCTTCGAAATTATTATGAAAAGGTTGGTATCTCTCATGAAACATCTGTGGCTCGCACTCCACAACAAAATGGTGTCGTTGAAAGACGTAATCGTACACTTATGGAAGCTGCTCGAACTATGTTGATTTATGCGAATGCTCCTTTATTCTTATGGGCTGAAGCAGTGGCAACCGCATGTTATACCCAAAACCGCTCAATCATTCGCAAATGTCATGGTAAAACTCCATATGAGCTACTTCATGGACACAAACCCGATATTTCATATCTTCATGTGTTTGGTGTACTTTGCTATCCAAATACAAATAGTGAGAATCTGGGAAAACTTCAACCGAAGGCTGATATTGGAATTTTCATTGGATACTCGTCTGCAAAGAAAGCTTACCGGATTTATAACCGTCGTCTTGGCAAGATTGTAGAAACTTTGGATGTCGATTTTGATGAGCTGATAGCGATGGCTTCTGAGCAACACATCTCTGAACCCGCATTACACGAGATGGGAACCGGTACAATCAGTTCCGGATTAACTCCCAACAATCCTACTTCTCCATCATTTTTACCACCAACAAGGTCTGAGTGGGATAAATTATTTCAACCTATGTTTGATGAATTCTTCGATCCACAGAGTAATGATTCTCCAGCAACTGCAGCAGTAGCTCCGATTCCCGTAGTTGTTGCTCAAGATAATGGAAATCTATCCGAGGCATCTACTGTTACTCTTGAACATGATGTCCCATCCCCCACCAATTCTCAAACAACACCTGAATCATCACCCCCACTCGTTCCTAATGATGTTGAAGAGGAACTATATGATCACGATCTGGAATATGCTCACTTACAAGAGCTTCCCTTCTTTGGTTCACATATACCTGATGACCCTACCGGTGCGTCTACCTCATAGGAAGCTCCTGCAATAGTTCACTCCCGACCACCACGGATTGAAACTCACAACACTAAATGGACAAAGGATCACCTAATCCGCAATATTATTGGTGACATCGATCGACCAGTCTTAACACGCCATCAACTCCAAGAGCATGCATTATATTGCTATTTTGATGCATTTCTTTCAGACACTGAACCTAAAAACTGGCAACAAGCCATGACCAAATCATCATGGATTGAAGCCATGCAAGAGGAACTTAATGAATTCCAATGTCTTGAAGTGTGGGAATTAGTTCCGTTACCCAGCAACGTTGAAATCTTGACACTGTTGTGGGTATACAAGGTTAAGCTCGATGAGTTAGGTAGTGTGCTGAAAAACAAAGCTAGATTGGTCGCTAGAGGTTACAAACAAGCTTTGGGTATCGATTTTGAAGAATCCTTTGCTCCTGTTGCATGATTGGAGGCAATTAGACTATTCCTTGCTTATGCTGCTCACATGAATATGATCGTCTACCAAATGGATGTTAAGACGGCATTTCTCAATGGTGAATTAAGGGAAGATGTTTATGTAAGCCAGCCGAATGGATTCGTCAATTCAGAGTATCCTAATCATGTGTACAAGCTCAAGAAGGCTCTTTACGGGTTGAAACAAGCTCCACGCGCGTGGTATGATCTCTTATCGACGTATCTCATCTCCAAAGGCTTCTCCAAAGGCAAAGTGGACCCCACATTATTCATTCTCAAGGAGGACAACGACATGATACTGGTACAAATTTATGTTGATGATATAATATTTGCTGCTACTAATCAATGTTTGTCTGACCGTTTTGAGAAAATTATGTCCACACGCTTTAAGATGTCGATGATGGGAAAAATTTCATTTTTCTTAGGGTTGCAAATTTCTCAGAATCCCAGAGGCATCTTTATTAATCAATCCAAATTTGCTCTTGAATCCTTAAAGAAATATCACTTTGAAAACTGTGACCCCGTGGATACTCCAATGGTGGAGAGATCCAAGTTAGATGAAGATAAGGAAGGGATAGCTGTCGATCCTAAACTTTACCGTGGAATGATCGGCACCCTTCTCTATCTGACTGCTAGCAGGCCTGATTTGCAATTTGCTATAGGCATGTGTGCCCGGTATCAGGCTCGGCCTACCGAAAAGCACTTACATGTTGTGAAAAGGATCTTTCGGTATCTAAAAGGAACACTTAATCGTGGTCTGTGGTATCCAAAGGATTCCTCTATTGCACTAATTTCATATGCAGATGCAGATTATGTCGGGTGTCAAGATACCAGACGTAGCACTTCTGGCAGTGTGCAACTTCTTGGAGATAGACTTGTTAGTTGGGCATCAAAAAGGAAGAAAAGCGCTGCGATATCAAGTACTGGGGCTGAATACATTGCTATGTCCGGTTGTTGTGCTCAAGTTCTTTGGATGAGGTCACAATTGACTGACTACGGTCTTGGATTCAACAAAATCCCGATGTACTGTGATAATAAAAGTGCAATCGCTCTATGCTGCAACTACGTTCAACACTCTCGAGCAAAGCACATTGACATCCGCTACCACTTCATCAAGGAGCAAGTGGAAAATGGAGTGATCGAACTATACTTCGTCAACACTGAGTATCAGCTGGCAGATATATTCACAAAGGCCTTAGATCGAGGACGCATCGAGTTTTTGATCGAAAGGCTAGGCATGAAATCATTTTCACCAGCGACACTTAAGGAGTTGGCAGAAGAGTCTGAAGAATAGTACTGGTAAACTATTCTCGAGTATCCTTTGATAGTGATCTTGTATATTATCGTACATACTTAAACCATCAAAAGCAAAATACAAAAATATAAAACCAAGAAAACCATAAAAAATATAAAACCAAGAAAAACCATAAAAAATATAAAACCAAGAAACCCCAAAAATATTTTTCTTTTCAAATCGGGCATGTCTTTTGGTACGGTAATATTTACGGCTTTAGAAATGTCGATTAATATTGACACGACGCCATAAATAGAGTCCGTATAAAAGTTGTACAAGTTTTTTAAAACATCCCCATTATGGCTTGTAGTTATTTCTGACTGCAACCCGCTTTTCGTATTAAAGTCACGTATTTCTTTTGAAAACGTTGGCTCACAACAGGAATTAAGTTTCTCGGGCAAGGTTTACTTTAAAACCTTGTAAGGGGCCAAGTTTACTTTATAACTTGGTCTAACACAAATTTGTGTACGTTTCAGTGCACTTATCTTGTATAAATAAGAGAAATCTTATTTCCACCAGAATCGTTCTATAAAATCACTTAACCGGCAAATGTCCTCATTAATAGTTGTGTCCTTAATATCTTTGACTACTGCTCTTTAAATAGAAAACGGGTCAGGGATTAAGGGGAAGCAAATATTAATTCTTCGTGGTAACATATTTGGTCGTTAAAAAGGATTGTCAGAAAATATTAGCTACCCTTCATCTTCAGTTATACTATGAGTGCCTTGTGTGATATAAGTATCTCTTGCATAGGTCATTAAAATTTTTGGCATTAAGTATTTGTGTTCGTGTTTGGAAGCGGGTTTATTGTATGTTAAGTTAACTTTAACTTTAACTTTAACTAACATTTTAAAATAGGGGGACCAGTTTTGCATTTTTTGCAAAAGTGGTGGGTGTTTGATCAATCTTGACCAAGTCAAAACTCCAACCCCCCCTCCTTCCCGTCTTTACTGAAAAAACACACAAACACATATCCTCTCCGCCATTAACGAACCTTGAGCATCTAAGTTGATTTGTGATTCTTGACTTCTCATCTGCTGTATAAACATCTAGGTATTCTATCTTAGTTAAGATAATCTCTTTAATCTATTTCATTTCAAAACATCAAAACAGGAACTTTAGATCTTATCCACGATTTAGGGTTTCATAATTTTTGCTATGAATGTGGTTTTTAAGTGCTGGGATTTGTTAAGGACGCACAATTACACATTGGTTTTGCCCAGAATCTCCTAAAACATTGCCTAAGTTTCAGATCGAGAAGTCAAAGTTTGAGATCGAATCCCTGTCACGGATTTCGATGAATATTACGATACATCATTGCGATGCCTGTCATTGCGATGAGTCATTCCGATGACTCATTGCGATGGGCTATTACAATGAGTCATTTCGATGGGTCATTGCGATGGCTCATTGCGATGTGTCATTGCGATGGTTCATTGCGATGAGTCGTTGCGATGGGTCATTCCGATGGCTCGTTGCGATGGTTCATTGCGATGGCTATTACGATGGCTCATTGCGATGACGTGTTGCGATGGCGCATTCCGATGTGTCATTGCGATGGCTTCGCAGTAGGTATTGCGATGGGTAATATTGCGATAAGTTCTCATTTATTCCGATGGAAATGCACTGATTGCGATGGCCTTAGATATTGCGATAGGATGTTATTTCATTAGGATTCCGATGATTGTTTCATTGCGATGGTATGGTTAGGATTCCGATGGTTTGCTACATTTTGATGGAATTAGGTCTCTTATGATTATGCTATTGCCTTAGGATATACCATGAGTTCGGCCTAGCTTGCACTACTTCTTCTTTAGGTTTAAGGACTTTAGGGCCATTTAAACGAAACCAAGTGTTATTGAAACAAGTTAATTTTTATCTCATAAGAATACTTGAATGGTTTCTTATTACAGAAGTTCATCTTATTTAATAAGTTGATTCCTATGTAAACAAACGAGATACAAATTACTTAGTCAATGTCTTGTGCTTTTGTTTCCAGGCCATGGCAGACAAAGCCTCATCTTTGTTCAAGCCCACTATCTTTTGGGTTGAGGATAATCCTATAATTCCTGACGTAGTGGTTGAAACTAAATCAAAACCCACTGAAGTTTTGGTTGAAATCAAACCAAGACCTACTGAGGTGTTAGTAGAAATCAAACCTAAACCTACTGAGGTTTTGGTCATGACCTCCAAGGAATCAAAATATTTTAAGAACTAATGCTAGGACGGTATCTCTTTAGAATAAAAATATCACTGGCAGTCATGTCATTATCCTAAGTGTATTGCTAAATGTAAGGACCTTGTTCATCTGATGTATGTGTGAATGTTGTAATAATTGTAATGACATTTTCCCTATGTTTAAAACTTGGCATAGACTTAATAAATCTACATATGTTGTGTATATCATTTGTGAATATGTCATCAAAGCAGGAAAATGTCACTCACCGAGGAAGAACAACGACTTCGTGATCTTGAACTTGTCTCGCTCAGTAATAGGCTTCCATATGCTGAGAACAACTCTCGATTACAAGATGATTTTGATCCGGCTTTACCAGCTTTCAAAATAGCCACGGATATCCTAGACATATCACCCATCAGAGACACACTCAGACGTACTGCATCTGTTCCCGAAGTCTACATGCATGAATTCTGGAACACTGCATCTTTCTCTAACAAGACTATCTCTTTCGAACTGAACAAAACACCAAGGGTACTCAACTTGAGCATTTTTTGGAAATTGTTTAAGCTTCCTAGGTTGGCACAAGGAGAACAATTTGTGGCTAACCCAAAGAATGATGAAGTGCTTTGAGTCATTCGTGCCATGAATTATGAGGGTGAAATTAGCAACCCATCATAATTTAACACCTCACACATAGGGCAACCCTGGAAAGCAATTATCACCATCATCGTCAAGTGTCTCACTGGTAAAACTAGGGGCACCGATGCAATGAGACCACCACAGGCTCACTTATTTTGGGGATTGTATACTGCATCAAAAGTCGACTATGCACTTCTTCTCTGGCAAGAATTTTGTTATCAGTTTACTGGAACGAAGAAGAAATCCGTGCATCTTCCATTCTCGAGATTCACCAAGCTCATTATCCACCATTTTATGAAGAATGACCCAACCATTGACACTCGCGGGAATTTATTCTATCACACCAAAGATGATGATTATGTGATTCTCTCAGTGAATGCAGACACTAATTCCACAAAGTATGCATTACTTCCTACACTAGTGCCCGACACAATGATTAATGATGGAATCAAAGAGAGTGATAAATACCAAGAGATGCTTAATGATATTGACGCACAGTTTAAGCAGGCAAATTTACCACCCTCAGAGAAGCAAAAAGGTAAACGCAAGAAACGAGTTTCACAGCGTCAATCAGCTGCTTCTAAAGATAAAAGCTCAGGAAAAATGCAAATTGTTGATGAAGATGATGAAGATGAGTTGATCCAAACTGAAGAAGAACAGGAAGAAGTACCACTCCGTAGGCCTAAGAAAGCGAGGAAAGCTAAAGGCAAAGAGGCAAGTGTTGCTCCAAATGATCCTGCTCAACAACAAATTTCTGAAGCCAAAAGACTTCGTATTATTCTTCAACAAAGCCGACAGGAAGCCTTTGGCGGATCAGGCTCAAGGGTATTTGAAGACTTAGCAGATTTTGGTAATCCTGATGGTGATACGGAATTTTTCGACGAAGAAGATACTTATGAAGATGAGTATGAAGATGATGCTACCTTTCACCTTGAAAGTCGGGAACAAAGTGAAGAACGTGAGAGCAGTGCTGACACTGATACAAGTATGATGTATCGAGATGCAAATATCACCACATCTTTGCCTGAACCGACTCACATGGTACTAAATGAAGATGCTCATGCAACTTTCATACCAGACACGCAACTTCAAAGTAAGTCTACTTCAAACTCTGATGATGTCTTGAAATATCTCAATTTAGAAGGAGAGGGTGTTGAGGTCACCAACACTGATCCGTCAACAAATGAACAAATGGTGGATGTCCCTATAACCACGATTACATCGACCACCACTTCATTACTATCAACCCCAGTCATCAGTGAAGTCACAACCACCACCATCACACCCGCAATTCTTGAGCAACCAGTATCAACCACCACCATTACCACTGAATCTACACCGTCATCCACAGCTGAACAACCTGTATCAACCATCGTCCTATCCACTATATCTACATCAACACCTATCCCGGTACAACCAGTATCATCCACGACCACCTTAACGGTTTTGGTTACACCTCCTCCAACAGAACCACAAGTATCATCCACATCAAATCCTTTTCTCACAGTCAATGATCCGTTGATCCAGTCTCTTCAACAACAGCTAGAGGCTCAAGCTACACAAATAGCTACGTTGACTGAAAGGTTTGCTACTCCTCCCAAGGAACCGCATCCTGATGAGCCTACTCTTCAAAAACTAACAGACAGAGTGTCCAAGCTCAAAGAACAACATAAATCATTTCTTAAAGAGAAGAAAACTCGGGATAAAGAAAATGCTGCTTTTCTCGGGTCAATTGACGAGCAGATGACTACGATCATTCGACGCGAATTCAAGTCTTATGTTGATCAACAACTACCACATCTTGTCGGTAATGGTTTATCTAATCTTCAATTAATGACATTGCTTCAGACACATCTGCTAGACTTGGGAGCTCATAAATCAAGATACAAACGCAAAGTTCTGCAATATCTCAACAAAGCAATTGATGAAGAGAATCATGCAGACACTACCGACTCTGAGTCTGAAAATAAGAATGAGTTAGAAGAGAAAGATGACGAGGAACACGGTGAAGAGGGTGATGGTAATAAGGATAAGGATAAGGAAGGAGATGAGGAGGAAGAAGAGGATGAACAAGGAAAGGATAAGAATGAAGATGAAGATGAGGACGAGGACGAGGATACAGATGATGATCAGGATGACGATGATGATAATGAAAAGGGTAATGAAATCAACAAGGGTGATAAGAATGACGACACCGGTACGAATGCCGAAGAGTCAAACAAGGATACAGCTACTAAGAAAGGTTTAGAGGAAACTGCAGAAAAGACTGCTGACACCACAGAAAAGACACTAGAGTCGACAGTCTCAGAAACTCAGCAGGTTGCTACAGGTATATCTACTGCACCAGAATTCACTACTGATTCTCACATTGAATCTGTAGAATACATGCAAGCAGAAGAACCGACCGAGACAATGCTTGAAGAAGATCCTCACGATGATATACCGGTGATGCAAACTCAACCTTCAACATCACCTGCAGTTCAGCATGACGATGATATGGAAGTTGAAGATTTAAATGTTCCAGAACCGACATTTGCTGAATCACTTATCATAGATGATACTGTCCAAGAGCAACTTTGGCTGACAAATGCAGCACCGCAGCATCCATTTGACACTGCAACTGAAATGGAGATGACTCAATTCCTCAACAACCCTATCGACTTCTCAGCTTTTCTAAGGTATTCTCATGGGAAACCGACGATGACCCCGGATTTGATTAAAATGGCAGCTGCAAACGTGGACTTCTTTGACACGTTAAAGATCAGCCATAATGAAGCAGAATATCACTTGAATGAGCTTACAAAAGCAATGAGAGCGAAAACTACAGGAATTCAGACTCCCGTGTTACGACCTCTTACACCAACGGTCATCACCGGTTCTGCTACTATCCCATTAGAACATTTTGTCTCACACGATCTTGAATACCTTGAAAATGGAGCAAAGAAATATGCCACGTCACTAACAATGCTCAAGGCTGTCAACTTGGAGAATGTTCCATGGATAGAGGATAAAGTGCCTGAGTCAATATGGAGAAAGAAGCCGCTCAAGTTTTATGATACCTATGCTTCACTTGGCATATCTCACTGGGACAAAAAGAAGAAGTTAGCCTACAATCACTTCCATCGTCCCAAGAGAGGTGCTTCTATTGTCTCATCTCACAGAATCAAAAGCATCCTAGGAGCAACCACTCAGACTGTTTTTGGTTATGATTACTTAAATGTAATCCTGTTCAAACGTACCGTTGAGAAAGAATACCGCATTGACGAAAGCGATCTCCAGTACCTTCAACTTGAAGACATAGAAGATCTTTTGTTGCTCTTGGCTCAAGAAAAAGTTGACCATCTATCACCTGATATTGTCATAGCCTTGAGTTCAAACTTTCGTCAATATGCCAGGAAAATAGTCATTCAAAACCGGGTGGAAGACTTTCAACTTGGAGTAGAAAGCTATCAGAAGAAGCTAAACATGGACCGTCCCCATACGACTCCACTCAGCAATTTCCATAAGAACAAGAAGGTTTACATGGGGACTACCAAGCCGGAAGCAGGACTTTTTTATCCGAATGAGACTGGAGTCATGCAATATATGCGATTCTCAGAACTGCACAAATTCAGTGATGGAACGCTAAAGAATGTTCGAGATGATCTGTCGGTTCTCAATTCCAACTTACCTCTTCCGGCAGTCACATGCACCTGGACAACCCAGTGCAGAAAGGGGTCTTCGTACGCAATCCGGAAGATTGAGGAAGTTCTAAGGAAGCGCCGGTTGCTACGAAGTATAGAACGATTCGTCGGTGGACGACCATATGGAGCTCACCATCGGTTCACGGAACGAACCAATTAATTTTGGTTCGTCTCATTACAGGTCAACTCCATATGTTTATTATTGTGAATATGTTATCTTTTTACTTTATCAGCTTTTGTGGCTTGTTGTAGTGTAAAAGTATGATATTTTTTCAAGAATTTCTCTCGAGATTCTAAATCTTTCAAACAAATCATACTCAAGCACTACAACTTACCCTCATTAATTTGAGGGGGAGCATTAATATGTTCTTTGGCCAAAATCTAATTTCATTTTATTACCCAAAGACCGGTTAATCCATTAATATCCAAAATATTGATGGTTAACATTTTGGAAAGGGGAGAAAATGGGATTAAGGAGACTTAATGATATTTGGCTAAAACAATGAAAAAGACTTAAAAGATAAACCAACTTAACATGTGTAATGCACGTGTTAAGGGGGAGCGTTTTTGATGATCAAAACACCTAAGGCACAAAATCTTTGATTCTAATATCACAAGTGCTTTAAGTGATTTTTTCAAGGATTTTTCATGGTGACTATATCAACCCAAAACACACTTAACTCACGACGATGTGGTGACAAAAGGTTGGTAGGTATAGGTATTAGTTCAATGATTCATCAGAACCGATGGAATCTCCCCAAGGACAACTCCCTAGTTAGAACTAGAAGTCCTAGGAAAGATGGAGAATGAATGTGAACGTAGCTGAATGCCGACCAAGTACTTAAGCTAGCACTGGAACAATCACAACAAGGTGCTAGTTATGACGTATTGGTAAGCATTGAAGGGGTTGTAGAATGAAAAAGAATTGTAAAGATAAAGGGTGTAAAGAAAGAAGCCCTCCTTACAACTTAAGGCAGAAACCGGGTCAATACATATGCTATTGAGATCATTAGTTAATGATTCTCGATATTGAAAAAAGCCATCATGGACCCAGTGATGCAATGCACAACCCTCCCCAGCTAACTCAAATATCTCTCAAAAGGTATTTGTTTTAATCACACGGAGTTCAACACGTTATCTATTGGTTTATTCACTCCGAATAGACTGATATTGAATAGGTGACACTCCTCTCCAGCCATCGATCACTAAATCAAAACGCACTATCGAGTCTAGAGCCACGAGATCATCAAAAGTCTCATTAGGACACTTTCCATTTATTCTTTGCTTCTTCACACACTGTGAAAAGTAAGAGATCTTTTATGAGTCCTACGTAGTATTCTTGCAATATTGCCAGAACATCCGAGTGATACGCAAGTATTACAGTGAAGATGGAAATCCTGCTTGAGCCAACATCAAACAAGCTCATGGTAGGTGACACGTGCGGTTCTTTACGAACTAATCTTGTGACAACTGGAAAGAAACAGTAGTTTAATTCTTAATTGAACTTAAACTCGTTCCAGGCCTCTACGCATTATCGTATGATCTTGCCAGAACACTCAGAGTGACACTCTTTAGTGTTCACAGTGACGAGTGGAAATCCTTCTAGTGTTAACATCAAACAGCACTTGGTAAGTAACAAGCAAGATTCAATTTGAATCAAGTTTGTGACAACTGGAAAGCAACGATGGTGAATATCTTAATTGAAATTCACTTGTTCCAGGTTTCATGAATTGACGGCTTCAATCATAAGGATTTTTAATCCAAATGATTCACTCTTTATGTTCGCAGTCAGCTTTGAACGGTCGAATAAAGAGAACGGGTTTACCCGCGAAATCCTGTCAGGAAGTTACTTAATTGAAACTATCCGTCACGGGTACGATATCTAATATCGTCCAACGGTCTTCACCGACCGGAGGTAAAATGCTACCGAATTAGAATAAAATATCAAAGCCATTTTATTCGTGTCGGTGCTGTGTACCTGTTAAAGACAGTGGCGTTGCTGTGTACCTGTTGAAGACGGTGGCGTTGCTGTGTACCAGTTGAAGACGGTGGCGTTGCGGTGTACCTGTTGAAGACGTCCTCACATGCTTATTCCTTTGGCATCAAATACTCCTGAAAATTCAAGAAAGTATGACCTAAAAGTCTTCCGCTGTATCGACTCTGAAACTTTCAAGAATTCAACAAAGGATAAGTGTGTGGGACATGAAGTCACAAAGAGGCGAACCTCACAAGAAAAGTAAAGGCTGCACGTGAAAGGCCAAAAGAACATGTTCCAAGCAAAAAGGCTGATATCATTCAACACATATTCACAAAAGAAAAGAAAAAGAAAGAAAAGAAGACTACGATCTCAAGAACAAGATCTAACATGCTAGATTAGGACTTTGTAAATTTGGAGTGACCTCCCTTTGGGGGAGATTGTTGGAAATACGTTTTACGCATTTAGAAAGTCTCGGTCACTCCAACAATGTAGTTATAGGCTCGTAGTTAAGTTTAGTTTCATTTATTAAATAGCCCGACCCATGAGCATGTTCATGGGCCGGAAGCCCAAGTCCTTTAAGGACTTGGGGTATTTAAACCTCTTTCCACCATGGAAAGAGGTGTTGGTTGTTCATTTCTTTCATTTCAATATATAAGTTTTCTTTCACTTCTCTCTCTAACTTTCTCTCTCTAGAAAAACATCAACCCTCTTGATTCATAAAGATTATCATTGTTCTACACGTGATCATACGGGTATCAAACCGGACATGAAACATGCCAATGATAATCGCTTCCACAATAGATGCAAGGGGGAATAGGGGTGGATTATAAAAGGACGAATTAGTCGAGTTGCACAAAGGACAAAATCCGAATTGTGTATTGTCGATATCGTTTCTGCACCGCTCATGTACACCATTGACATGAGTCGTTCCCGTATAATAGTCTCCCACACCCGACGCAATGGACATAACAATCCATAAAGAAAAATAGGTAAGCAAGAAGAAAAATTAAAGTTTGTTGTGGTGGTCTAATCGAATTGATTACTGGTTTAAGTGTGACTCGGTTGTCTTTTGGTGGGAAACAAAGGTTTGTCGTTGTAGTATATTTAAATTGCAAGACTTTAAATAAATGATGGTTAATTAAATCTAAACTAATTAAAACTTAAATGTGCAATATTAAAACTTTTAAAAGTAAATTAATTGAATGACTTGAACTTAAAGCGTGACAAAAATTAAATTTGACAAAGTATTAAAGTTGTAAACTTAAAAATAAAATTCAAACAAAGCAAATTATAATTCCAAACCCAAGACCATCGGAATGTCAGATCGGAAAGCTGTCACCATGCCCATCGGAATCCAGATCGGAATGTGTCTATCGGAATGTATAAAACTAGGTCTATTGGAATAAGGAAAATGCAACCTATCGGAATGTCACTGCCATCGTAATAAGTTGTCGGAATAAGTTCAGATCGGAATGTTGCTCATTAAATTTGGGCAGCACTTCGACCCAAAATACCTCAAGAGCCGTCGGAATGTGCGATCGCAATGTGCGATCGCAATCCCAGATCGGAATGAGGGAGATGTTACTCTATCGCAATCCGTCGGTATCCAAAACCCTTGTCCCAATTCTGTCACAATCGGAATGTGGCTAAGTGGAGCTGTCGCAATGTGTAGAATCCCTTCTTTCCGATGGAGTTACAAATTCGCAATAAGCACAAGACAATAAGCTATGACTAATAAGCAGTAACCAAATAAACTTAAATGAAATGAAAAAGGACGAGATAATAAGCAAAAAAGTTAAAACCTTTTCAAAATTTAAAAGACAAAACTTAATGAAATGGAATTTAAAGGTAAACCTTTTGAGAAAAACTTGAAAACAATTAAGCTAAATACCAAATAAGCAAATAAGATTATCAAACTTATAGCTTATTTCATATGAACGCTTAAAAGGAAAAGAAAAGACAAAACTTTCAATCAAATAAGTAAAGGGATTAAGCAAAACTTACTTAATCCGAAATTTGAATAAACCAAAAAGAAGAAAAGTAGAAGGAGAATGATAAAATTAAACTTGATCAAAGGTAAAATTAAGGTTAAAGCAACAAAATTAAGAACACTTACTTGGAATTAAAAGGAATTAAAAGTGCAAGACAATTAAGTAAATGACATGTATTTAAATGTGCAAGTAATTAAAATGGAAGAGCTAATTGTCACACTTAGCCAACAAGAAAAAATGAAAGCCTAAGGATCCTATTTATAGTGGATTAGGGAGGTGCTTAGTGGAAGCTTCCTCCCCTCTTTCTTCTTTCTTTAATTATCATTAAATCCTTGTCTTCTTAATTCTTCGACTTTTGTCTCGGGATTAATAACTCGTCTTGTAATTTCTTCATAAATAAGATTTGAGTTCTTCGGCTTTTAGTAAACTTCCGTCTTTTGACTTTTTCTTCGATAAATCTTCAGAATTGGTCTTGGACTTCCGTTCTTTTTGCACTCTTGATTTCTTGACTTCGTCTTTTGTCTTTTTCTTCGATAAAAGCCCGTGAATGCCCGTGTTTTCTCCCCTTTTTCACATTTTTGTCCTAAATCACAACAAAAACACAAACCACGCATAATTTCGACATTTACGACATAAAATACACGTTTTGGCTTGGTTATTATTGTAGTTAAGTGGTAAAAAAGATGGGTGTTTACACACCTATCAAATCCCCTACACTTGACCATTGCCATGTCCTCATGCAATGCATTAGTTACAAAGCACGATTACACTTTTCATCACAATCAATCCACATTTGCCTTTATTAAAGAGACAGAAAATAACATAACAAGTAAAGAAATAAAAAAAACTTACCTTAGGGTTTTGGAAATGTCATGAATAATCATCATCCTCAAGTTTTCACATTCTCCAAACCAAGCTTAAAAACGAGATCATTGTTATTATAAGTTAGCAAACTAACACGAACTCATGTGGGCCAATTATTCACTTAGACTCCCTTATTCCTAGGTGTATCTCTTATATTTTATTATTGTCTTGAATGATCACGAGGATGCATTGTTGACTTATTTTGATAGTTATTTAGGCTGAAAATAAAGTAGGACGATTTAATCAATAGTTAGCTAAAGGGCAAAATCTTTTAAAACTGCTTCTCGGGACCTCAAAAAGTTCATATCTTGGCATAACTCGTTTCACGATTTGAGACCTTTCTCAGACCGATATTTGAGACCTCCTTTTAGGACTTGGATCTATTTATCCTCATACCTTGTTAGGGCCTTTTTGGATAGACTTCTCCATGATCTTTACGGGAGTATTTGCTTTTCGTCGTGTGTCTCGATCCTTCATATTGATTTTTGATAAATGATTCTTCACATCACTTTGGATCTTTAGCAACAAAATGTAGCCCTCATGCCTTGTTTGGGCCTTTTCGGACTCGCCAATCTTCGCATCCTGCTTCAATAAGTTATGCCTTGGCTATGAACTCTAATCATTACCGAGCAACTTTTAAACGATCTTGGGCTAGAAGCTATGTAACTTTTCAAATCGTACAACCTTATTTATTGCAGATAAATTTATTAGCAAGCGATGGGAGAATAGGCTTATAATTAACTCACATAAATTCACGAAAGAATACCAAACTTATAATTGACTCTATCATCTCTCATTCTCCACAATTAAAATCTCAAGGAATGAGACTCGTGGATGCTTAGCCTATTAAATCAAAGTTTCGGGTTTTCGAGTCATCTATAGGATCTTGCAAACTCTTAGACTTTTTCAAGTTTAGAAATCGCATTTTAAAGTTCCCTTGATAAGCAACTCTCTAGGATCAATTATAGGAACTTGCGAAAAGTTCTTGTTCTTAACCCGTGAGAGTTAAGACTTTTGCGTTTTAAAGCTCCCTATATAAAAGCCTAGCAAAACTTGACTTAAATATGTTAAGGATACTAGCTAGAGTAAACTTAGATAAGTAAACTCGGGTTGAGTCAAAAGATTCACAACGTTTAAAAATTAAAACCACTTTATTAAAAAATTATTCTAGTAAAGAAAGAAAATAACTATACAAAGGTAAAAACTAATAGGCCAAAATAGATCAAAAATTTTGAAAAATGTCGAAAAATTGATTTTCCGGTTAAAATGAGGACAAATACAAGGAAAAGACCACTTAACTTCGATAGAAATCCCCCCTACACTTGATATAAACATTGTCCTCAATGTTTAAGCATGTGGGAGTAAACTCCCCTACACTTAGGACATTGTGCACGCTGATTAAATCTTGCTAAGGAAAAGACAACTAACGAGATTCCTATTTTAATATTTGAGAAATATAAAATAGTGAATCGAAAAGAGTTTAGGATAGAACTGGAAAGACGGAAACACGGAATCACGGGTCGTCAAAAATCATCAAGAGTGGATCATTGAGCGCTCGAATCCCTAAATATGAGAAGAGAAGAGAGGAAATAGCAAACACCAACGGGTCTCCCCTATACTTAGGATAAAGATAGCTAAAAGATAGATACTTGGGTTGCCTCCCAAGAAGCGCTTGATTTTTGTTAACCGAGTCATGAGCCTGACTCGACCTTGATTAGCATAGGAAGAAGCATGAAACACATCCACCGGGATCAAATACATAGTTTTCGTCCATCAAATAGCACAAGCTTAAGGCGAACAAGGCAGGCCAAAGAATAGTAGGCAAGGTTCCCTTAAGCAAAGATGGAGCACGGTGGTAGCAAGGGTGAAGAGGTGCAAGTATATGTCCAATAGTTCCAAATATTTTTCCTTTTATTTCATCAGATGGATACTGAGATGGCTGAAGAATATCGATACCGGGGTCGAACACCTTTTCCTTTAAGGGAAAATAGCACTCAGGCTCAGCAGAATTTGAAGATGATCCGCGAAGAAAATACACAACCTCGTCCTCAGTAGGTGGACAAAGAGGTGTCAAAACATACGTGATGCGGATGTTGGTGTCGTCCGGTTGCTTCTCCTTTGAAAGAATTTTCTTCAAATCTTTAGAAGGATGAAGACCATAATCATCAAAGTCCAAAGGAGGTGCATCACTCTCATGAGGGAAGTATGTATTGAGGAATGTAGAAAAGTCTTCCTCAAATGAGTAGTCATCCAAAGTAGGATCAAGTGATGGAGGCGGAGGATCTTCATCATGAGAAGAATCACTCGAAAGACTATTGGCCTCATCAAAATCATCATAAGTGGGCATGTCGGGATACTCGGAAGTAAAATCATCATAATCATCTCCATCGGAACTAGAATCATCATCATTAGCATCAAAGATCGGTGGAGAATCATATATGGGTGAAGGTTCCAAATTGGAGAGAGAATCATCCACATCATCTTGAAACAGTGGATCATCATTGCAAGAGTCGAATAGAGGATTGTTGTAGATGACAAAATCATCAAGCACATTAATCATATTCGTTGATTCTCTTCCATAGGATTTGCTTGTAAGCTTCCCCATTTCAAAAACTTGTGCATCATCCCCGACTCTTAAGATGAGTTCACACTTATCCACATCTATTAAAGCTCTACCGGTTCTCAAAAATGGGCGTCCAAGTATTAACGGAATACGAGGGTCCATTTCATAATCAACAACGACAAAGTCGACCGGAAAAGTGAATGTGCCAACTTTAATGAACACATATTCGGCAATACCAACGGGGTAAGCGAGAGTGCGATTGGCGAGCTCAAGAGTCATTTTGGTGGGTGTAAGGTCGGGCAATGATAACTTTTTCCAAACACTTAAAGGCATCAAATTTATACTGGCCCCGAGATCGGCTAAGGCAGTAAATTTGTCGGTTTGGTTAAAAGTACAAGGGAGCACAAAACGACCGGGATCTCCAAGTTTTTCCGGAAGTTCTTTGAGAAGGATTGCAGAGCAATTTTCATTCAAGCGAGTATTAACAAACTCAGCCATCTTCTCCTTCTTGCTAAGCAATTCCTTAAACATCTTAACAAATTTAGGCATTTGTGCTAGAGCTTCAACAAGGCTAAAAGTGATGGTCATTTTCGAAACTTTCTTCAAATAGTTTGACACTTGAATGTCATCCTTGGTGTGCATTTTGGCCTTGTCTAAGAGAGATGGATAAGGAATATTGGGTTTGGGTGGTGGAGGTGTAGAAGGTGAAGGTTGAGATGTTGAAGGGTTAAAGGTGGAAGGTGGGGTTGGTGGAGGATTCGTCTTGGGTACTTCTTCACGACGAGGCGGAGACGGTAATGGTGTACTAATACTAGGTGTGGGAGTAGTAGGGATAAATGGTGGTGGAGGAGGTGTAGATGGTGTAACTAGGGGTGGGATAGATGGTCCTACTACGTTAACTCCACTACGGGTAGTAATAGCACTCACATTCGCTCTCGGATTGGTGACGGTGTTTGAAGGTAGAGATCCCGAAGTAGAGGGTTGAGTGGTGGATAAGAAACTAGCCAGCATATTCTTTAAATCATTCGGTTGATTGCTGAAGGAGGATTGAATATCATTTCGAAGCTCGGATCTAATGTCATTCCCTTGCTTGGTGATATCCCCTTTCAAATTGATAATTTGGCTTTGTAGATTCTTGATTTGCTCTCCTTAGGTTCTCATTAAAGCTTCAACGTCTTGATTAATGGGTGGGGCTTGTTGAGCGGGTGGGTGATAAGGATTAGAAGCTCTAGGTGGGATTTGGTTACTTCTAGTGTAGTTGTTGTGGTTTTGGTTTTGAGGAGAAAAACCGGGTGAAAGGTAGTTGTTGGACCGGTAACTTATCAAATTTCGATCCCCTTGAGGTCGGGCTTGGTAATTTTCCAGTGAATAATTACCATAAGCCGCATACACGTTTTCCGGATTGCCTTGAGTGGAAGGACAATCAGTGTATGAGTGAGGACCACCGCATGTCTCACAAGGAATGGCTACCGCTTTAACTTGTTGTTGGTTTGAAGCGATGAGCAAGATATTTTTGTTCATTTCGGCCATCATGCGGGTGAATTCGGTCATATCGGGGTTTGCTGAAGTAGAGGAAACATTGACTCTCGGGTTGTTCCTTGAAGAAGCGGAGGAATCCCAATTTTTGTGAAGAGTAGTCATGTTCTCAATAAGCTCTCTACACTCCTCGGGTCTTCTTTTCATAAATGTGCCACCGGCGGCTGCATTAATCGTATCACGATCACGAAAAGTCAAACCGTTGTAGAAAGTATCAATCAAAGTAACGGGAAGCATGTTGTGGTTTGGACATCGATCGATCAAAACATTATATCTTTCCCAAGCATCAAAGAGAGATTCATCGGGTTCTTGCATGAAACCGCTGATTTGGTTGCGAAGGCTCGTGACCATGGATGGTGGAAAGTAGCGCGACAAAAAGCGTTGAGTCATGTCATCCCAAGTATGAATGGAATTCTTCGGGAGACGATCAAACCATTTCTCGGCGTGGTGTGATAAAGTATGTGGAAAGAGTTGAAGGCGAAGAACATCCATTGTAGCATCGGGCAACTTCATGCTTTGGGTGATGGTAATGAATTTGCGAGGTGTTTGTTGGCATCATCATCAGGCATTCCACGGAATGGATTAGTTTGCACTTGCTGGATCATGTGATGCTTCAACAAAAACTCCGGAGTCGTGATTTGCATCTGTGCAATCGGTCCTCCTCGTCCAAACATGGTGGGTTGACAAAGCTCCTCCATGGTCCGAAGATCGGGCTGTGGAAGAACATTGTTGTTGTTATTGAGGTGCGGTGGATTATTGTTGTTGTTCACACCTGCCATAACTAAATCTTCGCGAGTCTCGGGCTCTAGATAAGTTGAAGATCTAGTACGTAGACACCTGCAAAGGCAAAAGAAAAAGATACCAAACACAAAGAGAATATATATATACACTATAAAGAAAATAAAATCTTTTTGGATTTTTGAAATTTTTAAATTTTTATGGATTTTTGGAAATTTTTAATTTTTATGGGTTTTTTGAAATTTTTAAGCAAGAAAAATAACGCTCACGAATGAACGGATCCCAAAAAGCAACGTATCTCTCACAGAAAATCGTTAATCTTTACGAAAAGAGCCGGCAGCGGCGCCATTTGATACAACGGTTTTAGTCATTTTAAAAATTAAAGTTCGTTGTGGTGGTCTAATCGAATTGATTACTGGTTTAAGTGCGACTCGGTTGTCTTTTGGTGGGAAACAAAGGTTTGTCGTTGTAGTATATTTAAATTGCAAGACTTTAAACAAATGATGGTTAATTAAATCTAAACTAATTAAAACTTAAATGTGCAATATCAAAACTTTTAAAAGTAAATTAATTGAATGACTTGAAATTAAAGCGTGACAAAAATTAAATTTGACAAAGTATTAAAGTTGTAAACTTAAAAATAAAATTCAAACAAAGCAAATTATAATTCCAAACCCAAGACCATCGGAATGTCAGATCAGAAAGCTGTCACCATGCCCATCGGAATCCAGATCGGAATGTGTCTATCGGAATGTATAAAACTAGGTCTATCGGAATAAGGAAAATGCAACCTATCGGAATGTCACTGCCATCGTAATAAGCTGCCGGAATAAGTTCAGATCGGAATGTTGCTCATTAAATTTGGGCAGCACTTCGACTCAAAATACCTCAAGAGCCGTCGGAATGTGCGATCGCAATGTGCGATCGCAATGTGCGATCGCAATCCCAGATCGGAATGAGGGAGATGATACTCTATCGCAATCCGTCAGAATCCAAAACCCTTGTCCCAATTCTGTCACAATCGGAATGTGGCTAAGTGGAGCTGTCACAATGTGTAGAACCCCTTCTTTCCGATGGAGTTACAAATTCGCAATAAGCACAAGACAATAAGCTATGACTAATAAGCAGTAACCAAATAAACTAAATGAAATGAAAAAGGACGAGATAATAAGCAAAAAAGTTAAAACCTTTTCAAAATTTAAAAGACGAAACTCAATGAAATGGAATTTAAAGGTAAAACTTTTGAGAAAAACTTGAAAACAATTAAGCTAAATACCAAATAAGAAAATAAGATTGTCAAACTTATAGCTTATTTCATATGAACGCTTAAAAGGAAAAGAAAAGACAAAACTTTCAATCAAATAAGTAAAGGGATTAAGCAAAACTTACTTAATCCGAAATTTGAATAAACCAAAAAGAAGAAAAGTAGAAGGAGAATGATAAAATTAAACTTGATCAATGGTAAAATTAAGATTAAAGCAACAAAATTAAGAACACTTACTTGGAATTAAAAGGAATTAAAAGTGCAAGACAATTAAGTAAATGACATGTATTTAAATGTGCAAGTAATTAAAATGGAAGAGCTAATTGTCACACTTAGCCAACAAGAATGAAATTAACACTAATGATCTATTTATAGGGGAGGAGGAGGATTAGTGGAAGGAAGCTTCCTCCCCTCTTTCTTCTTTTTTTAATTATCATTTAATCCTCGTCTTTTAAGTTCTTCGACTTTAACGACTTTGTCTCGGGATTTCTTTAAACTCTTCTTGAAATTTCTTCATAAATAAGACTTGAGTTCTTTGGCTTTTAGTAAACTTCCGTCTTTTGACTTTTTCTTCGATAAATCTTCAGAATTGGTCTTGGACTTCCGTTCTTTTTGCACTCTTGATTTCTTGACTTCGTTTTTTTGTCTTTTTCTTTGATAAAAGCCCGTGAATGCCCGTGTTTTCTCCCCTTTTCACATTTTCGTCCTAAATCACAACAAAAACACAAACCACGCATAATTCCGACATATACGACATAAAATACACGTTTTGGCTTGGTTATTATTGTAGTTAAGTGGTAAAAAGGATGGGTGTTTACACACCTATCAGTAACAATTTAAAAGTTTCAAGTTTAATGCATGGATGAACTATGTTACAACTTCTTGTGCTATGTTTGTAACTGTGAATGTCCAGATTTTCTGTGTATAATGCTACAGTTTATAACAACTTTCAACTTATGTGAGGTTACAGTACGCCTGCGCACAACATAACAAGTAAAGGATGAACTATGTTACAATTTCTTGTGCTATGTTTGTAAATGTAAATGTCCAAATTTGTTGTGTATAATGCTACAGTTTATATCAACTTTCAACTTATGTGAGGCTACAGTAAGCCTGCACACAACATAACAAGTAAAGGATGAACCAAATACAAACATAACCATAAAAGTGACTTTACATCAACATAGTAGTTAACATAACCATACAAGTTTCATTACATAAAAGTGACATTACATGATTACTGCCAATGTGTTAACAAACATAGATAAAATTAGTTTATAGGAAAATACAGAAACACCTAAACAAATGTAAAACTCTTCAGGCCTTCGGCTTACCCTTCCCCTTCCCATTGGAACCATCATTTGCCTTCCTCTTCCCTTTTGAACCACCAGGCCTTTTCCCCATTTTTGGACAATCTGTTCCCAAGTTGTATTGTTAGAAAGTCCAAGAACGGCATTGCTAATAGGGGTAGGGCTTTTCAGAATGTTTTTTGCTACATAGTTCACATTAGGACCTCTTTTCTTTAGGGTGTCTTCATAGAACTCAAGTTCTTCATCAGCATCATCTGTATCATCAAAAGAGGAATCAGCAAATGGACTACCTTTATCTTCATCCCAAGTCTCCCAGTATTGTGAATCGGCTTTATACTCAGCAACATTAACATATCCATACCATTGTAGATGCTCCTTTGAGATATAACCAATCCTAAACATGTAAGCAACCTCAGCCGTAACAGCAAGCCTAGGCCTTTTGGCTGTTCCTGAGGGAGGAAGTGTACGGTATTTTGAAGATCCTTCACACCCCGGTTCAATCCACCCACCATCTCCACTAGGAAAAAACAGATCTCCGTCGCTAGACTCAACCAACTCAATCACTTGAACTTTTTTGGTCATTTTTTATATCTGAGATATTAATGTTAGACATAGAAGTTATTAGTCATAAAAAATGGAGGGTAATCTACCATAAACACAATTAAAGGGAGTAATAAACAAACACATTCAATCTGCACTTGATCCCTACAAGTTCTTAGTATAACTAAAAAACTACTCATTCAATGTGCAGTTGTTTACCTAAATGTGTAACTAAAAATAGCAACTATTCAAATACATAAGTAAATGGAGTGACTACATTAACCCATGTGAGTATTTAGTCTTTATTCCAAATAGCATTTCTCGGACATTTCAAGATATCAACTTTATTCCAAATAGCAACCTTATCCTGAGTATTTAATGTCTTGTTTAAGGATAGCCATAAGATGAAAGGATTTCTCGGAATATTTTGTCTGAACCACACAAGCTTATACCAAGGCAGATAAATCAGACCAAGAAATATTTACACAAGCATATACCTGCTATTTCAAAGAACCTTTGGCCAAATTTTGTGCAGGAAACCCTAAAGAAGGTAAGAATGGAAAAATCCCTTAACCTAAATGTGTAACTAAATAATTTTTCACGTACCCTTAAATCAATCAATCTGCACTAAAGATAGCAAAAACTTGTTTATCAAAATGGAGTGACTTTTTAACCCATTCAATCTGCACTAGTATACCTAAATAGGAGTTAACTGAAATTATTTCACTTTCACAAAGCCATATATCCTAACCCATATGTAACTGTTATGATTTTACTAGCAGATAACATTCTATCAAAGCACATAACATTCTATCACAGCCATATATCCTTACTGGTACAATACTTTCTATCAAACAATATGCTCTAACTCAGCATCATGGGGTTCAATTAGGGTGATTACTTTCTCCAGTTCAGAACATAAATTAGGGTTCTAATAATGAATTAGGGATCATCAATAACAAAATGATATAAACAAATGAATTACCCAAACCAGTATAAACGAATGGAGTTCTAATAATTAATAATGAACTAGTGTTCTAATAATGAATTAGTATAACATACCTTTGAGTGTACGAAAACGTTGGAAATGGTGTTCCTGGCAAAATGGAGAAGTATTTCTGGGAGAAGAAGAAGGTGTTTGGATCGTAACTGGTGATACTGGATCGTGAAGGAGATGAAATGGGGGTGTTGGTGATTGAGTAAGTGTGAAAGAAGTTCTGTTTTTGGCAATAACCGGTAACCCAATTAGTGGGCCCGGTCTAACACATAAAAAAAGTCAAAGTTTGAAATATTATTCAAATGGGTATTTTTCACATAAAATAGTAAACTGTGTATAATGGATAATCTGAGAAAGTATATTGGGTATTTTCGACATTTACCCTTTTAATGTATTAATGTATATTATTTTGAACAATTGTTATATCACTCTACAAATTCTTCTTACTAATCTTTTTATTTATTATAGGGATGCATTTGGTACAAAGTTAAAATCTACTGTGTGTTTAGATTATAATCAAGCAGTTTAGGATTGGTTCTTTGTATATCAAAGTTGATGTTTGTTTGGTTCATAAGTTTAGCAAATTATATTTGAATGTAGGTCTTGCTTTGTACTAATACGAGGACAAAATCAATTAAAAGAATATACAAAGGGGTCGTTTAGGTCACATAATGTTTTTTGAAAAAATTATAATTTTAATATGAATTGTAATTTGGTATAATTGTAATTTAATTTATAATGTGTTGTAATTGTAATTGGCAAAACTTATGAACGTGTTTGGTTTAACTTATAACGTAACCTTATCCAATTTTCTTTATGATTTGAATTTTCTTGAAAAAGTAATATTTAAAATAATAAAATAATATAGTAATTGCACAACGTAAACATGTTAAGTATAAACCAAGTGGATAGATAATGGATATGAGTTCCTCCTATTTTGTTTTTCTTCTTTGGGGAACTAAAGCTGGACGCAATTACTTGCTAAAATGGATCCAAAAGATATATATTATTCAAGACGTTTGAACGCGTGTTGCCCAGATAGTGCCTTGGCTTCCCTCAAACTTTATGTATTATTCTAATAAAGTAATGCTTATAATAATATTATTATTCGAAGTTTTCCCAAAGGTACTTCTTGTGGTCGAGATGGGCTTAGAGCTCAACATTTTTAGATGTTTTGGGAGGAGCAGCTTCTGCTGTGGCTGATGATCTTTTGGTTTCTATCACTGGTGTGGTTAATCTGTTTCTTTCTCGTAAGTGTCCTAGTCTGCTTGGTGAGTTTATTGCCAGTGCCCCTTTGACTCCGCTTGTTAAGCCTGGAGGGGGCATTCGGCCTATTGCTATTGGTACTGTGTGGAGGAGGCTTGTCTCTAAGGTTGCATCTTCTTCTGTTGGGGAATCGATGACCTCTTATCTGCATGATTTTCAGTTTGGTGTGGGGGTGCCAGGTGGGTGTGAGGCGGTTCTTCATTCTGTCAGCAGGTTTGTGGAGGAGAGAGGGGATGAGGCCAGACTTTCTATGCTTTTGGTAGATTTTCAGAATGCCTTGTTGATAGGAGCACCGTTATTCATGAAGTTCGGCTGAGGTGTCCGGCTATCTCGCCTTGGGTGGAGTTTTGCTATTCTCGGCCAGCTCGGCTTTATTATGGGGATTCTATTCTTTGGTCTTCTCAGGGGGTTCAGCAGGGTGATCCATTGGGTCCCTTATTATTCTCTCTTGCTCTACATCCACTTGTTCATGCTATTCATCAGGCGTGTGAGCTCTCCCTTCATGCATGGTACCTTGATGACGACACTATTATTGGTGATACTCTTATGGTTGCTAAGGCTTTGGATATTATTAGTGTGGAGGGACCGGCTCGTGGGCTACATCTAAACGTTGATAAGTCTGAGCTTTTCTGGCCGGTGGAGGATCCTCGGGGTTGGTAGATGGCCTCTTCCCTGCTTCTATTTCTCGTCCGAGGTCTAGTGTCAAGCTTCTTGGTGGCTCTATTAGTCGTGATTTAGGTTTTGCTGGTAATTTTGTTGCGCATCGGGTTTCTAAGGCTATTTCTTTGTTAGAGGCTATTAGGGGGCTTGGTGACCCGCAATGTGAACTTCTTCTCCTTCGTTATTGTGCTGGTGTTTCAAAGTTGGTGTATGCTTTGAGGACTTGCCCCCCTGGGTTTCTTGAGGGTGTTTTGTCACAGTTTGATCTGGCCTTACGCGCGTCTTTGGAGTTGATTGTTACGGGTTCAGGGCATGGGTTTGGTGATTTGCAGTGGCGTCTTGCTACTCTTCCTATCAGTATTGGTGGCCTAGGGGTCTTATGTGCTGAGGATGTCAGGTGCTTTGCCTTTATTGCTTCTCGTTTACAGTCTGGTGATTTGCAGGATCAGATTTTGGCGAGGTCTGGGATTGTTTCGCCGGGCCCTATTTTTCAGTCTGCTCTTGATGCTTTCTCGACCTGTTGTGGTGTCGATCCTCTCTCTGTCACCACTAGCTCTCCTGTCCCCCAGTTTATGAAGTCTTTGGCAAAGAGTTACTTTGGTTTCATTGATGGTTGTTTGACGTCGCGTTTCGGGTTGAGTCATCGTCAGGAGGCACTTCTCAGCTGTGTGCGTGCTCCTCATGCGCAAGATTACCTCTTCACTATTCCGATTGATGGGCTGGGGCAGCGGATGAACCCGAGACAGTTTCGTGCGGTATTATGTTATCGTTTGTCGATTCCTTTATTTCATGATGGTTCTTGGTGCTCGAGTTGCCATGTACATCGGATGGATCTGTGGGGTGATCATGCTATTCATTGCGCTAGTGATTTGGGGGTTAAGTTTTGGCACAATCTTGTTCGTGATGTGTTGTTTGATATTTGTTCTAAGGTTGGTGTGTCGGTGAGGAAAGAAGCTTATATGAGATTTGTTTCTGATGGTGGGCGTGATCTTTGGCCAGCAGATTTATTGCTACACAATTGGTCCCAGGGCAAAGATGCGTGTTTAGATGTTATAGGGGTTTCTCCGTTTGTAGGGGCGGGGTTGGATTCGTGGGTTCCTGGGAGTGCTTTGCAGTCGGCTGTTCAGAAGAAGAAGAGGAAGTATTCTTCTATTTGTGTTGAGCATGGTTACTCGTTTATTCCATTCGCCTTCTCGACTTTCGGGGAGTTTGAGGAGGAGGCGATGGGTACTCTCTCGCGTCTTAAGCGGTTAGCTGGTTGTCATTCTAATGACGCGAGGAGTGGTGGTTTTTTGATGTCTAGACTTCGTTTTTGTATTCAAAAAGGGGTGGGCGCGCAGCTTGTTTCGCGGCTCCCTTCCAATTCTGTGTGATTAATAAAATTGGAATTTAAAAATTAAAAAAAAATAATATAAAATAAAATAATAATAATAATAATAATAATAATAATAATAATAATAATAATAATATTGTTTTCTGTCCCAGGTCCGTGCTTAGCTTGCTCGAGGGTCTTAACAGGAGATATTTATGGGGATCATGTTGTATCTTGTGCTGGTATTGTTGGTATCAAACATCGGCATAACATTTGTAACACCCTATTTTTATAAATGGAATGTCACGCATAATTATGGCGTGTCATCAAAGCATACAAGGATAAATGTCTAAAACATTACATGACCAAAGGGATAACCGGAATGAAACATCGGTTCCCAAACATAAGCCCAAAACATAATAAAGCAAAAGAAACGAATGAAAGACTAAACAAGCACAAGTATATGAAGGCAAAAAATAAAAGAAGTCTCTAGCAGCTTCCATCCCATGCACGTCCTCCAACTGTGCGAGTCTTTCCTAGGGTACCTGCCGTTTTGGGACATGGAAAGGAAAGTAACGGCTGAGCAAAACGATCAGTGCACGGATATAGACATATTATAAATGACTAAAAGATTATAGAGACTTAATAGCAGTGGAAATGTATAAGTCCTGGAAAACCTGGAACATGTTCATAAAACTGGTTTTATAGTTTGAAAAGCCTTATGTTTATCTTATGAAAACTGTTTAACATATTTTACCATTAGCCAATATAGGTCATGAAAATCCACCGTGCATGAATACTTGGAGGGGTGACCTCATCATGCAAATTAGAGGGGTTGCCTCTAATTTAATATACTGGTTTTGGGTAGGAGGGATCAGCTCCTTGTGAAGGATGCAAGGCACACACCACATTCACACTGAGTAATCTGCTAAAAACATGTAACTAGGATGCACCCATACGCCCCACATGATAAATATAATAATATGGCCAAAAGCTGAAGGACGCCACGAGCAATCACTCCGCCGTCGTGAAGTCATAACACTAGTGCCTCTAGTGTTATAGTTATGGTACCTCCATAACTAGGTGAAACTGGTCATGCATGTATATGGCTATAGGTATTCTAAATTAAACATAAGCAAATCAAACATATAAACTGATACTACGGGAAAACAGTTGGCTGCATATGGGGAACCCTAATAAGGAAAGAATGTCCATACTGAAAGGACGGAAATCCGTACCTTATGTCCAGTGAACGAAGAAGACGAACGGAAGAGAGTCCTACTTCGGTATCACTAATGCTACATAAATACATACGTGTATAAGTATCTGCTTACTAAATACATAACTGGTTTTTTTGTCATGTCTTAGCTTGTTTTATACGTTCATGTCATGTTTTACTGTTTTAAGCTTTAAACTGTGGTTATCTTATATTCTGTCTATTCTGATTAAGTATTACTTGTATTTCATGTATTATTATACTCACTGTGAAATAATAAGTAACTTTCTAAAAATAGCAGGTTTCCTAAAATAGAAAGTTTATAAAAATAGAAAGTTACCAAAAATAGAAAGTTTCCAAAAAAATAGAATTACTGCTTAAAATAGATAAGTTTCTAAAATAGAAAGTTTCCATAATTAGATATAAGCTGGTTGAATATGCTAATTATATAAGCTTAAGTGTTTTCTGATTACTATTCTAGGTCATGTCGTTATAAAGTATAGTTTATTAATTATTACATGTAAATTAAATAACTATAGGTTAAAAGTATTTAATTAAATATAAACATGATTTAATTTAGTTAAAGCGTAAAAATACTTAGGTTAAAACATGTATTATTAATTATATTAATATAACCTAAGTCATGAGAATTAATTAATTATAGGTCATGATTTTAATAATTAATTAATTACTTAGTCTAATTTTCATGATTAAAATACTTAGGTTTAACTATGTATTAATAGTAAAATAATTAACCTAAGTCATGATAATTAATTAATTATAACTCATGGTTTAATAATTAATTAATTATTATAGTCTCAATTAAATAGATAAAAATACTTAGGTTAAATCGCGTATTATTAATTTATAATATTAAACCTAAGTCCATGTTCTAGTTAAATTAATTATATAGCATGTTAAATTAATTTAATTAATCTGGTAATAAAAAGTCACGATTTATTAGTTTAATTGTCTTGTAATTAATATACATGTTAAGCTAATTAAACGCGTAAAATAATAACCCGTACCCATGTATTAGTTTATTAAAACGCGTCGAAAACCAAACCCGTGGAGTCCCGTGAAAATCGTATTATGTTTACATATACACCAAACCAAACAGCCCCTTATTTATGCTTATTGAACCGACTGCCAAACGCACCCTTAAGTTGTTTGTAAACCCAAAACCAAACACCCTTTAACTGCCAGTTTCCCCCTGGAAGTTTTAGGTTCCCCCTGGTTGCTATAATTTCCCCACCGAGACCCGGGTGGTCTCGGTTCCCACTGCTAGCACAAACCCACCACTGGCCGCAGCCAGTGGTTCCCCCTGCCAGGCCAACGCTGCCACTGTTAAGCCAAACGCACCCCTGCTGACAGCAGGGGTTGCGGCTGAGGAAGAAAAAGGCCCACCGAGACCATGAGTGGTCTCGGTTTGTGTGTAAACTGGCAAAACGAAACCCCCTATTAATCTGACATAAATCCCAGCGTGTTTTTAACATGTTTTACTTATTGGATTCAGATTCTTGGCCAATCGAATAAAAGAAAGGAAAATAAAATAAAAAAACGTGATAGGGTTTACCTAGTTTTGTTTCTTAGGATTTAGGATACAAACGCATTCCTGTTTTCCGTAGATCAAAGGCACGACCTGTTTCTGTTTCTTGGTGATGAACCGTCGGCAGGGAGAAGCAAGAGAAGAAGGTGACGGCTTGTATTAGTTTTTAGGGTTTTATTGATTTTGTCTAAATAAAAAAAATGTACCCCGTCCCTTTTCCTCTTTTAAGCCGACCAAACAACCCCATTGGGCCTTGAGCCCAATTACCTCTTGTTTCCTTTGTCTAACAGCCCAATAAAGCCCTTATGCGTTTTTATTTAAGTCACAACTTGTTAAAAGGTATGCGTAATCGTGTTATAAAATGTCGTGGATTTCATAGTTATTATTATACGTGTTTAACGTAATATTAGTTACGTAATTACTTGTCGTGTTATTTTAAATATACACAATAATAATCGTTTAAATGTTCGTGATTACGTGTTACGTAGTTTACGTAATTTAATTAGTTGTCGGTCGTGACCTAATATATTTATTCGTGTTCGTAATAAATATATATACGTAATTAATATTAGCTCGTGATTAATTTACGTTCATGATTTCATGATCGCATGTTCATGATTAATTATTGTTTAAATAATTATTGTGTGTTCGTACGTAATAAATACTTATCGTGTTCTAACACGTACGTAATACGTAAAATTCCAACACGTGAACGTAATCATACTATAAAAGGAAAGTTTTAATCAAGTACGTACGATCTTAAGGGTACTATTCATGGTAAAAGTATGCGGGTTTTACAACTCTTCCCCCCTAAAAAGAATAATTCGTCCCTGAATTATAGATAACGTAACTAAAAGAGAAACGCGGAACGTGACATGTCTTGAAAGGACATGGAACGTGACGTGACTGAAAGGACATATCTAATTGATAAGAGAAAACGATAAAAGTCCGGAAGAACTTGTCCGTTTCCAAGTGGCTTCCCTCTTGGAACGGTTCCTTCACAAGATCATGACACAAATGATAAATCCTGGTCCTCCTGACCTTGACTTGGAATACGAAGAAATTCTTGGTTATCCACGTAAGGTAGATCCCCTAAATTTGATCGAGGAAATAAGAGTTAATGTGCAAGGGTAACCGAAACGTTATGGTGCAAAACAGTTTAACCTTACCGATAACTAGCAACGATGCGCGGGACATAAAGAAACGTAGCACGTGAAAATTTTTGAACGTTATACGTGAAAAATTTTGAACGTGATACGTGGAGATATAGTGAGTGTAGTATGAGCAAACATATCGTGATCCATGATACGTGTAACATATCTTGATCATGATATGAGGAACGTGGAATGTACATGACATGTGAAACATATCGTGAACATAGAATATAATGGCGGTAACGCCAAACGCTACAAGGTGAGACATAGTATATGTCGAGAAACGTCTATCTAAGGATAGGGAGTTATACTACACTTGGGTCTGGTCTCTCAAGTTCTTGCAAAACTTCCCAGAATGAGGAAAATGAACGTAAAATCGTAAGCCGAGATACCATAGTGTCATGAACGCGAGCGCGAAAGCAAGTCGTGGAATTAGAATGAAGACGTGAAGTAAATAAGGAGCACAATTGCGAATCTTTGTCTGACCCAATAACTGAGGGATTGCCAAGTGATCGGATGAGCCTTGGTTGGAACATGTCCGATCAATCTGTTGGTTCTGAAATCCTTGCGGATGTAAGGATTTTGCATACTTGATCAAACTGTTTGCAATAACCCAGATAGCATCATGTTTCTTCTGAGTTTGCGTTAATATGGTAACCAAAATCCATGGAGATCTTGTCCCATTTCCAATTCATAACTTCAAATGATGCAAACATCCCAGTCTGTTGGTGTCCAATCTTAGCCTGTTGTATGTCAGGTACATAGATATAGACGTAGCTGTATCCTTCTTCGTAGAAACTTGATACGTAGAAGGTTGCGAAACTCTGAGTCTCTGAATCTAGACTTCTCCTAGCGTAGGATTTTCTAGAACACCTAATGTAGTGTAGGGTTCTCTCCTTTACGCATAAGGAGATTCATGGTAAGATTAACCGTAGAAACCAATGTGATTCAGCGTGTCACTATAATCGACCAAAATTGATATTGGAAAAATTTCCAGGTAAAATTTCTCTTGTCATAGAATTTGCAACATAGAGCAGATATGGTCTCCTGTTCTTCTCTAGACTTAGAGTAATTCAGGTTATCCTCAATGAAAACGCTGATGAATTTGCTTATGAGTTCATGGAAACTCAATTTATTAAGTCCATAATGCTGTTGGAGCATTGATGAGACTAATTTAAAATCGTAAATCTAACATGACCGAGTTGTGCACGAATAGCAGTCATGGACATGTCCTGTTCTTTCACCCGTCACTATTGGCAGCATGATCATGAATCCGATCTTGTCAATACGTGGAGGAGAGTAACGGTTGTAAATGGTGATTTGTTTAAAATCAATGGTAGTCGACACATAATCTTATGTTACTGATAGGTGTGTAAACACCCATCCTTTTACCACTTAATTACAATAATAACCAAGCCAAAACGTGTATTTTATTGTCGTAAATGTCGGAATTATGCGTGGTTTGTGTTTTTGTTGTGATTTAGGACGAAAATGTGGAAAGGGGAGAAAACACGGGCATTCACGTGCTTTTATCGAAGAAAAAGACAAAAGATGAAGTCAAGAAATCAAGAGTGCAAAAAGAACGGAAGTCCAAGACCAATTCTGAAGATTTATCGAAGAAAAAGTCAAAAGACGGAAGTTTACTAAAAGCCGAAGAACTCAAGTCTAATTTATCGAAGAAATTACAAGACGAGTTTATTAATCCCGAGACAACAGTCGAAGAAATTGGAAGATTAAGGACTAATCAAGCAATTAATGAAAGAAGAAAGAGGGGAGGAAGCTTCCTTCCACTAATCACCTCCTCCCCTATAAATAGATCATTAGTGTTTTCATTTCATTTGGTTGGCTAAGTGTGACAATTAGCTCTTCCACTTTAATTTTTGCACATTTAAATACATGTCATTTACTTAATTGTCTTGCACCTTAAATTCATTTAATTCCAAGTAAGTGTTCTTCATTTTGTTGCTTTAAACTTCATTTACTTTTGATCAAGTTTCTTTTATTATTCTCTTTCTACCTTTCTCTTGTTTTTGGTTTGTTTTAAAATTCGGATTAAGCAAGAAGTTGCTTAATCTCTTTTCTTATTTTACTAAAAAATTTACCTTTTTACTTTTGACTAAGTTTTTGTATAAGAGAAGCTATAAGTTTGACAATCTTATTGGCTTGTTTCATACTTGGCTTATTTGTTTTTCTAAGTTCTCTAAAAAGTTTCATTTTTCTAAAAGTTTGCTTATTTCGTTTTCTTATTTCGTGTTTGAAAAGGCTTTAAATTTGTTGCTTATTATCTCGTCCTATTTCAATTTCATCTAAGTTTTAGAAACCAGCTAATTAGTTCTAGCTTATTTGGTTCGTGTGCTTATTGCGAATTTGTTCTCCATCGGAAAGTAAGGGACACTACATATTGCGACAACTCTACTTAGCCACATTCCGATTGTGACAGAATTGGGACAAGGGTTTTGGATTCCGACGAATTGCGATCTGGTAACATTCCCCTCATTCCGATCTGGGATTGCGATCGCACATTGCATCGCAAATTCTGACGGCTCTTGAGGTTTTCTAAGACGAAGTGCTGCCCAAATTTATTGAGCAACATTCCGATCTAGGATTGCGATCTAGGCTTTCCGATCTGAAGTATTATTGCGATAGCTTATTGTTCATTATTCCGATAGATAGCATTTTTCTACATTCCGATGGATCTGACATTCCGATGGTATGGTGACAGCATTCCGATGGGATTTGGACTTTAGAATTATATTTTGCTTTGTTTTGTTTTTAAGTTACATTTTTTAATACTTTGTCAAATTTAGTTTTCGTCACGCTTTAGTTTTAAGTCATTTAATTATTTTACTTTTAAAAGTTTTAATATTACACCCTTTACTTTTAATTAGTCTTAAATTTAATTAACCGCCTTTTACGTTTAAGTTATGCACTTTTAAATATACTACAACGACAAACCTTTGTTTCCACCAAAAGACAGCTGAGTCGCACATAGTTAACCAGTTTTCAATTCGATTAGACCGAGAACAACGAACAATAATTTTTATAACTAAAACGTTAGTTATCAAATGGCGCCGCTGCCGGCTCTTTTCGTAAAGATTAACGGTTTTCTGTGAGAGACGCGTTGCTTTTTGGGATCCGTTCATTCGTGAGCGTTATTTTCTTGCTTAAAAATCTTCAAAAAAACCATAAAAATTAAAAATTGTTAAAAATCCATAAAAATTAAAAATTTTCAAAAATCCAAAAAGATTTTATTTCTTTATAGTGTATATATATTCTCTTTGTGTTTGGTATTGTTTTCTTTTGATTTCGCAGGTGTATGCGTACTAGATCTTCTACTTATCAAGAGCCCGAGACTCCTGAAGATTTAGCTATGGCAGGTGTGAACAACAACAATAATCCACCGCACCTCAATAATAACAACAACAATGTTCTTCCACAGCCCGATCTTCGGACCATGGAGGAGCTTTGTCAACCCATAATGTTTGGACGAGGAGGACCAATTGCGCCGATGCAAATCACGGCTCCGAAGTTTTCGTTGAAGCATCACATGATCCAGCAAGTGCAAACTAACCCATTCCGTGGATTGCCTGATGATGATGCCAACAAACACCTCGACAAATTCATTACCATCACCAAAAGCATGAAGTTGCCCGGTGCCACAATGGATGTTCTTCGCCTTCAACTCTTCCCACATACTTTATCACACCACGCCGAGAAATGGTTTGATCGTCTCCCGAAGAATTCCATTCATACTTGTGATGACATGACTCAACGCTTTTTGTCGCGCTACTTTCCACCATCCATGGTCACGAGCCTTCGAAATCAAATCAGCGGTTTCATGCAAGAACCCAATGAATCTCTCTTTGATGCTTGGGAAAGATATAATGTTTTGATCGATCGTTGTCCAAACCACAACATGCTCCATGTGACCTTAATTGATACTTTCTACAACGGTTTGACTTTTTGTTATCGTGATACGATTTATGCAGCCGCCGGTGGCATATTTATGAAAAGAAGACCCGAGGAGTGTAGAGAGCTTATTGAGAAGATGACTACTCATCACAAAAACTGGGATTCCACCGCTTCTTCAAGGAACAACCCGAGAGTCAATGTTTCTTCTACTTCAGCAAACCCTGATATGACCGAATTCACCCGCATGATGGCCGAAATGAACAAAAATATCTTGCTCATCGCTTCAAACCAACAACAAGTCAAAGCGGTAGCCAATCCTTGTGAGACATGCGGCGGTCCTCACTCATACACTGATTGTCCTTCTACTCAAGGAAATCCGGAAAACGTGTATGCGGCTTATGATAATTATTCACCGGAAAATTACCAAGCCCGACCTCAAGGGGATCGAAATTTGCTAAGTTACCGGTCCAACAACTACCTTTCACCCGGTTTTTCTCCTCAAAACCAAAACCCCAACAAAAATTACAATAGAAGAAACCAAATCCCACCTCGAGCTTCTAATCCTTATCACCCACCCGCTCACCAATCCCCACCCATAAATCAAGATGTTGAAGCCTTAATGAGAACCCAAGGTGAGAAAATTAAGAATCTGCAGAGCCAAATTATCAATTTGAAAGGGGATATCACTAAGCAAGGGAATGACATTAGATCCGAGCTTCGAAATGATATTCAATCCTCCTTCAGCAATCAAACGAATGATTTGAAGAATATGCTGGCTAGTTTCTTACCAACCACTCAACCTTCTACTTCGAGTTCTCTACCTTCAAACACCGTCACCAATCCGCGAGCGAATGTGAGTGCTATTACTACCCGTAGTGGAGTTACTTTAGTAGGACCACCTATCCCGCCCCCATCATCTACACCTCCTCACCACCATTTATCCCTACTCCTCCCACACCTAGTATTAGTACACCATTACCGTCTCCGCCTCGTCATGACGAAGTACCTAAGAAGAACCCTTCAACATCTCAAACTTCACCTGTTACACCTCCACCACCCAACCCCAGCATTCCTTACCCTTCTTGACTCAACAAGGCTCGAATTTTGATAAAGAATGACATGCAAGTCGCTAACTTTTTGGAAAAGATTGCCGGCATGAAAATCACCTTTACCCTTGTTGAAGCTCTTGCTCAAATGCCACAATTTGTCAAGATGTTTAAGGAATTTCTCAATAAGAAGGAGAAGATGGTCGAGTTTGTTAATACTCGCTTGAATGAAAATTGCTTTGCAATCCTTCTTAAAGAACTTCCGGAAAAACTTGGAGATCCCGGTCGTTTTGTGCTACCTTGTACTTTTAACCAAACCGACAAATTTACTGCCTTAGCCGATCTCGGGGCAAGTATAAATTTGATGCCTTTAAGTGTTTGGAAAAATTTATCATTGCCCGACCTTACACCCACCAAAATGACTCTTGAGCTAGCCGATCGCACTCTCGCTTACCCCGTTGGTATTGCCGAAGATGTGTTCATTAAAGTTGGCACATTCACTTTCCCGGTCGACTTTGTCGTTGTTGATTATGAAATGGACCCTCGTATTCTGTTAATACTTGGACGCCCATTTTTGAGAACCGGTAGAGCTTTAATAGATGTGGATAAATGTGAGCTCATCTTAAGAGTCGGGGATGATGCACAAGTTTTTGAAATGGGGAAGCTTACAAGCAAATCCTATGGAAGAGAATCAGCGAATATGATTAATGTGCTTGATGATTTTGTCGTCTACAACAATCCTCTATTTGATTCGTGCAATGATAATCCACTGTTTCAAGAGGATGTGGATGATTCTCTCTCCAATTTGGAACCTTCTCCCACATATGATTCTCCACCGATCTATGATGCTTATGATGATGATTATAGCTCAGATGGGGATGATTATGATGATTTTACTTCCGAGTATCCCGACATGCCCACCTATGATGATTTTGATGAGGCCGATACTCTTTCGAGTGATTCTTCACATGATGAAGATCCTCCTCCTACCATGCTTAATCCTACTTTGGATGACTACTCATTTAAGGAAGACTTTTCTAATTTTCTTAATACATACTTCCCTCATGAGAGTGATGCTCCTCCTTTAGACTTTGATGATTATGGTTTTGATCCTACTTCGGACTTGAAGAAAATTCTTTCAAAGGAGAAGCAACCGGACGACACCAACATCCGCAGCACGTATGTTTTGACACCTCTTTGTCCACCTTCTGAGGACGAGGTTGTGCCTTTTCTTCGCGGATCATCTTCAAATTCTGCTGAGCCTGAGTGCTATTTTCCCCTAAAGGAAAAGTTGTTCGACCCCGGTATCGATATTCTTCAGCCATCTCAGTATCCATCTAATGAAATAAAAGGAAACAAATTTCGAACTTATGAAGATATGCTTGCACCTCATCACCCTTGCTTCCACCGTGCTCCATCTTTGCTTAAGGGAACCTTGCCTACTCTTCTTTGGCTTGCCTTGTTCGTCTTAAGCTTGTGCTATTTGATGGACGAAAACTATGTATTTGATCCCGATGGATATGTTTCATGCTTCTTCCTATGATAATCAAGGTCGAGTCAGGCTCATGACTCGGTGAACAAAAATCAAGCGCTTCTTGGGAGGCAACCCATGTATCTATCTTTTAGCTATCTTTATCCTAAGTGTAGGGGGGACCCGTTGGTGTTTGCTATTTCCTCTCTTCTCATATTCAGGGATTCGAGCGCTCAATGATCCACTTTTGATGATTTTTGACGACCCGTGATTCCGTGTTTCCGTCTTCACGGTTCTATCCTAAACTCTTTTCGATTCACTATTTTATATTTCTCAATATTTAAATAGGAATCTCGTTAGTTGTCTTTTCCTTATCAAGGTTTAAACAAAGTGCACAATGTCCTAAGTGTAGGGGAGTTTACTCCCACATGCTTAAACATTGAGAACAATGTTTATATCAAGTGTAGGGGGGCCTTCTATCGAAGTTCAGTGGTCTTTTCCATGTATTTGTCCTCATTTTAACCGGAAAATCAATTTTTCGACATTTTTCAAAATTTTTGATCTATTTTGGCCTATTAGTTTTTCCCTTTGTATAGTTATTTTCTTTCTTTACTAGAATAAATTTTGAATAAAGTGGTTTTAATTTTCAAACGTTGTGAATCTTTTGACTCAACCCGAGTTTACTTATCTAAGTTTACTCTAGCTAGTATCCTTAACGTGTTTAAGTCAAGTTTTGCTAGGCTTTTATACAGGGAGCTTTAAAACGCGAAATCTTAACTCTCACGGGTTAAGAAAAAAAACTTTTCGCAAGTTCCTATAATTGATCCTAGAGAGTCGTTTATCAAGGGAACTTTAAAATGCGATTTCTAAACTTGAAAAAGTCTAAAAATTTGCAAGATCCTATAGATGACTCGAAAACCTAAAACTTTGATTTAATAGGCTAAGCATCCACGAGTCTCATTCCTTGAGATTTTAAATTGTGGAGAACGAGAGATGATAGAGTCAATTATAATTTTGGTATTCTTTCGTGAATTTATGTGAGTTAATTATAAGCCTATTCTCCCATCGCTTGCTAATAAATTTATCTGTAATAAATAAGGTTGTACGATTTGAAAAGATACTTAGCTTCTAGCCCAAGATCGTTTAAAAGTTGCTCGGTATGGATTAGAGTTCATAGCCAAGGCATAATGATATGAGTTAAATTACTCATATCATTTGTATCTAGAAACGAACAATATTTGCACAAAATCAATAGAAAATGCCTTGTATATGCTTGTTTTGTGTTTCATGTGTGTAGGTACGAAAGATCGCGAAAATCGGCAAAAACTGACACGAGATTGAAGAAAAGATCGAGAAGCCACAAATCAAGTCCGTTTTTAGTGGATTTAACTGAATAAAGTATATTGGGCCTTGGTGGGTCCCACAAATGCTTAATGGGCCTTACAGCCCATTTATGGAATTATAAAGTTTACTGTTGGAAAAGTACACCAAGAGCCCATTAATAATTAAGAGACGGATGAAATAAAACTTTGGGCCCAAGCCCAAAGTCTCATTAACTGGCTATGTATGGAAGAAAGGCTCGTTGGGTTAATAACAGTTATAAAGAAAATAAACGTCCTATTCGTTTATATCCAGTCAACCACTCACACCAACCTACACGTTTTTTATTCCCCACTTTCCCACAAACAAATAAAATAATCCTCATTATTATCTATGTTCCTTCTCTCCAACTTTTTCACCCCCAACCCTAAAAAAACCTGTAAAATTACTGTTCCTATCAAAACCCTAATAATTAATTTACCCTAGTTAATTTGGGGCTTTTGGCACACGTATGATTCAAGCATGGGGGAATTAAATCCCCCAAGTTTTCGGAAGGCAAGAGTGGACGAAACAGGGGTACGTGGCAACCGTCTACTGGATGAAACACCTCACCATTCCCCAATCTCCAATAATAAGAGGACACCTCAGCATCCAAGAAGCACAACTAGCACAACTAGCACAAACGGATGCCACGTTGGCGATCCGTGTGCTAGTTGTGTATTTACAGCCCTACGATGATAACAAGAAAGAGAGAGAAGATCAAGATACCCTTTGAAGGGCCAAGATGAGTTATCAGCCTCAACAACAACCTCACCCCAACCCCCTGGTTTAGCTAAAAATACCCCTCTTTTCATTGTATTATTCATCCCATTTTTTACTTTCTAGTTATAATGTCAAAATAGATTTAGAAATAATTGTATTTTATTTTTAAAAGTATTGTAATCATTTTTCCAGTGATTAATAAAAGTTGAGTTTGGGAAATCTGTCTTATTTACTGTCAAAATTTATTATTATTATTATTTCTATAATCTGTTTGAAATTATATGAAAATTATTTAATCAAGCTAAGAAATAGCTTGTATTAAATGATTTAAAGTAATATTTGGGAATGATTTATCCCAACTGGATAAATTAAAGTTCGTTACTGTTACTGGATCGAATATTATGATGGTGAATCGTTATGTTTGATGGTTGTGTTGTTGGTTCGTGATGGTGGTTCGTTTAGGTTAATCAGGTCAGCTCAGCGTTGCACCACTCTCAAAGGCTAACTACACAAGGTTTCAACCTTCTTTACTTATTTCTTAATATTTTTATTAATTGTTTAATCTGTTTAAATGGTTTAATTTGTTGTTAGTTAGATTGATTAGGAAGTTTTGAGTATGTTAGGTTGTATATGTTGTTTCGTGAATGTTAATGAATCTGCGTTGATCTTTGAGTATGTAAGTCTGATTTAGTAATCTGTTATTTGAAGATTTTATCTGCTTTATGTTATTGTATGCTGAATGTTGAAATTAGAAGTGAAAAAACTGAGAATCTGATTATAATGGCTTTTAACTGAGTTTGGGTGAATAAATTGATGAACCTGCGGTTACCTGTTTAATTTAGGACTGGTATTAGTTGATTTAAGATAATGAATTATTACATGCTAGTATGCTAGAATGCTATTTCCAGTTCATGGTAATCTGTTAAGTTGTGTATTGAATTTCAATAGCTAGAATTATGGCTTTGTTTTGATGGATATTTCTGTAATTGAACCTTGCTGATATGAAGTTTTAGATTGCTGATATTTTGTGTTTGTTAGAATTTTTATGCTCAGGTTTATTTAAGTCATTGACTGTTGATATTATGTTTTAGCTGAATTTATATGTTACTGTGATGTGAGTTGTGAGTTTTTTTTAGAATGCTTGTTTTACTCGTTATCTTTATCATCTGCTTGTTGCTATTAATCGTTGGAAGCATCCTCTTATTGAGGGTGTTTGGGGCTGATAAAAATAAAATAAAATAAAAATAAAATCAAAACTTTGTCCACAGCAGGTCTCGAACTCGAGACCTGCACCTCATCAGGCCTACGCCTCTACCATCTGAGCTAGACCCACGTTTTAGTTTAAGTTCCTTTTAAGTATTAAATAAAGTGTTAATTGTTTTTACTGTCAGCTTTAATTTAAACATTTGTCCTACTTGATTAAATTTAAATGTTTTAAATTAATAAAAAGTAATTAGTTTTTGATTTAGTAGTTAATAAAAAAACACTTTTATTAATTTTAAAAGTTTTATTAGTTTTTTTTTTGAATAATTAGATTTTTTAGATTTTAATAAAGTTAGTTTTTAAATAAATTCTATTTGATTTAATTTTAGAAGTAATAATGTTTTTAATAGATTTAAAAATAGTGTAATAGTTATTTTATTTTAAATAGATTAATTTTTATAGTATTTTAAATAGTTTAAATTTTAATAAGTTTTAATTTTTAAGTAATTGTTTTAGCTTTATTTAATTTTTGGGATTACGATTTATGCACTTTAGGATAAAATTAGGATTTAAAATTGGTAGATTTTAATTTTAGTTTAAAAACCGAAAACCTATTTAAATCGATTGTCCAATTCAAAACAAAAACGTCTCAAATTTATAAGATCTTCGCGTACAACGAACTTGGTTCATCACGTGTTTAATTGAATTCGTCTTTGGTAATTTTAGACTATTACTTTTTTCTAAAGGTAATTTTCTAATTTACCCTATAATGTATCTTAATTATCACATATACATTCCACTCTACATCAAAAATTTTGGCGCCGCTGCCGGGGATCTTGTGTACGATTCGTTTTTGTTGAGATTTGTTGATCGTTGATTTAAAGACCCTTTCCGTCCTCGGAAGGTTTTGTTATTTTTCTATTATATAGTACGTATCGTTTTTCTCGTTTTTTGTGATTAATATATTGTATTACGTAGAACAATAAATTTACATACTTTTCAAATAAGGCCTTAGTTGGAATTTCATCACCTAGCTATTGTAGTCGAATCCAAAACAAAAATAAAAGGCAAAATAGATAAATACTAATAAGAAGTTTGAACTCGATTTATACAAACTATAAGGTGGGTATAAGGCGACATGCTATAAAAGGCCGTCTATGGAAAAAGGTTTTTAAGTGCTTTGTGCCACCTCGTTTCCCCGCTTGCTTGTGCGTATATTGAGAGGGACGACCTATTATTGGTTTGCCAACTCAAGTAGTAATAAATCTTATTTTTGTAGTTTACTTATTGAACCTCGAGACGTTTAGGTTTTCACCTATCGTTTCAAAGTCGACCGAGGGTAATTTACTTCCATAGTAGTTATCCTTATTCCTTGTTTTTATCGATCATTTTTTATTGAGCAATACCAAATAAAATACCAAAAATAATCTTCTTCTTGTCTAAATTCTTTTCTTCAATCCTCTAAATTCTCGTCTTTGTTGTGTATGCAATTACGTTCTTCTCGACTTGTGATTGATTTTAATAGGCTTGAAAATATTCCTCGTAGAAATAGAAATCGTCAACAACGAATAGTGGAACCCGAGCTTCCACCTATTGTTGTAGAGATGGCCGATAACCGAACAATGGAGGAATTGCTCTGTGCACCCACCGAAGGGTATGGGGAAGCAATCGCTGTGCCGGCTATTTTGGCGGATCATTATGAGATTAAGACGGGTCTTTTATCGCTCATTCGTGCCGACCAATTTCGTGGCAATGAGACCGATAACCCGCACTCTCACATTCGGAATTTTCTTCGAATTACCTCGACTCTCAAGTTTAGAGATGTGCCGAATGACGCGATTAAGCTCATGCTTTTTCCGTACTCGCTCGAGGGTAATGCTAAGATTTGGTATGAGAAAGAACCACCGGGTTCGATCTTAACATAGGATGATTTAGTGTCTAAGTTCATGAATTATTTCTTTCCACCATCTAAGACAACACACTTTAAGAACGAGATCACTAGATTTGAACAAAAAGTGCATGAATCGTTTGGGGTTGCTTGGGAGAGATTTAAAGATTTGTTGAAACAATGTCCACACCACGGTTTCTCGGAATTGCATCAAATAAATACTTTTTATAATGGGCTTAATATGATTGAACAAGATTCGTTAAATGCCGCCGCGGGTGGTAATCTTTTAAGAAAAACTCCGAGAGACGCGTGGTGCATAATTGAGAATAAGTCTAGAGCACAATATTCACGAAACACACCGAGTGTTTCCAATGTGAATTCATCTAATATCGAGATTGCTAGATTGGACTCTAAGATTGATAATGGATTTGCGACTTTGTTGAATGAGATTAGGAAGAATCCTCATGGATCCATTAATATGGTTGAGAATGTTTGTGTATCATGTGGTGGAGCACATCCTAATTATGCTTGTTCGACCACGGGGTTTGATCAAGCTAGTGCTTTTGCCGCGACGGGAACTTATGGCTCCAACGGTCAAGTTCCTCGTCAAAATCATGTTGCTCCACCGGGTTTTCCACCGGTTCAAAATAGGTACAACAATGGAAACAATGGGAATAATTTTAAACGTGGTAACCAAGGGAATTATAATCAAGGAAATGGGTTTAATGCTAATCAAAACAATCAAGGTTTTTAAAGCAATAACCAAAATGATTTGTCAAGCTACATTAAAACGAATGAGGCAAATTTGAAAGCTTTTCAAAATAATCTTCAAGGACAAATGGCAACTTTGAAAAATGAGTTTCAAAATACGATTAAAGGGCAAAATAATAAGATTTAGCTTAATCAACAAAGGCTAGAGCAAAACCAAAACCGTTTTGAGCAAAGATTAAAGCAAAGTCATAATCGTATGCAACAAAGTTTGGAACAAGGTCAAAATAAATTGCTTTCGATGTTTGAGGGATTTATGTCTAAACCATCAACTTCTTTGGGTTGCTTACCTAGTACACCATTCCAAACCCGAAGGGAGAGCTTAAGGCCATAATCGTTTATGATGATTGTGATAATTTAGATGAAGTTGAAGTGATTGAGTTTAATCCTCCACCTAAGGAAACTTTTCTTGATGTCACCAAGGCTACTTTGAATGTGATTAGTACCTCGGTTTTCTTTGATTTCTTTCCAGAGAAGTATAAAGATCCGGGTCAATTCTTGATACCTTGTGTTTTCAATGAGCTTGGGGTTTGCAAAGGCCTAGCCGATCTAGGAGCTAGCATTAACTTAATGCCCCTAGCCATTTGGAAAACTATTGACTATGCACCACTTAGTACCACTCGAATGATCATTGAGCTTGCTAATGGTACTACAACTCAACCGGTTGGTATAGCAGAAAATGTCATTGTTAAAGTGGGAAAGTTTTTGTACTTAGCCGATTTTGCTATAGTTGATTATGAGACCAATCCTCGTGTGCCTATTATTTTAGGACGTCCATTTTTGTGCACGGCTCAAGTTCAAGTTGATATGAGGAAAGAGGAAATTAAATTGTTTTATGGGGATAAAAGCATTATTTTCAAACCGGAAAAGATTCCAAGATTTGCTTCTAAGAAAGTTGAAAGTGTAAAACTTATTAAAACAATTGAAAGTAATAAGAAAGCTCTTGGATAAAGGTGTTTTTCCAATTTTGGAAACTCCATTTTGTGAAAATGAACAGTTAAATTCAAATGAAGAAGCTTGCTTTGTTGAATCATGTTGTAATCTTTCCTTATCTCCATTCACTCCACACGAGGATGATAGTTCTAAGATTGAAAAACAAATTGATGATTACTTAAGTGAGCCATTTGATGCTAGTGAGTTTAATAGTGAGAATTTTGATCCCGAGAGTGATATTGCTTTAATTGAACAATCTTTGAAAATGGACTCATTTTCACTCTCTTCGAAGGATCAATTTGATGTTCCTAAGGCACAATCTTCCATTAAAGAGCCTTTGATTACTAACTTCACACCGAGTGAGGTTAGTGACTATTCATGTGATAAGTTCATCGATGAACTATTTGCTATCATTGATCCACTTCCACGGGGAAGTGAAGACGTTTCCGATCTCGAGATCGAGCGTGATTCTCGTGTTTTACCTACCATTCTCGAGGAATTCTCCGATGAATTTCCTTCTAATGAGAATGATGATATTGTATCCGAGTGTGATACACTTGATACTTTGTCGGATATTTCTTGTGATGACGATAATGACGAAACTTTTGTGACTTACTCAAATCCTCTCTTTGAAGCTTCAATGAACAATAATCCATTGTTTCAAGAGGATTTAGAGAGCATCATAACTCCTACATCTCACAACCTTTGTGATGATGATCTTCTCTTTAAGGAGGTTGATGAGTTTCTTTATATAGACATTCCTTCGGAATTTGAGGAAGAGTCTAATGACGGTGATGAAGATTCTTGGTTTGATCACCCGATTTATGATGATGACAATGTTGACCCGGAGGGAGAAATTTCTTTTGCTCCAATTATCCTTCCCACTCGCTTTGATCTTAATGTGCCGGTTTTTCATGCGACTCATTTTGAGTACCATGACCCCTTTGTTCACATTCATAAGAGTGACAAGGTCGACAAAGTCATGCAAATTGAAACCACTATGGTTGAGACTTTTATTCCACCATTACCATGTGCTTCATATGATTTAGGATTAGCATGGGGGGACGACACCGTGTTGTCTATTCCTTTCTCCACCGAGGACGAGGTATTCGACCCCGGAATCGTTGATTTAGGGAAATCTCGGCCTTTCACCGATGCAATAAGTGAAAGACTTTTTAATCATCTTGGTGCGAGTTTATCTCGGGGAGCATGCTACATCCATTTAGTAATTTGTGACTACCATCTCTTGTTAGAGATTTGTGTTGGAGTTTTATCCTTTCGTTTGTCATCCGACAATGAGGATGTAATCTTTGACCCCGTCATCGCGCTTTATGATGGAATTTATTCCAATATGCCGGTTTTCACCACTTTCCCTAAGGACCAATGAATGCGGGGATCGAGTCGAGCTCATGACTCGGTTAACAAAAACGAGGTGCCTTGTGGGGGAGTCCCATACATTCTATCTTCTTTCTATTTTCTAACACTAATAAGGCTTGATCTTTCAAGCTCGTGCTCGTGTTTTGTTGTGTTGTGAATCTTAGGTATGACCCTTATTTTTAAAGACTCTCGTGTTTGGTTTTTGCCGGTCCACTTGATCTTCCATTCTTTGAATGCCAAAAAGGGGCACACTCTCTATCCCTTGATTTTTATCGACTAGCGTTTTATCTTGAGGCATAATTAATAAACGGCTTATAGATTTGCGTGCTCTTTCCATGCAAGGAATTTGCATTAGACTCTTCGTGGTTTAGCAAGGGGGTGTTACTCTTGAGCTAAGAAACATTGAGGACAATGTTTGGTTTTAGCATGGGGGAGTCAATCGATATAATCGCTTGCTATTGCTTTTGTCGTGTCTAAACGTAACTGTTTTTCTCATTTTTCAATAAAATTTTAAAATTTTAGTGTTATTTTTAAGTTTTAATAAATAAAATAAGTGCTTTTGACACGAATGTAGGCTTTCCGTTGGTGAAAATAAAAATAGTTTTTGACTCGACTCGGTTTTTAACCTTAGCTTTTCCTTAACGTATTTGAATTAAGTTTTGCTAGGATTTTATATAGGGAGCTTTAAAATACGAAAGTCTTAATTCATACGAGTTAAGAACAAGAACTTTTCGCAAGTTCCTATAATTGATCCTAGAAAGTCGTTTATCAAGGGAACTTTAAAACGCAAATTCTAAAACTTGAAAAAGTATAAGAAGATGCAAGATCCTATAGATGACTTGAAAACCCAAAACTTTGATTTAATAGGCTAAGTATCCATTGATTTCACATTTTTGAAATTTTACAATATGGAGAACAAGAGATGATAGAGTTCAATCATAAGTTTCTAAGATTAATTCTTCTTTGTGCAAGTATTTTTGTGTTTGATTTAATCTCCTCGTATTTACTTTCCACACTTGAATAATTATTGCTTAATAAATGAAGTTTTTAGCGGTTTAGGCTTGATATATTAACTCGTAACTCCTTCTTTTTCTTCCCTTGTAATTAAAGTGAGAACACATTAAGGGTGTCAGCGTCATGGACTTTTGATCATGGGATTGCGGAAATTTGGCTTACTATAAATATCATATTAATAAAGAAGAATAAATAAAAACATGTTCTCTAGGAGCCTTCGGGTGGGAGTCATGTATCACTAACCTTGTCATTAGAGCCTTACGGTATATGGCGAGGGGATGTGTTGAATAAAAAATTGCTTCATCATCATGAGCCATAAGGTGGGATGGTGATGTCAATTCCCTTATTTTTGTCCAAGGAGCCTTCGGGTGTGGATTTTAAATAAGGAGCATAATTGCATCTTAAAGAGCCAAAAGGTGTTATGATGTTATTGTTGCTAACTCCATTAATAAGGTCATAATTGACTTTGGAGGTTTTTTATTTTTGCTTTTAAGTAGCCATATTAGCCAAATTTCGGGTCCGGGATTTATCCTTCAAATCGTGTTAAGTTATCCTTGATGTGGGCTTTCTTTAGTGACAACGGTTTTTGAAGTCGAGGTTAGGTTTTGAGTGTTGAGTTTACACCGTTCTTGCCTTCATTTTTGGACTAATAAATATCAAATAAAGTCAAATGAGCCTTTGGGTGAATGACAAATAAAATCTAGAGATACAATTAGGAATAATAGGAGAGAGTTTAACACAAATTACTTGTATGAGTTGTTTTAATTTTGGGGCTTATGATTGACAATGATCTTGTTTTTGCACTTGGCATGGAAAAGTGAAAAGTCGGGGACGATGAATCTATTTGAGTTTTATGATCCTAAAAGTTATTTTTCAAATAATGAAAGCAATACATTATGTCTTTGCAAAATAAAGTTTCAAAAGTTGAATAATGGTGTAGATAGTGTTTTATTTTATCATTGCGTGAGGACACGGCAATTGCTTAGCAAGGGGGAATTTGATATGAGTTAAATTACTCATATCATTTGTATCTGGAAACGAACAATATTTGCACAAAATCAATAGAAAATGCCTTGTATATGCTTGTTTTGTGTTTCATGTGTGTAGGTACCAAAGATCGCGAAAATCGGCAAAAACCGACACGAGATTGAAGAAAAGATCGAGAAGCCACAAATCAAGTCTGTTTTTAGTGGATTTAACTGAATAAAGTATATTGGGCCTTGGTGGGTCCCACAAATGCTTAATGGGCCTTACAGCCCATTTATGGAATTATAAAGTTTACTGTTGGAAAAGTACACCAAGAGCCCATTAATAATTAAGAGACGGATGAAATAAAACTTTGGGCCCAAGCCCAAACTCTCATTAACTAGCTATGTATGGAAGAAAGGCTCGTTGGGTTAATAACAGTTATAAAGAAAATAAACGTCCCATTCGTTTATATCCAGTCAACCACTCACACCAACCTACACGTTTTTTATTCCCCACTTTCCCACACACAAATAAAATAACCCTCGTTATTATCTATGTTCCTTCTCTCCCACTTTTTCACCCCCAACCCTAAAAGAACCTGTAAAAAGACTGTTCCTATCAAAACCCTAATAATTAATTTACCCAAGTTAATTTGGGGCTTTTTGGCACACGTATGATTCAAGCATGGGGGAATTAAATCCCCCAAGTTTTCGGAAGGCAAGAGTGGACGAAAAGGGGTACGTGGCAACCGTCTACTGGATGAAACACCTCACCATTCCCCAATCTCCAATAATAATAGGACAACTCAGCATCCAAGAAGCACAACTAGCACAAACGGATGCCACGTTGGCGATCCGTATGCTAGTTGTGTATTTACAGCCCTACGATGATAACAAGAAAGAGAGAGAAGATCAAGATACCCTTTGATGGGCCAAGATGAGTTATCAGCCTCAACAACAACCTCACCCCAACCCCCTGGTTTAGCTATAAATACCCCTCTTTTCATTGTATTATTCATCCTATTTTTAGTTTCTAGTTATAATGTCAAAATAGATTTAGGAATAATTGTATTTTATTTTTAAAAGTATTGTAATCATTTTTCCAGTGATTAATAAAAGTTGAGTTTGGGAAATCTGTCTTATTTACTGTCAAAATTTATTATTATTGTTATTTCTATAATCTGTTTGAAATTTATGAAAGTTATTTAATCAAGCTAAGAAATAGCTTGTATTAAATGATTTAAAGTAATATTTGGGAATGATTTATCCCAATTGGATAAATTAAAGTTTGTTACTGTTACTGGATCGAATATTATGGTGGTGATTCGTTATGTTTGATGGTTATGTTGTTGGTTCGTGATGGTGGTTCGGTTAGGTTAATCAGGTCAGCTCAGCGCTGCACCACTTCTCAAAGGCTAACTACACAAGGTTTCAACCTTCTTTACTTATTTCTTAATATTTTTATTAATTTTTTAATCTGTTTAAATGGTTTAATTTGTTGTTAGTTAGATTGATTAGGAAGTTTTGAGTATGTTAGGTTGTATATGCTGTTTCGTGAATGTTAATGAATCTGCGTTGATCTTTGAGTATGTAAGTCTGATTTAGTAATCTGTTTTATTTGAAGATTTTATCTACTTTACGTTATTGTATGTTGAATGTTTAAATTAGAAGTGAAAAAGCTGAGAAGCTGATTATAATGGCTTTTAACTGAGTTTGGGTGAATAAATTGATGAACCTGCGGTTACCTGTTTAATTTAGGACTGGTATTAGCTGATTTAAGACAATGAATTATTACATGCTAGTATGCTAGTATGCTAGAATGCTATTTCCAGTTCATGGTAATCTGTTAAGCTGTGTATTGAATTTCAATAGCTAGAATTATGGCTTTGTTTTGATGGATATTTCTGTAATTGAACCTTGCTGATATGAAGTTTTAGATTGCTGATATTTTGTGTTTGTTAGAATTTTTATGCTCAGGTTTATTTAAGTCATTGACTGTTGATATTATGTTTTAGCTGAATTTATATGTTATTGTGATGTGAGTTGTGAGTTTTTTTTAGAATGCCTGTTTTACTCGTTATCTTTATCATCTGCTTGTTGCTATTAATCGTTGGAAGCATCCTCTTATTGAGGGTGTTTGGGGCTGATAAAAATAAAATAAAATAAAAATAACATCAAAACTTTGTCCACAGCAGGTCTCGAACTCGAGACCTGCACCTCATCAGGCCTACGCCTCTACCGTCTGAGCTAGACCCACATTTTAGTTTAAGTTCCTTTTAAGTATTAAATAAAGTGTTAATTGTTTTTACTGTGAGCTTTAATTTAAACATTTGTCCTACTTGATTAAATTTAAATGTTTTAAATTAATAAAAAGTAATAGTTTTTGATTTAGTAGTTAATAAAAAAAACGATTTTATTAATTTTAAAAGTTTTATTAGTTTTTTTTGAATAATTAGATTTTTTAGATTTTAATAAAGTTAGTTTTTAAATAAATTCTATTTGATTTAATTTTAGAAGTAATAATGTTTTTAATAGATTTAAAAATAGTGTAAAAGTTATTTTATTTTAAATACATTAATTTTTATAATATTTTAAATAGTTTAAATTTTAATAAGTTTTCATTTTTAAGTAACTGTTTTTAGCTTTATTTAAATTTTGGGATTACGATTCATGCACTTTAGGATAAAATTAGGATTTAAAATTGGTAGATTTTAATTTTAGTTTAAAAACCGAAAACCTATTCAAATCGATTGTCCAATTCAAAACAAAAACGTCTCAAATTCATAAGATCTCCATGTACAACGAACTTGGTTCATCACGTGTTTAATTGAATTCGACTTTGGTAATTTTAGACTATTACTTTTTCCTAAAGGTAATTTTTTAATTTAGCCTATAACGTATCTTAATTATCACATATACATTCCACTCTACATCACATAACTTATTGAAGCGGGATGCGAAGATTGGCGAGTCCAAAAAGATCCTAACAAGGCATGAGGGCTATATTTTGTTGCTAAAGATCCAAAAGTGATGTGAAGAATCATTTATCGAAAATCAATATGAAGGATCGAGACACACGACGAAAAGCAAAAACTCCCCAAAAGATCATGGAGAAGTCTATCCAAGAAGGCCCTAACAAGGTATGAGGATAAATAGATCCAAGTCCAAAAAGGAGGCGGATCGTTGTATATCAAAGTCCAAAATAAAGATTGGAGAAAAATGAAGAAGTCGTGGTCCAAGTATGAAGAATCTCTCAAAACTTCAAGTGAAGAAATTCCTATAATGAGAGAAGACCATTATTTCATGAACGTCTCTCAAGATTTGAAGTATGAAGTCGCTGCCAAATATCGGTCCGAGAAAGGTCTCAAATCGCGAAGCGAGTTATGCCAAGATATGAACTTTATGAGGTCCCGAGAAGCAGTTTTAAAAGATTTTGTCCTTTAGCTAACTATTGATTAAATCGTCCCACTTTATTTTCAGCCTAAATAACTATCGAAATAAGTCAATAATGCATCCTCGTGATCATTCAAGACAATAATTAAATATAAGAGATACACCTAGGAATAAGGGAGTCTAAGTAAATAATTGGCCCACATGAGTTCGTGTTAGTTTGCTAACTTATAATAACAATGATCTCGTTTTTAAGCTTGGTTTGGAGAAGGTGAAAACTTGAGGATGATGATCATTCATGACATTTCCAAAACCCTAAGGTATGTCTTTGATTTCTTTACTTACTTTCTTCCTTTGAATGTTTATAATTTTCTATCTCTTTAATAAAGGCCAATGTGGATTGATTGTGATGAAAAATGTAATCTTGCTTTGTAACTAATGCATTGCATGAGGACATTACAATGGTCAAGTGTAGGGGATTTGATAGGTGTGTAAACACCCATCCTTTTACCACTTAATTACAATAATAACCAAGCCACTACGTGTATTTTATTGTCGTAAATGTCGGAATTATGCGTGGTTTGTGTTTTTGTTGTGATTTAGGACGAAAATGTGGAAAGGGGAGAAAACACGGGCATTCACGGGCTTTTATCGAAGAAAAAGACAAAAGATGAAGTCAAGAAATCAAGAGTGCAAAAAGAACGGAAGTCCAAGACCAATTCTGAAGATTTATCGAAGAAAAAGTCAAAAGACGGAAGTTTACTAAAAGCCGAAGAACTCAAGTCTAATTTATCGAAGAAATTACAAGACTAGTTTATTAATCCCGAGACAAAAGTCGAAGAAATTGGAAGATTAAGGACTAATCAAGCAATTAAAGAAAGAAGAAAGAGGGGAGGAAGCTTCCTTCCACTAATCACCTCCTCCCCTATAAATAGATCATTAGTGTTTTCATTTAATTTGGTTGGCTAAGTGTGACAATTAGCTCTTCCACTTTAATTTTTGCACATTTAAATACATGTCATTTACTTAATTGTCTTGCACCTTAAATTCATTTAATTCCAAGTAAGTGTTCTTCATTTTGTTGCTTTAATCTTTATTTACTTTTGATCAAGTTTCTTTTATCATTCTCTTTCTACCTTTCTCTTGTTTTTGGTTTGTTTTAAAATTCGGATTAAGCAAGAAGTTGCTTAATCTCTTTTCTTATTTTACTAAAAAATTTACCTTTTTACTTTTGACTAAGTTTTTGTATAAGAGAAGCTATAAGTTTGACAATCTTATTGGCTTGTTTCATACTTGGCTTATTTGTTTTTCTAAATTCTCTAAAAAGTTTCATTTTTCTAAAAGTTTGCTTATTTTGTTTTCTTATTTCGTGTTTGAAAAGGCTTTAAATTTGTTGCTTTTTATCTCGTCCTATTTCAATTTCATCTAAGTTTTAGAAATCAGATTATTAGTTCTAGCTTATTTGGTTCGTGTGCTTATTGCGAATTTGTTCTCCATCGGAAAGTAAGGGACACTACATATTGCGACAGCTCTACTTAGCCACATTCCGATTGTGACAGAATTGGGACAAGGGTTTTGGATTCCGACGAATTGCGATCTGGTAACATTCCCCTCATTCCGATCTGGGATTGCGATCGCACATTGTGATCGCACAGTACGACGGCTCTTGAGGTTTTCTAAGACGAAGTGCTGCCCAAATTTATTGAGCAACATTCCGATCTAGGATTGCGATCTAGGCTTTCCGATCTGAAGTATTATTGCGATAGCTTATTGTTCATTATTCTGATAGATAGCATTTTTCTACATTCCGATTGATCTGACATTCCGATGGTATGGTGACAGCATTCCGATGGGATTTGGACTTTAGAATTATATTTTGCTTTGTTTTGTTTTTAAGTTACATTTTTTAATACTTTGTCAAGTTTAGTTTTCGACACGCTTTAGTTTTAAGTCATTTAATTAATTTACTTTTAAAAGTTTTAATATTGCACCCTTTACTTTTAATTAGTCTTAGATTTAATTAACCGCCTTTTACGTTTAAGTTATGCACTTTTAAATATACTACAACGACAAACCTTTGTTTCCACCAAAAGACAGCCGAGTCGCACATAGTTAACCAGTTTTCAATTCGATTAGACCGAGAACAACGAACTTTTAATTTTCATACAGGCAAAAGCCTTGTATCAGTTACCGTCCTTCTCCTTGAAGGTTCTTCTGGAGTGTAAGGGGCAATTTTGGAATAATCTGTTGGTTATGCGTAAAAGGACTTCAGTAGTCGTGTCTTACTGACAGCTAGAAAATTTTATCAATCATGGCTAACAAAGCACGTGCTTGGAAAGCATAGATAATTTGTACAGATTTTCCTGATGGAAATCAAGCTGAATGTATTCAGGAGCCTGAACATTACTGTACATAATTATGAATCGTAGCATGGTGTGCTGTTCATAGTCCATAATTAGGATAAAATTCATCTCGTGTCTGTCCAAGGAAATGCGTTCGTAGTTTGGATCTCATCATTAAGCTGAAGGAAAACCTTCGTATACGCGGGAATACGAAAGGCGTCCTTCATGGTCATGAATATATGAAATATGGTGAAAGAAATGAAATTGACATCGGCAACGTGACAGTTCTCACTGATGTGCCGGTAATGGTATTGAAATTCTTGTGGCCTGATTAATGCATGGCACAACAAAATGGATATACCCTGGGAGGGTACCCTGAATTTCTAAGAAATGTTCCATAATTGGACGTGAGTCATGTGTCTTGACTCGTGTCTTGGAAATATAAGTATGACATATGTCATGATTGGTGTCTTGAATTGTGTCTTCGGAAAGTATACATGAGACATGTGTCTTGACTGATGTCTTGACATGTGTCTCGAGATGTGAAACAAATAGAACCATGATATTAGGTTATTATGCCAGAATTGGCGGATCGGTTGAACTACTGATCATTTGTATGTCTGATCACGTCCGCGGCCGGAGCCTCAGTTGCGATTTCTGGGATAGTTATTGTCATAGTAGTGGTTACTATCGTCCTGTCTGTCAGTTGCATGACGGTCATTCTCATGACCATGATTCATGTAACTATTCAGCTAAGTGGCCAGTTGGTACCGGTTTGCACTCATATCGCTGAAATGACAGCCGAATGACGTGTGACATGTAACTAAGAATTAGGGACAATGATTGATGGAAATCGTCTGATGGTGAAGCATCTTCTCGTCCGACCGCTTTGATCTAACGCCTTTGTCTTCGTCTTGTAATATCTCCAGGTTGTGAACAACATCAGCATCCAGTAGCGTCTCCAAACATCAGCAGCATCAACCTTAGTAACGTCTCCAAGCTATGAGCGGCATCAACAATCTTGTAGAATATCAGCAAGTGGACCTATGCCTGAGATGATTCAGAATCGACTAGCAAATACTCATGAAGTATTGCAAGTGAAATACACGTGGATTTAGGTACGTGTAATACACATGGAACACGGTACATGGAGTACACATTGAATGCACATGAAATGATGTATGGGGTCGATCATTTGTCATGATTTAAGGAAAGTATACCGATTAAACGGTTAGTAAAACCATCATGATAACCTGGCAATGCCAGTATATACCTCATTCTGTTTGCATAGAGAAACGTTAAAGTGTGGTTACACAAAATTCAAGATGATTTGCCTGACAGCATGATCAATGAAAACCAACCATTACTATCGTGAAAACAGGATTCAATGAAATCCCACAATGCCTTGCATGAAAACATAAATAACAAAAGAGGCGTAAGACGTAATCAACATGAAGACGGAATTATCATGAAGAAACATGAACAATTCAACATGAAGGAGTGTATAACATAATCAGCATGAACTGAAGTTAACCATGACAGTATGAAAACATACTTGACATAAAAACATATTATCTTATGAGGGGACATGAAAAAAAAATTATGCCAATAAATCATGAGAAAAATTTTATGCATGAAAAACAGTGCATGAATGCGTAATGTAGTTTATAAAAACCTTTATATGTGCGAGGGGACGCCTATGGGTCGGTCCCAAAACAAAAGACACGTCGAGGGGACGCCTATGGGTCGGTCCCAAAGTTAAAAGTTTCGATAAAAGCACATGCGACTAAATAGGGCCAGTCCTGTACCAACCATTACTTAGTCATAATCCCTGCAACAATGATACATGAAACATAAATAAATGAAACTCATCTGTCAAAACTTATCAGAAAAAATTTTATGTGACTAATTATGAACTACTGGGGTTCAGTCCACATAGCCACAGTTCACGAGGAACATTATGCACGAAACAATGACGCATAACTAAATATGAATGACGGTTGTCCATCCATATTAGTAAAACAATATCGATGAAAATATCAAGATTAAAACCTCAAGGTGCTGAAAACATCATGGTTAAAGCAACAATGCGCTGAAAACATCAATACGTAGAATAACAAACGTTGGCTTAGGAAGCTCCTGGTGACTACCCACTAGTCACAGGTCGAGTTTTAGAGCCTACAGGTCGAAGCCTTGTCTCTGATACCATAATTGTAACACCCTATTTTGATAAATGGAATGTCACGCGTAATTATGGCGTGTCATCAAAGCATACAAGGATAAATGTATAAAACATTACATGACCAAAGGGATAACCGGAATCAAACATCGGTTCCTAAACATAAGCCCAAAACATAATAAAGCAAAAGAAACGAATGAAAGACTAAACAAGCACAAGTATATGAAGGAAAAAGGAAAAGAAGTCTCTAGCAGCTTCCATCCCATGCACGTCCTCCAACTGCTCGAGTCTTTCCTAGGGTACCTGTCGTTTTGGGACATGGAAAGGAAATTAACGGCTGAGCAAAACGCTCAGTGCACGGATATAGACATAGTATAAATGACTAAAACATAATAGAGACTTAATAGCAGCGGAAATGTATAAGTCCTGGAAAACCTGGAACATGTTCATAAAACTGGTTTTATAGTTTGAAAAGCCTTATGTTTATCTTAGGAAAACTGTTTAACATATTTTACCATTAGCCAATATAGGTCATGAAAATCCACCGTGCATGAATACTTGGAGGGGTGACCTCATCATGCAAATTAGAGGGGCTGTCTCTAATTTAATATACTGGTTTTGGGTAGGAGGGATCAGCTCCTTGTGAAGGATGCAAGGCACACACCACATTCACACTGAGTAATCTGCTGAAAACATGTAACTAGGATGCACCCATACGCCCCACATGATAAATATAATAATATGGCCAAAAGCTGAAGGGACGCCACGAGCAATCACTCCGCCGTGGTGAAGTCATAACACCAGTGCCTCTAGTGTTATGGTTATGGTACCTCCATAACTAGGTGAAACTGGTCATGCATGTATATGGCTATAGGTATTCTAAATTAAACATAAGCAAATCAAACATATAAACTGATACTACGGGAAAACAGTTGGTTGCATACGGGGAACCCTAATAAGGAAAGAATGTCCATACTGAAAGGACGGGAATCCGTACCTTATGTCCAGTGAACGGAGAAGACGAACAGAAGAGAGTCCTACTTCGGTATCACTAATGCTACATAAATACATACGTGTATAAGTATCTGCTTACTAAATACGTAACTGGTTTTTATGTCATGTCTTAGCTTGTTTTATACGTTCATGTCATGTTTTACTGTTTTAAGCTTTAAACTGTGGTTATCTTATATTATGTCTATTCTGATTAAGTATTACTTGTATTTCATGCATTATTATACTCACTGTAAAATAATAAGTAACTTTCTAAAAATAGCAGGTTTCCTAAAATAGAAAGTTTCCAAAATAGAAAGTTACCAAAAATAGAAAGTTTCCAAAAAAATAGAATTACTGCTTAAAGTAGATAAGTTTCTAAAATAGAAAGTTTCCATAATTAGATATAAGCTGGTTGAATAAGCTAATTATATAAGCTTAAGTGTTTTCTGATTATTATTCTAGGTCATGTCGTTATAAAGTATAGTTTATTAATTATTACATGTAAATTAAATAACTATAGGTTAAAAGTATTTAATTAAATATAAGCATGATTTAATTAAATTAAAGCGTATAAAATACTTAGGTTAAAACATGTATTTTTAATTATATTAATATAACCTAAGTCATGAGAATTAATTAATTATAGGTCATGATTTTAATAATTAATTAATTACTTAGTCTAATTTTCATGATTAAAATACTTAGGTTTAACTATGTATTAATAGTAAAATAATTAACCTAAGTCATGATAATTAATTAACAATAAGTCATGGTTTAATAACTAATTAATTACTATAGTCTCAATTAAATAATTAAAAATACTTAGGTTAAATCGTGTATTATTAATTTATAATATTAAACCTAAGTCCATGTTCTAATTAAATTAATTATATAGCATGTTAAATTAATTTAATTAATCTGGTAATATAAAGTCACGATTTATTAGTTTAATTATCTTGTAATTAATATACATGTCAAGCTAATTAAATGCGTAAAATAATAACCCGTACCCATGTATTAGTTTATTAAAACGCGTCGAAAACCGAACCCGTGGAGTCCCGTGAAAATTTATGTTTACATATACACCAAACCAAACAGCCCCTTAATTATGCTTATTAAACCGACTGCCAAACGCACCCTTAAGTTGTTTGTAAACCCAAAACCAAACACCCTTTAACTGCCAGTTTCCCCCTGGCAGTTCTGGGTTCTTCTGCTTGCTATAATTTCCCCACCGAGACCCGGGTGGTCTCGGTTCCCACTGCTAGCACAAACCCACCACTGGTCGCAGCCAGTGGTTCCCCCTGCCAAGCCAACGCTGCCACTGTTAAGCCAAACGCACCCCTGCTAACAGCAGGGGTTGCGGCTGAGGAAGAAAAAGGCCCACCGAGACCATGAGTGGTCTCGGTTTGTGTGCAAACTGGCCAAACGAAACCCCCTATTAATCTGACATCAATCCCAACGTGTTTTTAACATGTTTTACTTATTGGATTCAGATTCTTGGCCAATCGAATAAAAGAAAGGAAAATAAAATAAAAAAATGTGATAGGGTTTACCTAGTTTTGTTTCTTAGGATTTGGGATACAAACGTATTCCTGTTTTCCGTAGATCAAAGGCACGACCTGTTTCTGTTTCTTGGTGATGAACCGTCGGCAGGGAGAAGCAAGAGAAGAAGGTGACGGCTTGTATTAGTTTTTAGGGTTTTACTGATTTTGTCTAAATAAAAAAAATGTACCCCGTCCCTTTTCCTCTTTTAAGCCGACCAAACAACCCCATTGGGCCTTGAGCCCAATTACCTCTTGTTTCCTTTGTCTAACAGCCCAATAAAGCCCTTATGCGTTTTTATTTAATCCGCGACTTGTTAAAAGGTACGCGTAATCGTGTTATAAAATGTCGTGGATTTTATAGTTATTATTATACGTGTTTAACGTAATATTAATTACGTAATTACTTGTCGTGTTATTTTAAATATACGCAATAATAATAATCGTTTAAATGTTCGTGATTACGTGTTACGTAGTTTACGTAATTTAATTAGTTGTCGGTCGTGACCTAATATATTTATTCGTGTTCGTAATAAATATATATACGTAATTAATATTAGCTCGTGATTAATTTACGTTCATGATTTCATGATCGCATGTTCGTGATTAATTATTGTTTAAATAATTATTGTGTGTTCGTACGTAATAAATACTTATCGTGTTCTAACACGTACGTAATACGTAAAATTCCAACACGTGAACGTAATCATACTATAAAAGGAAAGTTTTAATCTAGTACGTACGATCTTAAGGGTACTATTCATGATAAAAGTATGCGGGTTTTACAACATTGTTCGTGATACCCTTGTCGACATCTGTTTTCTATCAGGGATTTCTGTTGGTAACGAAGTTGATATTGAGCTCAGTGGTGAGAGGGAAAAACTATTACGTCCAGCTGATGTGTTGCTCTACTCATGGACTGGAGGGCTTGATGTATGTGTGGATCTGACGGGTTCATCTCCTTTGACGCGAACTGGGATGCTCGATTTTGTACCGGGACGTGCGGTGATTGAGGCTGCACAACGTAAACGCGTCAAGTATGAAGCTAAATGTGCAGATATTGGATACGGATTTCTCCCATTCTCTTTCTCTTCTTTTGGAGAACTTGAGACATATGCATAACTTACTAAATCGGATCCGAAGATTCTCCATGACTCAAGATATTGGTGCACGCGTTGCTCTTCACATTTTTAATAGGATAGGATTTGTTATATCTAGAGGAGGTGGGGCCAGATAGTATCTCGGCTTCCCACTAATTTATTGTAAATCCTATTATCTTAATAAAGTGATGTTTATAAAATAATAATAACAATAATAATAATAATAATAATAATAATAATAATAATAATAATAATAATTATGGGATTTGTTTCTGATGGTGGGCGTGATCTTCGGCCAGCAGATTTATTGCTACACAATTGGTCCCAGGGCAAAGATGCGTGTTTAGATGTTACAGGGGTTTCTCCGTTTGCAGGGGCGGGGTTGGATTCGTGGGTTCCTGGGAGTGCTTTGCAGTCGGCTGTTCAGAAGAAGAAGAGGAAGTATTCTTCTATTTGTGCTGAGCATGGTTACTCGTTTATTCCATTCGCCTTCTCGACTTTCGGGGAGTTTGAGGAGGAGGCGATGGGTACTCTCTCGCGTCTTAAGCGGTTAGCTGGTTGTCATTCTAATGACGCGAGGAGTGGTGGTTTTTTGATGTCTAGACTTAGTTTTTGTATTCAAAAAGGGGTGGGCGCGCAGCTTGTTTCGCGGCCCCCTTCCAATTTTGTGTGATTAATAAAATTGGAATTTTGATAAAAAAATAATAATAATAATAATAATAATAATAATAATATTATATTTTTAATAGGATTAGTTTTACTATCGCTAAAGGAGTGGGATCGCAAATTGTATCTCGGCTTTCCACTAACCTTTTGTAAATACTATTTTTTTCAATAAAGTGACGTTTGAATAAAAAATATAATAATAATAATAATAATAATAATAATAATAATAATAATAATAATAATAATAATAATAATAATTATATTAAAAAAAAGTAATAATAATAACATAAAATAAACTAATGATAATAAAAGAAATTCTGATGGATCTTCTTGTCCGAGTTGTCACGTGCATCGGATGGACCAGTGGGGTGACCATGCTGTTCACTGTTCTAGTGAGGTGGGTGTAAGTTTCGGCATAATCTGGTGCGCGATATGTTGTTTGATATCTGTTCTAGAGTTGGTGTTTCTGTACGGAAAGAGGCCCCTTTGGGATTTCTTTCAGCTGATGGACGATACCTTCGTCCAGAGGATTTATTGTTGCATAATTGGTCCCAAGGAAAGACGCTTGCTTGGATGTTACGGGTGTCTCTCCGTTTGCTGGTGCGTGTTTGGATTCGTAGGTCCCCGTGATTGCTTTACGGACTGCTGCTCAGAAGAAAAGGAGGAAGTATTCTTCTATTTGTGCCGAGCAAGGTTATTCGTTCATCCCTTTTGCCTTTTCTACTTTTGGGGAGCTTGATGAGGAAGCCTTGGTTACTCTTTCGCGTCTCAAGCGCTTATCTGTTTGTCATTCTAATGATGTTAGGAGTGGCTCTTTTCTATTTTCTAAACTTGGTTTCTGTATTCAAAAGGAGGTGGGAGCGCAGCTTGTTTCGTGGTTCCCTTTCAATTTTGTGTGATTAATAAATAAAAGTAAAATAAAATAAAATAATAATAATAATAATAATAACATAAAAATATTAAATAATAAATATTAATAAGAAATAATATTAAATAATGATATTAATAATAATAAATAAATATAATAAAAAATAAAAATAATAAAAAATAAAAATAATAATAATAACATAAAATAAACTAATGATAATAAAATTAATAATAAATATTATTAATATTAAATAATTAGATGATAATAATAGATAATAAATTATAATAATAATTTATATACAATTTTATTAAATATTTTTTTGTATTAATATTATTATATTAATACATTTATAATATAATTATAGTTATTTTTTAATATAATATTTTAAACATTTTAATACTTTATTATTGATTATTATTTATTTTTTAATAATGATAATTTTTATAATAACTATTTTATTGACAGTAATACTTTCAATATTTTATTAATATAATATTTTTCCTTAATAATTAGTGATAATAATTTTTTATTTTTTTAACAATAATATTTTATAAAAAAACTATTTTATTGATAAAAAAATAATTTTTTTAATCATATATACAGTTACAAATTATTTTATAAATATTAATATTTTTTTTACTATATTATTAGTAATAATAACTTGACTGACCTTTTTATAAATAATAATTTTTAATAATAATAATAATAATAAATTATTATTATTATTATTTTATTTTTATTATAAACATTACTTTATTAAAATAATAGAATTTACAAAAAAGCTAGTGAAAAACCGAGAGACAATATGAGCCCTCACTCCTTAGCTATAGGCCTATAGCCAAACTAATCTTATTAAAAATATAAGCAGCAACACGAGCTCTAATGTTATGAGTCATAAAGAAATATCAGATCGTTTCATTGAGGCAACTGCATCCTTCTCTAATTCCCCAAGAAAAAAATGAAAAGAACATTAAAGTATACATATATTGAATTACAACGTAATTCATAACTTTTCATCTAACTTTTTATGTATGTTTAATTCCCTCAATTAATTTAATTTTAATGTATGAATTACCATTAGCTAGTAAACCAAATGGTAATTGTAATGTAATTTAAACTTCAATTTAGTTCATCATTCAAACCAAACATGATTGAAATGTTATTCAAATTACAATTACAATGAATTGTCGTGAATTACAACGAACCAAACGCTCTCAAAGAAAGCATAAATAAATGGTTCAAAACAAGTCAGTCAAAGATGAGTAAAACTCGGAGACTTGCTGAGGAATTCTGAAAACCCATATTAAACAAACATTTTCACTTTGAGTCCATTCTTACGGACAAAAAGACGTTTGGTGTGAGACCTAATGGCTAGAGTTCGTTTGGTATGTGTGGGGTGGAAGGGTTTAGGCTAAAAGATTGTCAAATTTGTTTGTTTAGTGAGTTTCTTTGGATTCACGCGTTTGTATTATATTTTAAATTTGTGGGTTTTTAAAATGTAACCTAGTTAAGAGCGGAGGGAGTCATCACTTCAAGTGAGTGTGTTTTGGGTACCACGTCAGCGAAACCCACTCACTCACTCACATGGAAAAATCAGGAGAGTCATCACTCCAAGTGATTCCCTTTTGTGGGTCCCACCCTTTTTTTATTTCTCACATTTTCAAATTAAATTAATTCATTTCATAAATAAAAATAAATATTACAATCCTAAAAAAATAGAAAAATACAACTTCGAATAAAAAAAAAACGAAAAAATTACGAAAAAAACTACTAGTTGGAGGAGTCTTCGGAATCTTCAACGTCGCGGTATTGATTGGTATTCGGCATTTTTGCGCGTTGACGAGCCTTGATTTCTTCTTCGGGAGTCATCAGACCATGGGTAGGAAATCCGGGGAATTGTGGATTGGACATAGTTCCGTCACCGCCACCCATGTTGGATTGAAGGAGGTGGGTGAATCCGAACCAATTTTCGTCGGCCATTGTGTTTGTGTTTGTGAATGAGAGAATGATAAATGAGAGAATGATTTGTGTGTGTGTAAAAAATGATATAAGAAATGTAGTATATATAGAGATTAAAATTGAATTTTTTTTATTTTTTTAATAATATAGCCGTTGGGAATTTAATTTAAATATTTTTTTTTAAACTATCCGTTAGGCATTAAAAACAAAAAAAAACATTTTTTTTCTCAAATATAACGGCTACTAGCTGTTTGTTTTAAAAAGAAATCAAAAAAAATATTTTTTTTAAAAACCCCAATCACGCCGAGTGGGTTACGTCACGCCAGCCACCCACGCCGTGAAATTTTTTGGTTCGGGGAATCATCACAGCCACCGGCCGTGGGTTTGACACCCAACAGTGCCACCACTCCCTGACCTCTAAGCAAATTTTGTGAGTCCCAAATAGTTCTCCACCACTCTTTGTAGTCATTGTTTGTTTCATGTGTATTTTTTTATTCAAAAACAAGATACATCCTTTTAATAAATTTATAAATTATATATATTTTTTAAATAATAATTAATTTTGTTTCTTTTTTTTTTTCAACCTAATCTAAAATCTAAACTCAATTTCAATCCTACTTACAAACAAAACGGATCCTTATCCTTTAGCAATAAATTAGCTTATTTTGTCTTCGTATGTTTTATGTTTAATGAGTATTGTGTATTTTTAAAATAAAGTTGATTTGCGAAATCAGATATGATTTTTTTAAATAGTTAAAAGTATAACGAAGTATACATTTAATAAAAGATAAAATTATTATCGTGATGATGTATTTTTTTATCATTTGATAATGTTGGAAAATGTTTTACAAAATATGTTTTTTAATACTTTAATACTTTAAACATAATTTTATATATGTATATGTTATATATATTCTTAGTACTTAGTAGCTTTGCGTTTTCCTCGAAGAGAGTTTCGTAACGAGCTAAAGTATGTCAAATATGGAGTTAATATGAATGAGATATCGTGTCTCAAAGTGAGTCACGTAAAACACAAACTTTAGAAAAATGTTTGCCCCACATCGCCAAAAACATGAAATGAAATCATGTTTATAAAGAAATCTTGGTTTCTACCCATCAATATTCATTTGTGGGTTTTAATTCCCACACCTACGCGCGCGCGGAGGGTGTGCAGAAAGTAAGATTTCTAGGCAAAAACGGGTCCGAAGCTACTGAATTTGTGCATGAGCGCGCGACCTACGGACACGAATGCAGCTCCGAAATTCGTCTGAGTGCAGACAGACTTCGGTATCTTTTTTGCTGCGAATTCGGATTTTTCTAGAAAATTATGTACATCTATTTAAGGAATAGATTTAGACTTTCTTATTAAGTCATGACATAATATTCTTGTGTATGTAAAATATATGCAAATCGTGTTTATATTTAACAGATTTGTATGTCAGATTATTTTAGGAGCATATATTTTGTCTTGGTGACCAAGAAATGAATTGGCTATAAAATAAACCATTCTCATTCAGTTTTCATCATCAGAAAAATGAAGCTTTTTCTAACTCCATTACCAGACAGTTTCCAGCAGCTCGTCGATCAGAAACACGCAAGGCTTCCGTGATCTTTCAGACAAGTTTGTTAGTCCGACTGTACAACAGCTTTGGACGTTGTACCCTGGGAAGCAGACGGTGAATCTATTTTAAGGGAAGCGTGTTAAATAGTGGTGGATCCAGGATTTTTAGTTATATGTGGCACAAAAAATTTCAAATTTTATGTTGCTCAAAATCAATACTAAGCTGCTCAATTTGAATATCACATTGTAATTTTATAAAAAGAAAATAAACTTTGAATACCTTAAAATCAAGTAATTGCACTGTTATTCAAATAGGCCAACCAAAAATATTTATTTTTCACCTCAAAGTATAGTCACAAAAAAAAAGATTCGTGAAAGAAAACGGTTTTTAGTTTGCAGACTACTATGTTATAATATAATGTAGAAAAACAACCATATTAAGCATGTCGAAGATTTTATAAAAAAAAATAACGCGTTAAATTATCATGAAAATTCTTATTCAAATTATTGTGAAATATTTTATTACTTTAATTGGGTAATTTTTTAATTAAGTGGTAAAAAGTGGCTTAAATACTCCGCTATGTAAAACATGTTTGCACCTATGTGGTGTGGTGGTGGCTGTATGTCAAAGGTAAATTGTTGGAATAAAAGTATAATATTTATAAACTAAAGGGGTAAAAAAGGTATAATATACATTGCAGGGGTCAAAAGGGAAGATAACTTAAAGACATCACAGTTATCTTCTTCTTCTTCTTCCTCCGTTACATATCCTCCATGTCTGTTATGAATCATCTTCCTGGCATGCTAAAAAAATTGTTTTTTCATACAAACGGTTAATGCTCAACGAGATTTTTTATGTGTGGCACGTGTCACACGTGGCCAAGTACTAGATCCTCCCCTGGTGTTAAACACGTGCCTCGTCTTACCATTTACTGCTTTCTTTTATTGTTAATTACTTTCTGTCATTTAAGTTCTGTCAATTTAATTTCTGTTATTATATTGTAAATTCAATTTTATATAATAAAAGTGTATACCGTTTCCTACAATCTTAAAACAGATTATGTTTAACAGAATTAAAACCTTTTATTAAATCGGATTAACATCTTTAACAGATTTTTATAAACTGTTTTCTGTCGAAACCAAGATTGAGTTTCATTAGAAATCAGTTTTAAACTTACAGATTTTAATTAACAGTTAACGTTTTTTTAGCAGTTGTTCCAATCAGTTTATTGAAACCAAGATTGTGTTTCTGTTAAACTAATACATTTGATAATTGCATCTGATTCATTGAAACCAAGATTGAGTTTCTTTGAAGTAGATCCACTATAAGTATATAGAGATCACGACTGAATTTTTTATATACAGATTTATAACAGTTTTCTAACTGTTTGTGTTTTGATCTTGTTTGATCTTTTAGAATGTCTACCAGCACTCCTGAAACTCCTGCAACTACTACTGTGAATGTAACTGGTGCGCCAGTTACCCACACAGTTGCTAATCATGCTGAAAAACCAGAAAAATTCAATGGGTAGAATTTTAAGAGGTGGCAGCAGAAGATGTTCTTCTATCTCACTACTTTGAACCTTGCGAAGTTCTTAAAGGAGATTGTAACTCAGGTGGAACCTCCTAAAGAAGGTGTACCCGCTAATCAACAAGCCGTGCAAGCTGTTGAAGCATGGAAACATTCAGACTTCTTGTGTCACAACTATATTCTGAATGGTTTGGTGGACTCTTTGTATAATGTGTATTGCAAGACTACGACAGCCAAAGAATTATGGGAGTCTTTGGAAGGCAAGTACAAAACTGAGGATGCTGGTACAAAGAAGTTTGTGGTAGCTCGTTTCTGGATTACAAGATGGTTGATTCAAATAGTGTGATAACTCAGGTTCAAGATCTGCAGGTTTTGCTACGCGACATTCATGTTGAGGGTATGACTTTGAGTGAAACTTTCAAGTTGCTTCTATCATTGAAAAGTTACCTCCAAGTTGGGTAGAATTTAAAAACTACTTGAAGCATAGGCGAAAGGAGATGACTGTTGAAGACTTGGTTGTTCGTATTCGTATTGAAGAGGACAACAAGCTGGCTAAGAAAAACACTTATACACCTGATTCTACCAAGGCAAATATGGTTGAGCATGGTTCGTCTTCTTCATTATCTAAAGGCAAGAGCTTTGGCAAAGGGAAGAATGACAAGAAGAGCAAATGGAAGTCTGAGTACCTTTCTCCTAAAGCTAGAATTGCGAAGCAGAAGTTTCAAGGAAATTGCTTCAACTGTGACAAGCCAGGTCATCGTACTGCTAATTGCAAAGCGCCAAAGCGGGTGACTCCACGCAAGGCTAATATGGTGAATGATAATGTGGACATGATTGCTATGGTGTCTGATGTCGTTACCATGATCTATGAAGTTAACCTTGTAGGTTCTAATAATAATGATTGGTGGGTTGATACTAGGGCAACTCGTCATGTGTGTGCTGACAAGAGTATGTTTCACTCTTTCAGAGCGGTTGACAATGGAGAGAAGCTGTACATGGGCAACTCTGCAACTACTGATATCAAGGGCGAAAGAGATGTTATTTTGAAGATGACATCCGAGAAAGAGCTCAAGTTGACTAAAGTCTTGTATGTTCTGGAGATTCGCACGAATCTTGTGTCCGGATGGATTTTGAATAAGTTTGGTTTTCGTCTTTTTTTTAGTCTTATTAAGGTTGTACTTTCTAAGAATCAAATGTATGTTAGTAAGGGGTATGCCCTGAATAGTATGTTTAAGCTCAATGTAATAGTTGTTAAGAATGCTATCAATAAAATGAATTATTCTGCTTACTTGATTGAGTCTTCTAATGTGTGGCATGGCCGTCTTGGACATGTTAATTTTAATTCAATGCGTCGTTTGATTAAATTTAATGGCATACCAAATTTTCATATTGATACAAATTATAAGTGTGAAACTTGTGTCGAAGCCAAACTTACAAGATCAACTTTCAAATCGGTTGAACGAAAAACCGAACCAATTGATATGATACACACAGACATAAGTGATTTGAAATCACTACCCACAAAATGTGGCAATAAGTACTTCATCACGTTTATTGATGATTGCACAAATTACGGCTACGTTTACTTGTTGAAAAGTAAAGATGAAGCTATAGACAAGTTTGTTCTATACAAAACCGAATTTTAGAATCAACTTGGTAGGAAAATCAAGGTTGTACGAAGTGATAGAGGAGGTGAATATGTGTCTCCTTTTGCTGATCTATGTGCGAAACATGGAATTAGACACGAGTTTACTACTCCTTATTCACCTCAGCAAAACGGTATTGCCGAAAGGAAGAACCGTACCTTGAAAGAAATGGTTAATGCTATGTTGTTAAGTTTTGGTTTGAGCCGGGACATGTGGGTGAAGCCATTCTAACGGCTACTTATCTTTTAAAAAAGATACCTCGTAAGGATAAAGAGGAAACCCCATATGAACTATGGATGGGAAGAAAACCATCATACCAGTACTTACGAGTGTTGGGGTGTCTAGCCAAGGTAGCTGTGCCGACACCTATGGCCCAAATGATTGGAGCTAAATCTGTGGATTCTATATTTATTAGATATGCTAAGAATAGCAGTGCGTATCGTTTCATTGTACATGATTCCAAAAATCCAGATATACACAAGAACACAGTTATGGAATCAAGGAATGCGTCCTTATTTGAAAACATATTTCCTTGTTTAAAGAAGGAAAATGAAAGCACATCTATAATAGATGATGCAGTTGTCCAATATAAGAGACAACGAGATGATAATGATCCACAAGATGAGAGACAAGATCAACCCGAGGAAGAAGAGGTTGAACCTAGAAGAAGCAAACGGGCGAGAACCGAGAAATAATTTGGACTCGATTTTGTCTCTTTTATGGTAGAAAATGAACCCACTTCATATCAAGAAGCTGTAAATTCCTCGGAAGGGTCTCGATGGAAAGAAGCGATTAACAGTGAAATAGATTCTATTTTACAAAATTATACTTGGGAGCTCGTGGATTTACCTCCTTGTTATAAACCACTAGCTTATAAATGGATCTTCAAGAAGAAGATGAAAGCTGATGGAACCATTGACAAGTACAAAGCAATATTGGTAATCAAAGGATTTAGACAACGCGAAGGTGTAGATTACTTTGATACTTATTCACATGTTACGCGAATAACTTCTATTAGAATGATTATTTCCATTGTCGCATTAAGAAATTTAGAAGTTCACCAAATGGATGTGAAAACGGCTTTTCTAAATGGAGATTTAGAAGAAGAAATATACATGAACCAACTTGAGTCTTTTATGGCTCCTGGATAAGAGAGCAAAGTTTGTAGGCTTGTTAAGTCATTGTATGGCTTAAAGTAAGCTCCTAAACAATGGCATCAAAAGTTTGATCAAGCCATGTTAGAGAGCGGATTCAAAATTAATGAATGCGACAAGTGTGTTTATGTCAAAGACACAAATAGTGGATATGTAATCTTGTGTCTTTATGTCGATGATATGCTTATCGTTGGCAGTAAAGACAAGATGATCGAGTCTACTAAAGACATGTTGAAATCAAAGTTTGACATGAAAGATATGGGTTTGGCTGATGTGATCCTTGGAATAAAGATCATACGAATTCAGAGTGGACTTGCATTAAGTCAAGCACATTACGTGGACAAAATTCTTAATACTCAAAATACAGGGAATTCCGGCCTAGCTAGAACTCCAATTGACACCAGTTTGCATCAATCTAAAAATAGAGGCACAGGTGTTGTCCAATTAGAGTATTCAAGATTTATTGGCATGTTAATGTATTTGATGACATGTACCCGACCTGACTTAGCATATGTTGTTAGCAGGCTGAGTAGGTATACTAGTAATCCAAGTGAAGCACATTGGAAAGCTATGACTAGGGTACTTCATTATTTGAGATAAAGTCGTGATTATGGACTGAATTATGCTAGATATCCAGCGGTTATTGAAGGATACAGTGATGCAAATTGGATATCTGACATAAAAGATTCTGGATCGACCAGTGGATATGTGTTTACACTGGGAGGGGACGCTATATCTTGGAAGTCTTCCAAACAAACAGTAATAGCTAAGTCCATGATGGAATCAGAATTTATCGCGTTAGATAAATGCGGAGAAGAGGCGGAATGGCTACATCAATTCGTAGAGGACATACCCAGGTGGCCTAAACTGGTAACGGCCATTAGTATACATTGTGATAGTCAATCGGAAATTGGCAGAGCTCATAGCACAATGTATAATGGAAAATCTAGACATATTCGTCGTCGACATAATTCGTTACGACAACTACTCTCAACAAGAGTTATCTCAATTGACTATGTGAAGTCAAAGGATAACATCGCGGATCCGCTTACGAAAGGATTAAGCAGAGAGTTAGTAAGTAAGTCGTCTAAAGGAATGGGACTAAAGCCCTTGAAGGAATGAGTTTCTATGAAGGAAAACCTAACCCAGTTGACTTGAGATCCTAAGATCTAGGTTCAATAGGACAACCTAATCATAGAAATGTGGGGGAAGTCACGTCAATGTGGGGAGTTACTTAATACAGGAACTTTCTTAGTCCATTCCTAGAATAATATGACTTGTTGAGAGGTTAAACATATGGCTTAATGATTCAAAATGAAATCATAAAGCATAATGATTCAAGATGAAATCATAAAACATATGTTTTAATTATTCAAGATGAAATCACCTATGTGAGAGAGAAGTAGGGTCGCTTCAAAGGAAATTGTGGGGGCGCGGTTTCTAAGAGCTCTTGCAGAACAAGACGAGTGTTCATGACCATAACGAACACGACTATGAGGACTTGACAAGGTCAGGGAGAATCTTGTGTGAGTGTGTATTGTCGTCTACGTAAACAGAGGCTGAGTTCAAGGACATCGCATCTACTCAGATATAGGAGACTAAGTTCATCTCACAAGGGAAGGTTCAAAGGGTTACACCTACCTATCCTATGCAGGACTTAACCGCAGAAATTTTGTAGAAACTTTCGTGTGTTTTCGACCGATTCCCATTCATGTGGAGGATTGTTGGAAAATATTTTGTATAATATGTTTTTGGCAATACTTTGGACATAATTATATATATGTATATGTTATATATATTCTTAGTACTTAGTAGCTTTGCGCTCTCCTCGAAGAGAGCTTCGCAACGAGCTAAAGTATGTCCAATATAGAGTTAATATGAATGAGATATCGTGTCTCAAAGTGAGTCACGTAAAACACAAACTTTGTAAAAATGTTTGTCCCATGTCGCCAAGAACATGAAGTGAAATCATGTTTATAAAGAAATCTTGGTTTCTACCATTCAATATTCATTTGTGGGTTTTTACTCCCACACCTACGCGCGCGCAGAGGGGATGCAGAAAGTGAGATTTCTAGGCAAAAACGGGTTCAAAGCTACTAAACTTGTGCATGAGCACACGACCTGCGGACACGAATGCAGCTCCGAAATTCGCCTGGGTGCAGGCAGATTTCGGTATCTTTTTTGCTGCGAATTCGGATTTTTCCAAAAAATTTTGTACATGTATTTAAGGAATAGATTTAGACTTTCTTATTAAGTCATGACAGAATATTCTTGTGTATGTAAAATATATGCAAATCGTGTTTATATTAACAGATTTGTATGTCAGATTATTTAGGAGCATATATTCTATCTTGGTGACTAAGACTTGTCTTGGTGACCAAGACTTGTCTTGGTGACCAAGACATGAATTGGCTATAAAATAAACCATTCTCATTCAGTTTTCATCATCAGAAAAACGCAGCTTTTTCTAACTCTATTACCAGACATATTAGTGCAAACATTACGATGCTTTGTCGATATAATCTCTTTGTGTTTTGTTGATGACAAACGTATAATTCACAATACATTATGTAAAATGTTAAGGTACTCGTAATCACTCAAGAATACATTTGTATACTTCTCTCGACACCTCCAAGACCGCATTCGGCATGAATCACTCAAGGTATGTACAAACATGTCATTAACCTAACTAAGTGATCAAGGATTAATATTTTCTTAAAACTCACATTTTAATCAAATGTGACAAAAGATTTTAATTAACTTTATTTTTAAGAAAATGTTTTATTAAAAAGAAAATGGAAATTTGAATTTGGCATATTCCATATGCCAAAGGAATATCCTTTGAGGGTATAAACTACCACAGATGGCATATCCCCACTAAAGGACAAATTTGCACGGACTCCGACGCGGAGGTTCCTTAAAGGAACCCGCGGTTCCTTATTAATAAGGTACCGCGGGTAGAGATAAGGAACCGCGGGTCTTTTTGACCGTTGCAATGTTGTCCTATAAATAGTGGATCATTTCCAGGTTTTCTTTTAACCCTTTTTGCACAGTTTCTTTCAAAACCCATCTTAGATCCTTGATTAGTTAGTTTTGATTAATCTTGTTTAAGATGTGATTCAATCTTCAATCTCCTCATCCTCACAAGTGCAAAGAGAAGAGCACTATCATTACCATGATGTGTTGGGTTCACTACATGATGAAGATCTTTCTTTCTATAGATCTAAGTTATGTTTTTAGTCTTCCTACTATGTATATGTAGAAGATCCAAGTGTTGGGTACACTTGGATGTGTTTGTAAGGGTAGAATATCCAAGTGATGGGTATCCTTGGATTAGGTGTTAGTTGTGTAGATCCAAGTCTTGTTAGTACTTGGATATAGTGTTAGAGTTATAGATCTAAGTGTTGTGTGCTTAGATCTATATGGTTTATGTGTTTAGGTCATAAAACACAAGGTTTGTTATGTTGGGCCATAAAACATAACTAGTGGGTAGATTAGGTTGTGTCTTGGTAGTTCTCACTAAACTTTAAAGTGACTAGTGGTTGTGTTGTGTGAAGTTCTCACTTAGCTTCAAAGTGAAGAGTCGTGAAGATTGATTCTAGCTTTCGATTAGAACTCGACATCTAGCCTTGTGTCGTTAAATGGTGAAGTAGGCAACGTTGTGTAGATTGGTCCTACCTAAGATTAGGACTCGACATCTAGCTTAGTGTCGGAAATGTGTAAGCGACGTTGTGTATGGTTTCTCCACCTTAAGGAGTTTGTTGACTAGTGAAGTAACTCTCGAGTAAGGTGTACTCGAGGAGTGGAGTAGGGCGAAGAGGAGCTTCGTGACCGAACCACTATAAATCATCGTGTCGGTACTTTCATTTACATTTATGTCTTTACCTTTGTAGATGTATTTATAATTGCATACTTGTGTTGTGTGTCTTTGTGTGCATCACATAATCTAATCATCTAAGTTGCGGAAAAGCTATGGCTAAGTACGTGTGTGCTTCATGTTTAGATTACGGTCAAGTGTACATCACTTAGTCTAAACATCCTAGTTGCGGAAAAGCTTGTGCTTAGTACGTGTGTGCTTAGTGTTTAGACTATTGCTTGATGTACTCTTGATTTGATGTGCTTGTGTGTTTTCTTATTTGTAGTATTTATCTCTCAATCAAACACATCTCACATCTAGTCAAGATTGATAAGGAATTTGATACAAAGGATTGTTAAGGTTTCAAATTAACAATGTTGCTACGTCCACTGTCGGCGGTTCGTTATTGGACCGGCGGTTCCTTATCAATAAGGAACCGCGGGCAGAGATAAGGAACCGCAGGCAGTAGATTGAGCCGAAATGTTTTGAAAATGAACTAGAAACTATTCAACCCCCCCCCCCCCTTCTAGTTTCTACAATTGGTATCAGAGCGAGGTTACTCAAGATCTTTGAAGTATATTGTACTTTAAAGCTTGGATCGATCTTCGCTCTCTTTTTCAAACAAATGTTTTTTAAAAATGAAAACGGTTTTTAAAAATAGAGACGATCTTTGTATCAAATTGGTCATGAAGAGTGATTACTTATGACATGTGTTTCGTTGTTTCATTCGTACAAGTTTTGGTGTTAAATAAACTTTGTATAATAGCTTGAATTAAATCTTTTCATGTTTGGAAGTATAAAAATCTTTTGTGTCATAATTAACTCTAAAATACGAGTTCTGTGTGTCTAAAATGATTTTTTAGAGTCCTAAGTCCTTCCAAAAAGTTACCAAATGATTTTAGCCAAAAACTCTTTTTTTGTCCTCTGACCGCGGTTCTTTATTGTTCCCCGCGGATCCTTATCAATAAGGAACCGCAGTCAGTCTGACTCAGATTTTTGAAAACTTTGAAAAATCAATAAAATCAACCGTAAGTCCGTAGAAGTCGTGCCACCCGTCATTTCGAACGTAATTGAATTTTCTTTCAATTAAAAATGCTTCCAAACCTTTATTCAAACTTTAAAATTTGGATGGTTTCTAAGTTCCATACTTTGTCCAAAGTATTGAGCGTCGGTTTGTCGTAAAACTTGTGTTTTACTCTTTTCTATTAAGTTGGACATCTCTTGGTGATATATCTTTGAAAATTGATATATTTACAAAGTATTAAACCTTAAATAAATTTTAAATGGGTCAAGGACTATTTTAAAATAAAATCAAGCTATGAATACTTTGTTGTATCTAACACTCAAAACATGGACGAATGCTTTTATGCGTTAAGCTAATTGTTTGTGTGTGTTTCCTTGTGTGTTATTATTATATGTAGACATTATTAAGTGTTCCTTGCTATTTTTAGTAGTATTTCTTATATGTCTAGTCTCTTGTGCCTTGCTTGGTATTTGTTAGTATCTAGTTTTTCCTAATTAGGATGTATGCTAGATTTCTTGCTTTTTAGTTGCAACATAATGTGTGCATTGCATATAGGACTAACATCTCTTGGTTTACAAATGTTACTTAAACATCTTGTACACCTCGGCATGTTCTTTAACACTTTTAGGTTTGAAAGCTTTGGGAGCTTGTCAAATCTATTGATTTGGTTCGTCTTACTCGATCATTGTGTTATTAGTTCAAGTAGATAAATGTCTCACTATAAAACATGAAACACCCTTTGAAAATCTTAGCTATTTTCTCTTAAAAGAGTGTTTGTGGGAATCAAGAAAGATTTCGATTAAATATCAATGCATTATTCAAACTATGATTGGTATCATTATCGAATCTAATTGACATGTTTTTTAGTGTAGACATGAATGTGGTTTATTAATAATATACATCGGATCATAACTCACACTTGTGTTGATGATGTTATATTGAATCTACTTGTTCAAATTGTTAGACATATTTTGTTTAATAATTACTTATAATGCACAATAGAGTCGGTTTGATAACTTGGATGTTTCATCCGAAATACTCAAGTAATTTACATTGCTATGCAATTTATAAATGTGTCATTTCCGAAAGACCAATCAAGAGTGTTCTAACAAATTGTGTAAACTTGGTTTGTACAATTCAATGTTATTGGCCTCAAGATCTATTAAGGTAATTAACCTTAACTAGACTCTTTTGTCAAAATATGCAATGGTGCATTCTTAACCCTCATTAGGTCATGCATTGTGTCGCCATGCAAGTTTCATCCTTGCTAAACTTTATTAGGCAAATGTTGGAATTACATTTTGTCTAACTTGAGAATGACTACTAGAGAATTTATGCATTAGGATCTTAATTTGACCTAACGGTTGAATTACTTCCACGTGGGAAGTTGAGTTGGTGTATAACTCGTAAAAATGGCCGTGTTTAGCCTTAATTGAGCACCTCTAGTGATAGTCTCATACTCATTCTCTAAATTGGCTAAATGGCTCTTCCTATATATGACTAATGATAGTTTACTTTGATGAACTTTGTATGTCATTAGGAGTCTTTTCTTTTGTAGCCATTAGGTTTTTCTTAGCTTTCCTCTTACGTGCTAATTGAACCTATGTGTCTTTCCTTTGTGTGTGTTATAGTTTTTATTGCTCTTAAGCACGACTTTATGATAAGTTAGACTAGAACATTAGGATTTGCTGAATTGGAAAATCCTCCTTCACCACCTAAACCTAGCCTCTGTAGGCGGTTCTTTAAATAGACCGCGGCTCCATATCAATATGGAACCGCCGGTGGAGATAAAGAACCGCGGGCAGAAGCTCTCAAATTCGGGTTCTCTGAAACTTCCCAATTGTTCCAACACCCTTAGGAATCTTTGTTTCAAACCTTTGATCACTCCCAAAATATCTTGGGCTTTCCCTTTTTAACCCTTTACTAGTTTGGATCATCCCCTCACCCCTTAAACCACCCATTACTACCATGTTCTACAAGAACCTCCAATTCATCCAAAACCTCCTCTTCAAAGAGGCACCTCAAAATTAAGATTAAGTTACCCAAACTTAACTCTTCACCCTTTCACACACCCAAGAATGAGATTGTTCCAATTCTCATCTCTTCATCACCCTCACCACCTCTTGCTCCATGCAAGACTACCTCAACCCATGGTACCAACCATTCACATGGTTCTACCTCCTCTTCATTACAATCTAGAATGAATGAGCTAACCTCACCCTTCACTCCAAGTACTCTCTTAGATGTGACTACCCAACCTCAACCCATCCAAAAGAATTCCCATTGTGAATGACTTTGTTGATACCTTGGTGACTTCACCTTTTACCCCTTCAAACTCACCCACATCACCCATCCAAAGCATTCCCATTGTGAATGACTTTGTTGAACCCTTGGTAACTTCACCTTTCACCCCACCAAAATTCCGCCACCACCCTTGTCTTTCATTTAAGCATGTGGATTGCTTATTGCTAAGACATACAATTTAAGCAAATCTTAGATTTCTAGTGTAACTAGGATTAAAATTATGCTTAAGTTTTAGGCTTGAGTTTCATACATCTTTGTATGATCTTTATTCTCTTGTTTTTCCCTTCATGTTTTTCAACATGATTTTTTTTCTTTGAGTCTTGGACCTTGTTGTTATTATGTTTCTTTCTTTTCTCTTATTTTGAGTCCTTTTCTTAAACTAATAAGAATTAGGAATCTTCTTGGAGATTTACATTACATGTAACTTGATTTGTGATATCTAGATAGATGACTTGCTTGTATGCTACTTGCTTGTATATCTTCTTGCTTATCCGTATGCTATATGCTTAATTGATTAGTTAATGAATGCATGCTTATTATAAAGGTTTTGTCTTTGTCAAGCAATTCCGATATAATATCTCTTAGATGTGTCTAACTCATGCATGTCCTTAAATGCTACGTGCTAACATGTTTTACTTAGTCTTCTCTTTTTAAGTAATCATGTTTCTTGCATGCCATATGTGTTAATTGCGCACCTTCTCTAAATTGGTTTATTGTAGACTTCATTAGGCATTGCTTGAATTATCCTATGTGCTTACTTGATTATGTGTTAGATTTTGTACTAACTCTTTCATGTCTTCTTGAGCTTCTTTTGAGTTTCTTTTCTCATTTTCTTTCGAGATTTCATTATCACCTTCTAAGGTAATTTGTGATGTAACACCCCATTTTGGAAATGGAAATATCACAGTAATTATGGCGTGTCATCAAAGCATACAAGGTAAAATGTCTGAACATTACTTGACCATATAAAGGAAAATATCGGAATCAAACATCGGTAGTCCAAAAGTAAAGCTCATCACACACAAACATAGTATAGTAAAGGAAAAGGACGAAACAATGTCCAAAGCATAAGTATCATAAAGAAAGGAAATGCATAATGTAAAGAAGGCTAGACAGCTTCCAGTCCATATGCGCGTACTCTTAATGTCTACGAGCGTCCCTGAGTACCTGCCGTTTTGGGAACATAGAAAAGGAAAACGGCTGAGCAATACGCTCAGTGCACGGATGTACAATAAAGCATGAATAGGATAAGCATATAACATAATAACAGCGGAAGAAACTAAGTCCTGAGTAACCTGGTTAAGTCTTAATAAAACTGGTTTTATAGTTTGAAAGTCTTATGTTTATCTTATAAAAACTGTTTGTCATATTTTACCATTTAACCAATATAGGTCATGAATATCCACCGTGCATGAATAATTGGAGGGGTGACCTCATCATGCAAATTAGAGGGGCTGCCTCTAATTTAATATACTGGTTGTATGGGTAGGAGGGATCAGCTCCTTGTGAAGGATGCAAGGCACACACCACATTCACCGTGTAATCCTGAATAAAACGTGTAACTAGGATGCACCCATACGCCCCACATGATAAATATAAATAAATGGCCAAAAGCTGAAGGGACGCCACGAGCAATCACTCTGCCGTGGTGAAGTCATAACATCAGTGCCTCTAATGTTATGGTTATGGTACCTCCATAACTAGGTGAAACTGGTCATGCATGTATATGGCTATAGGTAATCATATTTAAACATAAGCAATCAAACTCATACTTATACTACGGGAAAACAGTTGGATGCATACGGGGAAATCCTAATAAGGAAATAATGTCCATACTGAAAGGACGGGAATCCGTACCTTATGTCCAGTGAACGAGAACGATGAACTGCGAGAATCCTACTTCCGAAACACTAGTGCTACATAAATACGTACATGAAATAAGTATCTGCTTACTACATACATAGCTGGTTTTATATCATGTCTTAGCTTATTTTATGTGTTCTTACTATTTACACTGTTTAAAGCCTTAAACTGTGTTAAATCCTATATTCTGTTCATTCTGATTAAGTATTTCTGATATTTCATGTGTTATTATACTTACTGTGTAATAATAAGTAACTTTCCAAAAATAGCAGGTTTCCTTAGAAAGTTTTCAAAAATAGAAAGTTTCCAAAAATAGAACGTTTCCAAAAATAGATTTACTGCTTAAAATAGATAAGTTTCTAAAAATAGAAAGTTTCCATAAATAGATTAGCTGCCTTAATTAAATAAGTTTCCATAAATAGATTAGCTGCCTTAAATAAATAAGTTTCTAAAAATAGCTGGTTTCCATAAATAAAATAGCTGCCTTATTTAATTAAGTCTCTAAAAATAGAAAGTTTCCATAATTAGAAATAAGCTGGTTAAATAAGCTAAGTAAATAAGCCTAAGTATTTTCATGATTATTTTCTAAGTCATATGATATATTATATAGTTTAATAATTATTTCATGTAATTTAATTAAACTATAGGTTATAATATTTAATTAAAGTATGACATGTTTTAATTAAATATATTAAATACTTAGGTTAAAATATGTATTATTAAATACTAATAATATAACCTAAGTCATGTTTAATTAATTAATTATATCTATGGTTTTTAAAAATAATTAATTAATTATAAGTCTTAATAATAAAAATACTTAGGTTAAAATAATTCATGTTTATTAATAATTAGTTAACCTAAGTCATGTTATTAAATTAATTACATCTTTATTAATTTAATTCTTAACATAAGTTTATACATAAACAACTAACATAATCATGATCCGGATCTAAGCTTAAAACATGCACCGGATATGAACAAACACCGTACCCCGAATCAAATCGGGGTACCCCCTTGCTGCCGTGGGACCCACACGCACCAACCAAGACCAAAAAGGTCTTGGTGGTGGTCGGCTAAAAACAAACCGAGCCCCCCTTTGGGGTCGGTTGTACCTGCGGCCCAAAACAAACACCCCTTAGATCCACCCCTTTGATTAATTAATGACCAAAACATGTTAGATCTAGGTTTAATTAATGTTTTTTTATGAAAAACATCATGTGTTCTTAATTAACAAAAGATTAATTAAAAAGAAAACAAGTAAAAAGGTTTTACCGTATCCGTGAATCGAAAGGGTGAAGAACAAACACGAACAAACATTAAAATAACAAGATCCAAGATCAAACTCACCCCCCTTATGGTGGTTTGTAGGTGGCGGCACACAAAGGAGAAGGAGGAAGGGTTTCTAGGTTTTCTTGAAATTCTTCTGTAAAAATAATTTGAGTAGTAAAAACTCTTAACCCTTCCTTTTAGTAAAATTAACAATGGGCTTGGCCCATTGTCCTATGTTGGCCGCGGGTAGGGACTCCCTTGTGGGGGTCCCGTACCTCGTTTCGTGTCTTGTAATTTCGTACACGTTTACGTTTATTTATGTTCGTGTTTTAAAAGTTCTCGTTACGTAAATATCCTACACTTATATATTTAATTACGCTCGTATTAAATATATATACGTAATTAATAATAACTCGTTTTTTAATTACACTCGTGATTTCGTGATCGTATGTTCGTGATTAATTATTGCTAAATAATTATTACGTGATCGTTCATATAAAATACTTATCGTGTTCTAACACGTACGTAATACATAAACTCCTAATACGTAATCGTAATCATGCTATATTAGGAAAGTTTTTAACTAGTACGTACGAACTTAAGGTACTATGCATGGTAAAAGCATGCGGGTTTTACAACTCTTCCCCCCTAAAAAGAATAATTCGTCCCTGAATTATAGATAAAGTAAACTGGAAAAGAAGAACATACCCGTATTCAAAATATGAAATGAGGGTAAGAAGTCCGGATAGACTCCTCTGTTTCCCAAGTGGCTTCCCGCTCGGTGTGATCCCTCCATAGAATTTTGACGAATGGAATCGTCTACTTCCTCATGACTCGTTCTTGCCTGTCAAGTCGTTCGGGTTCCTCTATAAAAGTGAGATCTTCACGAATCTGTTCCAGTGGATACTGAACCATGTGAAGGGGATGATATCGGTACCCTCTGAGTAAGGACACATGAAACACATTGTGCACATGCGAAAGCTGCGGAGGTAATGCCAATCGGTAAGATACTTCACCGACTCGTTCCATGATATCAAACGGTCTGATGAAACGAGGACTGAGCTTCCCTTTAATCCCGAAGCGTCTAACACCACGTGCCGGCGAAACCTTAAGGAAGACGTGATCTCCTACATTAAAGTGTAAATCCCTACGATGCTTGTCGGCGTAACTCTTTTGACGTGACCGTGCCTCCTGAATCTTCTGTCTAGCTACTGCGATCTTCTCATTTGTCATCTCTATGATTTCTGGTCCTTCGAGTGTTCGCTCGCCAACCTGATCCCAGCAGATTGGGGCGCGACACTTTCTGCCATACAACATCTCAAATGGAGCACACTTGATGCTCGCGTGCCAGCTGTTGTTGTACGAAAACTCCACCAAACAGATGTATTCGTCCCAATCACCCGTCCATTCCAACGCACATGACCTCAACATATCTTCCAATGTCTGAATGGTTCGTTCCGACTGTCCGTCCGTTTGAGGATGAAAGGCCGTGCTAAGCTTAAGTTGTGTACCCCAAGCTTTCTGCAGACTTTTCCAAAAGCGTGAAGTGAATCGAGGATCTCTGTCTGAGACGATGCTGGATGGTGCACCGTGTAGTCTCATGATCTCTCGTCTGTACGTATCTGCGAGTTTACTTACCGGATCTTCCTTGCGGATCGGTAAGAAATGAGCTGATTTGGTAAGTCGATCAACGATAACCCAAATTGCATCGTGCTTCCTTTTGGTAGGCGGAAGACCGGTAACAAAATCCATGGTGATTTTGTCCCACTTCCACTCTGGAATGTCTAACGGTTGAAGGAGACCGCCAGATCGCTGATGCTCGATCTTAACCTGCTGGCAGGTAAGACATTTGGAGACGTAAGTGGCCACATCCTACTTCATACCACTCCACCAAAAGTACTGCTTGATGTCATGGAACATTTTGGTTGAACCAGGATGTATCGAGAATGGGGAGCTATGAGCTTCTGCTAGCAAAGCTTCCCGGAGTTCTTGGTCATCAGGAACACAAAGTCTAGTGCCCTGCCATACGATACCATCTGCATCTACTCTGAATTATGCCTGCTTCTCCAAATTCTATATTATCGCCCATATTTCTCCGTCATCCTTCTGAGCTTCCTTGATCTTAGATAGTAACTCGGGTTCTACTCTAAGATTAGCCCAGTAACCGTGCTGTCCACGTACCATGATCTCGACGTCTAGTCGCTCCAAGTCTTTTATGATTTCCTCTTCGATTCTAATGCTGTTGATCATTCCGGACTTCCTGCTAAGGGCGTCTGCTGCTACATTTGCCTTTCCGGGATGATACTGAAGATTAATGTCATAATCCTTCAACAGCTCTAACCATCTCCTCTGCCTCATGTTCAATTCACGCTGAGTGAAGATATACTTCAAGCTCTTGTGGTCCATGAAAATGTCACATGATTCTTCATATAAGTAGTGTCTCAATATCTTCAATGCAAACACGACTGCAGCAAGTTCCAGATCGTGCGTGGGGTAATTCTCTTCATAGGGCTTAAGCTGCCGTGAAGCGTACGCGATCACTTTCCCATGTTGCATGAGAACACAACCAAGTCCCTTCCCCGATGCATCGCTGTAGATTTGAAATCCACCCGTACCAGATGGTAGAGTAAGAACAGGTGCAGATACTAGCTTCTGCTTCAGGTCTTCAAAGCTCTTCTCTCGATCTTCAGTCCAGACGAATTTCTCCCCTTTCCGCATCAGTTTGGTCAATGGTAGTGCTAAGCGGGAAAAGTTCTCCACGAACCTACGGTAATAGCCAGCTAAGCCTAAGAAACTGCGGACTTCCGTCGCTGATGTCGGCCTTGGCCACTTAGTGATGGCCTCAACCTTCGCTGGATCCATAGTGATTCCTTCTGCTGATACAATGTGACCTAAGAATGCCACCTTGTCTAATTGATGTCGGCCTTGGCCACTTAGTGATGGCCTCAACCTTCGCTGGATCCATAGTGATTCCTTCTGCTGATACAATGTGACCTAAGAATGCCTCCTTGTCTAACCAGAACTCACACTTGGAGAATTTAGCATACAGCTGCTTCTGGCGAAGAATCTGTAGTACTGTACGAAGATGGTCTTCGTGTTCCTCCTTGGACTTAGAGAAAATCAGGATGTCATCGATGAAAACAATGACGAATTTGTCTAGAAATTCATGGAAGATTTTGTTCATCTGATCCATGAACACTGCTGGAGCATTTGTCAGGCCAAATGGCATAACTACAAACTCGTAGTGGCCATAACGAGTACGAAAGGCAGTCTTAGCAATATCCTGCTCCTTGACTCGTAACTGATGATAGCCTGACCTAAGATCGATCTTGGAGAAGTGTTTGGCCCCTTGGAGTTGGTCAAACAGATCGTCAATGCGTGGCAGTGGATATCTACTCCGAATGGTACTCTTATTGAGCTCGCGATAGTCTATGCAAAGACGCATACTGCCGTCCTTCTTCTTAACCAGTAAAACCGGTGCGCCCCATGGAGATGCGCTCGGTCGAATGAAACCTCGTTCAAGAAGTTCTTGCAGTTGATCCTTCAGCTCCTTCAGCTCTATGGGAGCCATGCGATAAGGAGCCTTGGAGATTGGTTCAGCTCCTGGAACCAGCTCGATACTGAATTCTACTTCTCGTGCAGGTGGTATGCCCGGAAGTTCTGCTGGAAACACGTCTTGGAATTCCGACACTATTGGTTGCTCCTGAATCGATGGAGATTCAGCATCCATGTCGTGAACCGTAGCTAGATAACCCTCGCAGCCATGTGACAGTAGTGCACGCGCTTGCAGGGTGGATATGATTTGTACAGACCGTCCGGGTATGAACCCATTATGAATGTACTCTGGTGCATTGACATCACCGAAGATAACCCGATATGAATGGCAGTCTATGTTAGCATGATATTTGGATAGCCAATCCATGCCCAAAATCATGTCGAAGTCATTCATGTCCAGCGGAAGTGCGTCGACAGGTCGAACCTTATCATCAAATTCTAGGGGAAGACTCTTGTATACATGGGTGATTAATACAGAGTCCCTCAAAGGCGTGGAAATAGTAAGCCTATTTTCTAGTGGCAAGGGAGGCATTCTAATGTTCTTAGCATAAGCAGTAGAAATAACCGAGTGAGTAGCACCCGTATCGAAAAGAACACATGCAGCGCGACCATACATATACAAGATTCCAGTGATGGTACCTGTAGACTTGTTGGCCTGGTCCCGAGATGTCGTGTAGACACGCCCGACAGTAGGAGGCGGCTTGGTATCAGCATGTCCCGATGTACCCTCCATCTCGCCCTTACGGCAATCCTTCATAATATGGCCAGGAAGACCACACTTGAAGCACGCATCAGTATTACGGCGACATGGTCCTGGGTGCCTACGGTGGCAAGTAGAGCAAAGAGGATGAGTGTATCCTCTAGCAGGTGCTCTGGCTGGCTGAGGACCTGATAAAACATTTTACATGAGACATAATAGTTGGGTACAAAGGACGAAGCGGATAATCGTAAGATTGAATACCAGTGATAGCTGGACGGCTAGGCTGCGAACCTCTCTGGTTCTGGTCCCTACCGTTTCCATGGTTCCTGGTAGAATTTTGCTAGAGTGTCAGAATATGAGTTATAACATAAACATAGGAAATTTCATAAGTATTAGGACCTGCTGTTGCTGGATTGCCCGGCGTTGTTACGGTAATTGTCATTACCTCCACGCCTATCCGTAGCAGATCGGTCATTAGTCTGACCATTTTCCTTGGGCTGATGAGGCTGCTGCTGAGTAGCCGGCTTAGACCGGTCCCCAGTTTTCTGCCTGGAAGATACATTTAAAGAGATGAATAATTGACATATGAAAGATATACGGATTTATCACCGCTTGAATATGAAGGTTTTACCTCTTGTCGGGTCTTTCAGCTTCCCCGAACTCATCCTTCTCCTGCAGCATCTCCAGTTTCCGTGCTGCATCGGCCACTTGTGCTACAGTATTGAACGTAGCACACACCAGATTGTTTGCGACCGATGTGCGAAGAGCCCATCTGAAGTGATGTGCCTGATCTTCTGGAGTACCTGCTGCCGCACCAAGGAAACCAGCCAAGCGAAGAAAGCGTTGCATAAACTCGTTGCTATTCTTCCCAGCTCTTTGAAGGATCCCATGGTACTCTCTCTTGAGTTGGTCCTGCTCAGCCTTGGGAAAGAACTGCTCCATCACCCTGTCCTTGAACTGAGCCCAAGTCAAACCAGCAACCCACTCATCATCACCTTCAGATTGCATCAAAGCTAACCACCAGTTAAGTACATCGCCTTCGAATCGATAGCATGCCAACCTCGCCTTGTATGCGGGGTCACAACCCATAGCGTTGAAGATCTTCTCAATGTGAGCCAACCAGCTTTCAGCATCGCTGGGGCTATCAGTCTTCTCAAAAGCTCGAGGGCGGAGCTTGTTGAATCTCTCCAGCCATACTGCTAATGTCACTGGAGGAGGAGGAGGAGGTGGCTGATTGTGTTGCTGCTGATTGTTGGCAGCTTGAACTTCAGCACGGATGTCATTCCTCAGTTGAGGAAGCAAGGCTTGCATGGCAGCCTGAATTGCAGCATTGAGCTGCTCCTGTTCGCGTGTGAGAACCATCTGACAGTATAACAATAAAACCTATGATTATACAGTTCAAAACATTAAAATATATACATGAAAAAAAAATTTCTACTAAAAAATTTCACGAGAAAAATTTATGCAAGAAAATTTTGTATGAATGTATGATGCAGTTTTATGAAAACTTTGGATGCTCGAGAGTGAACGCCTCTGGTCAGTTCACTCAAAACAAAAGACATATCGAGGGGACGCCTATGGGTCGGTCCCAAATCTAAAAGTTTCGATAAAACACATGCGACTAAATAGGGCCAGTCCTGTACCAACCATTACTTAGTCAAAAACCCTGTAACAATGACATATATATGTATGCTTAAAAATGATGAATGTATGAAAACAACTGTCAGTTCTAGGAAGACCATAGTGACTACGCACTAATCACAGGTCATATTTGAGAGCCTACAGGTCGAAGCCTTGGCTCTGATACCATAATTGTAACACCCCATTTTGGAAATGGAAATATCACAGTAATTATGGCGTGTCATCAAAGCATACAAGGTAAAATGTCTAAACATTACTTGACCATATAAAGGAAAATACCGGAATCAAACATCGGTAGTCCAAAAGTAAAGCTCATCACACACAAACATAGTATAGTAAAGGAAAAGGACGAAACAATGTCCAAAGCATAAGTATCATAAAGAAAGGAAATGCATAATGTAAAGAAGGCTAGACAGCTTCCAGTCCATATGCACGTACTCTTAATGTCTACGAGCGTCCCTGAGTACCTGCCGTTTTGGGAACATAGAAAAGGAAAACGGCTGAGCAATACGCTCAGTGCACGGATGTACAATAAAGCATGAATAGGATAAGCATATAACATAATAACAGCGGAAGAAACTAAGTCCCGAGTAACCTGGTTAAGTCTTAATAAAACTGGTTTTATAGTTTGAAAGTCTTATGTTTATCTTATAAAAACTGTTTGTCATATTTTACCATTTAGCCAATATAGGTCATGAATATCCACCGTGCATGAATAATTGGAGGGGTGACCTCATCATGCAAATTAGAGGGGCTGCCTCTAGTTTAATATACTGGTTTTATGGGTAGGAGGGATCAGCTCCTTGTGAAGGATGCAAGGCACACACCACATTCACCGTGTAATCCTGAATAAAACGTGTAACTAGGATGCACCCATACGCCCCACATGATAAATATAAATAAATGGCCAAAAGCTGAAGGGACGCCACGAGCAATCACTCCGCCGTGGTGAAGTCATAACATCAGTGCCTCTAATGTTATGGTTATGGTACCTCCATAACTACGTGAACCTGGTCATGCATGTATATGGCTATAGGTAATCATATTTAAACATAAGCAATCAAACTCATACTTATACTACGGGAAAACAGTTGGCTGCATACGGGGAAATCCTAATAAGGAAAGAATGTCCATACTGAAAGGACGGGAATCCGTACCTTATGTCCAGTGAACGAGAACGATGAACTGCGAGAATCCTACTTCTGAAACACTAGTGCTACATAAATACGTACATGAAATAAGTATCTGCTTACTACATACATAGCTGGTTTTATATCATGTCTTAGCTTATTTTATGTGTTCTTACTATTTACACTGTTTAAAGCCTTAAACTGTGTTAAATCCTATATTCTGTTCATTTTTGATTAAGTATTTCTGATATTTCATGTGTTATTATACTTACTGTGTAATAATAAGTAACTTTCCAAAAATAGCAGGTTTCCCTAAATAGAAAGTTTCCAAAAATAGAAAGTTTCCAAAAATAGAACGTTTCCAAAAATAGATTTACTGCTTAAAATAGATAAGTTTCTAAAAATAGAAAGTTTCCATAAACAGATTAGCTGCCTTAATTAAATAAGTTTCCATAAATAGATTAGCTGCCTTAAATAAATAAGTTTCTAAAAATAGTTGGTTTCCATAAATAAAATAGCTGCCTTATTTAATTAAGTTTCTAAAAATAGAAAGTTTCCATAATTAGAAATAAGCTGGTTAAATAAGCTAAGTAAATAAGCCTAAGTATTTTCATGATTATTTTCTAAGTCATATGATATATTATATAGTTTAATAATTATTTCATGTAATTTAATTAAACTATAGGTTATAATATTTAATTAAAGTATGACATGTTTTAATTAAATATATTAAATACTTAGGTTAAAATATGTATTATTAAATACTAATAATATAACCTAAGTCATGTTTAATTAATTAATTATATCCATGGTTTTTAAAAATAATTAATTAATTATAAGTCTTAATAATAAAAATACTTAGGTTAAAATAATTCATGTTTATTAATAATTAGTTAACCTAAGTCATGTTATTAAATTAATTACATCTTTATTAATTTAATTCTTAACATAAGTTTATACATAAACAACTAACATAATCATGATCCGGATCTAAGCTTAAAACATGCACCGGATATGAACAAACACCGTACCCCGAATCAAATCGGGGTACCCCCTTGCTGCCGTGGGACCCACACGCACCAACCAAGACCAAAAAGGTCTTGGTGGTGGTCGGCTAAAAACAAACCGAGCCCCCCTTTGGGGTTGGTTGTACCTGCGGCCCAAAACAAACACCCCTTAGATCCACCCCTTTGATTAATTAATGACCAAAACATGTTAGATCTAGGTTTAATTAATGTGTTTTTATGAAAAACATCATGTGTTCTTAATTAACAAAAGATTAATTAAAAAGAAAACAAGTAAAAAGGTTTTACCGTATTCGTGGATCAAAAGGGTGAAGAACAAACACGAACAAACATTAAAATAACAAGATCCAAGATCAAACTCACCCCCTTATGGTGGTTTGTAGGTGGCGGCACACAAAGGAGAAGGAGGAAGGGTTTCTAGGTTTTCTTGAAATTCTTCTGTAAAAATAATTTGAGTAGTAAAAACTCTTAACCCTTCCTTTTAGTAAAATTGACAATGGGCTTGGCCCATTGTCCTATGTTGGCCGCGGGTAGGGACTCCCTTGTGGGGGTCCCGTACCTCGTTTCGTGTCTTGTAATTTCGTACACGTTTACGTTAAATTATGTTCGTGTTTTAAAAGTTCTCGTTACGTAAATATCCTACACTTATATATTTAATTACGCTCGTATTAAATATATATACGTAATTAATAATAACTCGTGTTTTAACTACGCTCATGATTTCGTGATCGTATGTTCGTGATTAATTATTGCTAAATAATTATTACGTGATCGTTCATATAAAATACTTATCGTGTTCTAACACGTACGTAATACATAAACTCCTAATACGTAATCGTAATCATGCAATATTGGGAAAGTTTTTAACTAGTACGTACGAACTTAAGGTACTATGCATGGTAAAAGCATGCGGGTTTTACATGTGAAGTTATCCTTAACTTCTTTGTTGAGTCTCTCTCAATTCATTTTAATCATGTTCTTCTAAGTCGATTCTCTTTCTTCTAGTCTTTCTAAACTAAGTTGAGTCGAGCCTTACCCTTTCCTCATCATGTAATTGTTCTTTGAACATCCATAATGATTGAGAAGAGCTACGAAACTTTGAGCATGTAGTTTATCGTATGCTAAACACCATTTGGTGTCGACATTCATACGCGTTTTTGCCTATAATGTCCTATATCCCGATTTTTCTTAAAGCGTCGATTTATCCGCTTTTGGTTTTCCTTTATTTTTTTTTTGGTCAAAAATGTCTCTAGGTTGAGATATTTTTGTTCCTCTTTTTGAGAGTTGATTGCGGTTAAAATTTACAATTGGTATGGGTGATTCCATCAATTCTAAGTTTTTAACCCCTTGAGATGATATCTTCAAATTCTTGGATGTTTTTTTTCTACCTCTATTCCAACAATTTTGAATTGATTTCCTAAAAATCCTCTCCTTGTTTTTTTGAGAGTTGATGGTTAAATCTTGAATTTTCTTGGGTGATTCCAAAAATTCTAAGCTTTTTACCCTTTGACATATTATCATTACAATTGGTATGGATGTTTCTTTTCTATCTCTATTCCAACAATTGTGAATTGATCTTGTCACGATCCTCTCCTTTATTTATTTCTTTTTGGTTGATAGCATCACGAGCACACTTCTTTCTTCAATGCTTGTCATTGTTTGTGCAAACGACTTGTTTATCATCCTCTTTTTATATATGCTCTTGTCTACTAACCTTGTTTTGTAGGACACTTCTAACCCATTTTTGTAGCTCGTCACTATTATTGCTTTGTTGGTGTCTCAAGCAAGGGGGAGCTCATATCAAGGGGGAGCATTTGCAAGAGTTCAAATCACTACATTTGCGATCGTTGACTCACTCAAATTGCATTCATCGAACATCTTGCAAGTAATGCATTTTGGACACTCGTAGATAAGCATATTATTATGCTTGGAGTTGGTTAACCTATGGTGATTGAAGACTTCACTAGGATGACGCAAGCTCAATATCTTTGGATGATGGGTTTATGGTTTGGATTCTCGCCTCTCAAACGTCAACCACAATGGATGATTAGATTTTTGGATGCATGTTCTCTCGAAGTCGATCCTCCTCTTCTACAAATGAAGACTACCTTTCGGATGCAAGCTCGTGTGATCGATGACTATCACTTTGGACGTGTGCTCTCTCGACGTTGATTCTTCTCTTCTTCAAGACGTTGTCTACCTTTTTAATTCGACAAAAGGGGGAGAAGTAAGTGTAAACGAGTAACTTATGCATTTTAATATGTGTTGCGGTTTACTTGTTTGTCATCATCAAAAAGGGGGAGATTGTTAGTGCAAACATTACGATGCTTTGTCGATATAATCTCTTTGTGTTTTGTTGATGAAAAACGTATAATTCGCAATACATTATGTAAAATGTTAAGGTACTCGTAATCACTCAAGAATACATTTGTATACTTCTCTCGACACCTCCAAGACCGCATTCGGCATGAATCACTCAAGGTATGTACAAACATGTCATTAACCTAACTAAGTGATCAAGGATTAATATGTTAACATCATAAGATTCAAAGCAACAAGAGGTGATCCGGAGGTCGGGGAGGATAAAAGAAATGTTTAGACATTTTTAGAGAGAGAGAGTAAAGCTTGAATGTAGTGTGTGTATTTAGAGAGAGAAAGTGAAATACACAATAAGAAGAATCCTCACCCCTCCATGGAAGTATGGAGGGGTATATATAGCCTTGACACGCACGAACTATTCTAACTTAACAAAACTAGTCCCTGCGTGTGTGGCTATATCAAACTAATGTAATTCCGTAAATGGCGCTCACATTTTAGGGCTAACATAATATTTTCTTAAAACTCACATTTTAATCAAATGTGACAAAAGATTTTAATTAACTTTATTTTTAAGAAAATTTTTTATTAAAAAGAAAATGGAAATTTGAATTTGGCATATTTCATATGCCAAAGGAATATCCTTTGAGGGTATAAACTACCCCAGATGGCATATCCCCACTAAAGGACAAATTTGCACGGACTCCGACGCGGAGGTTCCTTAAAGGAACCCTCGGTTCCTTATTGATAAGGTACCGCGGGTAGAGATAAGGAACCACGGGTCTTTTTGACCGTTGCAATGTTGTCCTATAAATAGTGGATCATTTCCAGGTTTTCTTTTAACCCTTTTTGCACAGTTTCTTTCAAAAACCATCTTAGATCCTTGATTAGTTAGTTTTGATTAATCTTGTTTAAGATATGATTCAATCTTCAATCTCCTCATCCTCACAAGTGCAAAGAGAAGAACACTATCATTACCATGATGTGTTGGGTTCACTACATGATGAAGATCTTTCTTTATATAGATCTAAGTTATGTTTTTAGTCTTCCTACTATGTATATGTAGAAGATCCAAGTGTTGGGTACACTTGGATGTGTTTGTAAGGGTAGAATATCCAAGTGATGGGTATCCTTGGATTAGGTGTTAGTTGTGTAGATCCAAGTCTTGTTAGTACTTGGATATAGTGTTAGAGTTATAGATCTAAGTGTTGTGTGCTTAGATCTATATGGTTTATGTGTTTAGGCCATAAAACACAAGGTTTGTGTTGGGTCAATTCAGTGCCTGATTTGTCCCTTGCACAGGATTTGGATGTAAAGTATCCTAAGTAGTGTTAGTCACTGAACTTACGTATGTTATAAGTTCAGTGTGTCATTCTTTAGAGTTCTTTAGAGTCTACGAGATAGACTCGTCATTAGCTGAGGCGGATCTCAGTAAGTGTGCAAAGAATCAAGGATGATGGAGTTAGTAAGTGATGACATAATAGCTTACTAACTCCTCAAGACTATTACTGATTACAAGACCTGAAGATGTTAAGAAGACCTGAAGAAGTGTCTTATTCATTAGTGGGCACATGTCTTATTAGCAATGAAGACAAAGGTTCAAGAGGAAGGCTTACTTTGTCAAAGGTGCAAATAATGAATCTGTGAAGAACAATGAAGAACATTTGCACAATTAACCAATTGACTAACTAATAACACAAGCTTGTACTTTTCATCGTATGTATATATTATTAATAATGAATCAACAAATATACATGACTTGCCCGGTTGTTTGCGGAACAACAACCGGGCGATGAATGACAAACTAAACTCCCATGTTCATAGCTAGCTAAGCTTATGCAACAATGGGAGGATGAAACCCTAAACCACTAAAGTATTACATGTTTGTTTCTGTGGGTGGGATCATTGACTATTCTATTACAAGTACCACATATATATAGTGGGAGTGTGAAGCTTCCTTGAGAAGCTTTACTAAAGTACAAGTAACCACCTTGTACTTTGTTGTCTTCATCTTTTGCACCTTTGACAAAGTAAGCCTTCCTCTTGAACCTTTGTCTTCATTGCTAATAAGACATGTGCCCACTAATGAATAAGACACTTCTTCAGGTCTTCTTAACATCTTCAGGTCTTGTAATCAGTAATAGTCTTGAGGAGTTAGTAAGCTATTATGTCATCACTTACTAACTCCATCATCCTTGATTCTTTGCACACTTACTGAGATCCGCCTCAGCTAATGACGAGTCTATCTCGTAGACTCTAAAGAACTCTAAAGAATGACACACTGAACTTATAACATACGTAAGTTCAGTGACTAACACTACTTAGAATACTTTACATCCAAATCCTGTGCAAGGGACAAATCAGGCACTGAATTGACCCAACAATCTCCCCCTATTTGGATAGAAAAGTAGCCTAAGTTAAATAGCAGTAAGTGAGCATAAAGGCTTCTTCTTACCTGCTATGTTACAACAATGAATACCAAGAATAACTAGCTTTACTAGTTCAAGTCATCCGCTAACTTGTATCGTCTTGTACCTGTTGTAGTTGTTACTGAACTGCAATGTCTGATCTTGTACTTTGAGAAACACTTGAACCATTTCCCTGATGCTTATATAGAACTCATAAAGGTAACTTCACCTTAGGTCATCAGTGAAGTATATTATATACTTTGCCATAAAGACCATATGCTTCACCCTAGCATATATTAAAGTAGCATATTATATCAATGTAGATCACGAGTTCATTTACCTTCAATCAGAGAAGTGTGGTCAATGGTTGACGCAGCAACCATAAAAGATCAGACAATGCAACTTGTTCAGCAACCCATCTTCAGTGACTTTGCTCAATCAGCCAAATGTAAATATTCTAAGTCCCTGAAGGTTATGTGTTGTGTATGATAGTATGTATGTAGCTTGAGTAAACTTGGTGTTTCTTCACATAAACACAAGTTTACCTCTGTCCTCGCTTCTCTCCCCCTCAAAATTTGCTAGGGAACCAAGCAAGTTTTGACCGGCTACATACTAGTACACAAGCATAGCGTGATGGTCTTCATCTCGCCTGAAATACAACTCCCCCTGAATTTCATCTCCTATCAACCACCTGATGTTATCAAACCCCTGTATAATAAATGTTTCATCAAACCACTGTAACACAACCTGGTCTCTCAAAAACTCTGTGGCTGTGGTTACAGCGGGGTAGGGGAGGGTGACAACTGCTGGGGTGGGGAGGGGGTGCTGTGAACATATCTTCTTTCTTTGTCTGGGTGTGAGAAAAAAAATTCCTGAGTGACCAAGTCCTTCAACAGCTGAAGGCTCTGAAGATAGCATGTTGATCAGCTGGTCATCTTGCCAGCGAATCCCTGTTAAACTGATTTTTTTTTTTTTTTTTTTTTTTTGGTTTGTGTATGGTTTGGGTGGGTATAGGTTTGGTGGGTATATCACAGTTGCATGTGGATCACAGTGGCATATATATCACAGCGGTGTGTATGTCCGTGGTTCTCTCCCCCTCAAAATATGCAGCTTTAGCAGCATCTTTTGACAGGGGTTCGCTGTTAACAGGGGTTCGCTTGTTGACAGGGTTTTATATCAGAAAAGAGTTTCGGTTGTGATTGTGAAAAACGCCTGTTGTGGTATCCATGGATGTGTCGACTGAAGTTTTCAGAGATCAAGATTCCCCTGATAAATTCACAACTTCTAATGTGTATTCCCTGACAAATCAAAGTACCCTTCCACCGCCATTTGATTGTTCGAAGCTCAGCTCCCAAGTTTCTCTGTTGATCCTGTTTTAACAGCCTTTTAACATCAGTGGTTTCAACTTCACAGCATATGAATGAATATTTTGTCACGGATCATTCTCTGAAAGTTAAGCTTAGATAAGAAGTCAATGGCCTGTGGTTCACCTATTGTGACAGGGGGTTCACAGATGAATACAGGGATAGCTGGGGTTCAGGGACATCTGGGGGTTTAATTGGCTGTGAGAGGAGGTTTAGACAGGGACAGGGGTCTAAAGAAGAAGGTTCAGGGACCTTTGGGTCTCTGGGTTCATAGATAGTTCAGTCTGAAGGGGGTTCAAGGTTTAAGAGAGAGGGTTCGTTGGGGGTTCAGAGACAATGGTTCAGCGACCTGAATCTTGGCTGGTTCAGTGACCTGGTCTGGGGTTCACACCCAACGATCGGGATTCATTATCCTCTTGTGGCAGGTTCAAGACCTGGGGGTTCAGCGACCACAACGACCACTAGGGGTTCAGCTACAGGGGGTTTACTGCTATGACTTATTACAGAGGGTTCATAACTCTGAACTTGCAGGGTCCAGCACTCTGGGGGCTCAGAGACAGAGCTTGGTGACAGGTTCGCTGCCTGGGGTTCAACGACTAAGTGTAGATAGAACTCAGCGACATGGCTCAAGTTCAGGGGTCCAGCTGCCATGTATCTTTAGCTGACATGTAAACACTATTAACCTATGTGTATTTCAATACACCACCCAATGACTTTACTTCATGCCATAACTATAGCTGATAATTTTATCAGCTTCTTATCAACACCCTTTTTCATATCACTGTTCCTTTTAACAGCTTCGATAGACAAACACTCCTTCCTTGTTACATCATTGCCTAAGCTCATTTTCTTGAGTTTTCTTTTCAACTGATGCAAATCAACTCGACACCTATTTTATTTCTCTCGGCAAGCTCAGTATACCCCATAGCCATCGAGACCCATATACCTTTAGCTTCACCAATTTTTGTCAGCTTATATTTGAAGCTCAACAGGCAACACAGCCAGAAAAGTAGCTGATGGACAGGTTTTGGACATCTTGTCAGCTTATTCTTTTACCAGCTGATGATTCATTTTTGCAGGACCTTCCAGGGGTCTTTGGGATTCATCAGCTTGGTTACTTCAGCTGCGATTTAAACCAAGCTGTGTTACATCACAGCCTATGAAAATTATAGCCATCACACACCATCAGTCGTGGGCCTGTATCAGCTGCCAGCGATTCCTTTGATTTCATCTCAGCTCCATTTTCTAAAGTCATGAGCTATGAATCTTTGTTGTGTTCACTTCGACTCAACACCCTTCATATGGGCTAAACAAATACTCTCACTGATGTTGTCATCAGTTTATATCACCACGACACTACCTACCTTCATTGTTGTATCCAACCAACGTCACATTGGATTCATGATATATATCAACTGCCCCTAGCTTTTATTTCCAACACCCATCTCCAACTACAACATGATCCAACATCTCCCAATCAATATATCAAAGTAATCCTAACACCATCGTAATTCCTGTTCAACTAAACCATTATAGCTCCAATTCAATAGCACGAACAGCACTTTACCAAAAAAAATCAATCATCTTTCAACTTCATCCCGTGGCCAAGAGATGATATCCACCATATCAAAAAATTTCGATTTGATTTTAAAGGATTTTTGTAAAGCTTGGAGCATAGTTCGTTTTAAGATGGCATATGAAGTGGGAATAAAAAAAAATTGTGTGTACAACACAACTGAGTGGATTCGGTGAAGATGGTACATGATTAAATTTGTGTGAATCTTAAGATGATGGTAGGTGAGATAGAAACAAGATTTTGATGTGAATGATTCGTTTTTTTTATTTGATTCGAATCGAAAGATTGCCGGTGGTGTTGTTTTGTGAATGATGGAGGGTGTGATGAATTTGGAGAATAGAATGAGACGGTGGGAGGTTGTTCAAGAAAGAGAAATGGGGATAGGTGGGGTGTAGAAAGAAAAGAGAGAGTGACGGTGAGGTTTGGTAGAGATGGGGTTTTTTATTTTTTATTTGTTTTTTTTTTTTGTCGGTGGTGGTGAGAAAGTGGAATACACGTGGGTTTGGTGTGGGTATGGATAAGGGTTTGTGAATATATTTGTGACAGAAGTCAAATAACAGTGTATTATCTCCCTCTCAAAAACTGCACAGACTATATTAGCAGTAGCAGTTTTTTAATAAGAACACTGAAATTTGACAAACTAAAATGTTATTAGCAGTCATTCGAACGGATCTGGATAGAGAAAATCCAACCTGCTCTGATACCACTTGTTGGTCCACGAATCTTGTGCAAATAATGAATCTGTGAAGAACAATGAAGAACATTTGCACAATTAACCAATTGACTAACTAATAACACAAGCTTGTACTTTTCATCGTATGTATATATTATTAATAATGAATCAACAAATATACATGACTTGCCCGGTTGTTTGCGGAACAACAACCGGGCGATGAATGACAAACTAAACTCCCATGTTCATAGCTAGCTAAGCTTATGCAACAATGGGAGGATGAAACCCTAAACCACTAAAGTATTACATGTTTGTTTCTGTGGGTGGGATCATTGACTATTCTATTACAAGTACCACATATATATAGTGGGAGTGTGAAGCTTCCTTGAGAAGCTTTACTAAAGTACAAGTAACCACCTTGTACTTTGTTGTCTTCATCTTTTGCACCTTTGACAAAGTAAGCCTTCCTTTTGAACCTTTGTCTTCATTGCTAATAAGACATGTGCCCACTAATGAATAAGACACTTCTTCAGGTCTTCTTAACATCTTCAGGTCTTGTAATCAGTAATAGTCTTGAGGAGTTAGTAAGCTATTATGTCATCACTTACTAACTCCATCATCCTTGATTCTTTGCACACTTACTGAGATCCGCCTCAGCTAATGACGAGTCTATCTCGTAGACTCTAAAGAACTCTAAAGAATGACACACTGAACTTATAACATACGTAAGTTCAGTGACTAACACTACTTAGGATACTTTACATCCAAATCCTGTGCAAGGGACAAATCAGGCACTGAATTGACCCAACAATCTCCCCCTATTTGGATAGAAAAGTAGCCTAAGTTAAATAGCAGTAAGTGAGCATAAAGGCTTCTTCTTACCTGCTATGTTACAACAATGAATACCAAGAATAACTAGCTTTACTAGTTCAAGTCATCCGCTAACTTGTATCGTCTTGTACCTGTTGTAGTTGTTACTGAACTGCAATGTCTGATCTTGTACTTTGAGAAACACTTGAACCAATTCCCTGATGCTTATATAGAACTCATAAAGGTAACTTCACCTTAGGTCATCAGTGAAGTATATTATATACTTTGCCATAAAGACCATATGCTTCACCCTAGCATATATTAAAGTAGCATATTATATCAATGTAGATCACGAGTTCATTTACCTTCAATCAGAGAAGTGTGGTCAATGGTTGACGCAGCAACCATAAAAGATCAGACAATGCAACTTGTTCAGCAACCCATCTTCAGTGACTTTGCTCAATCAGCCAAATGTAAATATTCTAAGTCCCTGAAGGTTATGTGTTGTGTATGATAGTATGTATGTAGCTTGAGTAAACTTGGTGTTTCTTCACATAAACACAAGTTTACCTCTGTCCTCGCTTCTAGTTCATTTACCTTCAATCAGAGAAGTGTGGTCAATGGTTGACGCAGCAACCATAAAAGATCAGACAATGCAACTTGTTCAGCAACCCATCTTCAGTGACTTTGCTCAATCAGCCAAATGTAAATATTCTAAGTCCCTGAAGGTTATGTGTTGTGTATGATAGTATGTATGTAGCTTGAGTAAACTTGGTGTTTCTTCACATAAACACAAGTTTACCTTTGTCTTCATTGCTAATAAGACATGTGCCCACTAATGAATAAGACACTTCTTCAGGTCTTCTTAACATCTTCAGGTCTTGTAATCAGTAATAGTCTTGAGGAGTTAGTAAGCTATTATGTCATCACTTACTAACTCCATCATCCTTGATTCTTTGCACACTTACTGAGATCCGCAAGTCATGTATATTTGTTGATTCATTATTAATAATATATACATACGATGAAAAGTACAAGCTTGTGTTATTAGTTAGTCAATTGGTTAATTGTGCAAATGTTCTTCATTGTTCTTCACAGATTCATTATTTGCACAAGATTCGTGGACCAACAGTTTGTTATGTTGGGCCATAAAACATAACTAGTGGGTAGATTAGGTTGTGTCTTGGTAGTTCTCACTAAACTTTAAAGTGACTAGTGGTTGTGTTGTGTGAAGTTCTCACTTAGCTTCAAAGTGAAGAGTCGTGAAGATTGGTTCTAGCTTTCGATTAGAACTCGACATCTAGCCTTGTGTCGTTAAATGGTGAAGTAGGCAACGTTGTGTAGATTGGTCCTACCTAAGATTAGGACTCGACATCTAACTTAGTGTCGGAAATGTGTAAGCGACGTTGTGTATGGTTTCTCCACCTTAAGGAGTTTGTTGACTAGTGAAGTAACTCTCGAGTAAGTGTACTCGAGGAGTGGAGTAGGGCGAAGAGGAGCTTCGTGACCGAACCACTATAAATCATCGTGTCGGTACTTTCATTTACATTTATGTCTTTACCTTTGTAGATGTATTTATAATTGCATACTTGTGTTGTGTGTCTTTGTGTGCATCACATAATCTAATCATCTAAGTTGCGGAAAAGCTATGGCTAAGTACGTGTGTGCTTCATGTTTAGATTATGGTCAAGTGTACATCACTTAGTCTAAACATCCTAGTTGCGGAAAAGCTTGTGCTTAGTACGTGTGTGCTTAGTGTTTAGACTATTGCTTGATGTACTCTTGATTTGATGTGCTTGTGTGTTTTCTTATTTGTAGTATTTATCTCTCAATCAAACACATCTCACATCTAGTCAAGATTGATAAGGAATTTGATACAAAGGATTGTTAAGGTTTCAAATTAACAATGTTGCTACGTCCACTGTCGGCGGTTCGTTATTGGACCGGCGGTTCCTTATCAATAAGGAACCGCGGGCAGAGATAAGGAACCGCAGGCAGTAGATTGAGCCGAAATGTTTTGAAAATGAATTAGAAACTATTCAACCCCCCCTTCTAGTTTCTACAAGACAGTTTCCAGCAGCTCGTCGATCAGAAACACGCAAGGCTTCCGTGATCTTTCAGGCAAGTTTGTTTAGTCCGGCTGTACAACAGCTTTGGACGTTGTACCCTGGAAAACAGACGACGAATTTGTTTAAAGGGAAGCGTGTTAAATACGTGTCTTGTCTTACCATTGACTGCTTTTTATATTGTTAATTACTTTCTGTCAATTTAATTTCTGTTATTATATTGTAAATTCGATTTTATATAATAAAAATGTTTAACGTTTCCTAAATGTGTTTTTTAATAAAAAGTAAATAACTAAAATTTTGCTCATTTAAACTTTTACAAAATTTGTGATTTACGTTGATCTCTCTCCTGAGTCATCTTTCCACATGCATAAAAACAGCCATTTTCTTACTGGCGGTAAAAATGACGACAATGGCAGAAAATTAGTTACTTTGCATAAACAATTAGCATATGAACAAATCCAAGCTCGTAGTTATTTTTTATTAAATTTAATTGACAACTGCGACATGGGAGAAACGGGCTAATGTAACTTCTTTTAATCATAACCATTAGAAGAGAGGGTATGATAGAGTAGGGCTGAGCATTGGGTTAGGACTGAACTGGTCGGTCAAAAACAAATTAGATCGAGGACTGAAATGTACGAAATCCCGTCCCCAAGATCAGACTGAAATGGTACGGTCTAGTTCGGTTCGAGTCGGTTTGGTCTGGTCCAATTAGACATGATCGGCAAGATTTTTGGTACAATTGGACTAGACCGGACAGTAGCGTTCCGACCAAGAATTGAAATGATTCAAAACCTTGTACCGGACTGAAATTGTTTAGTCCGGTCTGGTTTCCCGGTTCAGGTCGGTTTTGGAATTGCCATGCTCAGCCCTATGGTGGAGAGGTAACTCTTTTCCACTTTATCACAAAACAATGAATTGCATACACTTTCAGTCCGCTTTAACTTCACCATTAATTTTTTTTATTTTCACACAAATTTAAATTCATTTCATTTAATTAAATATTACAAATATATAAATAAAAATACAATAACGAGATTTAAAATACGATACGTAAAATAACTTATGAAAATTCAAAACACACACCAATAAATAAAATACTAAATCTGGGGTTGCTTGTGTTCCAAATTTGCTGAATAAGGCACCGTTAAAATCTTGTATGTGTTGGTTTATCACGAAGTTCGTTTTGTTTTCTCTGCCGGATTGCACATCGTTCGACCCATGTCCTTAATATATTTGGTTGTGGACAAACGTACATTCCACTCGCTTTAGATATCGCATACCCTTGATTTTTAAAAATCATGTTATGCAATATGATGCACGTGTACTTGATTTTTCATAACTTGTTGACATTAAAATGATGCACTAGTTGAGCAATAATATGTCATCTTCCTTGTACGTCACCAAATGTCCTTTTAATATCTTTTCGGGCACCATCTTGGCGGCGTTTAAAAAAGCATTTTTTTTTCATCGCGTGCAATAGTGAATGATTTCACAAATGCTGGCCACTGTGGGTAAATCTCGTCTGCAAGATAGTACCCTCTATGAAATATTTGCCCGTTTACAACATATGGGGCATCTACTTTGTTTTCAGCCAAAAGGTCGTCGAAAAAAGAAGAATGATGCAGAACTATAATATCATTATTTGAACATGCAACCCTTGAAAAATACATGTCAATTCTACAAATTGTATGATGTAACAACTTCTAGTATTATGGTTGAGTGTTTTTTATGACCTTTACCATATTGGTCGTGCCATGCTCTCGGACAATTAACCCATTCTTTGTGAATACAATCGATACTACCAATCAACCCTAGAAACCCATGAATCATATTATGCGCGACATGTAGCTTCTGAATGTCAACTAATGTATGTTTTTTTAAAAACTCGAGCTGAAAACAAATCCATTACACACATCGTAAACTTATCTAGACAATTGTGTGTGCAATGTGCACCCATTTGCAAGTATTCATCTAATGCATCTGGTGTTGTACTGAACGCCGATTGCCGTATGACGGATATGCATTTCATAATTACACTAAAACTCTTTAAACCAGTACAACCATTCAATAGTAAAAAACTAAAAGTGTTTGGGTAGAGGATTATTTGTTTAATGCAATTTTAAATACCTCGAACCATTTTTTAAAATAGTAAACGCTGCATGAGATTTCGTTTTCTAAAATACTCTACTGGATACTTTGGATACGGACCAAAATAATTGACCATTAAACGTGCCTTAGCGATATCGCGTTCACGATTGATGTATCTACGCCTTCGAATAACTTCAAGTTCATCTTATTCGTTAAGTTGCATTATTATTTTTAAATTGGTCATATCTTCAAGATCGGACGAATCGGAAAAGTTTAAGTCACTCATTTTTTTGAATATAATTTTGTTCTTTTGATAGAGAGATTATAAAGATATGTGTGTGTTAAAAGTGTTAAAATTGTATATAATAATAAAAAAATTTTTCTAAAAAAATCTTTTAAAAATTAGTCGTTGCCAACAACTATATGTTTGTCTCTCTCTTTTCTGTGACCTCGCCATCTAGGCGACGAAACCACGGCGGATGAATAAGGGTTTATGACGGCGAGCCTCGACGAGATACGACAAGCTTAGCACCTCAACTCGACGAGTTCATTTACTCCACCATACCTCTCCTCTCTTCTTTCTTTATCCTTTAAAACCACTAATTAGTAACGATTATTATATGATTCCACATAAACTTTTAAAAAAGACTAGTTTATTCTCTATAATATTTTTTTTACACAGTTTTACGAAAACTTTTCCAAAATCATAAAAACAAATATATTAAAAAGACTTATGAGGATTTATAACTAGTCAAATTATTTAAATATAATTAATTATTATACGATAACTCTAATTATATTTAAATATAAATTAACAAGTATTTATGTGATTTTAAAATAATAAGTTTCGATTTAAAATAATTCATTAATATCTTTTTAAAAATATAAAATTTGATTTACGACTTATAATATAAGCCCCAACATCAACCTCAGCCTTACTCCAGCTCGAGCCCTTGTTCTAGCTCATTTCGCCTGCATACCCTAACTCAAGACTTTTATAAAAATAATTGAAGAAAAAAGAATGAAACTATTGGAAGTTTGGAACATACACGTATATATCACCGGAAGATAAACTACTCCTGAAGCAGTCAGGGACGAAGCTAGGGGATTTCCACGGGTATCCGTGACCCATATGGATTTTTTCTGTATAGTGTTAATTTGTGAAGAAAACATCGATATTTTCTAAATGAATCTAAAATGCACCCAGTCAATCGGAACGTGTTTCCACTATTCGTTTAATTCATTTTTTACATCTGTTATATTACGATTTAAAAAATTTGTGCACCCGATCATATTTCGTCCTGATTTCGTCCCTGGAAGCAGCCAACGAACGAGAACAAACAAGCACCTAAAAAGACATACTCCTTCCGTCCTAATTTATTAGTCCACTATTAACTTATAAATTGTTTTTTACGAAACGTTGACCTTAAATTATTATTTTTATGATATTTAATGAAAATTATAACAAATGAAAATATATTTAGAACTCAATCCATATGCATGTTTAAAGAATTATATAACACAACAACATTAATTTAAAGTAAAAGTTGAATGAAAAAACTTTAAAAGTCAATAATAGACTAATAAATTGAGACGAAGGAAGTATTATAAAACCTGCACGTGAAAAACTTCATATCTAAGGTTTTTATGAACTTCATACCCCATTCTCTTAGGCTACCCATAACGGTGGGGAATTCGATTGATCGCCACACGGTCGCGACCTAGTCGCACCATTGCGGCTAATCGATCGGACCCAATCGGTCACCCCTATTAGGTCTTACATACGACCTATTTGATTGACCTGGGTTGTGTTTGTGTGTCTTGGTATAAAAATTTTTTAAAAAAAAAAATTTAACTCGTTTTAATCGTGCTTTAATTATATAAACTCTATAAAAAAAATTAAATTTTAATATATTGAGTTTTGTTTAATTCCTCACAACATATATTTATTTGACGATTTTTAGAGTTAGTTTTAGCTAATGCAGTTTACACTCTTTACTTCTAATTAGGTCTTTTTTAATCATTTCTTTAACGGTATTTAAAAATAAATATTATTGTAATGTTTTTATTTTATTCATTAAATAATTATTTGAAAAAAAATATTTATATTAAAAAACTGAAGTAGGTCGCACTAGATCGTCTTGTTGTGGCAAATAGGTCGCAAGAGATAGAAAGCTGAAAAAATAGGTCGTGACATAATAATGTTGTGGGTAGCCTTAAACTTTGTTTTTTTTTTTTTTTTTGCAACAGTATTCCGAGCAACAAACCATAGAATCGTCTTTTCTTCAGGTTTACGATGTTTAGTGAGTATTATGTGATTTATTAAATTAAATGTGATTTGTAAAATTATATGTAAACTTTTTAATAACAAATCGCATGATATTTTCGAAAAAAATCACATATAACTTTTAAATTACAAATCACAAGTGAATTTTTACGTTTCTCATATGATTTTCCATTGCGAAAATCTAAACATGAAAAAAATAGTTCAAAAAAATAATGCATCCGAAGTATATCAAAGTATGTGTTTACTAAAAGATAAAAGTGTTTTTTCCATGATGGTGTATTTTATTTTGTCGAATGACACTATTCAAAATTTTTAATGTGAAAAGTGCGTTTATTTTATTCTAATAAAAAAATGATTAAAGTTTGTTTATTTGAAACCCTTAGTTTATGATAAACTGAATGAAACAATCAAAACCACTTATTTTTATAATGCAAAAAAAAACTTATTTTTTAAAAATTAAATATCTCACAAACCGTTCATCGTTACGTAAAATAAAACATATAATCGTGACGAGAATTAAATCATCTATCTATCGAGGGGCACATGTATATACTTTCGACGAACTTTTTTTTCAACTTTTTTTCTTAAATCACGTCTGAGATGAATCATGTATGATTCGTCACGAATCATATATGATTTTCATATCACGAATCATATATGATTTTCTAAAAATCATATATGATTCGTGACGAATCATACATGATTCCTCTCAAACGTGACTTAAAAAAAATGTCGAAAAAAAAGTTCGTCGAAAGTATATACATGTGCCCCTCGATAGACAGATGATTTAATTCTCGTTGCAATGGTGTATTTTTTCTTTTTTGACGATTTACCGTTTATGAAATATTTAATTTTAAAAAAGTGGTGAAAAGTGGGTTTTAAAAAAAAATGAATAATTATAATTGATTGAATACTAATTTAAAGGTGTAATACATTTTAACTATCTTTTAAGAAAAGTCTTGGTTTAATTTGTTTTAATTTGTCATTTAATTTTTAGGTAAATAATTTGGTAGTGCGAAAAGGTTTGATTTATGAATGTTACAGGTGAGACTCACATTTTCACAATGCCCGGAAAGTGCATTGCTCACTATCGTCGGCTAGAATGTATTGATTTAGTGTGGGTCTTGACAATTTTTTGCTTACATTTGGCTCACGAACCCTTCTCGTGAGACCGGTAAAAGCAGCCTAAACAGTGAACAAGTAATGTAATAGTAGTTACTATTTTTTATTAAATATCATCGACAACTGTGGTATGGAAGAACACGGCATATTTTAACTCTGATCTTTGCTTTCTTCATTCGGGTTGGATAGTGAAAGATATTAAATTATTTATATTTTATTTATCTTTTAAATATTGTGTCTGATATGACTAATTATTTTTTTTTTAATTTCTCAAATTGTTAAAATGAAAAATATTAGAATTATTATAAAAAGTAAGCAATTTTAATTTATTTAAAAATTATTTTTATAACTTTTTTAATCATTTTTATTTGAGTTTTTATGTATATATAAAAATTTTAAAAATTGATTTTTTTTACTCTTTTAAATAGAAAAATTAAATTTATATAAAAAACATATAAGATTTATATAAAATAATTTGTGAAATTTATATAAAAGGTAAAAAATTCGATTTTTAATCATTTAAATAGAAACTTATAAATTTCAAAAGAATTTATAAAAAGAATATTTATTACATTTTACTTGTTTAAAGAGACAAAATAAATTTTATATACAAAATTTATATAAATTTAATACACATTTTATATAACATTTTAATATATTTTTATTAAAAATATTTTAATTTTACTCATCTAAATAGAAATGTAAAAAAAAAAAATTAAAAATTTAAAAGATATTTATTCGCTTTTTACTCGTATAAACAAAAAAAATAAAGATTATATAAATTTTTATAATTTTTATAAATTTTATATTAAATGTGAAATTTTGATTTTTACTCGTTTAAATATAAAATTAATAGAATTTATATAACATTTATCCGTGTTAATCGAGTCGATTCAAAATCATGATTTCAAAATAATATAAATTTTTATCAAACAAACATGCGTAGACATTTTAAATCCCAAATTTACTAGAATTTAAAATTCTATAATTTTAAAATTTTGAACAAATGGCACTTTGAATAAAATTAAAAGTATAACTTCGTTGGCTTTGCAGGTAGATATAAATATATATATATATATATATATATGCTTTACCAAATTTGCAACAAGCAGCTCTCGTAGCTCAGTTGGTTAGAGCACCCGTTTAGTAAGCGGGAGGTCTTGAGTTCGACTCTCAACGAGAGCAAAATGCTGTTTTTTAATTTTAATTTTGTTCCCGTCTTGTTCCCTTTTTTACTTTCGGTTTAGCTCACAGCCTCACATCATATTCTTGAAACACTTAAATGACAGCAAACCTATTTTCACTCATACTAGTTCAGTTATGGTTTCAAAAAGAGTTTCAAATTTGGTCCATTCCCATTTTAACTGTTAAATACGAAAACAAATATATGCTTGTAAGAAGTGTTACTGTCACTCGATATGCTTTTATCAACGTTTTAAAGCCCAATTTTTATCGATTAGGTTTAGTAGTTGCTTCAACACCTGTGGGTCAAATTAAACTTATACTTGATTTATATGACATGATTCTTATTTCAAAAACATTTTCATTTGGGTTCGATCATCACTCCTTGCAAAACCGAAGGTCTTTTTCTATATTTGATAAAACCGAATCAACCTCTTAGCCTCTTTACTTTAGGTAAGAGTATGACTGTTTACGCTTCAACCTCTCGTACATTGTCTTAGACGATATTGAGACCTATAACCCGTGGAAATCGATATTAGATGTTACTTTACTAAAAGTGTGCAAAATCATATTGCTTACATTAAAGACGCTTTATCAAAGATGACGCAACCACTCAAAAGAGGTTTTTCAATTCCACCAAGCATATCAAGTTTGTAATTATAACCCCAAAATCCCAGTGTCCTGGATACGCTAAATAACATTACGAGGTTGGCAAAATTTTAAATAAACCATATCAGTTCAAGTAACACAAAACATGTCCCTGGATTTCGAAATATTCCTAGAACATTGACACGAACCAACTAGCACATGTTCAAAATAAACGAAGCGAAATAAGAATAACAAAGTTCCTCCTAATATGAGATGCAGGGCTCTCCCAGATTTAAAGACTTCGCAAAACTCTTGATAACCTAAAACTAATAATACTAATGTCTGACTTACTAACCATGAATATAAGATAAGGAAACATAATCTAAAGATAATGAGGAATTTAACAAACTAATTACTCTTGAACCCTTGTGTGCTCTTGTTGTTTGGATCGTCTTTCATACCTCTTTCCCCATCTTCTTTTATACCACTTTCCCCATCTTCCTTGGGTCGTATCAAACACTTTCTGTTTTGGTGGAAGTTGCTCCTCGACGTGTTCCTCGCCAATGTTATGCAAGCTTGCATCATCTAGTTTCTTCATAACAAGGTTAGCTTCCGCAAACAATCTACGAAAAACTGCTTTCATCTGAGCTCTATTTGAAGTTGGAAGCGTTGCAAGTACATCTCTAATGGCTTGCAACTTAGAAACCATGTGACCAATCATTCCATTCTCAAGATAATACTGCACACTTGGATCTTCCCAACGGCTCTCATTGGATAACATCCTTTCTTCCGTAAGAAATTGCATTTTCTCCATGACTTGTGTTTTTCCTTGCTGATCTAGCTTTGTGACGTGGCTCTTCATTGGTGCTTTCCCTAGCTTAATGATCTTAGCTTTCTCCTCCTTTAGCAGCACTTGTAGTTCGTCCATAAGATTTGTTGCCAACTCGGGGTTTGTCACTGCTCTAATCTCCTGCAGCGTTTCCAAGATATTGTAGATTACATATAAACCTTAAGAATAAACAAACTCAATTCTATATAAAATAAGAAAAAAAAAACTCCGAATTTCAACTTCTGGTTCAATTTAGGACATAAAAGAAGCACCATAAAATCTTAAAAAGTTACTGCATATGCTCCACCACATGGATGCATCAAAACTAACTAGCCAAATATATCCTTTGTTGCTTATAATGGTTTAATTTTATTATGTATACACCATTGACAGTACAATAATTTTAAAAACCTTCATGGAAATGAAAAATGTTAGGGTGCTGAAAAAATATACACTAATAAGGTATTTAACTATCTATGGTTCAAGGTGTTGCAAATTATCCAATAGCTTTGTCCTATTGATATTTACATCATAAAGCAATAAGCTAGTTTGATGAAAGGCGGGATAAGAATATAGTTCAAGGTGTAACTACCTGACATGTAACCTTTGTGATAGTGGCACTCGGAGAACTGTTTAAGAAGAAGTTCTTGACTTCAGCACGTATATTTACTTCATCATCTTCATCTTCATCTTCATCTTCTTTGTCCTCGCCATCCTCTTCGGCTTTGTCGTCGCCTTCGCCTTCGTCTTCGTCTTCTTCTTCTTCTTCTTCTTCTTCCTCGTAGTCCTCGTCTTCTTCATCATCGTCTTCAAATTCTGCATCTTCGTATCCATATTTAAATTCATATACGTCATCGTCATCATCCTCATCATTATCATAATCATATTTTTCAAACTCATCTATGATTGCAGGGTAAATCTTCAAGCTTTTAAGGTTAGCAAATGGAGAAGGTTTATTTGAGACGAAATTCAACTCTGAAGAAAGAAGCTGAAATTTTTGTGGCAAAAAGATATTGTTAAAAAACACAAAAAAAACAAAATAATCCTTACACTAAGTACTTATATTGTTACCTGTATATAAATATAAACGCATCCAACATATCATTCTCAAGTACTATCTCACCTTCAAAACAGTGTTTCGCTATCTATTTCTTTTTTCTTTTGGAAGTAAGTTTAAAGTACAAGATTATTATGTTTTATACTTGGATACTGATCTTGCGAATTATGAACTCATATTATATACGAGTAAAAAATAGAATGTCTGTGATAGAATAAACATATATGATTAAGCTACAAATGTAACCTACAACTACAAGTACACTTGTATTGTTTTAATCTTTTTTTTATTTCGAAATTAAATCAGATGATATATTTAATGCTTTAAATAAAAAACCTTTGGAAGATGCATATTAAGGGATTAAAAAGCAAATACCTCGGGAATTTCAGAGTTAATAGTAAGAAATTTAACACTCTGGAACTTTTGAAGTACATCAACTATGTCATTCATATCCCTCCGGTGGGGATTGCAAATACATAAGTCTACCTTCTCCAAAGAAGGTAGACACTCGGCACCAAACACAAAAGTGTTAAGATGTCTATATATTAAGGAGGTCAGGAGAGGCGCAGATAACAAACCTACGAAACCACAATTTATAATAGAGAGATTCCTGAGTTGAGGTGTATCCACGGTAAAAGCAGTCAAACCCCAGTCTCCATTTGCAAGTGTGAGATTTTGAACTTGAGGATGACAAACACGGAAACCACCCCATCCAATACGGCAGTCATCAAAAGTGAGATATTTCAAGTTAGGGCACTTGGAGAAAAACTCATCCCAAGCTTCAGTGATATCTTCGTAAGCTTCATCATCTGATTCAAAATCTTCATCATCATACAATGTGACTCCAATAAGATGTAATGTTGTCAAAGCTGGGAGCTCCCAATTTGATATGCATATCTCAGAATAATCAAATTCAATACTAGACAAAGTTAAAACTTTAAGAGACTCGGAGCTAAAGTTAAAAAGATGGAATTTCTTATAGCATCCAATCGTCAGTTCTTGAACATTGTGGCAGATTGCATAGCGCAATACTACATTGACAATTGCATCAATAGGCGATCCGTAAATACGAAGATAGACAGAAGACACTTGTATTTCATTATTGCGATTACGCAAAACATCAATGACACTTTGGTAGAACTTTTGCATCGAAGGGAATTTGTGACATGAGAAATATAAATTAGGCATCGAAGTCCACAAAAACCTCCATCTGGATGACAAAGAACTGGTTTTAACAACATCTTTCATGCTAACAAAAGAGAGGATTTCATGGATAACATCATCTGGCAAACTGCTTAGTCTATCGCCATTTACATTCATTCTCTTTTTATTGCGTCCAGAAGCCATTATCTTCCCACACTACCCTGATACAAAGGGCACGCTGGTGTCAATAGAGTACAAGTCTTGTTTGTTAAACCATTATCATCGTGTCTTGTCTTTCGAGTAAAATAAACTGCAATTCAATGGAATACAATATAAAATTAGTACATATGTTACAAGGTCGCTAAGAAGGCTACATGATAACTAATGATGACATTTGATAGTGCAAGTGTTTCCTCTTACTAAGTAGATGTGTATCAATAACTAATATACTCTTTGGATATTAAATCTCTTTCTATATAAAGATTAGTCGTGTATCCATTCATGTCACAAACGTGCAACTAAAGAATTGTTAACTAATATCATATGCTCTTATCTTAAGACTAGTTCCAACATGTCCAAGCACAAAAAGTATCCTAAATTTTTTAGTCACCAGATGGAAACTAAACAAGGATGGTATTCCAATGTGAACAGTAAAAGTAGACGTGGCAAAACGGGCGGGCAGGCACAGGCGGCGGGCTAAACGGGGGACGGGCTAAACGGGCGGCGGGCAAAACGGGCGCGGGCTAAACTGACACGGGCAAAACGGGCGGGCTAAACGGACGTAAGCTAAAATGAGAAAAAAGACATAAAAAAACGTAAAATTAAAAAATAAAAATACTTGTTTAAAAGCCGGGGATAAAAACTAAATATAAAATATCCGCCGAGTTAGTGTTTTAAATGTGCGCCCATTATGCCCATAAGTTTCTTATGTATGCGCCCGCCCATTAATAATAAAGAATGGGCAAAAAGTGCCATCCTTTTTTGAAAATGGGTAAAAAATGCTCATATTTATAAAAATGGGCAAGATTTGCCACCTCTAAGTAAAAGGCATGATTAAATGGATTGAGGATCAGATGGTAGAATGAGGCACGGCCTCACAGGTGCAAGGTATTGATCTCGAGAATCTTGTAACTCTGTGTTGGGATAATATATCAATTGATCACTTTTTGGCGTTGTGTAGGATAGGATCTTTGCGTCGTGGGGGACTGGTCCGGTTTATTCATTGCAATCTGCTTACAGAGTATTATTTTTGGAAGAATTAGAAGTCCTAAAAGTTTTAAAGGGAAGGTACAGAACAAGACGTGTGTTTAATAATATTCAACTGAAGACCAGAGACGGAACTTAGGCAGTTTTGTTGGATGGCCGAAATCATCATAAGTTTGAGATGAAAAGCATGATGTGTATATATACAAAAAAAAAACAAGAAATATGCGATAAATCAAAATATAGTTTAAATCCCAGTAATTGATACATGAGAATATAGTTTAAAGAAGCAAATGATGCAAAGTTAACCTTTAAGGCTTCTAAATTCTCAACTACGGATTATATTCATAATTGATTTTTTCAACCATATCTTTTTCTATGTAAACCACAAAGCTATATGCTAGAAAGCCATTGTGAAGTCTATTTAGGGGCGTTTTGTACTATTGCTAAGGTTATGAATTGGGATTATGCTTGTTATCTAAGCGGCTTATCGCTTATATATCATGAGCTCATTAAGCTCATAAGCTCATAAGCTCATAAGCCCTTACTTTTTTTGAACGGCGAGTTAGTAGCACTAACATCCAATTGGGATGTATGCAAGCCTCGTGAGACTCGAACTCGAGACCTCTCCAAGAATATCTCCCAAACTTACCTTACCTTAGCTTAGCTTACCTTACCCTTGGTGGCCAACTGAGCTAGCTCGGTTGGTTGCTCATAAGCCCTTACTAATTGTAAAATATATGAACATAGAATGGTCAATGGTGTAGTTATAAAAGTCTTTCTTTATAATATTGTTAGATAACATCACCCCTCCTCTTATAAGCCCAAAAAAATTGGGCTTATAAAAATCCCCTACATAAGCTCATAAGCCCACTCATACAAGCTTAGGGGTGTTTGTTTGGCCTTATATAAGGTAAGACCATTTCGGCTTATATTTCATAAGCCCCAATTTTGTAACTTATTTGGAGATTAATGTAATAAACTTACATAAGCCCATAAGTCTGAGAAAAGCCACAAAAATTAGGGTTTATGAAATATAAGCCGAAATGTGGCTTATTTTCTGCTTTATATAAGCTTATTTTTTTTTGGCTTATTTTGAGACTTATGGGATAAACTTAAATAAGCCCATAAGTCTCCAAATAAGCCACAAAACTGGGGCTTATAATATATAAGCCGAAAATAACTCAAGTTTCATAAGCCAAAACAAATTTAACACATATAAACTAATAAGACTATGAGGCCATCATATAAAAAGAAAATAAAAAAGAGGAAAAAACCATTAGGGTCATTTGTATTGAATAAGATAATCCATTCTCCATAGTAAATAAAGAAGGGTTTATTGAAAAAAAAACAAACAAATTAAGCAGATACCTTAGGTGAAACTAAAAGTAACTGACATAAGAATAAGTTTAAAACTTGCAACAAGTAATAGGAAGAGTGCGGCTTGTGAAAGATTGTTTAGGTTAATGGAATGGTATGATCAAGTTAACTTCAACCCTCAAACAGTAAAAATAATTATAAATCTTCTAGTATGTGTCACAATTCTAACAAAACAACATACCAAACATGTATCTACGTGGCCTAAGGAGATTAACTTTCAGTTTATGAAAAGAAAAAATAGAAAATTACAATTTTGTCCCTCACACAATAAGTATTCACATGTTTGTTTACAAAGAAAAATAACACTACGCGATAGTTTTTTTTTTTAATTACAATCACATATTACGATAAATCATATATATTCTTTCGACAATGTGAACGTTATTTTTCTTAGAAATAAGTATAATATTCACATGGTTATGAAACGATTTCCAACTTTTGTTTTACAAATTTTTTTATATTACCCTTTATATTAAATAGGAGAATCACGGTTCTCAGTGATTCCCCTCACATACCCAATAAAGTATAATTTACTTTCCCCCTCACAGAACTTCATTCCTCTCACAAACTTTACACACATAACTCACACACCGTTGCCTTCTCGTCCCGTTTCTGTTTATCCGTTCGTCATTAATTGAGTCCTTGCCCTTTGGATTTGTCCTTCATATGTTGCCCCTTTGTTTGTTGCCCCTTTGTTGAGTTATTTGGCTTTTGGTTACTTTGCCCATTAATTCTCACTTGTCTGATTGTCTTAGTGGCTACAGTACATGAACTCCATCTATATATTCACCTCTTTATTATTGGTTGCCATTGGTTGCCATTGTTGACATTTAGATCGGCTGCCATTGTTTATCCTTATAAATTTGATTGGCTGCCTTTTGATCGGATCTGGGTTGGTTTGATTGTCACGATTATCCAGTGACACGATTATCATATTAGGTACCGCTATTTGTTTTTGTCATTGTCACTTACTTTGATTATGTGATTTGTCGTTAAATATTTATGTTAATTCTTTGTTATCAACCATGGATTTATGTTGAATTGGGTTTTACATTTTGTGGTTGGTTATATATGTCGTTGTGTTGGACCACCTATGTTGCGTTACCCCTACCTCTTCGTTGCCGCAATTTGTCATGTGCGGCGTTGTTGGTAGGTTGGTGACGTGGTTTTTCCGTTTGATATAACTGATAAGTAGGTCATTTATACAAATATGGGGGTTTTAGGATTCTTGATATGTCATATAAACTAGAATGTGAGTATGCACATTTAGAATATGCGGTTAGGAAAGCACCGAGAACGGATTCTGATGAATTTGCACTTGATAATGAATTTCAGCTTCATTGGTTTATGGTCTTTGGTATACACACATATTGATTGTCCTGAATTTTAGCTTGATTATGAATTTCAAATGCACTTGCACTTTACATTTGGCTGATTGACTACTGGATTATCTTTGTGACATGCTTAGACGAGTAACTGTAAGTTTTTCAAATTTTATAGGCCTGTGTTCAGTTTAAGCAGGCCCGGGTAAAGATACAATGGCCCGGACCTTGGCGGGGCGACCTTTGAAGGTTGCAGCCATGCCGGGTTATGCTCTTTCTCCCGAATAAAGCTTTATCTGAGGCAACGCTATAAACCCCAATCTTGGTTTGGCGACCTTTGAAGGTTTCGTCCATTTCTTGATCCATCAAACTGGGATTTGATTGATTTATAAGAAACTGGAAGATGTCGGCTGATAGTTGCCTTGGCGTCTTCCGTGTCCTGAAAGAATGCACCTACAGGTTTACATTTACGAAGACAGAGGCTGATACTTGCCTTGGCGTCTTCAGTGTGCTGAAAGAGTGCACTTGCAGTTTACATTTTGTTGGTTTACTGTCCGCGTTTATCTTTGTGAAACGATGTCATGAGTAATGGTACACTTCTATAATTACGTCGGTCTGTCATGAGTTTAAATGGTCGTAGGTAAAGATAATATAGCTTGGATGTTGGTTGGGATCTAATAACTTGGGCAATGATGAGTTTTAACGGCGGGGTTAAACTTGAGATAGCGTGCATCTTGGCGTGGCAATCGGTCAAGGTTGTAGCCATGGCGTATCTATCCGGTTTTCCCTAAACAACGCCATATCTGAGCCTATAATTTGTTCGAATAGAAGTTGTACCCATACGGAATTTTAGTTGCCAGAACCCGCATCTTCCCGGGGTGATCGTTCGGTCGCAGCCACGAAGGGTTCTTGGTAGGATCTTCGATGCTATACCTCACAAACTGACAAAAAAAATTGACACAGGAAAGACGCCGGCTCACATTTGCCTTGGTGTCTTCCATTTGCGTTAGCCTCTTTTCTTTTATGACCGAATGCAATTGGACCTGAATTTTGAGGTACTTTGGTTTGAATGGCTAAAACAGATGTTCAGATTGTTGCTATAACTTAATTGCCTCCTTTTTAGTGTGTAGATTGTATTGGAATTGCATTTTAATATCAGACTTAGTTAATCAACTGTAACACAATGGACTAGCTGTTTGAAATTGTGTTTGGACGTGATATGCCATATGTTGTTTAAGTTTGTGATAATCAGCTGTGTTATTAGACATTTACATGTAAATTACCCGCTAAATTATACTGATTTCTCAAAATAGATTGTTGAACAACCAATATAATCAGATAATTATAGTGACTTTCACAATATCCAAACATTAGAAACTGATTACCTGCTACATGATATACAATATTTATGTTGATTTGAAAACCAAAGATTACTAAGTAATTTGTTAGCTAATACAGTATTTACTAAGTAATTTGGTAAAATGCTTATTGATTTTTGGCTTATTTTTGCTTATTGCTAATTTTGCTCGTATGAAAGTTCGTTAAACCGATCTTTTCGAATTGATTATTGGTAGAAAGTGCGACTCAATTGTTCTTGGTGAAAAATAAACAGGTTCGGTTATCTATTTTAAACTAAAAATGGAAATGTCGTTGAGTAAATAAAGATGAAAGCTTTAAAAATTTAAAACTGAAAATAAAGACTTTAAAAATTGAAAAGTAATTGATTGAAACTTATAAAAAAATGTAAACTTTAAATCTTTAAACTAAAATAAGACAAGTTAAAAATAAGCTAAGTAAAAAGGCGGGAAAAGTAAAATTCAAAAACTGTAAAAACAAACCCTTATCCGGAATAATATTCGGATTGTGATCAGTAGGCTTATCCAGAATAAGTTGGGAGACTTATCCGGAATGTTGGACAAACCCTTGTTCGGAATAAAATTGTGATGCTTATCCGGAATAACCTTGAGCTTCTTATCCGGAATAATGTCTTCGTGAGCTTTATCCGGAATGGTAGAAACGGAGCTTATCCGGAATACTAAAAACACAGCCTTATCCGGAATAAAATTCTACAGCTTATCCGGAACTCGACTTGGAGGTGTTATCCGAAATAATACAACGACTTGTTATCCGGAATGACTGATGGCTACCCTTATCCGGAAAAAGCTTATCCGGAATATGTTGTATGAACTCTTATCCGGAAAAATCTGACAATCCGGAATAACTGAAAGAACTACTATTCTGAATAAATCTCTTATCCGGAAAATCAAAGAAACACTATCCGGAATACTTAAAACGTAACTTATCCGGAATAAGCTATTAAGAAGCTTATCCGGAAAATAGAGGTGACAGATATCCGGAAAAAGAGGGTTTAGTACCTCTTATCCGGAATAATAGGGACTTGAAGATTTCGGAACAAGCAAAATTAGCAATAAGCAAAAATAAGCCAAAAATCAATAAGCATTTTACCAAAAGCTAAACCAAAATGATTTTAGAAAAAGGCGAATAAGCTAGAATTTAAAAACTTTTAAAACACTAAATAAACTAGGAATCAAAAAGCACTTTTTATAAAAACTTAAACTTATTAAAAACAACTTATTTCTAAAAACTATTAAACATAAAGATTTAGAAAAATAAGCACTTTTATATATAAAAACTTTTAAGATTACCAATTTTATAAGCACAATCAAATAAGCTAAACAATCAAATTATCAACAAGATTAAGATAAAACTACATGATTATCAAGATTAAGTAAAAGATTAAGAAAGGTAGAATGAGAATTAAGGAAATAAGCTTGATTGATTAAAGATTAATATCAAAAAATTACAAGATTAATGTAAAGATTAATAAGATTGAAAGGAAAAACTAGAGAGAAAAATTAAAAGCACTTAAAAATTAAAACTACAACTATTAGAAAACTAAAACACCTAACCACTAACACCCTCCTAATGACATATTAGGAGGGTATTTATAGGAGGTGGGGAGATTACATGCTTAAGCTATCTAATTTCTTTCTTCTCGTCTCGACTCGACTTAATTTCTTAGTCTTTCTCGACGTCGTCTCGGGATTAGTCGATATTAGTTGAACTTGTCTTATAATTTTCTTCTATAATTAGAATTGAGTTCTTCGACTTGATTAAACTTCCGTCTTTAGACTTTTTCTTCGATAAATCTTCAGAATTGGCCTTGGACTTCCGTTCTTTTTACATTCTCGATCTTTTGACTTCGTCTTTAGTCTTTTTCTTCGATAAAAGCCCGTGATAGCCCATGTTTTCTTCCTTTTGCATCTTTTGGTCCTAAAACACAATAAAAACACAAACCACGCATAATTCCGACTTTTACGACATAAAATACACGTTTTGGTCTTGTTGTTATTGGAAATAAGTGGTAAAAGGATAAGTGTTTTCACACTTATTAAATCCCCTACACTTGACCATTGCAATGTCCTCATGCAATGCACTAATTTCAAAGCACGGTTTACATTTTTCAATATAGATAACCCACCTTGGCCTTTATTAAATACTAAACACTAAGAAAACTAAAAGAACAATATAAGTAAGAAATCAAAGACTTACATTGGGGTTTTAGGTTGTCATGAATGTTCATCATTCTCAAGTTTCACGTTCCCCATACCAAGCTTAAAAACGAGATCATTGCTATTATAAGTTAGCAAACTAACACGAACTCATGTGGCCCAATTATTCACTTAGACTCCCTTATTCCTAGGTGTATCTCTTATATTTTAATGATGTCTTAAATGATCACGAGGATGCATTGTTTGACTTATTTCGATAGTTATTTAGGCTGAAAATAAAGTGGGACGATTTAATCAATAGTTAGCTAAAGGAAAAAATCTTTTAAAACTGCTTCTCGGGACCTCATAAAGTTCATATCTTGACATAACTCGCTTCACGATTTGAGACCTTTCTCGGACCGATATTTGGCAGCGACTTCATACTTCAAATCTCTGAGAGACGTTCTTGAAATTATGGCCTTCTCTTAATAATAGGAATTTCTTCACTTGAAGTTTTGAGAGATTCTTCATATTTGGACCACGACTTCTTCAATTTTTCTCCAATCTTTATTTTATACTTTGATATACAACGATCCGCCTCCTTTTAGGACTTGGATATATTTATCCTCATACCTTGTTAGGGTCTTTTCGGATAGACTTCTCCATGATCTTTAGGGGAGTATTTGCTTTTCATCGTGTGTCTCGATCCTTCATATTGATTTTCGATAAATGATTCTTCACATCACTTTTGGATCTTTAGCAACAAAATGTCGCCCTCATGCCTTGTTAGGGCCTTTTCGGACTCGCCAATCTTCGCATCCCGCTTCAATAAGTTATGCTTTGGCTATGAACTCTAATTAATACCGAGCAACTTTTAAACGATCTTGTGCTAGAAGCTAAGTAACTTTTCAAATCGTACAACCTTATTTATTGCAGATAAATTTATTAGCAAGCTATGGGAGAATAGGCTTATAATCAACTCACATAGATTCACGAAAGAGTACCAAACTTATAATTGACTATATCATCTCTCGTTCTCCACAATTTAAAATCTCAAGGAATGAGATTTGTGGATACTTATCCAATTAAATCAAAGTTTTGGGTTTTCGAGTCATCTATATGATCTTGCAATCTCTTAGACTTTTTCAAGTTTCGAAATCGCATTTTAAAGTTCACTTGATAAACAACTCTCTAGGATCAATTATAGGAACTTGCGAAAAGTTCTTGTTCTTAACCCGTGAGAGTTAAGACTTTCGCGTTTTAAAGTTCCCTATATAAAAGCCTAGCAAAACTTGACTTAAACACGTTAAGGATACTAGCTAGAGTAAACTTAGATAAGTAAACTCGGGTTGAGTCAAAATATTCACGACTTTGAAAAATTTAAAACCACTTTATTGAAAATTTATTCTAGCAAGGAAAGAAAATAACCATAACAAAAGAAAATACAACTATACAACTAGGCCAAAATAGATTAAATATTTTGAAAAATGTCGAAAAATCAAATTTTCCGGTTAAAATGAGGACAAATTCATGGAAAAGACCACTTACTTCGATAGAAATCCCCCCTACACTTGAGATAAACATAGTCCTCAATGTTTAAGCATATGAGAGTAAACTCCCCTACACTTATGACATTGTGCACTTTGTTTAAATCTTGCTAAGGAAAGGACAACTATAGTGATTTCAATGTGAACATATAAGATATGAAATATTGAATCACAACAGTTTTAGGATAGAACCGGGAAGACGGGTACACGGGATCACGGTTCGTCAAAAGTCATCGAGAATGGATCTTTGAAGCTTTAATCCCTGCACAAAAGAAGAAACAAGACAACAAACACATACGGGGCTCCCCCTACACTTATTATGAAAACGGTAAAGGATAGATCAACGGGTTGCCTCCCGAGAAGCGCTTGTTTTTGTTCACCGAGTCACGAGCCTGACTCGACCCAAAACTAGTTCATGGGAAACGTGGTGAGGGATGGAATCATCTCATGAGAGATGTCCTCACCAAAGTACAACTTCACACGCTGGCCATTCACCTTAAAATTGGGCCCATTTGGCTGAGAAAGCTCAATGGTGCCATATGGGAAGACTTTGGCGACGGTGAATGGACCAGACCAGCGGCTCTTCAACTTGCCCGAGAAGATCTTCAACCGAGAGTTAAAAAGTAAGACTTGATCACCAACGTGGAACTCTCGGTTCTTAATCCTTGCATCATGGATGATCTTGGTCTTCTCCTTGTAAATCAGTGAGTTATCGTAAGCTTCATTCCTCAGTTCATTAAGCTCATTGAGTTGAATCTTCCGAAGATCACCGGCTTTGTTGATGTCGAAATTAGCCCACTTCAAGGCCCAGTATGCCTTATGTTTCAGCTCGATAGGGAGGTGGCATGCTTTCCCGTACACAAGACGATAAGGTGTACAACCAATCGGGGTCTTATAGGCAGTACGGAAAGCCCACAAAGCATCATCTAACTTATCGGCCCACGAGGCACGATGCTCTCCCACAGTACGTTCCAGAATTCCCTTCAATCCGCGGTTAGAAATCTCGGCTTGACCATTGGTTTGGGGATGATAAGCGGTGGAAAGACGGTGATTGACACCGTACTTAGCCATGACTCTTGCGAATTGATCATTGCAAAAATGAGTCCCGCGGTCACTGATAATAGCACGAGGAACACCGAATCGAGCAAAAAGCTGCTTCAAAAAGTTCACAACCACCCTCGCATCGTTCGTAGGGAGAGCCTTAGCTTAAACCCATTTAGAAACGTAGTCAACAGCTACGAGGATGTACTTGTTCCCTATAGATGATGGAAATGGCCCCATAAAGTCGAGGCCCCATACATCAAAGATTTCACATTCTTGTATAAATTTTTGAGGCATCTCATCTTTATGTGTGATCTTGCCTTGTCTTTGGCAAGCATCACAATGTTTAACCATGTCGTGAGCGTCACGATAAATGGTGGGCCAATAAAATCCAGAGTCGAAAACTTTCTTTACGGTGTAATTGGGACCAAAGTGACCACCGGTGGGCCCTTTATGGCAAGCGTCAAGGATTTGTACCACTGCCGGCCCATCAACACATCGACGAATGACAAGATCCGCACATTGTTTGAAGAGGTAAGGGTCGTCCCAGAAATAATGTTCAATATCTTTAAAGAACTTTTTCTTTTGTTGGGACGTTAACCCTTCCTTGAGAATTCCACCCGCTAAGTAGTTTGCAATATCCGCAAACCACGGGGTGTCATCAAGATTGGAGTTGATAGACATTAAGGCCTCAAGGGGAAAAGAGTCATTGATCTCTTGATTCGGATCATCCCCTTGATAAGGATCCTCAAGTCTACTGAGATGATCCGCGGCTAGGTTTTCGGCTCCCTTCTTGTCACGAATTTCAATGTTAAATTCTTGAAGGAGCAAAACCCAACGAAGAATTCTTGGTTTAGAATCTTGCTTAGTCAACAAGTACTTCAACGCAGAATGATCGGTATACACGATGGTGGTAGAAAGGACAAGATAGGGGCGAAATTTTTCAAAAGCATACACTACAGCTAAAAGCTCTTTTTCGGTAGTGGTATAATGCAATTGAGCCCCCGTCATTGTCTTGCTAGCATAATGGATTGGTTGGAAGTTTTTGTTCACTCTTTGGCCCAAAATCGCTCCAATAGCAAAGTCGTTAGCATCACACATCAATTCAAAAGGTAACTCCCAATTAGGGGTAACCAAGACCGGTGCCTTAGTTCGCTTATCCTTAAGAAGATTGAAGGATTCAAGACACTCTTTGGAAAAGATGAAATGAGTATCTTTTTCTAATAGGTGGGTCATCGGGCGAGCGATTTTATAAAAATCTTGAATGAATCGACGATAGAAGCCCACATGACCAGGAAACTTCTCACACCCTTCACGGTTGAGGGTGGAGGTAATTTGGCTATGACATCCACTTTAGCACGGTCCACTTCAAGACCGGATTTTGAGATTTTATGTCCAAGCACAATGCCTTCTTTTACCATGAAATGGCATTTTTCCCAATTTAGAACAAGGCGAGTGTCTTCACACCGCTTAAGCATGCGTTCCAAATTGGCAAGGCAATGAGAGAAAGAATCACCATAAACCGAGAAATCATCCATGAAGACTTCCATAGTTTCTTCAACCATGTCATGGAAGATAAGTCGGGATTTTTCTTCCTCTTTCAAGTCCTTAGCGATGATGACGGGTGACTTCTTGTTGTCTTCAAGGAAAACGTACTCGAGATTAGACGGTAAGTCCTTAAGCTCTAAATCCGGAGGATTTTCGATGGAAGGCGTAGTCAAATTCGGTTCATCGATAGAGATATCCTTAGGAGACGGTGGAGAAATATGGTCCTCATTGAGAAGTTTCTCAATGGTACGAATGTCTTCATCCCAATTGGAGGGAGAATCGTCATATTTTAAGTCCACATCTCCCAAAGTTGCTTCAAATTCTTTCAAGATGAAATCACTTTCTCCAAATGGAGTTAGTGATGGAGCAATAGAGGCAACGGTCTCAACAGTGGGTAGAGAAGAAGAACCACTTTTACAAGCGTCTTTGAAATGTTCTTCACAAGCCTCGTCAAGAACGTCAATAAAATTAACACTCTCGTTTTTTGAAGGCTGCTTAGAAAGTTTTCCCATGTTGAAGACGATTTTATCGTCACCAACTCTCATGATTAATTCGCCAGCGGCTACATCAATGAGAGTGCGACCGGTTCTCAAGAATGGACGTCCAACGATTAATGAAACACGGGGGTCCATCTCGAAGTCAACGACAACAAAATCCGCCGGAAAGGTGAATTTGTCAACACCAACGAAGACGTCTTCGGCTATCTCCACCGGATAAGCAACCGTACGGTTAGCTAATTCCAAAGTCATTCGTGTGGGGACTAGCTCGGGTAGAGACAATTGTTTCCAAACGCTTAAAGGCATTAAGTTAATACTAGCACCTAGATCGGCTAGGGCCATACAATTCTCTACCCTAGGGAAGTTGCAAGGAATCAAGAAATGACCCGGATCACCAAGTTTGGTTGGTAATTTCCTTAAGAGCATGGCGGAGCAATTCTCATTAAGTTGGGTCTGAGCAATATCGAGAAGTTTCTCCTTATCACTGAGAAGATCTTTAAACATTTTAGCGTATTTCGGCGTGAGCGAGAGCCTCAGCAAAGGAGATATTGAAATTCAGTTGTTTAAACATTTTGAGAAAGTTAGAAACCTAAATATCATCCTTGTTCTTCAATTTCTCTTTCCTCAACCTTGAAGGATAAAGTATATTGGGTTGAGATGAAGGCTTTGGGATAGAATTCTCACTCACATCCTTGGGTGGTGGAGGGGTGGAAGTAGAAGGTGGTGAAATTGGAGAAGTAGAAGTAGGAGGAATAGAAGGTGGAGGAACCGGAGAAGTAGACTCGTTTCCTTTGTCACAATCACCGGTGTAGGTGTAGGAAGCTCGGGTTCCTTTAAACCTTTTCCACTTCGAGTGGTGATTTCTTTCATCTCCCCTCTTGGATTAGCAACGGTGTTACTCGGAAAAGAACCCGAACCAGGGCTTGATTACTTGGGAAGAAACTAGTCATCATGTTCCTTAAGTCATTCGTTTGACTTGCCAAAGTGTTTCGCATATCGGCTCGAAGATCATTCCCTTGCTTCACCATATCTGCTTTCAAGTTGAGCATTTCCCGCTGATGTTTTTGCACTATCGCATCATTAGTCCTCATGTAGGTTTCAACATCTTGGTGTAATGCAGTGGGTTGGTTGGGAAGGAGCATGGTAGGCGGGTGGTTGATAAGTAGGTTGTTGGTAAACTTGGTTGTTTCGTTGAGGTGGATATGGATTTCTTTGGTTTGGATATTGATTTGGAACACGTGGTTGGTTTTGATTGTTGCGATTAAGGTTGTTTGGGTTTTGTGGGGGAAAACCGGGTGGTGAAAGAAAGTTGTTTGAGCGATAGTTGAGGAAATTGCGGTCACCTTGAGGACGTGCTTGATAGCCTCCTGTAGAATAGGTACCGTTGGCGGCATACACATTTTCCGGATTGTCTTGAGTCGAAGGACAATCGGTATTGAGTGGGATCCCCCGCATATTTCACATGATTGAGTCAATGCACTAGCTTGGGCAGTGATAGCTTTGGTATTGTTGGCGGCTTGGAGAGCAAGCGATTCAACAAGCGAAGTAAGCTTATCAATTCTCTTGTCACTCTCATTAGTGCTAGCACTAGCCACATTGGTCCGAACACTCTTGGTTTGTACTCTAGACTTGTTCTCAATAATATCCCAAGCGGCATTAGCAGACTTAACCAAAATGTTACCCCCCGAGGCACTATTTAGTGAATCTTGGTCATTCATGCTTAAACCATTGTAAAAAGTATTGATTTGATGTACTTATGTTAAACCATGTTGTGGACACTTTCTTAAAAGTTCCTTAAAACGGTCCCAAGATTCACTAAATGTCTCACCGTACTTTTGTTCAAAAGTAATAATTTCATTCCGCAAAGCGGTAGTACGTGAGGGTGGGAAAAAGTAGTTGATGAATTTGTTCTCTAAATCCGTCCACGTAAGAATACTTTGTGGCGGTTCCTTATCAAGCCAATGCCGGGCTTGTCCCTCTAAGGAGAAAGGAAAAAGTTGTAAGCGAATTACCTCTTGTGAAACCCCATTATACTTAACCGTATTATTGAGTTGAAGAAACCTTTTAATATGGTCATGAGGATCATCAATTGAACGCCCCAAGAAGGGTTGAGCAGAGACCATTTGAATAAAGCCGGATTTAAGCTCAAAGTTGTTGGCTCCAATCTCGGGTATGACAATAGCATCGGTGTTGCCTTCTACGTGCGATTGCAAAAGCTCGATCATTGGTTGATTGTACATGGTGACAATAGGTTGAGTAATGACTTCGGCTTGAGATGCTTTCTTCTTACGAGCACGAGTACGCATACACACCTACAAAAGGAAAAGCAAAAATAGACAAGAAATATTTTTGGTTTTTTTTAATTATTTTTTTTCTATTTTTTGTATTTTTGAAAATTTTTTAATTTTTATGGATTTTTGAAAATTTTAAAGCAAGGAAAATAACGTTCAAAGATGAACGGATCCCAAAATCCAACGCGTCTCTCAGTAAAAACCGTTAATCTTAACGAAAAGAGCCGGCAACGGCGCCATTTAATAACTAGGTTTTCACTTAGTTATGAAAGTTCGTTAAACCGATCTTTTCGAATAGATTACTGGTAGAAAGTGCGACTCAATTGTTCTTGGTGGAAAATAAAAAGGTTCGGTCATCTATTTTAAACTAAACATGGAAATGTCGTTGAGTAAATAAAGATGAAAGCTTTAAAATTTTAAAACTGAAAATAAAGACTTTAAAAATTGAAAAGTAATTGATTGAAACTTATAAAAAATGTAAACTTTAAATCTTTAAACTAAAATAAGACAAGTTAGAAATAAGCTAAGTAAAAAGGCGGGAAAAGTAAAATTCAAAAACTGTAAAAACAAACCCTTATCCGGAATAATATTCGGATTGTGATCAGTAGGCTTATCCGGAATAAGTTGGGAGACTTATCCGGAATGTTGGACAAACCCTTGTTCGAAATAAAATTGTGATGCTTATCCGGAATAACCTTGAGCTTCTTATCCAGAATAATGTCTTCGTGAGCTTTATCCGGAATGGTAGAAACGGAGCTTATCCGGAATACTAAAAACACAGCCTTATCCGGAATAAAATTCTACAGCTTATCCGGAACTCGACTTGGAGGTGTTATCCGGAATAATACAACGACTTGTTATCCAGAATGACTGATGGCTACCCTTATCCGGAAAAAGCTTATCCGGAATATGTTGTATGAACTCTTATCCGGAAAAATCTGACAATCCGGAATAACTGAAAGAACTACTATTCTGAATAAATCTCTTATCCGGAATAAATCAAAGAAACACTATCCGGAATACTTAAAACGTAACTTATCCGGAATAAGCTATTAAGAAGCTTATCCGGAAAATAGAGGTGACATATATCCGGAAAAAGAGGGTTTAGTACCTCTTATCCGGAATAATAGGGACTTGAAGATTTCGGAACAAGCAAAATTAGCAATAAGCAAAAATAAGCCAAAAATCAATAAGCATTTTACCAAAAGCTAAACCAAAATGATTTTAGAAAAAGGCGAATAAGCTAGAATTTAAAAGCTTTTAAAACACTAAATAAGCTAGGAATCAAAAAGCACTTTTTATAAAAACTTAAACTTATTAAAAACAACTTATTTCTAAAAACTATTAAACACAAAGATTAAGAAAAATAAGCACTTTTATATATAAAAACTTTTAAGATTACCAATTTTATAAGCACAATCAAATAAGCTAAACAATCAAATTATCAACAAGATTAAGATAAAACTACATGATTATCAAGATTAAGTAAAAGATTAAGAACGATATAATGAGAATTAAAAAAATAAGCTTGATTGATTAAAGATTAATATCAAAAGATTACATGATTAATGTAAAGATTAATAAGATTGAAAGGAAAAACTAGAGAGAAAAATTAAAAGCACTTAAAAATTAAAACTACAACTATTAAAAAACTAAAACACCTAACCACTAACACCCTCCTAATGACATATTAGGAGGGTATTTGTAGGAGGTGGGGAGATTACATGCTTAAGCTATCTAATTTCTTTCTTCTCGTCTCGACTCGAGTTAATTTCTTAGTCTTTCTCGACGTCGTCTCGGGATTAGTCGATATTAGTTGAACTTGTCTTATAATTTTCTTCAATAATTAGACTTGAGTTCTTCGACTTCATTAAACTTCCGTCTTTAGACTTTTTCTTCGATAAATCTTCATAATTGGCCTTGGACTTCCGTTCTTTTTACATTCTCGATCTTTTGACTTCGTCTTTAGTCTTTTTCTTCGATAAAAGCCCGTGATAGCCCATGTTTTCTTCCTTTTGCATCTTTTGGTCCTAAAACACAATAAAAACACAAACCACGCATAATTCCGACTTTTATGACATAAAATACACGTTTTGGTCTTGTTGTTATTGGAAATAAGTGGTAAAAGGATAAGTGTTTTCACACTTATTATTAGCCAAAGACTTAACAAGTGTATATAACCAGTTGCAATTTTCATACACTAGAGGGTATAATTTTTACCGATTAAAAAGGATGCTTATAAAGGGTACTGAGCTTTTTAGAATATATTCGAAATGATTTTATACAGTGGATCTCTTTTCTTTTTGTCTAGACTTATCTACTTGATTTTGGTTATACATGCATGAACGTACAAGGAAATTGCAATTATATGATGTTTTCTTTTGCTTTTTAGCTTCTTAGATGCCCACTAATGGCACTTAATAATGAATCCGTGTGCATGATTAAAAGTTTTGGAAAGCAAATTATGCTTTACAAAATTGAATAGTGAATGAATAGTTTATGCTCATTGTTTATATAATAAAGTTCCATTTATCTGGGTGATCATTTTATTTTTTCACATAAATTATTGTATGAGAGCGAATAAAATAATGTGGGTCAGTAAAATGTATGGTTATGTAACTTGAAGTGAACTTTGCTTAACAGAATATCTATCTATACACATGACATATAAGATGATAATCAAAGTAAATAATAAGTCACGTGGATTTCACCCACGTTGCGTATATATTCTGGTGATAATCAAAGTAAATAATAAGTTATGTATCACTTCCAGCTTGCGTATATGTTCCCCGTATATCCTTTCGTTGCCACTGTTTGAGTGTGGTTGCAGATAATGAAGAGGAAGTCTGATAATTTGCGATGAAAATGTTGTTTTGATTAAAAGGGGGTGTGGCTTGGCAAGGCATCAGGGGAACCTGTTTGCAGTCGCCACGTGTCAACTCGACCCGTATCTTGGCGGGGCAGCACGAGAATGTGTTTGCAGCCATGGCGGGTCGGTGTCCCTTTTATACTTATGCTTTATGCTTCTTCGATGTTCCTTTTATACCTACGCCTTATGCCACGTGTATTTAGGATTTTTTATGTACATGCGATGATGAAATGTTCTGAAATTGTGTTTTGTGAGCCATCGTTTACGGACACCCATATCTTGGTTACGCACCTACACCTCGATTGTCGTTGCAGCCAGGACGGGTGTTCTGGGTGGTTCCTACAATTGAAGATCTGAGCCTTACAATATATAACTCCTCTCTTCTTTTTATGGTTTTGGCAGCGAAAGAAACTGCTCATAAAACTTTTGCCTTCACTTCTTACATCGAAGAGGTAACTTTTTCCCATGTAGAAAATTAAAATGCAATTGCATACTCTCTAATAAACTGCAGCACTCAGCATCAACAAGTTTTTGAAACCTGCTACCAAGGAAAAACAGTACAATTCAAGCGGTCGTGGGCGTGGACGTGGTGGCGCTAGAGGCGGAGGTGGCGGTGGACGTTATAATCAAGGTGGTGCTTCAAACTATGCTGCTGAAGCCCCATAAATTGAAGACTCGAGTGACTTTCCTACTTTGGGTGGCAAGTGAGTCGCTCTTTGTCGCCTTTCTCCCATGTCCTCTGTCTTTTCAACACTTTTAGAATGGCCACGATATTGTTCTATGGAAACAGGCGGGCTGTTAGAAGTTCGGAATCGTTCTACACGATATTGTCCTTTTGGAGTTGACCCGGTGTCGTCCTGCCCCAATGGTCGTTACCATTCTGGTGGTATACCTGGAGTGGCTCATGATGGGACCTAGGGTATATTAGATTTCTAAAATTCAGCTGTTCGTTTACCGTCAACCAGGGATAGTGTGTGTGGTCGTACAGTTTTCTTTAGTTATTTATTTCTCTTTTAATTTTTTTTGCTTGCGTCTAGATTTTCTTTCATTTGCTTTAGTTATAATAGAAGCGAATGAGTAGCTAGGACTTTCAAGAACTGGCTCCCCCAAAAAAAACGGCTTCAAGTGGTGATCTGTTAGACCAAATGTTCTACCAAATAATATCAAGTTTAAATATGTAAATAACTTCGCTTTATCTCATGCTTAAGTTATCATTTTTTGTTTTACTGACATTCTTCTATCTGCAATTTGAAAATGAATATCTCGCCTATTTATCGTTAAATATTTGCAGCAACAATTTCCTAAACACATATTGATTCATGTCCTCTCAAAATTCAAATGCGGGAATGAAATTAATGAAGTCATCAGATTTCTAGAAAGTTTTGTCCGTGGTTTGCAAAATGAAGACCCCGGTGTTCATAACCTCTTACTCTCTGTACGTTGCTTCTAAAATTGCAGTATACTTTCTTATAATATCTTGATTATTTTGTATGTTGCATAGGCGGAACCCTTCAGTTTTGTTTTTCAGTTTTCCGGTTTTTATGATACGGGCACTTTCACCTTTTTTTATACATTAGCTAAGTTACAAATGTTTATATTTTATTGCTGATTTATGGGGATTGTTATTGTGCAGCGATGTAGGAAATTCAAAACTCGATGGAAACAACAAATGACACGCGCAAACGCTTCAAGACACACAACTGGTAAAACTTGTGTTTCCTTTATTATAAACCCCCATCTTGCATCCCCTGCTGCTATGGTTTTCTAGATAGATAATTAATTGTGTTAAAAAGTTGCACGCCCAAAGATTAAAGGGACGAGAACAAATAGATTTAGGATCTGGTATATTAGATGAATGTTCATATAGATAAGGTTTTGGATAGCCATAGGTAACGTCATGCATTGGATTTACGTCTTAAGCAAATACATACCCTTTTTGTATGTCTTATAATTTATGCATATATTTTATAAGTTTACAGCTGTTAGGAGATGACCAACATAAGAGGGTGTTTATTTTGGCTTATATAGACGCTTTATGGCTTATTTGATTTTTGGCTTATGTTTTGTAAGCACACTATTGGTGGAAAATGTTTAATCTTTTTGGCTTATATATGTTCATTTTGACAAAATGAACTCATATAAGCGACAATTTAAAAATAAACCACAAAAAATGAGGTGTCAACTAGATATGAAACAAGTTAGTGCTTCAGCCCATGTGACTAAAATAGACGACGAGACCAAGAGGCATCACGGAGATATATAGTGTGGCTTTAATAGGCCCCAAAAGTTTAGTCTTAGCTAACGTGATTTTCCATGTGGCAAATGAGCTTCAAGTTCCTTTATTGTCGTTCACAGCCACCAATCCTAAATTATGTTCACTTCAATATATGTTCTTTGTCCGAACAACTCACATTGATGAGATAATGTAATATATCACATAACAGACCTATTAAATCAATGGCAAGGAAAACAGACATAAGTGTGTTTTGGTTCAGGTTGCTTTGATATATTAATGGCTTGCACCACTATACACAATAGAAATCAGAAACATGTCAAAAAGACACTTTGTTATACAACTTCATTATTTGATAAGCCATAGAGTGATCTAATCCAAACACCCCTTAGTCTTAAATGACCATGTGAAACCCTTTCCAAAAATCATAAAAAATCACCTAAAAACAATATATCAATATCTCTTCAAGGATAGGTGTTTGTTGAGTTAGTTAACGAGGAGGATATGGCGAATGACGATTGTGCGGATGGCTCGGGTAGGTCGAGTGGTTTAGAGGTTGCGATAATGGAGAGCGGGAAATATGAAGCTGATAAGTCGTTTGGAGCGTAGATGATTAGAGTTGAGCATGTATGTTGATCCAGTTGAATGGGCTGCAGCAGTCGATGGTGGGGCATCTGTTTTGGCTATGTTTTGATCTTGCTGATATTTCTTTTTAGTTTGGTTACGATTCTCTATCAATAACTATTGTCTTCTATCGCTTGATCATTGGAAAAGATCTTGCTCAGGTATTACTTACTACACGTTGTTTTCTTATCTTTTTTACTAGTCAGTATAACTTTTTGGATTGCGGTTAATTCTGATAAAGTAGTTTTCTTTCTTTGTAGATATATGCAGTTAGAGTATGGAAGGGTCACATGTATCTTCCTAGAGATCCAAACTGAACTATCCGTGATTGCATTAGATCTTTCTATGGTACTCTCCACTCGACTATTTTATGTTTCTATTCAATGTTCTGCCATATTCTTTAAACTTATAAAATTATCTATATAACTTTGTGACCAATAGTTCTCATATCATTACTGTTTTGCTTTCATCGAAACTCGCACTTGAAAAACATACACCAATTACGATAACAAAAAAGGATTGCCTTTTAGAGTAAGGGTCAAAGATATAAAACTAGAATGATGGATAAGATTTAAGCTCTACTAATACAACCTAAAGAAAAAGTAAAAGAAGAAAATAATGAGATCAAGGTTAGAAAGCGGCAAGTTGTTGATATTGCATTGGTAAGTCACCCAAAATGTATACAAAAAGGCTCAAAGTTTTCAATATGTGCTGACAAAGAATGTATTCGTTAAATGCTGAAATGGGGTTTCAAATGTGTGTTATTAGGGAGATGGCCTGTAAGAAACCTTTTTTGGAATATATAAATGGATTTCTTATTTTTCAAAATAGTTGTAGCAATAGAAACCTTTTGTCTGCCGATTAAAATAAACTAAAAAAATTAGTAATCTCAAACATGCTCTTATTGTGTACACTGATACAGGGCGACACGCTTGCAAAGATGTCTCATTCATACAGGGGACATGTTAAAGTGCTTATAAGCTATGGACTAAGTGTATTATCCTGTAACGAGTATTTGAAAAGATATCAGACCCAACTTCTTACAGGCAGCGAAGATAAAACACCGCGGCGGAGCGCGGGCACAAGACCTAGTATGTATAAAAATATGAAGAGAATTATTTTAAATATTATATTTATTTTAAATATCAAAAAAGTTTACACTATTTAATAGATAAGATTAAAATTATTTAATTATTCAATATATTTATTAGAATTTAAATACTACGTATCTCTTAAACTGGCGTTAAACGAAAAAAAAATTATCACGACGAGCATTTAATTATCTTTCTAACGATATGCACTATAATCTACTTTTGAAAAAAATAATTAGTTTCTTTTTTTTAAAAAAATTGCGTGAAATATGATATATGATAATATTGTTTCATCATATATGATATTAGTGTTAGATTATAATTTATTATTGAACCATATATAATATTGGTTTATATCATATATGATAAGTTATCTCACGAACGGTAGATATCTCACGAACGGTAATGGTTAAGTGAAAAAATACACATGTGTGACGAGAATTAAAACAACTTTCTATCGAGGAGCACATGTATATGCTTTTGACGAACTTTTTTTCTGAGAAAATCATATATGATTCGTATCACGGATCATATATGACCCGTGATACAAATCATATATGATTTTATCATAAAAAAAAGTTCGTCGAAAGTATATTCATGTGACATCCGATGAAAAATGATTTAATTCTCGTCACAATGGTATGTTTCGTTTTGCGCAACAATTAACAATTTGTAAGATATTTAATTTTACAAAAAATAATTTTTTTATTAAATAAAAAAATTAATGATTTTAATTATTTGATTAGACATATGCTAAAAAAAATTTACATTAAAATTTTCTCATACACCAAAATAATTGTCACAGTGGTGATCCTAACAAGTTTTCAATTTTTGGTGATCCTAACAAGTTTTCAACTTTTTTAAGTTGATTACCGTTTCAGGTTAGATGCATCATTCTCTCTCTGCATATTGCATATATTTTGTTTTAATTCTATGATTCTTAATAATTAACTAATTGGGTTACAAATTCATGATTGTCTAAGAGCATTCACGATCAGGAGCACAGTTAAGAATTTATTTCGTGGTAGGCAAAAAAAATTAAGTGATGCTACCAAGTGTTAAAAATAGCATGACGTATAACTATATAAAAATGTTGCAATAAATTTGTTCATTTAACATTATAAGTTGAAAAAATGTTAATACATGATACTAAATTAGGCTTTAAACTACACTACATATGCATGATTTATTGCTTTGTGGGTGGGCCGTGACCACCCTTACACTTTACATGGCTATGCCCCTGTTCATGATGCATCGATTCTCAAAAAACTTGATACAATTAATGGTAAATAGTTTTTCAAGAAATGTTAGCTCTTAACAAGTTATCTTCATAATCATTTTCCAATACATAAAGCTATTTGAAAGCTTTATAATCCTCCTCGACAAGTCTTCATTTAAAGAGAATGACTTGATGCATTTGTCGTCAAGCTCTTGGTGTTTACCAAGCTATTCCATAATGCAATGATCCCTAAAAACGTTACTTGCATTTTTCGGTCCCGCTTTGTTTTGATTACGACAATATGTAAAAACAAGTATTTACGAAAACAACGTAAAACGAATTATTGAATTCAAGTATTTTTCATTTCAACCATTATCACTTAACGCATGTACAAACAAGTACTCATCCTAATTAAGTGATCAAGGATTTAATCTTTTCTTAAAACTCACTTTTTATTAAGTGTGACAAGTTTTTATAAATCTTTATTTTTAATAAAATGTTTTATTAAATTAAATATTTGAAAATTTGAAAATGGCATATTCTATCTTGGTTTGAAATATCCTTTCAAGATATTTTGATCACAAGATTCAAACCATACCACTAAAAGACAAAAAGGAGCGGAGTCTACTCCGGCGGCTCCTTAAGTGGCTATGTGATTCCTTATCGATAGGGAACCACGGGCAGATATAGCCGTTGGAGCCTTGTCTTATAAATAGTGGACCATTCTCAGATTTTCTATTCACCTCTTTTGCACATATATTTCCAGATTCTTTCATACTTCTAAAATCACTCAAATCCTTGGTCATTTGGTTAATTACTACTTGTTTAGAAGTGAATCTTTCTTCTCCCATGTCTTCCTCTCCAAGTGCAAAGAGAAGAACACTTTCATCCTTGAAGTGTTGTGTCTACCTCAAAGATCCATTGAAGATCAAATCTTATTTATTCATTGTTGTATCATTGTTGTGAAGATCCAAGTAGTTGTGTCTATTTGGAAGTTGTGTATGTACTAAGGTTAATACTTGGTCCTTAAAGTATATTGGTGTAGATTGGTCCTAGCTGAGATTAGGGCTCGACTTTTAGCTTAGAGTCGAAAACTGGATAAACAACGTTGTGTACGGTTTCTCTACCTTAAGGAGCTTGTTTATTAGTGAACTCTCGAGTAAGGAGTACTCGAGGAGTAGAGTAGGGACGAGGAATGAGCTTCGTTTCCGAACTACTATAAATCCTTGGTGTTTGGTTTGATCTTTCTTTCTCTTATCTCTTTACATTCATTATTCTTTATACTTGTGATTATTAGTTTAATTGCACTATCCCTTGTTCATATTGTGTATAAGAAGGTTTCACATATTTGCTCAAGCCTAAGTTTTTGAAAAGGATTTTTAAAAACCGTCTTTTAACAAGTAAATTTAAGAAACTATTCAACCCCCCCTTCTAGTTTCTACAATCGGTATCAGAGCGTGGTTGCTCAAGCCTTTTTAAAAATATTGTATTTTAAAACTTGAATCGATCTATGGATTCCAACAAGTACCTAGAAGGGAAATCTATGAAAAGACCACCTCTTTTTGAAACCGATAGTTTTATTTATTGGAAAAATAGATTTGAGACTTATGTGAAATCAAAAGATTTAGATCTTTGGAAGGTTATTACCTATGGTGATTTTTTGCCTTATCAATATAATGTAGTTTCTAAAAGCAAAGAGATAGTCACTTTTGACAAAGCTAATGATGACACTAAAAGGAAACTTGCTAAAAATAATGAGGCTAAAATGGTGATTTATAATGCTTTACCAAAGAAAGAGTACGAAATGATTTTTATGTGTAAAACCGCTAAAGATATTTGGAACACTCTTTTAGTAACCCACCTAGGTAATAGCGAAGTCAAAGAAAGTAAAATCGATCTTCTTGTTCAACAATATGAACAATTTGTCATCTTAGAAGATGAAACTATTGATAGTAAATTTGCTAGATTAAACACTATTATTACTAGTCTAAAAGCACTTGATGAAGGTTCTTCTAGCAAGAACAATGTTTGGAAGTTTCTTAGGGCGTTGCATCCAAAGTGGAGAGCCAAAGTCACGGAGATTGAAGAATCAAAGGATCTCACCACATTATCACTCGATGAACTCATTGGCAACTTGAAAGTTCATGAGATGATAATTTTGAAGGACTCAGAAATGGTGAAGACCAAGAGTGAAAGAAAGTCTCTAGCACTCAAGGCCAAGAAGGCGCAAAGTGACCATGAAAGCTCCTCGGATAGTGATGATGAGGAATATGCCATGGCGGTTAGAGACTTCAAGAAGTTCTTCAAGATACGAGGTCAACACGTGAGGAAACCAACAAAGACAAGAAACCCTTCTCCAAAAATCGATTTACCAAGGATGATAAGGTGATAGGAAATACTTTAGATGTGGTGATCCGAAACATTTCATAGGTGATTGTCCTAAGCCTTCACGCGACAAGAACCACACAACATTCGTTGGAGGTTCATGGAGCGGTAGCGGTGAAGATGTTGATGACAACCCCAAATATGAGAAATGCCTTATGGCTCACACTTCTAAAGAGATATGCTTGGGAATCGATTTAGAGCCCGACGAGTGGATTAAGGATAGTGGATGTTCTAAACACATGACGGGTAATCGAAGTTTGTTCTCGCACTACAAAGCATATGATGGAGGTAACGTTACATTCACAAGTAATCGACGTGGTAATATCATTGGCAAAGGTACGGTTTCTCTTGCCTTCATGACCATTAAAAATGTGGAGCACGTAGATAACTTAGGCTTTAACCTTCTAAGTATAGGTCAAATTTGTGAGAATAAATGTAAGGTCATCTTTTCGGAATATGACAGTGAAATCGTTAAAGATGGAAAGGTCATTAGAAAAGGTGTTAGAAAGCATGGGCTTTATGTCATGAAGGTCAATAGGAAGTCAAAAGACAACTTATGTCTAGTGACTTTAGATGATAGTTCTACTCTTTGGCATAGGAGATTAGGTCACGCTAATATGTGTTTAATTCAATCTTTAGTCTCTAAGGAGTTGGTAAGATATCTCCCTAAGATGAAGTTTGATAGTCACTTTTGTGATGCTTGCAAGGTTGGGAAGCAATTCACTCAAGTCACAAATCCAAGAATTTGGTTTCGACCTCTCGATGCTTAGAGCTCCTACATATGGATCTCTTTGGACCTTCCGCCATACGGAGTTATGGAGGTAACCTTTATACCCTAGTCATAGTTGACGACTATTCTAGATTCACTTGGACTAGATTTTTGGCGTCTAAGAATGAGGCTTTCGATCACTTTGAAATCTTTAGTCGAAGAATCCAAAATCAACTAGGATGTTCAATTGTCTCTATTAGGATGGATCATGGTAAGGAATTTGATAATGAAGTGCAATTCGGTGCCTTTTGTGAAGCTCGTGGTATTGCCCATAACTTCTCGGCTCCTCGCACTCCTCAATCAAATGGGATAGTTGAAAGGAAGAATAGGACCATCCAAGAGATGAGTAGGACGATGTTAAACGAACAATCTTTGCCTCAAAAATTTTGGTGCTATGCCGTGGACACATCGACCTATATTCTCAACCGAATTCTTATTCGACCTTTCCTAGGAATGACCCCTATGATATTCTTAAAGGTAAGAAGCCCTCATTGGAATACTTTAGGGTGTTTGGAAGCAAGTGCTTCATTCTCAACACCAAATATTACCTTACTAAGTTCGACCCAAATTCGTACGAAGGTATCTTTTTAGGTTATTCCCAAACTAGGAAAGCCTACATAGTCCTCAATAGAACCTCGGGTGTAATTGAAGAATCACTTAACGTGACATTTGATGAAACCCCTCCTTCATCTAAGACATCACCTTTGGTAGATGATGACTTGGATGAAATAGACATAGTCAAAGCCAAAGATGTTAGAAACCTAAGAGTTGAAGACCTTAATGTTGAAAAGGAAGTAAACATTAAGGAGTCAAAGGATCATGCTCTCAAAAACGTCATAGGCGAATTAAATCAAAGGACCCTCTGATCTCAAGTCTAAAATCAAAGTAACTTCTTTTGTTTCTTCTCCTTGATTGAACCAAAGAATGTTAAAGAAGCTTTGATTGATGAGAGTTGGGTCATCGCTATGCAAGAAGAATTGAATCAATTCATTGTTAATGACGTTTGGGAAGTTGTTCCTCCACCTAGAAGTTCTACAATTATAGGAACCAAATGGGTATATAGGAATAAGTTAGACGAGAATGGTGTTGTGTCTCGTAACAAGGCTAGACTTGTAGCTCAAGGATATAATCAACAAGAAGGTATTGATTATGACGAGACATACGCACCCGTAGCAAGATTAGAATCCATTAGAATCCTTTTAGCCTACGTTTGTGCCTCAGAATTTAAGCTTCAACAAATGGATGTAAAGAGTGCGTTTCTTAACGATTTGATAAATGAGGAGGTATATGTGGCTTAACCTTCCGGCTTCATTGATTTTGAGAAACCGGATCATGTTTACAAGCTTAAGAAAGCTCTTTGTGGTCTTAAACAAGCACCCAAAGCTTGGTATGATAGACTTAAAGCGTTTCTTATAAAACATGAGTATACCATAGGGATGGTAGACAATACACTCTTTACAAAGAAGAAAGGTTCTCACCTCATTATCGCACAAATATATGTTGATGACATTATATTTGGTTCGACTTGTCAATCATTGTGTGATGACTTTACCAAAATCATGCATGACGAGTTTGAAATGAGTATGATGGGAGAACTTAACTTCTTTTTAGGACGCCATATTAAATAAATAGACGATGGTATTTTCTTTAATCAATCCAAGTATGTTAAAGAAATGCTAAAGAAATTTGGATTAGAAGACTCTAGACCGATGAAGACCCCTATGGCCTCGGATACTAAACTCACCGTAGATGATGATTGTGAGTCGGTAGAAACACCAAATATAGAGGTATGATTGGTAGTTTGTTGTACCTAACGGCAAGTCGACCGGATATCATGTTTAGTGTTTGCCTTTGTGCTCGCTTCAAAGAGGCTCCCAAAACCTCTCACCTTGAAGCGGTTAAGCGTATCTTCTGATACATTAAGGGTACTATACATTTAAGATTATGGTATCCTAAAGGGACCGGCGTAGAAACCTTTGTCTACGCGGACTTGAATCATGCGGGAGACTATGTGGACCGGAAAAGCACTAGTGGAGTTTGAACCTTCATGGGTTGTTGTTTAACTTCTTGATTCTCCAAGAAACAAACCGCTCTTGCAATATCCACCACGGAAGCCGAGTATGTGAGTGCCGGTAAAGCTTGTCAACAAGCTCTATGGATGAAGCAAACGCGTGTTGATTACGGGATTTCTCTTGATGATGTTCCCATCATGTGCGATAATAAGGGTGTAGTAGACCTTAGCAAGAATCCCGTGCAACATTCGCGAACCAAGCACATAGAGATTCACCACCATTTCCTTAGGGATAATGTTCAAAAGGGGAACATTTCGATTGAGAAGGTACCCTCGGTAGAAAACTTAGCCGATATCTTCACTAAGCCACTTAAGAGGGAACCTTTTAATTACTTGCGTGTAGGTCTAGGTTTAATGGAACATATTCCTTAATTGCGCATTTTATTAATCAAGTCTTTTTCTCTTTTGAGTCTTTAATTTCTTTGAGTCATTGAGTCTTGCAAACTTTTTTTGGAAAACCTCTCTTCTCTTTTTCAAAATTCTCAAAGTTCTTTAAAAAATGGTCGAGAAATGTTTTTGCATTGTTAATTCAATCTAAAAACGTTTTTCATAAGCTTCTTGCCATTAACATTGAGCTTACATAATTCATATGTATGTGTCTCTCAAGTATAGCAAGAACAAAAGAGAACTATGGAGGATCTTTGTGTCATGACTTATTGTCTAGTTCAACACACCTCCAAATCGATTTTCTTTAAAATCCATGTATTTTGGTCAAAACCTTGTTTTGTGAGTTCTTGTGTGTTTTCTTTGTCTTTGCTTTTTAGCATATCTCTATGATTAGTTAGACTAGAAAAATAGGATTTGCTGAATTAGAAAATCCTTCTTCATCACCAAAATCCACCCACTGTAGGCGGTTCATTAAATAGACCGCAGCTCCATATCGATATGGAACCGCTGGATCTATTACACCCCTAAATTACCACGCAGCGGAATACCATTTTGGGCGTTACTTCATAGCACATCACACACAATCATAGAAAACGAGCTCAAAAGAGACGTTTAAAATAAACATAAAGGAATATTTACAATCATTGTCTAAAACATTTCTAACCCAAAAATAAAGCTTTCATCAGAGTAGCGTTACTTGTCCCCAAAGATCTTAACCAAACATAACAATATTTTTACCACGACATGACAATAAATAGTTGATAAAAAGGGAAGGAAATTGTGACAACCGTGGTTTTGGGTTTGTCACTTAGTCTTACTTTTAGGTTATTTTATGTGTGCTTACTTGAATTGTGTGTTTACGTGTTTATTTTGTGTGAACGAGGTTGGTGTGGTTTTCGTTTATGAGTATAGAGTACTCATAAGTAAATCGAGGAACGGTTATTTCATGTTCATGAGCTCACAAGTGGTGACTATGAAATGAAAATGGTGACATTGTGGTGTTTACGTATATGTATAAGTATTATAGTAATAGTATTTTTTTAGGATTTACGGTTTAGCATTTAGAGGTCTCGGGTGAGGTAATTATCCATATGAATATTTTTCGGGATTGTTTTAAGTCATTTAGGACTTAGGTATAAAGTTTATTTCAAAATTTGAGATTTTTTTAAAAGTGTATATTTTACGTCTTTTACGGTAAAACGCGTAAATTTGACTAGTTTTACGGTTTTGTGGTTTTGGAAGCTTTAGGAGCTAAAATAAATTAAGGAAAAATAAATTAATATTAATAACATAATATTAAATAATAAAAATAAAAAAAAACGAATTTAGGGGTGTTTGGGTCGGTTTAGACGCACCAAAGAAGAAATAAAGAAGGGAAAAGCCCAAAACAGGCCCAATGGACTTGTAATGGGATTAGGGGGCCTTTAGAACTTAACCAAACCCAACTCATAACCATAATAATCAGGTTTTTAACCTCCATAACATCTCCTAGCCGAAATTCATCAATGGTGGCCAATTAGGGTTCTTTAAAAATTAGGTTTTCTCATCTTCCATTAAATTAAAGGTAAAACCTTCTTAAGCCTTTTCATATTAACTGTTTTTATTGTTTTCTATGATCATCTTATGATGGATTTAGGTTAGGGTTTAATTAAAAACAGTATATTAATCATATTTTAATGATTAAATAAATTAGGGCTTGTAATTAGAGGGATTAGGGTTAATTAATGAGGTTGATTTTGTTAAACCCGTTTTTAAAAACTGGGCAGAATTTGGGGTCATTGTTTTGATCATATAGGGAGTTGTACAAACTCTTATTTTGCGATCCACATATCCCTGGAAAGCTATTTGAAGTGGCTTTCCAATGCAAGAAACTAGAACTAAATTGGAGGTAGGAAAGTGGGTCAAAAACAGGTTACAACAGTCGGAGGTCAAAACAGTTTTGAATTCAGCCTGTTTTCTTTTTTAAGATTTGGGTTGTTTGGGGTACTTAGGGTTGCATTGGGATCTTCTCACTAACATGAGAGATGGTTTATATATTGTAGTAAGGATCTGCACTTGGGCTAAGATTGTGGTTTAGGGTAAGACCCTCTAATGGTAATGAACTTTTCATACGTTTAAAATCAGTGAAATCTGGATAGGTAGCAATATATACACATATAGCTGGGCCTTAACAGTAGCTTTAAGGTTAGGGCAAGTGGGAGGTTTTAGCTAACATGTATAAAAGTGTGAATATTCCTTTTACAGAAACCATGGGTATGTTTAAGTGGACGTTTGACTTAAAGTTTTGAGACCTAAAACTAGGACTGTTTTGTGTAAAATTATGAACGGGATAGCTATTAAACTTAACCAAGTTAGGGACTTGTTAAGGAAGGGTAATGGGTGATTAGAGCTTAACAATGAGGTAATTATACGGGAATAGACTAGATGTCCATCATAGGTTGATGAGCCATCTTAGTGATTGGTTCGTGTATTGATTTCGTGTTTTTGGTTTGTTAGTTTGTTGCTAGTGCGAGGACTTGTGAAGAAGCTATCAGGTGAGTTTCATAGTCCCATGTTTACTATTGATTTTGACTTCCAGATGGGATGGAAGAGACACTTTGTTGAGTTATTTTATAAATTGATGTTGTGAATGTTTTTAAGGTTTGTGATGGACTTGTGTGTACATTATGTGATTAACTGCTATGTGATTCTTGATTGTGTTTATGATTTGGATCGGGGGACACGTACCGTCTCAGTTATTGTGGTTTGACAAGGTAGTGGCCTTGTGGTTTGACAAGGTAGTGGCCTTGTGGTTTGACAAGGTAGTGGCCTTGTGGTTTGACAAGGTAGTGGCCTTGTGGTTTGACAAGTTAGTGGCCTTGTGGTTTGACAAGGTAGTGGCCTTGTGGTTTGACAAGGTAGTGGCCTTGGGATAGGTACATAGTGTGATCATCTATGGTACCATGTTGTTTGGCAAGGTAGGAGCCTTGGATTTTGGTTTGGAATGATTGATCTTGAATGCTAGTTGTTAATACATAATTGTAGCACATTGTCCATAGGTTATTGTGTTGATGGTTGTTATTCACAGCTTGTAACTGATTTAGCGTTGGAGTCTAAACCTATGACTCTCACCAACTTTATGTTGACGTGTTTTAGTGTCTCTTTCAGGTGATACTATGGTTAAGCATGAGAACATAAGTGGCTAGGATTGGAGAAGCTTAGGAATGCATATAGAAGGAGAATCCCCGTTTCCTTCTTAGTTTTTATTTGTTCTTTTAATAAGTGATACTGTGGCACACATATATTTGTTTGGTTATGTTATTTGTTTGTCTTGGGTAAGCGGTAGGACTGTTACCTACTTACCTAGACTCCTGAGTCTGATGAGATATTGTCATGACTTTGTGTCTCTATTTTATGACATTTCTTATTTCATATAGTTATCTCTATAGACACGCCATGTTGTGATGATATCCATACGTCGCGCCCCATATTCCGCCATGGTGGGGTGTGATAGAAATCCATAATTTTAGACCAATTAAGCACCAACTCCCTCCATACATGCTCCGCTGCTATCAATCTCGATCACCTGAAATACATGCTTAAAATCGTCAACACAACGGTTGAGCGAATCTATAGGTTTATCAAATCACAGTTTGAACACAAGTATAAAAATCAATCATGATCATCCAATAACGTTTTCGTACTCACAATCTATTATTCAAGTATTTCATATTTAGCAAAGCTAATTGATTATATTTAAGCTCATGACACCGACCGGTTAACTTAATCACCCGCGCCACATTTTCCGGCATGATCAAAGTGAAACCATTGCCACTCTTAAAGTATTCGTTTCCAGATTTATACCTTATCTCTTATCACAAGTTATCCGTCCGTAGAGGGTACTCAACGTACTAGCTCTCGTCTCGGATAGGGTCGTCAACCCCATAGTACTATCAATTGTATAAGTGGCGATTTCCAACCCACACAAGGGCAAGACAATAGTTAACGGTTCATGAAATTTGGGCCTTTAGCTACAGGTACTTAATACAATCCAAACAACATTCGGGTCCAAACAACCATTCATGACATGTGTTCCATTTTATTTCAAATAACATGTATCCCCCTCGCGGGTTAAAATCATTTAAAACTAGTATAAAGCGAGGCAATAGACTCACCTTAAGTAGTAGTGGTAGTATTAGTTGCGAAGACGTAGACGAAGATAATCACCGACGATGAGGATGACCAGGGAAATCAAAGACAACTCCTAACAACCAAACACGAAATGAATCAACACGTTCAAGTACCATCATGTACTGAATATAAATAATTAAAGTCACTCAAAACTTGTATAAACTCACGCCAAAAATCCAAACAAGTGATATTTTCTAGACACCTTTTTTTATACGTTGTTAAGACTATTGCTCCAAACACAATTATGTCGGTACATACCTAATGTACGGACTGAATTCCCATACTTAAACTCCACAAAATTTTACAAAACTCGATGTAGACCTCACTTACATCATTTATAAAGCTCATAAAAATTTTCATAAAAAGATTTTACTTTTAAGTCTCGCTGCCCAACACATTTCCAACCTTGAAAATCCGGGCAGATTTGTACCCTTACATTGTAAAACCATTTTGATTCACTTAACCAATACCATTTGTAAATCCGACTCCTAAGCTTGAAAATAGACTCAAGAATCCAGGTTTAGAGCTAAAGAACAGACCTAAATCATTTTGAAAACTCCACTTATAGTCCCCGAGATTTGACCTAATATTGAACACAAATTCGGATTGTGTCGACATTCGCCTCCCGGTATACGAATATTCAAACCTATGTAACTTTTGACTCATTTAGAGTTAAAAGCTCTATCTTATACCAAAATGAAGGTTGAAAGAAGCTCTACAACTATATCCCATCATCTCAACTTTAGCTTAGACCTAAGACCACGAAAAATACCTCTAAAGTGTCTGACCTAAAATGGACTTTACAAAACCATATCAAATCATCTTTTTGACCCATTTTATCAACTCCTATACTCCTAACATCACCTAATAAACATCTTAATCAAATCAAAATACCCTAAGCCACTTGTTTGTTCATCCTCTTTCAAAACCCAAAATTAAAAACATCACATACTATATAATTAAATCATTTAAAAATGATAATAACATGAATATAGAACCTTACCAACAATTAACATGATCAAACAATCACCAAAACCAAAACCCCCCTTTTGACGTGGGTTATGTTCAAAGAAAACACCAAGAAAAATCTTTTCCAAGCTTTAATACTTCAAATCCATGTTCCTAACCACAATTAAACACAAACCTACGAATTTAATTAGATCAAATAATAGTATTTGTCAAAATATATCAAAAATTAAATCTTGAAAATATGTTGTTGCATGTTGTAAATTTCTGGTGGGATTTACTTATTTTGATGATATAAACATGGGTCTTTGATTAGATTTTTTTCCAAAATCAAATTTTGTGGTGGCTTGTGGTGGTGGTGTGGTGGTAGCCGGCGGTGGTAGAGAGAGAGAGGGAGGAGGAAGACAAAAAATTTATTAGTTGAAATGAAGTGTGTGTGTGTGTGATGAGTGTTTTTGTAAAAAGGTGGGAGGACCTTTGTGCAAATATAGCTTTCTTTTGGCCCTTATAGCAAAGTTACTCATAAAGAGCGGGAATGGTACTTAGTTGATTTGCAAAAGTTTACGAGTGTCGGGTTTTGTCCCGGATTCATAAAAATTAAAATCTTCTTCAATAAAATACCTTTTCAAAGATTTAAACGCACACGAAAAGCAATAGTAAGGTTCCGACTTGACTTAATACATAATAAACAAAAACTTCAAAAATCTCAAATATCGAAACGATCGATAATAAACATAAATATTTGGGCATCCAACGGCATCGCGATCACTTGCGGTTCTCTCCGATCGTCAAAATATTAAATAAAGCCTCAAACATCGATTTCAACTTAAACCGTCAAATAATAATAACATTTAAGCTTCTCAAAAATTTAAAATCGGTCGTAAAATTAGGATTAAATAATGGCGTTACGTTTGGGGTATCACATCCTCCCCTCCTTAAGGGAGCGACGTCCCGACGCTCTCCGCTTCTTATATTTGCATTTCATGCTACTAGAAAGATGAGGGTACTTCTTCCTAAAGAAGTCTTCACGTTCTGACGTGAAATCTGGTCCACGTCTCGGATTCCATCACACCTTCACATTGGGTATTCTACTTTGCTTCAATCTCTTAACCTCTCGATCCATGATCTCCACTGGTTCTTCTATGACGTGCAACTTGTCGTCATGTTGTGTCTCGTTCTCTAGGGTAACTAAATCATTATCTGCCAATCAATTCTTCAAATTCGACACATGAAGGGTATTATCAATTTCACGAAGTTCATCGGACATCTCCAACTGATAGGAAACTGGTCCAACATACCTTTGAATCCATTTCCCTTGTTTTCCAAAACAGATCACGTCTTTCTATGATGATACCTTAAGCATTACCATGTCTCCAACTTGAATTTCCAACGGCTTCCTACGGTTATTAACATTGCTCTTCTAATGGCTTCTCGCGGTTAACAATTGATTCTTAATCTGCACAATGTTTCCGTAGTCCCTCGAATCATTTCAAGTCCATTCAACTGACTTTCCCCTACTTTAATCCATCCAGCTGGCTATCTACAATTTCGTCCACACAATGCTTCAAATGGTACTCTTCAATACTAGCAAGGTAAATGTTGTTGTACAAGAATTTTACCAATGACATGTGTCGATCCCAATTACTACCAAAATCAATCACACACGCTCGGAGCATGTCTTCCAACGTTCGAACAGTCCTTTCACTTGGTCCATCAGTCTCATAAAAACAAATAAATCATAAAAGAAAATCGCACTGGTCGCACATAACCCCATCGAAAACGTTCAGAATATACAAGAAGAAGTAACTAAGACTAGTCGTACAAAATCACCTTATTGCAATATTACGTACATACAAACCTATTTCGTCAAAAACGAATTCATCGATACGGAAATCATTCGGCGTTTACATAACTCTCTCGAAAACATCACAATCCAATCAAACACAATAGCCATTATGAAGCATATACAATCACATTACGACATGTTTGCAAAATAGCCAAACCATGCCAAGTAAATAAGTTCAATCAAGTTAACTCATGCTTATTAATCAGCCAAGCCATGATAAAATAAGAATATTTGACGGGATTTCGGATGAGTCCAGTCAAAAGAAAGTTGTAAGCTAAATGAGGTTCACGGGCTTGCTAGCTATGGATACATATCCAAAAAGAAAGAAAATACATACATATGTCATCAGAGGGTGCTTATTAAGACTTTGACTTCGCTTGGGGCGGAAGCGAGGTGGTGTTCTTGTAATATATTTTGGGTATGGATCCGTGTGTGAGGAGTAAAGGAATCGCATGCAGTGCTTCCTATTTCGGGTATTTCTGAAACTCCAAATTTGTTCCAACACTTTTTGGAATCTTTTTTTCAACCCTTTCACCACCCTCAAAATATCTTGAGCTCTCTCTATTTAACCCTAAGAATTTTGTATCCTTTCTCAAATCAAAATGTCTTATTCTCCAAATGAAAGCCTTGATTCTCCTCCATTTTCTCCAATTGCTTTCAATCCTAATTCACCCAAGAACACTCAAAATCACATTTCTTCTCCTTCTAAGAATGATGATTGTGGAACTTCTTTTCTTCCACCACTAACCTTTAGTGTTCTTCCTCCTTCACATGATAATGTCATGCATCATGAAACATATTGTCATTGTTATCAATATCAACATCTTGCTATGGATCATATCTATAAGGAGTTGAATTACATCAAAAGTCTCTTAGTCAAACCTCCTCTTCACTATGACTATGAGATTACTACCAAGCCACCACCACCTCCTTCCGCCACTACCTTATCTTTTATCTAAGCATTGGTTGCTTATCTTCAAGACATCTAGTTCAAGAAAATCTTAGTGTTATAGTTTAACTAGGATTAGATTTATTCTTTTCTTTTGGCTTTTTTTATTTTACATACATCTTTGTATGTTTTGTTTCCTGGTATCTTTTATTCATGTTTTCTTTAAACATGACTTATCTTGGATCTTGGTCTCTTCTCTTTTATTTTTGTGTGACCTTTGCTATATCTTGTTGGGTGTTTCTTCTCTTCTACTAACCCTTCTATGTAGCTTGTCACCATATCTTGATTCCTTGGTCCCCAAGCAAGGGGGAGTAAGCACCAAAGGGGAGCATTTGTAAAGTCCGATTCTTCTCTTCTACAAAGACTTTTGCAACCTTTTTGCTTCGACAGAGGGGGAGAAGTGAAATAAACTCGTCTTCGAAAATCTTGTTTTCCATGTGATTGAGTTTATGTATTGTCGAAATCAAAAAGGGGGAGATTGTTAATGCAATGATGCCTAAAAACGTTACTTGCATTTTTCGGTCTCGCTTTGCTTTGATTACGATAATATGTAAAAACAAGCATTTACGAAAACAACAAAAAACTCTTGAGTTCAAGTATCTTTCATTTCAACCATTTTCACTTAAGGTATGTACAAACAAGTACTTATCCTAATTAAGTGATCAAGGATTTAATCTTTTTTTTAAAACTCACTTTTTATTAAGTGTGACAAGTTTTTATTAAACTTTATTTTTAAGAAAATTTTTTAGTAAATTAAATATTTGAAAATTTGAAAATGACATATTCTATCTTGGTTTGGAATAACCTTTCAGGATATTTTAATCACAATATTCGAACCATACCACTAAAAGACAAAAAGGAGCGGAGTCTACTCCGGCGCCTCCTTAAGTGGCTATGCGGTTCCTTATCGATAAGGAACCGCGGGCTACTATATAGAACCGCGGGCAGATATAGCCGTTGGAGTCTTGTCTTATAAATAGTAGACCATTCTCAAATTTTCTCTTCACCTCTTTTACACATATATTTCCAGATTCTTTCATACTTCTAAAATCACTCAAATCCTTTGTCATTTAATTGATTACTACTTGTTTAGAAGTGAATCTTTCTTCTCACATCTCTTCCTCTCCAAGTGCAAAGATAAGAACACTTTCATCCTTGAAGTGTTGTGTCTACCTCAAAGATCCATTGAAGATCAAATCTTATTTTTTCATTGTTGTATCATTGTTGTGAAGATCTAAATAGTTGTGTCGATTTGGAAGTTGTGTATGTACTAAGGTTAATACTTGGTCCTTAAAGTATATTGGTGTAGATTGGTCCTAGCTAAGATTAGGGCTTGACTTTTAGCTTAGAGTCAGAAATTAGATAAGCAACGTTGTGTACGGTTTCTCCACCTTAAGGATCTTGTTGATTAGTGAACTCTCGAGTAAGGAGTACTCGAGGAGTGGAGTAGGGACGAGGAGTGAGCTTCATTTCACTATAAATCTTTTGTATTTGGTTTGATCTTTCTTTCCCTTATCTCTTTACATTCATTATTCTTTATACTTGTGATTATTAGTTTAGTTGCACTATCCCTTGTTCATATTGTGTATAAGAAGGTTTCACATATTTGCTCAAGCCTATGTTTTTGAAAAGGATTTTTGAAAAACGTCTTTTAACAAGTAAATTTAAGAAACTATTCAACTCCCCTTTAGTTTCTACAAGTTTTTTGTAAAGTTTTTGCCACAATGGATCAAGTCATCCAAATGACTAATTACACTAGTGAAAAGTATTTTAAAAACCTTGCATTGGAGATGCTCTAAGTATATAACGATCAATAAATAAAATTTATATAGCATAACAATACTTTTAATGTAACTATTGTATCTTATAATATAAAGCTTAAATCTTTACAGATTTTGAACATGAAATCAGGAATGAATAGCTATTTCAATAAAAGTTTATTTTTTTCAAAATTGATAGAACAATTATTATGTATATCATGATCTCCTAAATACCTGGTAACTAGTAAATGTAGTAGTACTTAAATAAAATTGTGAATTAGTCTCACAATCAAATACCTTTTAGATCTTTAAATAGTCATAAGGCAAGTGTTATCCCATATTCTACTCTCTAAAAAACCCAAACTAATCAAAATGGTTAATCAGGTATATCTTACCAACAAACATTAATGCAGTGTAGTGAAAGATACTTTCTCAACCAAGGAAAAGGTACTTCGTTTAAATCCTTATATTGTTATCTTTACTACTTTATAAAAGATTTAAGTCATTTTTTATAATTAGAAGTCTTAATCTTTTTATACCTCTAACATTTTTATAATAAGTAATTAATAAGCCATTAGTCAAAGTTGTTCATCGTATTCGTTTTTAATATAATCCATTTCAATGTATACGTTTTTCAAATGTTTAGTCAATAACAACTTTTAAAGTTATTATAACATTAAAGAAAATTAATACATTTAATTGTGTTTGTAACTTCAACTTAAATAAAACTCATTTATTATGAATGTGTCTAACAATTCATTATAAAAACTAACATTTCACAAATTAAAATGCCATGTTACTAACCAGTAGTACTATGGTTTAGATGATGAAAGCTTTTTATAGTTTGATGGTTCGGATGTTTTTTACATCATATGTCATTTTTATATCAGGTTAGTATTTTTTTTGTCATGTCCTATGTGTTTGTATAATAACAAAAGTTGATCATTATCTGACACTTATTTGTGAAATACTACGCATGTTTAAGCTCGAACTATATGAATCATGACATGATGGTGAGGCTGTTTTCCTGAAGTTTGAGTCTTGGTGGTGTGTTTCGTTGGGTATAATGATAAGAAAATTAAAATTACGTTGTATCAAGCGAGGAATAATCAATGGTATTTGATTATGCAACCGTGTCTGTTATAGGTTAACTGAATAACTTTTACTTGTCAAAAAATATAGTCACAGGGTACCCGCCGCCGCATTGCGCGGGTACCATGCTAATGATATATAGAGAATGACAATTTAGAGAAGAAGGAGATGATTAGTATTGAGTGGTAATCAAATGAAGTACAAAGTGTCTCATATTTATATGGGTCTTAAGAGTGTAACATCCTTGTCTAATTAACTAGTGATTCAAGGATAATTATTACTCATTCAAGGTGGATATTCATATACATTGAATATATTTATAACACTCCTCCTTGGATACTCACCTTTTGTTATACGCCATGATCTACCTCATTAAAAACCTTGCCAAGAAAAAACCCAATTGTGAGACCCCCAAAATCACGCAAAGAAACACGTAGGCAACATGGGGGTGCCACGTCATGGTACAAGAAACAATGAAATACTGATGACACAAAGTTGACGTAATAAAGACATATACATTACATCATAAACATCAGAGTTTTTAAACAAAGGGTCCCAGATTTTTATAAGCGGATGAATCTATTATTTAAACATGGTTTTGTGACATATAGATAGCAAAAATACATAATAAACTTCTAACAGCTTTTACCAAAACCAAACTAAAAAAATAACACATAATTCTCCAAGCTGTGTAAATATCCTGCGGGCTCCCATCCTTAGCAAAATTAAGCATTAGCATTACCTGAGAAATAACATGTAAAAAGGTCAACATAAAGCTGTGTTAGGACCATTGTAATAGTTATATGTAATAGGTAGACTAGGAGGTATGTAGTTCCTCCTGGTCCTAGTCGTAGTAGGAGCAAGTCCTGCTCCTGGTCCTAGTCGAAGTCAACTTTATTATTTACTTAATATTCTGTTAGGATATGCATGAGTTATACTAGGAGAAGATATGCATATCAGTTTTACACGTTTTCTTGTATGCTGTATTAGGGTTTCCTTGTAGTATAAAAGGAACCTTAGGCAGAAAGGTTATATATACCTTCACAAAACGTAGTTCTAGTCTTGATCAATATTAGAAATCCTTAGAAAGGATCAAGTCTTTATAGTTATTCTATTTCTCTTGTTTATATTTATATTCTACATTCATATTGTGTGTAGAGTCTCTTTGTGATTTGACTTGTGATTACAGAAGTCATTCACCGGTCCTGACAGGCTGCAAGATCTATATTTAATAGACCCAACAAGTGGTATCAGAGCCTGGGAGGGTCTCTATACAACCAGAATCAAGTTCTCTTATTACTAACAATCTGTTTATCATGTCTGCCTCAACTTCTACTCAAACAGGAGAAGAAGGCACTCCTAAAATTGTGCAACCTCAGCAGATCATGGCTACGGTTTCCAATACAAATGGAAAATTCCCTCTTCTGAAGAAAGGTGAATATGATAACTGGGCAATGAAGATGGAATGGTGGATCACCAACACTGATCAAGATCTTTGGAAGATCATTCTGAATGGAAACAGCAGAAAGCTTACTGGACGAGACAAGAACGGTAATATTACTCTTCTTGACCCTAAAACTCATGAGGAAATCATCGCTATTCAGAAGGAGGTAAAAGCAAAAACAATTTTGCTTCAATCTCTTTCTGAAGATCACATGGGTGACTTCTACCATTTAGATGATGCCAGAGAGATCTGGAATGGCATAAAAGCAAGGTTTGGCGGGAATGAGGAGTCAAAGAAAATGCGAAGGTCCATGCTGAGAGATGAATTCACAGAGTTCAAAATCTCAGAAACTGAAGGCCTGAATCAAGGGTATGATAGGTTCCAGAAGATATTGAGCCAGTTGAATCAACTTCGGTCCAAGCCTGATGATGGTGATGTCAATGCAAGGTTTCTTAAAGCCTTACCCTACTCTTGGAACCAGGTGGTAATCTCTCTTAAAGCCAAAGGTGGGCTTGATTATCTCAGTTTTGATGATTTGTTTCATAGGCTCAGAACATTCGAACCTCATGTGAGAGGATATCCGAGTGACTCTTTTCCCACTCCTGCTAATTCAGCCTTTGTGAGCTCTATGGCATCTAGTCCCATGTCATATGCAAGTAGCCAGAGCAATAATGTGTCTCCCCAGCATACTATCCAGCATACTATTCAGCATACTGGTCCCATGTCATATGCATCTAGTCCCATGTCTTCTGCTTCTGATCCTCCTGCCAAGTCTGGTAGTATGGTAGAAGCTATTCTTCATTCTTTTGTTGCTGATGTTACTGCTGAACAACAACTTGCGTTTGATGACTTCAAACAGATCGATAAGCTGGATATGGATGAGATAGATCTTAAATGGCAGATGGCCATGCTTACTCTTAGGGTTCACAAGTTTGAGAAGAAAGCAGGAAGGAAGTTTAATTACAACCCTCGGGAGTCAGCAAGATTCGATAGAAGCAAGGTACGGTGCTATAACTGCTAGCAACAGGGTCACTTTGCAAGAGAGTGCCCTAGCAAGAATGATCAGGAGAAGAGCAGGTACTCCACTTTCAAGGTTCAGGAGGTTAAAGATGACAAGAAGGCATTGGTATCGGTTGACTCTATGGTCAACTGGAATGATCATCAAGCTTCTACTCTGGAATCAGCGGAATCCACGACTGATGTGTTGGCAATGATTGCTGGGAATCTCTCTGATGCAGAAGAAGCAGAAGAGTTTGCTCTTATGGGCATCTCACCTCAGGTACAACATTGTCCTCTTGGCTGTCATGATAAATACACAGAACTGTTGTCCCAATTTAATGAAGTAAATGAACAAAATGATAAGTATTACTTAGAGGTACAAGCCTATAAAGCTTCATTAAACACATTGGAACAAAAAAAGAAGTGGTTACAAGATACACAACGTGCGTATGAGGATAAAATCAGGATACTAAGCATTGATTTAGAAAACACTACAAATATGCTTAAATATACAGAAACTGAAAGAGATGCTAGTATCAAAGAAAAAGAGGAGATGCAAGCTAAATTAGATGCTACAATGTTAAGATTTGACAAATGGCAAAAGGCACCTAAAAATCTTTCAAAATTAATTGATAGTAGCATGTCTGGCAGAACTAAAAGAGGCTTAGGATTTGAAAAATATATTGATTCTGAAGATGTATTTGATTTATCTTTCTCAAGCGTCTTTGATGCCGACAAAGAGGATGAGGGCAAACCTAGTTACAATAGGTTTAAACCAGCAGCAGAAATGCATGCTGTTCCTCCTCCTCTTACTGGAACTTTAATGCCCACCTCATGGCATAATGACTCGGACGGATCACAGATGCTTGAGTCCCCAACAAGTTCTACTAATACTAACGACTTTGTCTCATGTACTTTCAGTGACAAAGCCGGTGACTCTGCATCTAATGGTTCAAGTGAAGAGTCAAGACCTACGAGTTCCAAGTCGAATGAACATGATGCTACTGGTGCTAGGAAGTGTGAAGAAAAAGTCGCTGTCAAGTCAAGTGTGTCTGGTCCTTGTTTATTGAGTCCTAGGAAGAATGTTTTTCCTAGAACTGTGTGTAATAAAGTAGGCAGTATGAAACAGTCTCATTCTAATAAAAGGTCTTTCAAAACATGTTTTGTCTGTGGCAGTCCCTTTCATTTAATTAAAGATTGTGATTATTATGACACACATGCATCTGTTAATCATGCTTTACTTGCTTCTGGTTCACCAGGAGCTGCTCCATATGCTACTAGAAGACTTAATCCTAGTGCTCCAATGTTTCATACTTCTAGAGTATCCTCTCCTTTCATGTCTGATTATTGGAGAGAAAATGGATTCCAAACAACTAGTAATTATTTTCCAAATTATAATCCAAACTATGCGCATCATTTTGACCACACGTATTTTGGGTTGGGAAATTTGGGAACTGCTGTTAAGCCCTCAGCAGGTTGTTCCTGGTCAAGTAATAATACCCATATGATGAATAGGCAACCAAGGAACAATGGTGGATCTCATCAATCTTCTTGGCATTCTTCTAATGATCCACAAGGCAGGCTCAAACCTGAAAAGGTTTGGGTCCCCTTAAGACACTAACTTTTGCATTGTGATTATTGTGTTGTTGTAGGTTACTCCATACCAGGATCCTAGTCTAGGCATTGTTGATAGTGGCTGCTCCAGGAGCATGACTGGCAATAAAGGCCTTCTCTCTAACTTTGTACCATTTTATGGGGGCAAGGTCTATTTTGGTGGAGGTGAAGGCAGAATCACTGGCAAGGGAACGATAAAGACTCCAAATCTCAATTTTGAGCAGGTCTACTATGTGGAAGCACTTCAACACTTCAACTTGATATCGGTCTCTCAGATTTGTGACAAGAAGCAGTTTGTACTCTTCACCGATACTGATGCACTTGTGCTCTCCAAAGATTTTAAGCTTCCGGATGACTCACAAGTTTTACTCAGAATCCCTAGAAGACACAATCTATATAGCATCAAGTTGAATGAAGTCAACCCTACTGGTCAACTAGCATGTCTGGTTGCAAAAGCCTCGGAAGATGAAGCCACAAAATGGCACCGAAGGATGGGACATGTGAACTTCAAGACCATTCACAAACTTGCCAATTTGAATCTGGTCTCTGGTTTACCTCCCAAGACGTTTCGAAATGACATAAATTGTGTTGCTTGCAGCAAAGGCAAACAACACAAAGCATCCTTCAAGGCCATTACTGCTTTAAGTCTCATTACTGAACCATTGCAGCTTCTACACATGGACTTATTTGGTCCTACTTCCATCAGAAGCATAGACCACAAGCAATTCTGTTTGGTGGTGACTGATGGTTATAGCAGGTTTGCGTGGGTGTTTTTCATGGCTGCCAAGAGTGAGACCTACTCAATTCTTTGAGATTTTCTTACCTTGATAGAGAATCAGTTGTCCAAGAAAGTTAAAGGTATTCGATGCGACAATGGAACCGAGTTTAAAAATAGAGACCTCATCGCACTTTGCAATGCTAAGGGCATCAAAAGAGATTATAGTGCTGCTAGGACTCCTCAACAGAATGGTGTGGCAGAAAGAAAGAACCGGACACTAATAGAAGCAGCAAGAACTATGCTTGCCGATTCCAAGCTTCCGACCATGTTCTGGACAGAAGCTGTTAATACGGCCAGTTATGTTTTGAATAGGGTGTCTATTACCAATCCACACAAGAAAACACCTTATGAGCTGCTCACGGGCAAAGTTCCAAATATTGCTCATTTGAAGCCTTTTGGGTGTCCAGTCACCATTCTGAATACTAGTGACTATTTGGGGAAGTTTGATGGCAAGGCTGATGAAGGATATATTGTGGGATATTCAGCTCATTCTCGGGCGTATCGTGTCTACAATCTTCAAGCCAAACGGATAGTTGAAACTATTAATCTCAGGTATTTTGAGGAGAAGACAAACATACAAGGAACAGGTCCAGAATGGTATTTTGATCTTGATTATCTTAGTGACTCGTTAGGATATTTTCGTTTCAAAACTAACCATGATGCAGGACCACAAGTGTTTGCAACTTCTAGTACTGGTGTTCCTTCTAGTCTCTCTGATTCAGATGATGAGGATGACATTTTTGTGGTTCCATCCTATTCCACCACGGTCTCTCCCTCTCCTCCTAGTGAAGCAACTCCATTGGATGTACAGGATTCCCAAGCAGCTCTTGACACTCTTCTCAAGCAACAACAAGAAGCTACTAAAGCAGCTGCTCAAGGTAGTTTTGAGTTTCCATTGGCTGAGCATGCTGATAAGGTTGCTCCTGGTACTCCAGCTTCTGCTCCTAGTGCTAGTCACTCACCTACTGGTACTCCGGCTAGTGAGTCTGCTTCCAATACACGTTTCTCCAGTCCTTCTGATTTGGGGAACCATGAGAAGAAGTCTTCTACCAAGCTGGATGATATACATAAACAACCAGTAGACGGGATTTTCCAAAACGCTTCATATGATGCTGATTTTGTTGGTGATCTCAATAACTTGGCACCAGAAGTGGAAGTTTCTTCCAATCCAGTCTTGCAACCACATAAAGACCATCCTACCACTCAAATTATTGGCGATCCTACTTCTACCGTCAAGACACGCAGAATGCAGCAGAAGGCCTCGTCTGATCATCATGCTCTTGTGGGATATATTGAGGATCAAAAGCGTAATAATCATACGGACTTTCAACACTGTTTGTTTGCTTGTTTTCTTTCACAGGTGGAACCTAGGTCTGTTTCACATGCTCTTGAGGATCAAAGTTGGGTGGAGGCTATGCAGGAGGAAATGCAGCAATTCCTGTTTCAGAATGTTTGGGTTCTGGTTGACTTACCAGATGGGAAGACAGCTATCAACACCAAATGGATTCTCAAAAACAAGAAGGATGCACGGGGAATTGTTGTAAGGAATAAAGCTAGGCTTGTCGCACAAGGACACACTCAAATTGAGGGCATTGATTATACTGAAGTCTTTGCGCCTGTTGCAAGGATTGAGGCCATTCGTCTGTTTTTGGCCTTTGCTTCGTATGTTGGCTTTACGGTGTTCCAGATGGATGTCAAGAGTGCATTTCTCTATGGAAAAATTGACGAAGAAGTGTATGTTACTCAACCTAAGGGGTTTGTTGATCCACTTCATCCAAAGAAAGTCTACAAGGTGGTCAAGGCTCTTTATGGGTTACATCAGGCTCCTAGAGCTTGGTATGAGCGTCTCTCCACTTTCTTGTTAAAGAATGGCTATAGAAGAGGTACTATTGACAAAACACTATTTCTTCGGCGGAATTCCAAGGATATTATCCTTGTTCAGGTCTATGTGGACGACATTATCTTTGGTTCTACTAGGAAGGAGTGGTGTGATGAGTTTGAACACTTGATGAAAGGCGAATTTCAGATGAGTGCCATGGGAGAACTGTCATTTTTCCTTGGTCTTCAGGTCAAGCAACAATCGGATGGGATTTTCATCAGTCAAGATAAGTATGTTCATGAGATTCTTCAAAAGTTTGACATGGATCCTCTTCGACCAGCAGCAACTCCTTATGAAGTTGCTAAAATCAAACTTAAGAATAAGCCAGATCCACCCGTAAATGTTCATATGTACAGGTCTATGATTGGCTCTCTCATGTATTTGACTGCATCACGTCCGGATATAATGTTTGCAGTAAGTGCTTGTTCTAGACACCAGGTGACTCCAACGGTTTCGAACTTAAATGCAGTGAAGAAGATTTTCAAGTATATCAAGGCTCAACCTAAATTGGGTCTATGGTATCCTAGAGAATCCCCCTTTGTACTTGAAGCATACAGTGATAGTGATTATGCTGGTGCTAATAATGATAGGAAGTCTACTACTGGTGGTTGTCAGTTTTTGGGTCGTCGGCTTATTTCATGGCAATGTAAGAAACAGACAATTGTAGCTACTTCTTCAACAGAAGCTGAATATGTGGCTGCTGCTAGTTGCTGTGGTCAAGTTTTATGGATCCAAAATCAGATGTTGGACTATGGGTTTAATTTTATGAATACCAAAATTTTTATTGACAATCAAAGCACTCTTTGTATTGTGAAGAATCCTGTATTTCATCAGCGGACGAAACATGTTGAGATTCGGCATCATTTTATACGCGATGCCAATGAGAAGAAGCTGATACAGGTTCTTAAAGTTCATACGGATGACAATGTTGCTGATTTGCTAACTAAAGCTTTTGATGGTCCTCGGTTTAACCACTTGGTGGTTCATATTGGGATGGTCAATCCTTGAGGTCTAGGATTGAGGGGAGGCAAAGCCTAAGGGGAGGCTTTGTGTATATATTAGGTCCGTCTAACGTATTCGTAGTATTTAACGACATAATTTCTTGGTTATGGTGGTGTGTGGTGCTTCTGATGGAGGATGTTTGCTCTCTTCTGCTGGATATGGCCTTACATGACTGGCTTCTGGTCCTATTTGGTCAGCTTCTAGTTATGATTGGATGCCTTCTGGGGGTTTCAAATCCTTCCAAGTCTAGTGATGTTTGGCTATGGGTACTGGTACTGGTCTGGCTACTGTTCATTCTGTTTGTCCTTTATTAATCACGTTTTGCTCCTGGTCCGACTATTGTGCACTTTGACTTTTGGTCAACGCTTCCAATACTGATATTTACAAGTTTGAATTCATCAAATAAATTGGGGGTAAGTTATTATGTTAAAAAGGGCAAGTGGTTAGTATGCCATTATGGCTTAATTTGAAAGGGCAACCCCCCATTAATAGGGGTCAATGAACAGTTACTATTTTCTTCTTATATGGTCAACATACACTAATTACAATTAAAACACACACAAAAACCGCTTCTACTCCTCTCATCCCAATCCAAATCCTTCTTCAATCCATTCATCAAGATCCATGGCTGCTCTTGCTTATCAACCTGCTCATAATCGTGTTGCTTATCTGGGTGATGGTCCTAATAGTGAACATTTTGCTGATATCTTGGAGTTTATTGAAGCTTCAAACTTGAGGTTTGCATTTACTGTTTGTCCTACCATATATGATAGTGTGGTACGTCAATTTTGGGCGTCTGCTGAGCTTGTGAATGTGGCTGGACGTCCGCGGGCACTCCATGCTACCATAGATGGACGTGCTTATGTGGTCACTGAAGCATCTATTCGCTCTTCTCTTCATCTTCAGGATGAGGGGGGTGTTGTATCACTTCCCACTTCGGAAGTTTTAGAGGGTATGGCTGCCATAGGTTATGACCATGGGGGGAAGTTTAACTTCCAAAAGAATAGGTTTTCCCCTCAGTGGAAGCTTCTGGTTCACTATTTAATCCATTGTTTGAGTCCCAAGTCGGGGAGTTGGGATGCGTTCCCTACTCCTTTGGCTACTGGTCTTATATGTTTAGCCCAGGGTAGAGTGTTTAACTTTTCACATTATATATTTGAGGGGATGGCTAGTAATTTGTCAACTGCTGGTTCTAGGAAAAAACTTCTTATGTACCCTAGGTTTATTCAACAAATACTTGTTTGCATTCCACGTGATAGGGCTGAGCATGTACTATCTAAACTAACAGCGAAAGTGTATTACAATATGATGCATGGGTTTACTGGGGATTGGAGGCCACTGACTGACGCCATGATGGGTTTGGCTCAGGGTCCTATAGGTCAGGAGGAGGAGGCTCCTGAGTTGGTTGTGTTAGATGATGACCCCATGGAGGAGGAGGAGGCTCCTACTGGTGATGCCACTCCTGTGGTAGAGGAGGAGCTAGTTGAGGAGGTGGTGGTTGAACAACCATCCCCTCCCAAGGCTGGTCCTTCCTCAGCTCCACAAAGGTCCCCTTTTGTGGAGACTCCACCTCCTAGCCCTGCCCCACACACAACTGATATCCCCTTTGCTGCTAGTTCTCCACACGTTGACCTCAATGTTGCTTCGGGCTCCCGTGATGCTTTCCCTGATCCAAGTTCTCTTGGTGGGCAGGCAGAGGAGCCTACTACTCTGACATCTTTGCTAGATCTTATGCACAGGTACCATGAGAGGATGATTTGCTTGGAAGCTGACTTGAACCAACATCGGAAGCTCACACGGGAGTTTGTTCTTCCTCTCGCCGATCGTATAAAGGTATTGGAGAATCAACAGCGTCGTCGAAAGAAGCATGTGGTTCTTTCCGACTCTGAGGATGAGGGTTCGGAGAATGTTGAGGATGGCTTGACGTTGCTGGCAAAGGCTGCCTTTGCTGATAAAATTTATGATGATCTGCCTAGTCCTCCAATGTCCTCTAATGCTCCTTCTTCTAGTGCTATTCCCACTTCTATGGGTGGTGCTTCTGATGCTGCTGCTGGTTCTCATGCTGATCCCTCTCATGATCCAAAGGGCAAAGCTCCAATGACTGATTCTCCATCTCCCACCCGCAAGCGCTCTCGTCGACAGCTTGAAGAAGACAGACTTGGTGAAGAGGCTGCTCGTCGGGTTCAGGCTGAGTTTGATGAGGAGGACAATGCTGCTGAGGAAGAGCTCCGTGAGCGAAGGCGTGCGCAAATTCAGCATGATGCTATGCACTGGACTGATGGTGAATGGATGCAAGTGTTGACTGTTCTCACTCGAGATTATGCTCAGTTTAAAGATTTGTTGGGTGATGATGTTGATGAACACAATTGTATTCCGCGTGCTATGGTAATGATGCGTAAGCATCAGTTGACTCTTGCTGAGGAACTCAAGAAACAGCGTAGGAACAGACCTCTTTCTCAGACTGAGCAGCGCCAGCAGATGCAACGTTATGTCAAATATCAATCTGCTGCTCATTTCAATACTCCATGGACTTGGGCTCGGGTGCGGGCTTTGAATTTTGATGAGCTCAAGAAACTTTATGAAAATATGGTGAGGCGTGCGAGTCAACCTATACCGGAAAGATTTGTTTACCATCCTCGTGGTGTGACTGCTTCGATGCCTGCTGCTTCTACTGTTTCTCCGTCGGTGCCCATTCCTGGTTCAAATGGTAGTTCTTCTGGTTCTGGTGCTGTTTCTGTTGGTCCTTCTACTACACCCTTGGTTGCGCCTATTGGTTCTACTGCTGGTCCTGCTGCTACCATCTTTGTTACGACCACCACCACTCATGCTTCCACCACCACACCTGTTACTTCTACCACCACTCATGTTCCTGCAAGTGCGTTTGTTGATCCCACCATACCTACTGCTGCTACATCTGCTGTGCCATCTTCATCACCACAAGTTTCTGCAACACAACCTACTCCCACTTCTGATGCAGCTCCTAGTGGTTCTTTGGGTGGACATGTTCATGAGTCTACTTCTACTGCTTCTCCTGCTGTTGCTGAAGTTCAGGTGAAGGTTGAATCCACTCCTTCGGCTCCCACGCCTCGACGTTCCACTCGCCAGAAACTTACTCGTCGTGTTCGCCGCGGTAAATCAGTTCCTTTTGAGAAGCGTGATCCTGAAAACTTAATTGATGCAGCTTCGGATAGCGATTCTGACTTACCCTTGGGCAATGGAAGTATTACGGGTTATATGGTTGAGAGGTCTACAACACTTCCTGGTGGCGTCTCCCATCGGATTACTTTGAGTGATGGGACGGTGCGATTGGTCACGAGTTTGCAGGGTGTGTTATCATGGGCTGACCGGATGGATCTTATGGCGTTGTTTGGGCTTGTTGATTCTAGTATGCCATTTGACCCGATGGCGGTGTCTTCCTGGCCTGGTATTCGTCTTTGGGCCGATCTCAAGCTTATGTTGGATCCTCCTCCATCTGCTACTCCTTTGGGCGTATGGAAGGATCAAATGCAATGGGAGATTGTTCGCTGGAAGCTCTATGCTGGATGTGGAGTACATGTGTTGGAGTTAGGTTCTGGTCATGTGGTGTTTATGTTGACAGATGTTGTGTATCCTTTGACTATTTCTTCCATGGAAGCAATGTTGGCAAGTCATTTACAGATTTCTACTGCTCCTTCTGGGAATGAGTCGAGTATGGCCACATCTTTGGTCGAGGGTATTCAAGCACGGTTGCTAGCGGATAAGAAGGCAGCTTCTGGTGTGTAAGGTGAATGGGTTGTAAGTAGTTATACTTTGATTTTTGTTTTTATTTTGATTCTTTTCACCAATATGTATAGTGATTGGTGACTTTTATTCTTTATAGTTACAAAAAAAAAAAAAAGAAAAAAAAGAAAAAAAAAACTTTTTATATAATATCTGCTTATACTTTAGCACAGTTTAGCTTTTATACTTGTACATAATATCCCTTGGCTGGTTCAAAATGTGGTTCCTGGTTTGTGATTGGTCTGGTACTTGGTTTCACTTGGTGTTGGACGTGGTCCACACAACAAATGGTTCTCAACAAATGGTTCTCAACAAATGGTTCTCATCGACAAGAAAAAGTTGATTCACCTTGAGGGTACGGCTCCTGGTGCGATTATCAAATCCGTTGATGGTTGCCAGGTTACCTAAAACTGGATGGTTTTCACTTGCCATAGTATTGGACTGAAGAGTGGCGAATCCAAGGGGGTACGGCTCTTGGTAAAGATCTTCTCAAATCCATTGATAGCTGTAATAGCTTGCTTAAAGCTATAGGGTGTTCAACTCACCGATGCTTTATTGCTAAGAGTTGGCGAGTCCAGAGGGGTACGGCTTCTGGTAAAGACGCATCAAATTCGTTGACGGCTGTGATGGTTTGCCTAAAATCATCAGGGTACCCCCACTCACCATTGATTCACGTTCTAAGAGTTGGGCTGGGTTCTAGTCTCCCAGGGTGATGCTTATTCCACCAGAATGACTAGCTAGCCCAAGAGCGAGCAGCTACTTGGTAAAGGCTCATCAAATCTGCTCATGTTGCTGAAAGATTCAACCTGATGCTGATTTGTTACAAGCTTTGGAGAAGCTTCTAGTGTTTCATGTTGCGGCTGTTCTTCTGATTCTTATCTTGTTGATGCTGCTATTTGTTTTGCTGATACAATCCTCGGGCTTTCTTTGCACGTTTTCCAGGAAACTTGAACTCAACAGGTCAAATTCAAGTTTAGGGGAGGATTGTTAGGACCATTGTAATAGTTATATGTAATAGGTAGACTAGGAGGTATGTAGTTCCTCCTGGTCCTAGTCGTAGTAGGAGCAAGTCCTGCTCCTGGTCCTAGTCGAAGTCAACTTTATTATTTACTTAATATTCTGTTAGGATATGCATGAGTTATATTAGGAGAAGATATGCATATCAGTTTTACACGTTTTCTTGTATGCTGTATTAGGGTTTCCTTGTAGTATAAAAGGAACCTTAGGCAGAAAGGTTATATATACCTTCACAAAACGTAGTTCTAGTCTTGATCAATATTAGAAATCCTTAGAAAGGATCAAGTCTTTATAGTTATTCTGTTTCTCTTGTTTATATTTATATTCTACATTCATATTGTGTATAGAGTCTCTTTGTGATTTGACTTGTGATTACAGAAGTCATTCACCGGTCCTGACAGGCTGCAAGATCTATATTTAATAGACCCAACAAGCTGAGTGAAATTCATAGGTTTAATAAGTAGTGATGTGGAATACAAACATTAATTTTATAAGAATAGTAACAGGATATGATTTAGTACCATCGTATAAAATCATTTATATTTATTTATTGCAATAGCTCACGACACCGAAGCTTTAACATAAATGTTTTACCCCTAGTAAGTATCTAGTCAAAATACTTAGGTAATCAAATGTAAGTGCGTCAAGGTAATCGGGACGGGGATTGTCAATCCCGATGGATCCATCTACAACATTCGCGCTTGCAAAATATGAATTAACGGTTCATGATGTAGGGGATTTTTTACTAAGGTACTAATGCAATAAGTAAAAGTATAATCTATGGAAGCATACAATTCTTGAATAGAATACAAAAAGTTTTAAATAATTATATTCCACGCATGTTATTCTCACCCCGCAATTTGTAACAAAGTATATAAGAAAAGGGGCTATGAACTCACCTTAGCTACGAGGTGAACCAATATGGAACTTGAGGGCTGAGTAGTAACAACAAGAAATCAAGAAACTTTAAGTCATCCAAGACCTACGATAACGGGGCACGAAAACTTAGAAGATACAAAAATAACGTTTAGAAAATGCTTTGGTTACTGTTAGTACATAAACCATCTTATAACTCGCAAGGCATTGCAATCTATCGACTAGAATTCAATTTAACTCAAAAGCACAATATACCTATTGTATGAACATGTTTATAAACACTAACCATACTCATCATACCCATTATTAACAAACACTTGAACACTTTGAGTTGAATATTAACGTTGACAAAAGGGCTGCACTAAATTTTTAGAAACATACTGTAAAGATTGTATCATATCTAGAGTTCTGTAATGGTAATTAATAAGTGTGTAAAAACTTATCCTTTTACCACTTAATTATAATAATAACCAAGCCAAAACGTGTATTTTATGTCGTAAATGTCAGAATTATGCGTGGTTTGTATTTTATTGTGTTTTAGGACCAAAAGATGAAAAGGGAAGAAAACACGGGCTATCACGGGCTTTTATCAAAGAAAACGAGAAAAGACGAAGTCAAAAGATCAAGAGTGTAAAAACAACGGAAGTCCAAGGCCTATTCTGAAGATTTATCGAAGAAAAAGTCTAAAGACGGAAGTTTAATGAAGTCAAAGAACCAAGTCTAATTATAGAAGAAAATTATAAGACAAGTTCACTTAATATCGACAAATCCCGAGACGACGTCGTGAAAGACAAATAATTAAAAGACGAGAAAGAGAAAGAAAGAAGGAAGCAACACATGCACTTCCCACCTCCTATATATACCCTCCTAATGACACATTAGGAGGGTGTTAGTTAGTTAGTATTAGTTAGTCTTCATTTTTCTTTTGTAGCTTTAATTTTTAGAGAGAGAAAGTGTTTAACTTTCTCTCACTAGGAAAACTTCATCTTTTATTTTCTTTCTTGTTTTAATATAATCTTTACTTTTTAAAGTTTAATCTTGTTTTAATATTAATCTTACCTTTCTTGATTTTTATTTATCTTTAATCCGAATTAATCTTCCATTTTGCTTAATCTTGATGTTATGTGATCAAAAAGTTTATCTTTTTGTTCATATATAAGTTTTTAAATGATTTGAGCTTTGAGCTTATCATGCTTATTGGCTTATTTTGTATTTAGGTCATTTGCTTTAAAGTTTTTCTTAAAGGTTTCGTTTTATTTTTAAAGTTTGTATTAAAAAGTTTGTTATTTAGAGTTTTGAAAGTTTGTTATTCGTGCTTATTAGCTCTTTTCGTATTCAGTTTGGTAAAGTTTCGGTTTGAGCTTATTGAAAAGTAGCTTATTAACTTGCTTATTTCGAATTTCTTTCCATCGGAATAGGGTTTCCCTATTCCGACCAGTATTCCGACGGAACCATCGGATTAGGGTTTTGGATTCCGACGGTTATTCCGATTGGGATTCCGATGCTAGTGATTGTTTTGATATTCCGACAGTTTCTAGTGTTTACATATTCCGATAGGTTGATTTGTACTTATTCCGATACTTTCGTTTTTACTACATTCCGATAGTTTTGTTTTAGCTTATTCCGATTGCTTTCCGACGTGCTTATTCCGATACAATTCTGATAGGATTCCGACTAAAAGCATTCCTATGGTTTAAGTTCTATTTTTATCTTTTATTTTAATTTCCAGTTTTATTTTTCCCGTCATTTTTACTTAGTGTTATTTTAATTGTCTTAACTTAGATTTATTTTGAAGTTTTCATTTTTATTAAGTTTTCAAAATTTACTTTTTAAAGTTTTAATTTTTCGTCATTTATTTTTAAGTATTAATTGTTAGTTTTAAATTTAAAACTTCCACTTTTACTTAACGACATTTACATTTTCATTTTACTTTAGATTAAAATAGATAACCTTTTCCCTTTATATTCCACCAAGAACGACTGAGTCGCACGTTTAACCAATAGTCAATTCGAAAAGACCGGACGATAACTTTTTACATACAAAATCTTAGTTATCAAATGGCGCCGCTGCCGGCTCTTTTCGTGAAGATTAACGGTTTTCTGTGAGAGACGCGTTGGATTTTGGGATCCGTTCACTCTTGAACGTTATTTTTCTTGTCTAATTTTCAAAAAATTTCAAAAATCCTAAAAAATATAAAATTCTCAAAAATCCAAAAAATAGAAAAACTTAAAAAACCGAAAATATTTCTTTTCTATCTTTATTTTCCTTTTGTAGGTGTGTATGCGTACCCGTGCTCGTAAGAAGAAAGCAACTCAAGCCGAAGTCGAAATTCAACCTATTGTCGCCATGGACAATCGACCGATGATCGAGCTTTTGCAATCGCACGTAGAGGGCAACACCGATGCTATTGTCATACCCGAGATTGGAGCCAACAACTTTGAGCTCAAATCCAACTTTATTCAAATGGTCTATGCTCTACCATTCTTGGGGCGTACACTCGATGATCCTCATGACCATACCAAAAGGTTTCTTTAACTCACTAATACGGTCAAGTTTAATGGGGTTTCACAAGAGGTAATTCGCTTGCAACTTTTTCTTTTCTCCTTAGAGGGACAAGCCCGGCATTGGCTTGATAAGGAACCGCCACAAAGTATTCTTACGTGGTCGGATTTAGAGACCAAATTCATCAACTACTTTTTCCCACCCTCACATACTACCGCTTTGCGGAATGAAATCATTAACTTTGAACAAAAGTACGGTGAGACATTTAGTGAATCTTGGGACCGTTTTAAGGAACTTTTAAGAAAGTGTCCACAACATGGTTTCACAAAAGTGCATCAAATTAATACTTTTTACAATGGTTTAAGCATGAATGACCAAGATTCACTAAATAGTGCCTCGGGGGGTAACATTTTGGTTAAGTCTTCTAATGCCGCATGGGATATTATTGAGAATAAATCTAGAGTGCAAACTAAGAGTGTTCGGGCTAATGTGGCTAGTGCTAGCACTAGTGACACCGACAAGAGACTTGATAAGCTTACTATGATTGTTGAAGCACTTGCTTTACACGCCGTTAACAATGCCAAAAACAACATCGCTCTTAATATAACTTGTGAAACTTGTGGTGGGCCACACTCTTATGCTAATTATGATAAAGCTTATGATCAATCTCACAGGGAAGTGTATGCTTACAATAACACCAAGAGAGTTTATTTCAAGCCTAATGTCGATGTTAATCACTTGTCTTACAACTCGACAAATTACTTGGCTCCACCCGGTTTTCAACAAAGACCACCCCCACCAAACCAAAACAACCAAGGGCCGCCAAGAGCTAATTTTCAAGGTAATGCCAATGTGAGGGGCTTAAATGCAAATCAGGAAAATTACCAAATGAAAAATCAAGGCTTTTGCAAACCAAGGTTTCAATCCTCAAGGTTTTCCACCTTATAACCAATACCCAAACCAAGGTTTTCAACAACAAGGGTTCAATCTACCTCATCCGCCAATGGACTTGGTTTTGCAAAAGTTGAATGAACATAAGAAAATCATGCAAGCAATGTAAGAATCTACTAGACAAATTCAAGAGTCCACGGATAGGAAATTCTTTCAAATGTTACAAACCCTTCGCCCCCAAGATGCTCTTCCTTCTAACACCGAAACAAACCCTAGAGTGAATGTGAGTGCTATTACTACTCGAAGTGGAGCAACTTTATTAGGACCTTCTACCCCTCCTCTCGTTACTCCATCTACACCTCCTCCACCTCCATTTATTCCTCCTACTTCCACGCCTAGTACTAGTTCTCTATTACCGTCTCCACCTCTTATTGACGAAGTACCCAAGAAAAACCCTCCACCAACCCCACCTTCCACCTTTAAACCTTTAACATCTCAACCTTTACTTGCTACACCTACACCACCTAAACCCAATATCCCTTATCCTTCTCGGTTAGACAAGTGTAAATTGCTTACTAAAGAGGATGCTCAAGTCACTTCTTTTATGAAGATGATCTCCCAAATGAACTTTAAGATTAGCCTCGTTGAAGCACTTGTCCAAATGCCAAAATTTGTGAAAGCATTCAAGGAATTGGTTAATAAGAAGGAAAAGATGGATGAGTTTGTCAACACACGCTTAAATGAAAACTGTTCTGCAGTCATTCTTAAAGAACTTCTGGAAAAACTTGGAGATCCCGGTCGTTTTGTGTTGCCTTGCATTTTTAACAAAGATGAAGAATTTACTGCCTTAGCCGATCTCGGGGCAAGTATTAATTTGATGCCATTAAGTGTGTGGAAAAAGCTATCATTACCCGACCTTACACCGACAAAGATGACTCTGGAGCTAGCAAATCGAACTCTCGCTTACCCGTTGGTATTGCTGAAGATGTATTTATTAAAGTTGGTACCTTCACGTTTCCGGTCGATTTTGTTGTTGTTGTTGATTATGAAATGGACCCTCGTATTCTGTTGATACTTATTCGACCATTTTTAAGAACCGGAAAAGCTTTAGTCGATGTTGCCGAAGGTGAATTAATTCTAAGGGTCGGGAATGATGCTCAAGTTTTTAAGATGGGGAAGATTACAAGTAAGACAAATGGAAAAGAATCTGCGAAAATGATTAATGTGCTTCAAGAAGAGCTTACTTCTACTTTGGAAAAATTTTAAGCTTGATGATTTTGTTGTATATGATAATCCTCTTTTCGAGTCTTGCCATGATAATCTACTTTTCCAAGACGATGATTCTAATGATTCTATCTCCAATTTGGATCCCCCACCAATTCAGGAGTCTCCACCAATTTATGATGACTATGATGATGATTCTAGTTCCGATGGGGGTGATTATGCTGCTTTTGTTTTAGAGTAAAAAGACATGCCAACTTATGATGATTTTGATGATGTTGATACTCTTTCGAGTGATTCTTCTTATGATGACCTTACTCCTACTTTTGATGAAGATCCTCCGCCAATAATACTTGATCCTACTTTGGATGACTACTCATTTGAGGAAGATTTTGCTACTTTTCTCAATACTTACTTCCCCAGTGAGAATGATTATCCTCCTTTGGACTTTGCTTTTGGTCTTTATCCTCCTTCGGATATTAAGAAACCCGTTTCAAAGGAGAAGAAATCGGACGACACCAACATCCGCAGTACCTATGTTTTTACACCTCCCTATCCACCTTCTGAGGATGAGATTGTGTGATTTATGAGCGGATCTTCTTCAAATTCTACTGAGCCTGAGTGTTATTTTCCCCTAAAGGAAAAGGTGTTCGATCCCGGTATTGCAATTTTTAAGCCATTTCAGTATCCATTTGATGAAATAAAAGGAAAGATTTTTGGAACTTATGGAGATATGCTTGCACCTCATCCCACTCTCTACCACCGTGCTCCATCTCTGCTTAAGGGAACCTTGCCTACACTCCTCTAGCTTGCCTTGTTCGCCTTAAGCTTGTGCTACTTGATGGATGAAAACCATGTATTTGATCCCGGTGGATGTTCTTCAAGCTTCTTACCATGCTAATCAAGGTCGAGTCAGGCTCACGACTCGGTTAACAAAAACAAGCGCTTACCAGGAGGCAACCTGAGTATCTATCCTTTTTCTTTGTTTTTATAATAAGTGTAGGGGGAGACCCTAGTATGTGTTTGTTGTTTTCTTTCTTATCATGTGCAGGGATTCGAGCTTTCAAAGATCCATTCTTGATGACTTTTGACGACCCGTGATTCTGTGTTCCCGTATTCCCGGTTCTATCCTAAACTCTTTTGATTCTCTATTTTATATTCTTCAATATTAAAATAGGAATCACTTTAGTTGTCTCTTCCTTAGCAAGATTTAAACAACGTGCACAATGTCCTAAGTGTAGGGGAGTTTACTTCCACATGCTTAAACATTGAGGACAATGTTTATATTAAGTGTAGGGGGACTTCTATCGAAGTTAAGTGGTCTTTTCCATGAATTTGTCCTCATTTTAACCGAAAAATCTAATTTTTCGACATTTTTCAAAATTTTTAATCTATTTTGGCCTAGTAGTTTTTCCTTTGTTATCGTTATTTACTTTCTTTGCTAAAATAAAGTTTAATAAAGTGGTTTTAATTTTTCAAACGTCATGAATCTTTTGACTCAACCCGAGTTTACTTATCCAAGTTTACTCTAGCTAGTATCCTTAACGTGTTTAAGTCAAGTTTTGCTAGGCTTTTATATAGGTAACTTTAAAACGCGAAACTCTTAACTCTTACGGGTTAAGAACAATAACTTTTCGTAAGTTCCTATAATTGATCCTAGAAAGTCGGTTATCAAGGGAACTTTAAAATGCGAATTATAAACTTGAAAAAGTCTAAGAAGTTGAAAGATCCTATAGATGACTTGAAAACCCAAAACTTTGATTTAATTGGCTAAGCATCCACGAGTCTCATTCCTTGAGATTTTAAATTATGGGGAACGAGAGATGATAGAGTCAATTATAAGTTTGTTATTCTTTCATAAATTTATGTGAGTTAATTATGAGCTTTTTCTCCCATCGCTTGCTGATAAATTTAATTGCAATAAATAAGGTTGTACAATTTGAAAAGTTACTTAGCTTCTAGCACAAGATCGTTTAAAAGTTGCTCGGTATTGATTAGAGTTCATAGCCAAGGCATAACTTATTGAAGCGGGATGCGAAGATTGGCGAGTCCGAAAAGGCCCTAACAAGGCATGAGGGCTACATTTTCTTGCTAAAGATCCCAAGTGATGTGAAGAATCATTTATCAAAAATCAATATGAAGGATCGAGTCACACGACGAAAAACAAATACTCCAAATAAAGATCATGGAGAAGTCTATCCGAAAAGACCCTAGCAAGGTATAAGGATAAATAGATCCAAGTCCTAAAAGGAGGCGGATCGTTGTATATCAAAATCCCAAATAAAGATTGGAGAAAAATGAAGAATTCGTGGTCCAAATATGAAGAATCTCTCAAAGAGTTCAAGTGAAGAAATTCCTATTATGAAGAGAAGACCATTATTTCATGAACGTCTCTCAAGATTTGAAGTATGAAGTCAATGCCAAATATCGGTCCGAGAAAGGTCTCAAATCGTGAAGCGAGTTATGCCAAGATATGAACTTTATGAGGTCCCGAGAAGCAGTTTTAAAAGATTTTGTCCTTTAGCTAACTATTGATTAAATCGTCCCACTTTATTTTCAGCCTAAATAACTATCGAAATAAGTCAACAATGCATCTTCGTGATCATTCAAGACAACAATAAAATATAAGATAAACACCTAGGAATAAGGGAGTCTAAGTGAATAATTGGACCACATGAGTTTGTGTTAGTTTGCTAACTTATAATAACAATGATCTCGGCTTTAAGCTTGGTTTGGGAACGTGAAACTTGAGGGTGATAATCATCCATGACATTCTAAAACCCTAAGGTAAGTCTTTGATCTCTTTACTTGTTTTCTTCCTTTGAATATTTTATAATTTTCTATCTCTTTAAATGTCTTGTGTTTAATAAAGGCCAAGGTAGATTGATTATGATGGAAAATGTAAAACTTGCTGTGTAATTAATGCATTGCATGAGAACATATCAATGGTCAAATGTAGGGGATTTAATAAGTGTGTAAACACTTATCCTTTTACCACTTAATTATAATAATAACCAAGCCAAAACGTGTATTTTATGTCGTAAATGTCAGAATTATGCGTGGTTTGTGTTTTTATTGTGTTTTAGGACCAAAAGATGAAAAAGGAAGAAAACACGGGCTATCACGGGCTTTTATCAAAGAAAACGAGAAAAGACGAAGTCAAAAGATCAAGAGTGCAAAAACAACGGAAGTCCAAGGCCTATTCTGAAGACTTATCGAAGAAAAAGTCTAAAGACGGAAGTTTAATGAAGTCGAAGAACCAAGTCTAATTATAGAATAAAATTATAAGACAAGTTCAATTAATATCGACAAATCCCGAGACGACGTCGAGAAAGACAAAGAATTAAAAGACGAGAAAGAGAAAGAAAGAAGGAAGCAACACATGCACTTCCCACCTCCTATATATACCCTCCTAATGACACATTAGGAGAGTGTTAGTTAGTTAGTATTAGTTAGTCTTCATTTTTCTTTTGTAGCTTTAATTTTTAGAGAGAGAAAGTGTTTAACTTTCTCTCACTAGGAAAACTTCATTTTTATTTTCTTTCTTGTTTTAATCTAATATTTACTTTTTAAAGTTTAATCTTGTTTTAATATTAATCTTATTCTACCTTTCTTGATTTTTATTTATCTTTAATCCGAATTAATCTTCCATTTTGTTTAATCTTGATGTTATGTGATCAAAAAGTTTATCTTTTTGTTCATATATAAGTTTTTATATGATTTGAGCTTTGAGCTTATCATGCTTATTGGCTTATTTTGTATTTAGCTCATTTGCTTTAAAGTTTTTCTTAAAGGTTTCGTTTTATTTTTAAAGTTTGTATTAAAAAGTTTGCTATTTAGAGTTTTGAAAGTTTGTTATTCGTGCTTATTAGCTCTTTTCATATTCAGTTTGGTAAAGTTTCGGTTTGAGCTTATTGAAAAGTAGCTTATTAACTTGCTTATTTCGAATTTCTTTCCATCGGAATAGGGTTTCCCTATTCCGACCAGTATTCCGACGGAACCATCGGATTAGGGTTTTGGATTCCGACAGTTATTACGATTGGGATTCCGATGCTAGTGATTGTTTTGATATTCCAACAGTTTCTAGTGTTTACATATTCCGATAGGTTGATTTGTACTTATTCCGATACTTTCGTTTTACTACATTCCGATAGTTTTGTTTTAGCTTATTCCGATTGCTTTCCGACGTGCTTATTCCGACACAATTCCGATAAGATTCCGAGTAAAAGCATTCCTATGGTTTAAGTTCTATTTTTATCTTTTATTTTAATTTCCAATTTTATTTTTCCCGCCATTTTTACTTAGTGTTATTTTAATTGTCTTAACTTAGATTTATTTTGAAGTTTTCATTTTTATTAAGTTTTCAAAATTTACTTTTTAAAGTTTTAATTTTTCGTCATTTATTTTTAAGTATTAATTTTTAGTTTTAAATTTCAAACTTCCACTTTTACTTAACGACATTTACATTTTCATTTTACTTTAGTTTAAAATAGATAACCTTTTCCCTTTATATTCCACCAAGAACGACTGAGTCGCACGTTTAACCAATAGTCAATTCGAAAAGACCGGACGATAACTTTTTACATACAAAATCTTAGTTATCAGTAATAAATTCAAAATTTAGGGCCCCGGAAAGATAAAATTATTAGCTTTCTAAAACTTTAAGAACACTATCATAGCTATTACCAATCAACGGGAAATTTAGTTTTAGTGCATACTACTCATATTTAACTCTTTCGACAAAAAATTGCATAAAGCCATTTTGACCATCATTTACATTCCGTAGAAGATTTTAATTTGAAACCAATAGGAAATATTCATATTTGACCTATGATACTGTAATAAGTCATAAAAATACTCACTTTATCTTTTTATGCTTTGACCTCAAACACAAATTTGGCGCAAATGCCGATTTTGACTAGTTTTGACAAAACGGACGTAACTTACTCATCCGGACACTTCCAAAAACCACCCAACTCACCAGTTGTACTACACTACCAAGGCTAACCAAAAATTAAGAAATTTGCAAGTCTTACTTGCAGAAAAATTTCGTGAATGGCTGTAGCAATCTGCTATCATTCTTAACCTCATTTTAAAACTAAAATTCACTTCTAACATCACCTAAACACTTGCACACCCTAAGCAATGCCTCTACAAATACACAAGACCTATCATGATCATAAAACCACCTTGACATCGGTATCATATGGTCTAAATACAAGAAACCCAATTTCATAATCAAGGTATTTAATCAAATAAAAATAAATCAACGCAATAGAATAGTGGCAAGAGTACCTTAGTACAAGTGTGACAGAATATTTTGTGAAAATGTAATATGTATATAACTTGCACAACCAACCAAAACTAAGTGTGGTCATGACGTTCATGACACACAACCTGTAGAAAATGCATAACATGATAGTCTAAGGTCTCAAATCAAGTAACCTAAGTGATTTGCACCTAAAAACACACACAATTTACTTAACCGTAGGCGTAAAGTCACATTTTCTGGTATAGATGTTTTGTAAAGGACGTAGCTCCCAATTCATAAGTCCAAAAACTAAGGAGTTTTCACCCATGGAACGGGTCTCTCATGAGGTTTCCAGAATGTCCAACCATTCGATCTAAGAGTTTACGGAAGTTTCTAAAAGTCCAAAACACTAACAGCCACCTAGTAAGCACTTAATGGTCAAACTGCACTAGTCAAACATGGGACAAAATAACCCATTAGCCTACAAGGTTTAAGGGCCTGAGATTTCCACCATTGGAAAGCCTCAAGACTCTACTTTCGGCCCATACCAACCACGAGTAAATAGCTACTACCAATTAAAAGGAAAGTTACATTCTTTGAAGGTTACAAAATCAGAATTTAGGTTTTCAAACTCGGTTTTACCGTTTTTGCTATAAAAACCATTTGGTCATAGCTATCGACGCGAGGTCTGCGGAGTTCGTTAGATTATAATGTATACTAACTCACCAGGTCTTAAAATGTCAAATATATGGTCCATGACCTGTAGCAAAAAGCTATACAAGTCTGTTGGGTCAGAATGAGTTCACAACCGTAAATCGGCCATAACTCACTCATCCGGAGGAGTTGATCGCCCATCCAACTCGCTACTAACATTTAAAAGGGTCAATGAATCCATCTAAACTATAAAAACACAGCCTACAGTGGGAAAATATGCGTGTTTTGGGCTCACAAACCTGTTGTCCGAATTTTGCTTTTAAAATCTTAGTTTGATCATAACTTCCTCATCCGGAGGAGTTGTGTGCCTATCCAACTGGTCACTAATATGTAAAAGGCCTAAATAATCTATTTAAGCTATAAAAAGTGCAGTTAAAAATGAAAAACATGGGAGTTTTGGACTGATATACCAGCTGTCTGAATTTGGGCACTATGAAAACTACTCAAAACAACTTCAATCTTACCTATAACAATCAAAATCCTCAACACATTAACCAAAATTTATCAAGGCACTTTTAATCATTAACATGCATGGTGAAATCAAGACTTAAAAAAAACCAAAAATTATAACAAGGGTTCTAACAAAAATTATCAATGCCTAAACCCTAATAACACAATACAAACCTATTAGAATGACTAAAATCCCAAAACCTCCAATTCTCATCATTCTCGATTTCACTAAACTCCGTTGCATGAAGGATTTTTAAGTGGGTTTAGGGTTAGAATCAAACAAGGATTAATTTGGTGATGTTCAATTGTGTTATAACTGAATTTTTGATGATGGTGGATGTGTTTTTGGTGGTTGTTTTGTCGCTCAAGAAAGAACAAAGAGGATTTTTATTTTTGGAAAAAAAAATATGACTGTTGTGTATTATGGGGGTGTTGTTCTAAAAAAAGAGAGTGAGCTTTGACCCACTAATAACTCTTATTAGTAACTGACTAAAGCCCAATGTATCTAATCCTAGTTCTAGACCGACTTAATTATTAAAAACTCTAGTCGTTCTGACTCGGTGCAAATTATAATACGATAACAAAATATTAATAGAAATATAATATTTTGACTTCATAAAGTCGAAATATAAAGCCATCGGTTCTCGTTCCGTCGATTCGAGTAAACTTTTTGTAAAACGCGCGCGAGTGCTTTTAAATCAAAAATTTTGATTTACATAAATACGAAAAAATAAAATAAAATTTTTATAATTCCAAATGAAATATTTACGATGATCAGAAAAATAATGAAAATATAATTTAATTAAAATTCTCGAGATCTTAGGATTTACGTATGAATAATACAAGAAAATGTAACATAGTGGAAAATTCAAGAAACATGAATAAAAGAATAAAATAATACTGGAAAAATACGAGTTCTCACAGTCGACCCCCCTAAAGGAACTCTGGTCCCTCAGAGTTCAACTTGAGATGGAAGAAGATGCGAACAAAAGGAGATACAAGGTTTAGAACTGATTCATTGCTTTTCAGGTAATTTATGTACCACGACGAACTTTAACAATTGGAATCCAACTATGCTTCAACTTCTTAACTCCTCTTCAAATTTATTTCAAACTTAGATTAAATTAATAACCTTTCAGTATGAAGAACTATAAAGAGATGGAGTGAACATGGGCATTGCTTAAACAAACAAGGTGCGCTAAAACGAGTTAAGATTGATGATCGACAAGGAATCGCAAATAGCGCAAACTGTAAAACATGAAAATATTAGAACGGAACAATCTACTTACTAGAGAAATAAAGGGAAAATATGAATTACATATAGACATTTAACTTGAAACGGTTATTTTGGTAATTTAACCACTTGATAAAATGTGTAAAACATTCTTAAAAATTTATAATAATTATTAGAAATCCAAGTAGGTGTTTAATGCATTAAATGATAAACATGAGACATATTCGAGTTTTCAAAATGTGACAAGATAGCAAATAATTGTCAACAGTTAGAATACAAGCAATAAAACGAAATTCGTACCAAATTCTTAGAGAACATTATAGAATAGATGCATAGATAATAAGGACAATAAGAAATAAAGGATTTAGCAAATGATTAATTCACGAGCATGGTTAGTGTCACCAACAACGGCTTATTAAGTTCTAGATGGTAGATACACGATCGAAAGAGAAAAGCCACACCATAAATTTTCGAATCAAAGAAAAATCTTAAGAAGTCACTTGAGAGTAATTCTAGTAAAATGAACAACATTAGCAATGAGAGGCGAAATCAACACATGGTTCACACGAATGAATTTCAAGACAATAGAGTCTAACACACATCGTGACAAATACATGTTGGTCCCTTGTAAATCGTTATTACTTATCAACCTTAAGTAATAACTCTTTACCAAGACTCAACTGTGTTGTTTTAACAATAGATAAGAAATATGAACAATTAAAACAACAATACCAATAACTTTTCAACGTATAGACTTTTATTAGAATCAAATAAAAAATCTATAACCCACTTTGTTTGCGGAATAACAAAGTGGTTGAATGACAATAGGTTGTGATCTCCTCTACTTAAACGTATAACCAAAGTTAAAGTATAAGCTCCAATCTAAACGTTCATATGCTTCTTGGCTATATGGTTTAGTTTGTATCGAGAGAGAAAGGTTTTCCAGAGTTTCTACTCTTGTAATGGTTAACCCTTTCTCTCTCAATGTACACTCCTTTTATAGGCAGTGTAAAACTAGGGTTTGCATTTACATGTTTCAACGCATGGGTTTGTCCAGTGGGTGGTTGATGTCCATGCTGGATAAACAGTACAAAGTACATAATAAACTATTCTATAAAAGATAAAGATTGTACTTATATCTAAGTATACAAGCAACCTACTTTGACTTAAAGTTATCTTTTCTCGCCTAATGCAAACCATCTGAATACTGAAGAGTCTTCAGTATCCTAGAGGAGATCGACATCATTCAGTTTGGTATTGTCAAACCAAACTGAACTGAAAGCTCTTCTTCAGTACTTGTTCTTCTGCAACTAGACCGCCTAGTATTTGAAGCGAAGAATCTTTTGTCTTCTAAGTTAACTGGAAGAGGAATGCTGAACGTTCTTCAGCTACAAAGTCTTCAGTAGGAACTTTGTTCCTCTGGTCATCCTTCAGCAGACTGGCCTTACTTCTGAGCTTGAAACACTTAGGGGGATTTTATATTAAAATCCCAGAGTTTCTTCAGGGTTAGTAAATACTGACCCAACAATCTTCCCCTATTTGGATATACAAATAGCCTAAGTCTAATGTCAGTAGTAAGTGAGCATAACAACTTCTTCTTACTTGCACTGAACAATAAAATACTTATAAACACCAGATAATCATTTATTCATAAACATTACAAATTACAACAAAAATAGTACAAATGATTATTCAGTTTTCCTTAGGCCTAAGTTCTTCAGTTATGGGAGTCTGAGTTGATGGATCTGAGTTTCTATGGTCCATTATAGCAAGCAAGCACATGCTGAAGGTTCTAGCAGCATCAGTACGTCTTCGACCTCCATGCTGAGAGTAAAAGATCCTTTGAACATTCGTGAGAAGTTCATTGTTCATTTCATCGAGATCACTTATGCCCACAAAATCTTGACGTTCTCGATGATTGAACACTATCATTCCCAGTTCTGGTTCGTCTAGTACATGGCCAGGGAGATGATTTTGAAACTAAACACATCTGTTGTATTTCTTTGTAGTGACAAAAGTGTCACCCACACCAGGTTGTATCAGATTAGCTCTTTTGTTCAGCTCTAGTATGGGATCTTGGTCCTCCAAAGAAACTTGAGTGCTGATGTTCAGAATCTCACCCAGTCTTTCATGATTTCTCATAAAGTGCTCAATTCTGGTGCGAACTTCATCCTACCTTTTGGATTTCCTTTTCTTAATCTTCACACTCATTTTAGTCCACTCAGTGTTAGAAAGTTCCTTTCCTTGGAAGTTTTCAAGGATCTCATCAGTTCCATCACCCGTATAGAACTTGAGATGAATGTCACCTCTTCTAGTCAGCATAGCAACATTGGTGATTCGTGAGAGATTTCTTCTGTTCAGCCTTGTTATACAAAACTTTTCATATAACATTTTCTTCTTGAAAAGACTTTCGACTTTAGCATTCCCTATTTGTTCATACAAGCTTAGCTTAAGATCTCTTAGCTTTTCTTCTTGCTGAAGCTTGTATAACTTGTCAAGTTCTTCTTGAGTGGCCACCCTAGCTTTGATCAGTCGATCATTCATAGTAAAATCTCCTTTGTTCTTGGGTATGAAGGGGGGTGAACCACTATTAGTTGTTTCTTCACTTGTGGTCAGCCCATCTATATGATCATTTTTTGCTGATGACTCCCCCTTACCCTTAGTTGGGCTCTTTTTAGTGATAGGTGACTCATAGACAACAGATTGTTTCTTAGCCTTCTTTTGGGCATGTTTCTAAAAGAGCTGTTGGATGGTGTTTTTCTCCCCCTCAACAGAAGACTGCCCAACAGCTTCTGATGACCCACTAGCAGGGAAGAGACCACAAATATGATCAAGAGTGGCAGATACATTGGCCAGCATGGATGGAACATTTTCAAGAGCATTCAATTTCTGCTGAACCTCATCAGATATGGTCATCTTCTGTTTCTATAGTAACGCCACTCTATCTTTTATCTTTGACACAGAATCACACAAAGCATTAAGTTGGCCAGGTACTAGTGTGAATTCTGGTGGAAACTCCATGGAAACACTGTTGATGGAGTCCATACGTGATGACATCTCTTGCTTTAAGGAAGTGGTGGTGGCCACATCTTTGACTAGTAGCTTCAAAACAGTAATGATGACATCCTTAATTTGTTTAGCAGAAGGAGGAATTAGCCTTTCCTTAAGAGTTGAGATTTTAGTATCAGCAAGCACCTTTTCTTCCTTCAATTTAGCCAGCTGTGATTGAAGAATCAACACTTGATTTGTTAATTCTTTTACCTATTTAGATATGGGGGATGGTGGCTTTGGTGTTGCATCAGTAGTCTCTTCATCACTGTCATCAAGGTTGATTGGAATTCTTTCACTGAACCTAAGTTCCTTTTCCAAACCATCACCAGACATGTTGAATACAAATGTAGGCAAGTGTCCTACCTTGGCTCCAGTAGTGAGAGTCACTTCCTTGGGTGTCTTTTGAGCATCACCTCCAGTGTGAGGATCAGTTTCAAGTCCTTCACCACCAGGGTTGGTTTTACCTGATGGATCCTGAGAAAGAGTCCATGATAAGTTAAGATCAATGATAATGTTTTTGGTTCCTTCAGTAGGACCCTGTTGTGGGGGAACTAAATCATTAGAAACAGATAGGCCAGGGTCAGCATCAGCTGTTGGATTTGCTGACACATCATTCCCTGATGCAGACTCAGAGTGACAAGTGATAGAAATGGGTAATGAAATAGGAATTGCATTCAGATTTAAAATACTTACCAATGCTGACTCCACACTACTGAGCTAAGGGTGAGCTCCATCTTCACCCTTCTCTCCTAAAGAAGTTGAGAGAGGGGTTGCCTTCTGGGCTTCTTTATATGTCACCTCCAGCAGACACTGAAGGTGACGGCTGGCATGGGTTCTTGTCCTTGGCCAAGGACTTATTCTTCTTCAAAACATGGCCTTGGGGTTCATCAGCAATCTTATTAGAGAAAGATTGTGTGAGGGCTTTCCTCTTTCTGGACTCACGTCTAACCTTTTTAGTGTTAACTAACGTGCTCTTCTGACGAGGTCCAAATGAAGCTCCAGGCTTTTCGCCTTTCAGATCCCCTTCTCTAGTTGGAGGAGTGTCTTTTGGAGCTTTGTACACTACTGGACCATCTACTGAGCAGATGTCCAGCATGGGTTGTGTAAGAGGAGGATCAATGGTGCTGACTGGGATGTTTTAGCGAGTAAGATCAAATGGTCGAAAAATTGGTTTATCTCCATTGATTTTTGAAAAGTCATCACCAAGATGGTCAGCAAAGAGGAGAGATAGAAATCTGGTGTAAACAACGTTTTTCTCTCTTGTCTTTTTCTCCAGCTTCCCATGGAGATCTTCAAAAATAAGCCTCCCAAAATCAGCTTTAATTCCCTTGGCCAGACAGTATAAAATAATAGCATCTTTTTGGTTGATCTGGTCAAGGCCTCTAGTTTCCCCCCCCCCCCCCCCCAAACACTCAATAAGAATGGTCATCAGCAACTTCCACCTTGGTAGCAAACAAATCCTTTTAACCTCCCTTTCTCAATAATCTCTTCAGTATACCCAATTTCTTTTACTGAAATTTTAACTATCATAAAATCATCAGGTATAGCCTCATAATCACTAGGGTTTTCCAAATAATTTAGACCCAAGACCCTTCTAAATAATTTTAACCCAAATCTACCATGAATCCCAACTGTGGTAGAATCAAACTCAATGGACTTCTTGTTGTTAGAAGCCTCTGTTGTGAACCAAAATTCTTTTAGGATATTTTGAAACATCATATCAGGATCCTCAAATAATGCATACTTTAAAACACTTTTGGACAAGTAAGTCATAACTTGTTCCCCAGGAACAGACTTAATGGATTCAGGTTTGAGTAAGGTGATGTTGTTGGGCTTGAAGATGATATCATTAATGGGAAAAGTCACATGGGTGGATGGGTTGAGTATGATCTTAGCAATCTTTGGGGAAGAAGATGATTCAACCATTTTCGTTTCTGTGTGTGTTTTTTGAAAGAGAGAGAGATTTTATGTGTGTGTTTTTTGATGAAAAGATTTGTAAGCGTGGAATAAAATCCAATTATAAGGGATTATATAAAAACTTGAACTGATTTGTAAAAAGTTTTTAAAACCATTTGAAAAAATTCTAAATCTTTTAGGGTTTCTTTTGAAAATTTGGCACAAACTCTCTGTAGGTCTAAATCACACGACTAATCAAACACAAATAACATGATGATGATTAAACTAAAAAAGAAAGATTAGATTAAGATGAAGAGAAGAAAAGAAATACAAAGTTGGTGTTTTCCTAGTGAGAGAAACAAACACACCTTTCTCTCTCTAAAACTATGAATATGGAAAGCACACACACAAATGAGGCTTAGGGGGCCTTTTATACTAATTAAGAATTGTTTAGGAGGCCTTCCTTATTTGTGTGTTCGGGACTTAATCCCGTTACATAAACAATAATAACTAAAAACTCTCGACATCATTAAATGACATTTTTCACGAGCTTTGCAACGATATATTATATGACAATCACTTTAATTACTTCTAACAATCTCCCCCTAAGGGGTGGTCATGTAATATGTGACTTCACTTCTTTGTTGTTGCAGACTTTGAAGCTCGATGTCTTGAGAGATTCTTCATAGTTCCTTTCATGACTTGTGACTTGGATCTTTGATCTTTGCCTTGACTTGATCTTGTAGCTTTGCCAGCATGTGTTCTTGTGTCTTTACCCACATACTCATGTTTTGTGTTGACATGAAAGCTTGTTAACAATCTCCCTTGATCATCATAGTAGCGGAAGTCTGTGTCTTTAGATGTTCTTAAGCTTTCTTCATTTATATGAGCATGTGATCTTGAATTACGACTCTTGAAGTTACGCCACCGTTTGCATTCCTCCGGTTTCCCGTTATACAGTAAGAATATTGTACCTGTGATTAGGTAAGTTCAAAGAACTTCCTTGACAGGGTTTCTGGCTGTGGTAGCCGTTCTCAATACTTGAATATATCGAAAGATAATTCATATTAAGGAGTGAATCATGCAGTTCCATTCTGCTGATTAAGTCGTCAATTCAATTTCCTGGAACAAGTTTGAATCAACTAAGAATCAAACCATCGTTGCTTTCCAGTTGACAGAAGTTTGATTCATATAGAATCGCACAGGTTACCTACCGCAGTGCTGTTTGATGATGACACTGGAAGGATTTCCATTCGTCACTGTAAATACTGAAAAGTATTACTCTGAATGTTCTGGCAAGATCATAAAGATATTGCGTCCAGACCTGGAACGAGTTTGAATCAATTAAGAATCAAACCACTGTTGCTTTCCAGTTAGAATATGTTTAATTCAAAATGAATCGTACATATGACCTACCGCAGTGTTGTTTGATGTTAACACTGGAAGGATTTCGATTCATCACTGTGATAACAAGAGAGTATCACTCTGAATGTTCTAGCAATACCACAAGGATAGAGCGTAGGACTCTGTAAATCATCGCTTGTGTTCTAATGATGAACAACAATTGATATATGGAATAAGTGTCCTAATGAGATTTTTGATGAATCTCGTTGGCTCTAGACTCTATAAGTGCACGTTTATTTGGTGATCGGAGGCTGGAGCAGACTACCACCTATTCAATATCTACTATCTTGGAGTGAGAAAGTCGATAGAAATGAGTTGAACTCCGTGACAATAAAACAAACTTCTTTTGAGAGAAGCTTGAGTAGGTTGGGATAGGTTGTGCATTGCATCACTGGGTCCATGATGCTTTGTCTTCAATACCAGAAATCATCAACGTGATTCTGATAGTAGATGTATTGACTCGGTTTCTGCCTAAGTTGTATGGAGGGCTATTTCTTTTCACCCTTTATCCTTACATTTCTTTTTCATTCTTCAACCCCTTCAATGCTTACCAAGACGTCATAGCTAGCACCTTGTTGTGATTGTTCTAATGCTAGCTTAAGTCATTAGTCGGCATTTTTCCCGTACACTCAACTACTCCATCTTTCCTAAGGACATTTAAATTCTAATGGATTGTCCCTGGGAAGATCCCTCTGGTTCTGGTTGGATCATAGGACGAGTACCTAACCACCTTTTGACACCAATACCATCGTGAATTAATGTGTTGAAGGGTATAGATATCGTAACCAGAAAAACCTGTTGAAAAAGCAATCAAGGTGTTGATGAAATCGGAGTTTACACCTTGAAGGTTTTTTGTATCACCCAAAACGCTCCCCCTACATATGTGCATTAAAAAAGGAAAGGTTTTTGCACATATTAGGAAGAGAAAGCACTTATATCAAAGATCTTATCCAAGATAACACATTTTAATCACTATACTCCCCCTCAAAAATTGCATGAAATTGAATTTTTTGTGAAACTAGTGATAAAACATGGAGAGAATAATCTGTCATGAAACTTTGGAACAAATGTTTATGAAATCATTATACTCCCCCTCGAAAAGAGATTCTATTTAAATAGGGGAGTATATGAGCACATTGTTTTGAAATACTATTAAAAATTATGCTCAAGAGTCCGAGAAAAATAGTGTTCATGAGCTTAAAACTTTTAATGTTTTTATATAAGCTCATGACCAAGAAAAATGAATTTCTCGTTGTTGAGGATAAGTCAAAGACTTTCCTTTATTTAGGGACCGGGTTATAGTCTGACATGTGACTATATGCCATTATGAGAAGAAAAATAGAAAAGACATGTTTTGAAAACATTTGAACTCTCATTCGAACTTTATGTACGTACCCGTGTCGTTATTGAACAACATTTCTAAGTACGTCTATATTATCGATGTTGAGAGACATGTCGAAGAAGAATATTTTTGGTATTTTGAAAGATTTTCTCATTTTTTATTTTGTTTTTATAGGTTTTATATTTTTTTCTTTTGATTTTCTGATAGATATATACAAGGTTACTGCGAATGTGCAAGACGTTCAAGTTCATCAGGAGTGAAACTACGCATACCAAATTAACGAACCAAGAATTCAAATATGTCTTGAGCAAGAGCTTTGGTGAAGATGTCGGCTAGTTGGTAGTCCGTCTTGACAAAAAACAGTTCTATTGTTCCTCTTTCCACAGGCTCCTTTATGAAATAGAATCGGACAGCTATGTGCTTGGTCTTGGAGTGTTGGACCGGGTTACAGGATATGGCTATGGTTGATTGTGAATCACAATAAATAGGAACTTTGTTAAAGTAAAAGCCATAATCCGTGAGTTGTGTTCTCATCCAAAGAACTTGAGCACTACACATGGATAGAGACACATATTCTGCTTCCGCGGTGGACAACGCCGTACAGTCTTGTTTTCTTGATGACCAGCTCACCAGCTTCTCGCCTAAGAATTGTGCTCCACCGGAAGTGCTTTTGAATGTATCATGACACCCTGCATGGTCGGCATATGGAAAACCAGTTAGATTAAAACCAGAATCCTTTGTATACCAGAGACCCATGTGAATTGTTCCTCGGAGATAATGGAAGATCCTTTTAACCTCCTTGAGGTGCTTCTCGGTTGGCTTAGCCTAGTACCGAGCACATAAACAAGTAGCATGCACAATGTCCGGTCTACTTGAGGTTAAGTACATAAGGGACCCGATCATACTTTGGTATTTTGTAGCATCTACAAATGTCCCTTTCTTATCCAAATCAAGCTTGTGTTTAGTGTCCATTGGAGTACCAATAGGATCACAGTTTTCCATTCCAAATTTCTTTAGAATTTTAAGCACATATTTGGCCTGATATATGAAAATGCCACGGGGGGATTGGTAAACTTGGAGACCAAGAAAAAACGTCATTTCCCCCATCATGGACATTTCAAATCGACTTTTCATAAGGTCTACAAATAATATGGAATATTTTGGGTTAGTAGAACCAAATATAATATCATCTACATAGACCTGAGCCACCAATATGTCGTTGCCGTAGTGCTTGATAAACAAAGTTAGATCAATGGTTCCTTTGCTGAAGTGATTTTGTAAAAGAAATGATGCTAATTCATCGTACCATGCCCTCGGTGCTTGTTTCAAACCATAAATTGCCTTTTTCAACTTGTAGACATGGCTTGGATGTTCGGTGTTGATGAAACCTTCAGGTTGACATACATACACATCTTCTTTTAACGGTCCATGCAAGAAAGCCGTCTTCACGTCCATTTGATACACAGTGAACAATTTGTGTGCTGCGTATGCCAAGAAAATCCTAATAGCTTCCATTCGAGCAACCGGGGCGAAGGATTCAGCGAAATCAATTCCCTCTTGTTGTTTATAACCTCTCACAACTAATCGAGTCTTGTTCCTAATGATCGTTTGCTCCTCATCCATCTTATTTTTGAATAACCATTTCAGAGTAAGGGGATCGATATTGTCTGGTCGAGGTACTAACTCCCATACATCAAGTCGGATGAACTGATTGAGTTCTTCTTGCATAGACTCAATCCATGATGCATCGGTCATTGCTTCTTTCACACTAGCTGGTTCCATTGTGCTAACTGATAGTGCATAGATACACATATTACCGTCAGTATGCAGCTGATTTCGTGTTGAGACTGGTCGTGAGAGATTGCCAATCACTTGAACCAAAGGATGATTCTTAGTCCATTTGTGTTCATGTAGAATTGTATGAGAAACTTGATGCGAGCTCGACGGATCCACATATAGTGTTGAAGGCAGAGTAGAACTTGTGGAAGCCGCAAATGGATTAACAAACTCGTGTTCGTTGAGCATCACATTGTTTGTATTTTCAGCAACTATTTCATTCTGAAGATGAACATGAGTAGGAATTTGCTGAGACTGTTGTTGAGTTGCGTCAGCAGTCGGAGACGTGGTTGGAATGTTTGGAGTCAATATGGTTTAGGTTGACGTAGATGGTGCAAAAACGGATGCCGTTGGTGTAGATGCATCGGGTGGTTCTGGAACTACCGTAGCAGATGCAGCCGGGGCATTTTGAGGAACACCAAATGACGAAGGACCCTCCATATATTCATCATAAGTTGGCCCAAATAAAACTTCCAAGTCACGTTCTGAAGGTTGTAACGATGAGATTGTTGACGATGCAAATTGAAGCGCGAGTCCTGAACTTACGTGTCCAGAAGTCTGACCTTGAAGCTCGGGATGTGAACTTTTATGTTGAGAGGCCATACCCGAGAGTTCATCAAAGGTAACATTCATAGTCTCCATTACCTTTCTTGTCCTTCGATTATAAACCCTGTAAGCACAAGCAGTTGAAGAATAACCAATGAAAAAACCAATATCACCTTTAGGTTCAAGTTTACGGATATCTTCACGATGATTCTTCGGATAACATAAAGCACCAAAGACATGTAAAAATGAAATATCTGGTTTTCTTCCATTAATGATCTCATAAGGTGTTTTGTTGAAGCGGGTGTGAATAATGGAGCGGTTTTGAGTATAACATGCAGTTGCTATAGCATCAGCCCAAAGGAATAACGGTGCACTGGAGGAGAGAAGCATCGTCCGAGCAGCTTCAACTAACGTACGATTCCTCCGTTCCACAACTCCATTCTGCTCTGGAGTTCTTACAGCCGAAGTTTGATGAGAAATCCCAACTTCGTCAAAATAAGCTTTTAGTTTCTGATTGGTGAATTCTGTACCATTATCCGTTCTTACAATGATGACAGGAGCTTGAAGTAGCACTGATGTTTTCTTCAAGAAATTGATAATTACATCCGGGGCTTCATCTTTTGAAGCAAGAAAATGAACCCATGTGTAACGAGAATAATCATCCACAATCACAAGGACATACCGCTTTCCATTAATACTTTTGATTCTCATTGGGCCACACAAATCCATATGAAGGAGATACAATCTATTTGTCGAATTTGGAACATGTTTGGGTTTGTGAGGCTTCTTCTTGCTTTTACCTTGCTCGCATGATGGACAAAGATGGTCTTTAGTATATTTGAACTTTGGAAGACCGGTAACGAGATCATATTTTGCAAGTTGGGTGATGGCATCGAAATTGAGATGAGATAACCTTTGATGCCATAACCATGACTTTGTTGAAGTGGCCCGGGCTAATACAAGGTTTTTGCCAAGTATGAAAATTTGTTCGTCTCGATTTAATTCGAATTGATTACCGGTTAAATGTGTGACTCAATTGTTTTTGGTTAAGAAAAAGGGAAGTTGATTATCTATAACTAATTAAAAAGTAAATGCGAAAAATATTTAAAAACAAACTAAAGGCAAGTACAAATAATAAAAGTAAAACAAGGTGAATATTAAAAACTAAAAATTAAAACGATATTAAAACGAATATTAAAACAAATAATAAAACGAAATTTAAAGCGACACAATTAATAAAAATAAAACTAAAAGACGAAATTAACTATCGACTCGGAAATAAAGTTTACATAATGAAAAAGGAGAGAATAAAACTAAAATGGTACTTTAAAACTAAACGAGGCAAAACCTAAGGCGGGTACTAAATAAAAGATAAAACTTAAACTTTACGAAAAAATATTAATTTTAAAATTAGACGAAAAATTCAACTAAAAATACGTAACTTTCAGAAATAAAATCAGAACAACTTTCAGATTAAACTAAACAATTACGGAACAATACTAATAAATAAACAAGCTAGCAGGCAGGCAGCTGGAAGCAGCCAGGCCAACGGCTCAATTGGCGGGAAACTAAGCTACCAAGCAGGCATACTGCTCAATTATTTCGCAATATGTACAGTACATTTCGGAACTTTCTGTTTCTTCGCAATATACAACATTTTCACAACTTTTGCTTTTTTCGGAATATGAACATTCTTCGGAATAAGGTATTTTCGCGATAACTGATTCTTCAGAATCTTTATTTTCCAGAGATTTTTTTTGGAATAACCACATTTTCAGAGAAAACAAAAATCTTCGGAAAAAGGGAGTTTTTCAGAAAAATGACATATTCAGAGAAATTTTCGGAAAATAAACTTTTTCAGAGAAACAAGGATTTTCAGAAAAACAAGTAGTTCAGAGAAAACTAAATTCAAAAAAAAAAATCTTCGGAATGTTAAAACCCTTTTGCGAAGATATGATAGACAAGTATAGTAACATAAAAAATTCACGAAATAAGCTAAAAATAAGCACAAATCAAATAAGCAAATAACCAAAACTTAATCTAAAACACTTTTAAGAAAAACTAATTTAACCACAAATCAAAAACTTCAAAAATACTAATAAATCTAAAAATTAAAAATCAACTTTTAATAAAATAAACTAATAAAAACACTTATCTAAAAAATTAACCAAATTGATTTTTAGGAAAAGCTAATAAGCCAAAATTGAAAAACTTTTAAAAACACTAAATAATAAAAATATTTAAAAACAACTTTTTATAAAAATTAACTAATAAGCACTTAATTAAAAATAAGAAAATTAACACAATAAGCACTAAAACACTATAAGCTATAAAAATCAAACACATAAAAACCAATAAGCACAATCAATCAAAAACATCAAATAATCAGAGAACATGATTAACAAACTATATGATTATCAAAATCAACACAAGATTAATTATAAAGAAAGGAAGAATGAGAATGATTAATTGAAAGCTTGATTAAAAGTATAAGATTCAACAATTAAAACATAAAGATTAAAGATTCTACAAATTAATCTAGAGAGAGAAAGTGAAAACTAGAGAGAGAAAGTAAATCTACACTACTCCTAATCTAAACTAACTAACCACCTCCTAATGACATATTAGGAGGGTATTTATAGGAGGAGTAAAATGTTGGTGCTTTCTTCCTTCTTTCTTCTTGTCTCGGCTCGATTTAAATTCTTTGTCATTCTCGATGTCGTCTCGGGATTTGTCGATATAAACTGAACTCATCTTATAATTTTCTTCTTTAATTAGAATTGGTTCTTCGACTTCATTAAACTTTCGTCTTTAGACTTTTTCTTCGATAATTCTTTAGAATAGGCCTTTGACTTCCGTTCTTTTTGCACTCTGGATCTTTTGACTTCGTCTTTTCTCGTTTTCTTTGATAAAAGCCCGTGAAAGCCCGTGTTTTCTTCCTTTTTCATCTTTTGGTCCTAAAACACAATAAAAACACAAACCACGCATAATTCTGACATTTACGACATAAAATACACGTTTTGGCTTGGTTATTATTATAATTAAGTGGTAAAAGGATGGATGTTTTCACACCTATCAAATCCCCTACACTTGACCATTGCAATGCCCTCATGTAATGCATTCTTCAAAACACAGATTACATTTCTCATCATAATTAACCCACCTTGGTCTTTATTAAATACTAAACATGAAGGATACTAAAAAGATATAAATATATACAAAACAAGTAAAGAAATCAAAGACTTACATTAGGGTTTTGGCTGTCATGAATGTTTATCATCCTCAAGTTTCACGTTCCCCAAACCAAGCTTAAAAACGAGATCATTGTTATTATAAGTTAGTAAACTAACACGAACCCATGTGGCCCAATTATTTACTTAGACTCCCTTATTCCTAGGTGTATCTCTTATATTTTATAATTGTCTTGAATGATCATGAGGATGCATTGTTTGAGTTATTTCGATAGTTTATTTAGGCCGAAAATAAAGTAGGACGATTTAATCAATAGTTAGCTAAAGGACAAAATCTTTTAAAACTGCTTCTCGGGACCTCATAAAGTTCATATCTTGGCATAACTCGCTTCACGATTTGAGACCTTTCTCGGACCGATATTTGGCAGCGACTTCATACTTCGAATCTTGAGAGACGTTCTTGAAATTATGTTCTTCTCTTCATAATAGGAATTTCTTCACTTGAATTTTTTGAGAGATTCTTTATATTTGGACCACGACTTCTTCATTTTTCTCCAATCTTTATTTGGGATTTTGATATACAACGGTCCGCCTCCTTCTAGGACTTGGATCTATTTATCCTCATACCTTGCTAGGGTCTTTTCGGATAGACTTCTCTATGATCTTTTGGGGAGTATTTGCTTTTCGTCGTGTGTCTCGATCCTTCATATTGATTTTTGATAAATGATTCTTCACATCACTTGGGATCTTTAGCAACAAAATGTAGCCCTCATGCCTTGTTAGGGCCTTTTCGGACTCGCCAATCTTCGCATCTCGCTTCAATAAGTTATGCCTTGGCTATGAACTCTAATTAATACCGAGCAACTTTTAAACGATCTTGGGCTAGAAGCTAAGTAACTTTTCGAATCGTACAACCTTATTTATTGCAAATATATTTATTAACAAGCGATGGGAGAAAAAGCTTATAATCAACTCACATAAATTCATGAAAGAATACCAAACTTATAATTGACTCTATCATCTCTCGTTCTCCACAATTTAAAATCTCAAGGAATGAGACTCGTGAATGCTTAGCCAATTAAATCAAAGTTTTGGGTTTTCGAGTCATCTATAGGATCTTGAAAACTCTTAGACTTTTTTCAAGTTTAGAATTCGCATTTTAAAGTTCCCTTAATAAATGACTCTCTAGGATCAATTATAGGAACTTGCGAAAAGTTCTTGTTCTTAACCTGTGAGAGTTAAGACTTTCGCGTTTTAAAGCTCCCTATATAAAAGCCTAGCAAAACTTGACTTAAACACGTTAAGGATACTAGCTAGAGTAAACTTAGATAAGTAAACTCGGGTTGAGTCAAACGATTCACAACGTTTTTAAAAACTGAAACCACTTTATTAAAATTTATTCTAACAAAGAAAGAAAATAACTATAACAAAGGAAAATACGACTATACTACTAGGCCAAAATAGATTAAAAAATTTGAAAAATGTCGAAAAAATCAATTTCTCGGTTAAAATGAGGACAAATACAAGGAAAAGTCCATTTAACTTCGATAGAAGTCCACCCTACACTTGATATAAACATTGTCCTCAATGTTTAAGCATGTGGGAGTGAACTCTCCTACACTTAGGACATTGTGCACGTTGTTTAAATCTTGCTAAGGAAGAGACAACTAAAGTGATTCATATTTTAATATTTAAAAATATAAAATAGAGAATCAAAAGAGTTTAGGATAGAACCGGGAAAACAGGAACACGAGATAACGGTTCGTCAAAAGTCATCAAGAATGGATCTTTGAAAGCTCTAATCCCTGCACATGATAATAAAGAAAACAACAAACACATACAAGGGTTTCCCCCTAAACTTATTATAAAAAACAGATAAAAAGGATAGATACTCGGGTTGCCTCCCAAAAAGCGCTTGTTTTTGTTAACCGAGTCATCCCCGAATTAAATGGTCCATGGGGAAAGCCTCGAATGTAATACCGGGATCAAAGACCTTGTCCTCGGTCCCGGAGGAACATAATAAATGAGAGGCAAGAGGATAAGATTTGAAGGGTAGAAAAGTCCTCACAACATAAGAAAAGGGAGGTGATTTGCACACTCAAAATTTTGATTAGGACACTCAAAGTACAAACAATTTAAGCACAATGTAAGCTCTGGTACAACTACTTAATGCACATATTAGAGTGTCCCAATCAAATTCTTGAGTGTGCAAATCAATTCCCATAAGAAAAGTATCTGAAATCATGTTCCACGGGAGGTGGGGTGGGTAAAGGAATCAAAATGTCATCCCCAAAAGACATATGATTATCACTGAGCGGCAAAGCCGAAAAGGTGTCAATCATGGAATGGTCAATTGCACCCTCCGGGTCAAAGCACTCATCCTCCGTAATGGTTTCTAAAGGTTGGGATAAAAGGTGCTCGGGAGGGGGACTTAGGACAATATCTTCATGCACCAAATTATCAAAAATAATATCCCCCTCCGTATCATCATCATCAATACCCAGAGGTATTGAGAGAATGTCGATTTCCTCCATAGCTGTATCATTATTCTCAACTGAAGTAATAGACGAAGGTAAAGACTCAGAAATAGGAGTAGAATTTAACGCTTCAATTTTAGCAATAAGAAGATGAACTTTCAGTAATTTGTCGCGAAGAATAACGTCTTCCACCTCATCTACAAGACCAAGTTCAGTGGTGAACTTCTCGTATGTCGAAGAGAATAAATCAACATCGCCTTCATCGCCCGGAGGAGAAGGAGACATTTCAAAAGTGAAATTATCATAGCATGGAGAAAAATCATCATCATTAAGAGCGACCTCTTCCGTAAGCTCCTCAAACGTCTACACATCACAAACATCATCAAAGAATTTGTCGAGACCAAAATCACTAATCTCACTCGATGTATCACTACCCTTAGACGCATTAGGGATATCAAGAGTAGGAGTAGTAATCTCAGAAGATGTGTTGAGATTATAGATATCATCCTCGTCATCATCATAATAGTAGTATGGACGCACACGAGGATGAGTATAATCACTAAGGTTAGATACTTGTCTTGTTGCTGTCGCTTTTCCTCCTCCCTTGCTTCGTGTATGCTAGCTAATTCTTGTTGAACGTATTGAAGTGTATTCAAAAAATTGGCTCGTTCTTCTTCACATATTCCAATAGAAGGTTGATGATAGAGGGTGTATTGTGGGGGCTCAAAATTGTGAAAACCAGAATTATAGCACGGACGTGGTCGATCATAAATCATTGGTTGAAAAGAAGTAGAACACGGATTTGGTTCATAATAATCCATCGGTGAAGAAAAATGAGGACACGGATTTGGATCATAATAATTCATTGGCTGACAATAAGAAGTATCGTGAGGGCCCCCACAATAATTGCAACACGGGTATTGAGAGAAACCCGGTGCATTTTGTTGATATGGATCGTCATATATGGGAGAGGGTGAAATAGTGTCATTAGAAGAGAAGAATGAATTGAAATATGAATTGATCGAATTGCACGATTGACAACGGCCAAGTTCGTAATTAGGGATATCCATTCCACACCGTTCGCATGAACACCATTGAAAGGATTGACTACCAGAAGATGGTCTTCCACACCCTACACAGTCAACAAACGAATCCATTAATCACAATAGATAAACAAGAAGAATATTTTTGGTGCAAAACTTTCGAAAAAGAAATGCTTTTATGATTTTTCAAATGTTTTTGGATTTTTGAAATTTTTATTTTTATGGATTTTTGAAAATTTTTGACACGAAAAATAACGTTCAAAAGTGAACGGATTCCAAAATCCAACGCGTCTCTCACAAAAAACCGTTAATCTTCACGAAAAGAGCCGGCAGCGGCGCCATTTAATACAAGGTTTTTGCCAAGTATGAAAGTTTGTTTGTCTCGATTCAATTCGAATTGATTACCGGTTAAATGTGTGACTCAGTTGTTTTTGGTTAAGAAAAAGGGAAGTTGATTATCTATAACTAATTAAAAAGTAAATGCGAAAAATATTTAAAAACAAACTAAAGGCAAGTACAAATAATAAAAGTAAAACAAGGTGAATATTAAAAACTAAAAATTAAAACGATATTAAAACGAATATTAAAACAAATAATAAAACGAAATTTAAAGCGACACAATTAATAAAAATAAAACTAAAAGACGAAATTAACTATCGACTCGAAAATAAAGTTTACATAATGAAAAAGGAGAGAATAAAACTAAAATGGTACTTTAAAACTAAACGAGGCAAAACCTAAGGCGGGTACTAAATAAAAGATAAAACTTAAACTTTACGAAAAAAATATTAATTTTAAAATTAGACGAAAAATTCAACTAAAAATACGTAACTTTCAGAAATAAAATCGGAACAACTTTCAGATTAAACTAAACAATTACGGAGCAATACTAATAAATAAATAAGCTAGCAGGCAGGCAGCTGGAAGCAGCCAGGCCAACGGCTCAATTGGCGGGAAACTAAGCTACCAAGCAGGCATACTGCTCAATTATTTCGCAATATGTACAGTACATTTCGGAACTTTTTGTTTCTTCGCAATATACAACATTTTCACAACTTTTGCTTTTTTCGGAATATGAACATTCTTCGGAATAAGGTATTTTCGCGATAACTGATTCTTCGGAATCTTTATTTTTCAGAGATTTTTTTCGGAATAACTACATTTTCAGAGAAAACAAAAATCTTCGGAAAAAGGGAGTTTTTCAGAAAAATGACATATTCAGAGAATTCTTCGGAATAATAAACTTTTTCAGAGAAACAAGGATTTTCAGAAAAACAAGTAATTCAGAGAAAACTAAATTAAAAGAAAAATCTTCAGAATGTTAAAACCCTTTTGCGAAGATATGATAGACAAGTACGGTAACATAAAAAAAATCACGAAACATGCTAAAAATAAGCACAAATCAAATAATCAATTAACCAAAACTTAATCTAAAATACTTTTAAGAAAAACTAATTTAACTACAAATCAAAAACTTCAAAAATACTAATAAATCTAAAAATTAAAAATCAACTTTTAATAAAATAAACTAATAAAAACACTTATCTAAAAACTTAACCAAATTGATTTTTAGAAAAAGCTAATAAGCCAAAATTGAAAAACTTTTAAAAACACTAAATAATAAAAATATTTAAAACAACTTTTTATAAAAATTAACTAATAAGCACTTAATTAAAAATAAGAAAATTAACACAATAAGCACTAAAACACTATAAGCTATAAAAATCAAACACATAAAAACCAATAAGCACAATCAATCAAAAACATCAAATAATCAAAGAACATGATTAACAAACTATATGATTATCAAAATCAACACAAGATTAATAATAAAGAAAGGAAGAATGAGAATGATTAATTGAAAAGCTTGATTAAAAGTATAAGATTCAACAATTAAAACATAAAGATTAAAGATTGTACAAATTAATCTAGAGAGAGAAAGTGAAAACTAGAGAGAGAAAGTAAATCTACACTACTCCTAATCTAAACTAACTAACCACCTCCTAATGACACATTAGGAGGGTATTTATAGGAGGAGTAAAATGTTGGTGCTTTCTTCCTTCTTTCTTCTTGTCTCGACTCGATTTAATTTCTTTGTCATTCTCGACGTCGTCTCGGGATTTGTCGATATAAATTGAACTCATCTTATAATTTTCTTCTTTAATTAGACTTGGTTCTTCGACTTCATTAAACTTCCGTCTTTAGACTTTTTCTTCGATAAATCTTCAAAATAGGCCTTTGACTTTCGTTCTTTTTGCACTCTTGATCTTTTGACTTCGTCTTTTCTCGTTTTCTTCGATAAAAGCCCGTGTTTTCTTCCTTTTTCATCTTTTGGTCCTAAAACACAATAAAAACACAAACCACGCATAATTCCGATATTTACGACATACAATACACGTTTTGGCTTGGTTATTATTACAATTAAGTGGTAAAAGGATGGGTGTTTTCACACCTATCACGGGCCATGAGACAAATTAGAGATGCAGCAGACATTTGAAAAAGATCAATGGTGTAAAGGTTTGTTGTGTGATTTCCTTTCAACAGATAAATTCCTTCAAGATCCCTAACAAAGCAAGTATGACTTCTGAAGGCAACCTCCAAATCTGAATCACAAAATTGCCCAACCGAGAACAAATTGTGTCCCAAGCCATCGACAAAAGATACTCTGGTGATGATAATATTTCCCCAATGAAGATCACCTAGCCTATAATTGCCGCAACATGATCCATTTCCAAATCAAACAGTTCCCACAAAACGTCATACAAAGTTCTTGAGAAGACTTCGATTCCCAGTCATATGTTTGGAACAGCCCGTGTCCACGCACCAGAGACAAATTTCAACAGCCTGCCAATGATAAGAGAAGAGAAAATTTGGCAACCGAAGAAATAGGTTCCTGTATGGTTAGGTAATAATCGAGCCATATCACATACCGACATTTCACTGTCAGTATAAGATCTACTAGAATGAATAACATGACCATTAAAGGCAAAATATCTTCCAGTAGGCAACCACTTAGAGGTAACTCTAGGACTTCTAGGCGTAGCAAGACTTTCAGTGGACCCTACCTGCTTAGTTTTCGGAACATACACTTTAGCCTTAGGAGTGCAATGTGTTTCGCTGATAGAAAGCTTGTCAAGTCGAGTGTAACCACCACAGTTCAAACCATTCATAGTCAAACCACAAACATCATGACTAAAAGTAAAGAAACATTTATTACATTTAGCACAAATAACTTCAGATTTTTCATTCCGAATAGCAAGTTTAAAGTCATTACATTCAGAAGAATTAAGTTTCTGATTATGAATAAAAAACGGTAAATTCCTACGGTGTTCTTCTACTTCCACATTATTAGCCTTGGGACGACTACTTCTAGAGGCAAAAGGGACCCTATCATTCCTTGTATTGCTCGTAGGCTGTGGCCTTCTACTCTTAGTGTAGTTGTTCGTTCCTGTAGAAAAAGACACACGCTTGTTAGAATTAGCATTTTTTAAATCAATGACTTGTGGTTGTGCGATAGTGGTCGGTTTTGTCCTATCACTTGCTTTACGTTGGTTGCTAGGCACAGAGATATCTACCCTAGTTTGAGATGAAGGTCTAGCGCGAAACATTCCTGGGGCTATAACAGTAGCTTTCATTCCAGCAGCCTTGGGAAATGGTGTTACAGCAATACGAGTGGGTCCCGAGGTTGCTGGTTTCTGGATCATCGAATCCACAATCGAGCTAGGCTCAGAAGTCTTATCTTTTAACAAGGCCTTTAATTTATAGTTTTCACAGATTTTATCAATAAGTTTCTGATAAACAGACTTGCTTTGTTCAACAGCCCGCTTATATGAAACAACAACATATTCTAAATCTGTAATCTTAGCCTGAAGCTTCTGAACATTACCATCACTAGCACTCTCTAACCTAGAAGAGGCCAAATTCGTTTCCTTAACCCCTCCTAACTGAGCCTTCAACCGTGCGATAGTTTGTTGCATTTCATTGTAAGCTTTTTCATACGAAATCTTGTCATATTTGCATTCATCACATTTTTTGACAAATTTATTCCAAAGATCGGTGAATTCTTTATCTTTTTTAATGACATAAGATTCGATTTTCTCTTTCATAAGATCAAGCTCAGTTTGAAGGTTTTCATTATGCGACACAGAGGTACTTAACTCAACAGGGCTACTATCAATACAATCACAAGCTTTAGACAGGCGTTCAAGATCATTTTCCAAAAGTTTGATTTTATCAAGATATTCAACAGCTTCCTTCGCTAAAGATTTAAAGTATTCAACAAAGTTGGCAAATTCTTTTAGAAAAGCGTTTTCTAAATTACCTAACCTAGCATCAACTTGATTAATAATCGGATTAATATCGTTTTGAAGAATTTTCTGGACCTCAATCTGAACAGGTGATGTAAAATTTCCTCCAGTTATTTTGGAATTAACAACACGTTTAAGGATGACAAATTTATCTTTAAGCTCGTTTAGAAATTGGCGTGTGATACTCGGTTTAGGAGGGTCATTAGACAATTCCTTACTGGGTAGCAAAAGCATTTCAATACTCGTTTTAGACCGAACAAAAACAGTTGGAGGATTAATTTTCAGATAATAAACGAGTGTCACTTCTTTATCAAGCTTTTTCATTCTTAAACGAGTCTCTACAGCAAGTTCAGTAGTTTCCTCAGAATCATGCACACTAGGAGGATCATGCTCATCATACAATAGCACACTACCATTATATAAAGTTTCATTAGTGGCCTGAACTTGCTTAAGGTATCCGGGATTAGGGGGAAGGGGACAACCTAAAGCCAATTTGTATAGAGTGTAATTTATCTCATTCACTTTTGGTGCGATCATATTTATCTTCTGCATAGTTTGGCCACGTTTAACCAAAAGGTTTTCTAATTCTCTAATCCTATCCTGAGCTTTGCAAAAATCCTCAAGAAGCCCATCTTCTCGAATTTTGAAGTCATGTTTCAGCTTTTTTCGTTCTTCTTTTAAATCCAAAATAATAGATTTTTCAGTTGAAAGCTATTTATTAAGAGAAGTGATTTCATCATTCAATTCACTTATCTTTTTAGCACTACTTAAGTGTAAGGCGTTTAATTTCTTAGTTGTGCATTTTTCTTGATAAACCGATGTAGCATGAGCTTGTTCAAGTTCCTTAATTTTAGCATGATGAATCTCAAAACTTTTCTCCCGTTCCTTATATCCCGCAAGCTCAGTGGTCAATTTGGCATTAGTTTCTCTAAACTTATTATTAACCACCGTAGCATGATCTACATCCTTAGCAAGCTTATCAAATAGAGATTTATAATACGCATTTGTCTCATCAGGAAGGGTTGTAGGCTGAGCAACTTGATCCACACTAAGGTCCACACTAGGCTCATTCGAAATAATATTACTATTATTCGTTTGATCCTCGTGTGTCTCAGTGTAGGGCTCAAGCATCTCAGTATACTCTTCCTCCTGATTAGACATATTATATATATCATTATCTGCAAAACTTGGGTGTACCTCAAAGGGACCGTCTGAATCATAGATGGGAGCTCTGTCATCATGCATTCCTGAGGTTGATGCTTGCTGTAAGTTTGCCATCAAGATGTAGTTGGCATTCACCTCTTCTTCCTCGTCATATTCTGCAGCAGAAGCCATAAGATCAAATTCCTCCGCTTGAAGTGGAATCCCTGCCTCTTTTTTTTGTGCTATGAGAAGCTGAGTTTGAAGATAAGCAGCATCCCTCTTCTTTTTGGCTGTGCAATCTCGAGCATAATAACCAATTCCCCTGCAGTTGTAGCACTGAACTTGACGATTGTTGTTTCCATTTCCCGTACCAGTATTCTCATCCCTTGCAGCCACAATGTTTCCCATCGGATTACCAACCGCTGGCACAACTATTAACCCATTCTGATTACCCAAATTTGGAACATTCGGATTCTGACCACGAATTTATCCATACTGATTTCCTACATTCCCAACATTCTGACCATATTGTGTCCCAGTAGCTACCAATTGACGATCTTGATTCGCATTCATGAAAGGTTGAGCAATCTGCCTATTTCTAGTGTTCGAGGAGATTCTCTGATTGTTGTTGGTGGGGTTAATGGTAAAATTAAATGCCTTTGCAAGAAGTGCAAGACCAGTATTAATCGCATGAGTAGGATCGGTGATGTCATCAAAACAGGCAATGGGTTGTTGTAAGTAGTTCACCACAGCAGGAGGTTGATATCCATAAGGAGTGAGTTGTTGTTGTTGTTGTTGTGGCATGAAGTTACTTGATGAGGGTTGATGGTAAGGTACCATGGGATATGACATAGATGATGGAGAGTTTGACATGAAAGCCAATGGATCTTGTGTCTTGGCACGTCTTTCAGCCCTAACTTCGTTAGCTTCATCTTGATTCATCTTCAAATAATCATATACTTGAGTGTGGTCCACTACATGAAGATCCTTGGTTTGATTGACAAGAGTGACATATCTTGACCATTCAGAAGGAAGATTATCAAGAAATTTGATGTTTGTAGCAATTTGTGCAGGTTCATGTTTGTTTCTTCTAAGATGATTCATGAGGGTTGAAAATAGATGATAGTAAGGTTTAATTTGTTCCCCTTCAGTAGACGTAAATTTCTCCCATTCACGAAGCAACTTAGTTTCCTTCTCTTGTAAACCAATTTCACTCCCCTTCGTCATTTTCTGAATCCTAAGCCACATCTCGTGTGCGGTTTCACAACTATCGACAGCAGCATAAACATCTTCGGGAAGTCCCATAAGGATGACTTGAATTGCTTGATCATCAGCGTCGAGTTGTTTAGATTCAGCTTTAGTTAATTCTTCATCCGTTTGCTCATGACTTGAGTCAGCCACTGGGTTAGCATTCGTAGGGTCCCCAGGCACAATGATTGTTCTTCTAACATACAGACATTTTTGAATCGAGTTGACAATCAATTTTCCCAAAGGTTTACATTTTGCATAACGAAGGAGACGACTAGACCATGTAGTGTAGTTCTCCTTGGTGAGCATGGGAGGACGATTCTCAGTACCCGCAGCGTAAATATCTTGTTGAGACGTCGTCGTAGAAGTCGTGTGAAAAACAGGATCTCAATTCGTAGAAAGCACAATGTTGACGTTAAAGTCTCCTAAATATGATTAAATCCCCTAAAAAATGAGCTCTCCTGAAACCAAAAATTCCAAGGCCAAAAAAACACACGTATAAAAATTTTCAAAAAACAAAAATTTTGAAAATATTTTCAGAATAAATGAAGATTTCAGAGAAGTAGCCAATCTTCAGAATAATGGGGTTTTTCAGAAAAAGTCACTTTTTCGGAATAAAGATTTTTTCGGAATAAATATTTTTTCGGAAAATGAACTTTTTCGAGATAAGCTAGATTTTCAGAGAAAATGAACTTTTTCGGAAAAAAGATGTTTTCAGAGAAAAAAGCTTTTTCGGAATAATGATATTTTCAGAGAAAAAGACTTTTTCGGAATAATTATGTTTTCAGAGAAAAAGACTTTTTCGGAATAATGATGTTTTTAGAGAAAAAGACTTTTTCGGAATAATGATGTTTTCAGAGAAAAAGACTTTTTTTCGGAATAATGATGTTTTCAGAGAAAAAGACTTTTTCGGAATAATGATGTTTTCAGAGAAAAAGTCTTTTTCGAAAAAAAAGGATTTTCAGAGAAATGGCTTTTTCAGGATAAAATGATTTTCACAGAAATGGCTTTTTCAGAATAAAATGGATTTTTAGAGAAATGGCTTCTTCGGAATAAAATGGATTTTCAGAGAAATGTTTTCGGAAAAATGGGTTTTTTTAGAAAAAAATTTTAGAAAAATGGTAGGATTTCGGAATATAAAACCCTTTTGCGAAGATTATTCCGAAAATACAGGGATACATAGAGACGTCAGAGATAAACTTAAACCACCAAAACAATACCTCGAATCCACCAAAATCAATAACCACTCCGATCACACCAATAACAACACCTCAAAGCCTCAAATACTAATCGAATCCAATAGCCTAAACCAAAAAAACCCACGAAATCAATACCAAATCCACACCAAATCAACACCAAAGCTAACTATGAATCCCTTGGCGAATGATACCACTTGTAGGTCTCAATCACACGACTAATCAAACACAAATAACATGATGATGATTAAACTAAAAAAGAAAGATTAGATTAAGATGAAGAGAAGAAAAGAAATACAAAGTTGGTGTTTTCCTAGTGAGAGAAACAAACACACCTTTCTCTCTCTAAAACTATGAATATGGAAAGCAAACATACAAATGAGGCTTAGGGGGCCTTTTATACTAATTAAGAATTGTTTAGGAGGCCTTCCTCATTTGTGTGTTCGGGACTAAATCCCGTTACATAAACAATAATAACTAAAAACTCTCGACATCATTAAATGACATTTTTCACGAGCTTCGCAACGATATATTATATGACCATCACTTTAATTACTTTTAACACTCTCTCATTAAGGTTCTGAAAAGTGGTTTGATTTTCTGTTGCTTTGAACAGTGAAACGCCTCATTGTGTCAGAAAGTTGTTGACTATGGATGGGGACGTTTGAAATTTCTTAATTAACAAATGACACCTTTTGAAAGTATGTTTTTTTATTCACAAGAAAATTCAATGTCATTTAATACTTTTCATCACATGATTGATTTGTTTTAAATGTTGTTGCTCAGATATGCTGAAGCTGATGGCAATACTTGTGAGCTTTAGTGCGTCAGATGAGGCGACAAAACCCCATATACATGTTCACATAAGTGAACAAGACATAAAGACATTACACGCTCCTCTACTCAGGCCTAGCTACTCAGTTGTATTAAAATTTTGTTCAGCATTTGCTGAAGGAACCTTTTGATGACTGGTGATCATTTGTTCAACTTCAGTGAATCAGATAAGGCGACAAAACATCACACAATCACATAAAGTGAGATAGACATAGGAAATTACACACTCCTTTACTCAGATACTGCTACTTAGCATTAATCAATATCTTTTAAGAAATGCTGAACCTTCAAGCTTCTTCAGTGAATGCTGAAGGTTCAGGTTTTGTATCATCAATGTTCATCATACCAAGCTCCATTATCAATCTTTTGAAAGTTGGTTCATCCAGTGGTTTGGAGAAGATATCAGCCAATTGATACTCAATGTGGATGAAATGTAATTCAATGTCCCCTTTTACAATATGATATCTGATAAAGTGATATCTGATATCAATGTGTTTTGTTCTTGAATGAAGGAATGGATTGTTGGATATTGCAATAGCACTAGTGTTATCACAAAAAGATTGGTACATTTTCATATTCTATGTCATAATCAGCCAGTTGGCTTTTCATCCAAAGAACATTGGCACAACATCCAGCAACTGCCACATATTCAGCTTCTGCTGAGGACATGGCAACTATTTGTTTCTTTTTAGCACTCCAACACACAAGTTTGCCACCTAGCAATTGGCAAGCACTAGATGTGCTTTTTATGTCCATATTGCATCCAGCATAGTCAGAATTTGAATACCCCTTTAGATCAAAACCTGAGGATTTGGGGTACCAAAGACCTATACTTCGTGCATCTTTTAGGTATCTAAAGATTCTCTTTACAGCAATAAGGTGTGATTCCTTTGGATCTGCTTGGTATTTTGCAGAAAGGCATGTAGAGAATTGAACGTCAGGTCTGCCTGCAGCTAAGTACATGAGTGATCCAATCATACCTCTATACTGAGTCTCATTGACTGATTCTCCATTGAGATCAGGTCCTAAGTTGTTAGGGGGTACCATTTGATATCATACTTCTTCAGCAGATCCTTGACATATTTTTCTTCTTCAGCAGATCCTTGACATATTTTCTTGATTGATGGAGATCCCTTGGTCAAATTGTTTAATCCGGAGACCAAGGAAGTATGTTAGTTCTCCCATCATACTCATCTCAAACTTGTTGGTCATAAGCTTGGCAAATTGTTTGCAAAGTTTCAAGCTTGTTGAACCAAAGATGATGTCATCCACATAAATTTGTACTAGAATGGTGTCAGTTTTAGATTTATAGATAAACAAGGTGCAATCTATTTTTCCTCTGACAAACTTATGTTCATTGAGAAATGTCAAGAGAGATTCATACCAGGCTCTTGGAGCTTGCTTTAGTCCATACAAAGCTTTGTAAAGCTTGTAGACATGGTTTGGGTATTTACTATTCTCAAAGCCAGGAGGCTGTGTAACATAAACTTCTTCTTTTAGGTCGTGATATGAGTGAAATTACTCATATCAGTTGTATCATAAAACAAACATAAAATGCATAATTTGTATGAATATGGCCTTGTATATGCATGTATTATTGTTTCGTGTGTGTAGGTACCAAGATCACGAAAACCGGCAAAACCGACACGATTTTGAAGAAATATCAGGAAGCCAAAAGACAAGTCGTTTTTGTTTACGAATTCAAGTTTATGAAGGATTTTGGTCAAGTGAGTCCCATAATGCTTAATGGGACTTCAAGCCTATTAATGAAGTTATGTTAGTCAAGGCCCAAAATTTAGGCCCAAAATAAGAAATATGGGACGGATTGGAGTTATTGCGAAAGAAAGTTTGGGTCCAAGCCCAACAGCCAAAATCAAGAGACGTTGGGAGTTTTATTTACATAGAAGACAAAGGCTTGGGTCCAAGTCCATAATGCCAAAAATAAGAGACGGTGGGATTAAAGTTTATATAAACTTTATAAGTCAACACTTGGTCATATCGTTACAACCAAAGAAAAACAAAATAAACAGAGAAACGAGAAAAAAGAGGCAGTCAAGAACCCTAAATCCAATTTGGGGGTTTCCATCCAGCAAGAAAATGAACCTCATGCGTCTAAATTAATTGCCTAGTATTTTGGGATGAAGATGCTGCTCTCAACAGTTCCACGTGGCTATGTGTCACGTCACATCTAGCATCTGATTGGTGGATTTCACTACCACCAATCATTGGGTCAATCATAGCCTGCCACATAACTTCCAAGAAGCACAACTAACATAACTTACTGCCACCTTGGCGATCTGTGTGAAGGATGGGTATTTCTCAGCCCTTAGATCAAGAAATTGAAGAAAGAGAGAGATGTGAAGAAGATCCAATGGCCAAAAATTGTTTCATCCTCAACAACCAACCCTTCGGTTTGCCTATAAATACTTTAATTTTTCTTCTTTGTAATCATCCCTTTCTTTCTTTTAATGTTATAATGTCAATTTAGATGTAGGTAATTGTATTTTTATTTTAATGGTATTGTAATAAATTTTTTATAAATTAATAAAGTGATTTTGAGCCTCATCTTTTTTACCTTGCGTTATATTACTGTTAAAAGTTTATGCAGTTATTTTTTTCTATGCTATATTGATATTATATGAGATATTATTTGTTTAAGCTTTATTAATAGCTTAAGTGAATAATCAAAGTGAGATTAGGGATAAATAAGTCTAACCGACTGGTTAGATTGAAATTTCTGCTTGTTCGAATCAATTTGGTGGTTCGAAAATATAATGATGGTGGTTCGTGGTTATGATATGGTTCGTGATGTTATGATGGTGTTTCGTGGTGTAATGGAGTTGTTTTAGTATAAGGTAGTTCAGCACTACCTTCTGCATCTAAGGTCAGTCTCCTAAATCAGGTTAAGCACATTTTATTTTTTTATAAATTTCTAGTATAATAGGTTATTTAGTTTATTTTATTTACTTGTGAATCTGCTTGTATCGAATGATTAGGCTGTTTTTAGTGGATTAGTTTGTGAATCTGTTTATTCATATTTGAAGGTAATTGTGGTTTATTGTGTTTATGCATAATAGGTGTTTTTGAGGTAAGTCATTATGAACCTGATTATTTTTGCTAGATTTGCTATAGTTTATGAAATGAATCTATTTAATAGTTGTTATTAATCTGCTATGATAATGTAGTTTGGGATTTATTTGACTGTTAAACTGAGTTTTAGACTATGGTCACTGAATTTTTATAGGTTGTTTATGTTTTATGAATTGATGATTAGTGAAACTGCTTTACTGTCTAGATTTGATATGCTATGATATTTGGATTTGATAGTTTTTGGGTTTGTGATTGGAACTGTTATGTGGATTTTAATTGGTATATGTGCATTATCAGCTTATTTTGATTTGCTAATGTTTGTTTAACTGAACTGTGAGAATGGACCAAATAGGACTTTAGTCTGCTATACCATATAATCGAGTTTCTGTTTAAGTTTGGTATTTGGATTTTTTTCTTCAGTTTGACTGTTTTGAGATTTGGATCACAGTTTGGATGTTATTTTGCTGAGATTATACCAGAGATAGTATGTTTGATGTTTACCCAATTTTGCTAATAATTGTTGCTTGCTAATAATTGTTGCTTATTGCTGAGTTATTGATACTATCAACAGACCCAATTGGTCTGTTGGTTGGTGATAACAAATCTGTCACAATAATCTGGTCTAAAAAAATAATTCACAAAAATATGTCCCCCTTGGGGATCGAACTCGTGACCTCACGGTTCAAGATCCAACAAGTTAGCCAACTGTGCTAGGCTATGTCTTTTGTAAACATTTTCTTAATACATTAAATATACTGTTATAATTTTGACCTATCAGTTTAGTTAACAAGCATTTACCTTATTTTAGTTAAGTTTTTTTTAGTAAAATAATAAATCAGTTTATTTACTTTTAATAAATATTAGTTTTTATTAATTAGTTCAAAAATTATTAGTTTGAAATAAATTAATAAAGTTTTAAAGAAATAATAAAAATAAATATTTTATTACTTTTAGACTTAAAAATTGTTTTAATACTGTTTTTTTAAATAATTTCTTTTAAACGATTTTGATTTAATAAATTTACTTAAATAATTTGTTTCATTTAAAAGTAAAAGTAAAGATATTATATAGATTTAAATATTTGTCTTTTAGATTTATTTTTGGGAAACGATTCATGCACTATAGGTTTAAAATTTGTTGGATTAATTTAGATAAAAATCGAAACCGAATTCAAATCAATTGTCCAAGTTAAAACGAAAGTTTCAAATTCACAATTTCCTCGTGTACAACGAACTGGGATCACTCTCGTGTTTAATTGATTCGTCTTTAGCTTATTTTTGGATTATTACCTTTGCCTAAAGGTAATTTCCTAAATTTGCTCTATAACGTATTTAATTAAAATACACCGACATTTCTCGACACATCAAAAATTTTGGCGCCGCTGCCGGGGATCTTGTGTATGATTCTTTCATGGAGATTTTTTGATCATTGATTTGAAGACCCTTTCCGTCCTTAGAAAGTTTTGTTATTTCTCTATTATATAATATATATATATCTTTTTTCGTGTTTTTTGTTATTATTATATTGTATTATGTAGAACAATAAATTTACCTACTTACAAAAAAGACCTTAGTTGGGATTTCATCACCTAGCTATTGTATTCGAATCCAAAACGAAAAATAAAGGCAAAATAGATAAATACCAATAAAAATTTTAACTCGATTTATACAAACTATAAGGTGGGTATAAGGCGACGAGCTATAAAAGGCCGTTTAAGAAAAAAGGTTTTTAAGTGCTTTGTGCCACCTCATTTCCCCGCTTGCTTGTGCGTATATTGAGAGGGACGGCTGATTATTGGTTTGCCAACTCAAGTAGTAATAAACCTTATTTTTTGTTGTTTACCTATTGAACCTCGAGACGTTTAGGTTTTCCCCTATGTTTCAAAGTCGACCGAGGGTAGTTTACTTCCATAGTAATTATCCTTACTCCTTGTTTTTGTAAATCTTTGATTGATTTATGAAAAATACCAAAAATAATCTTCTTAATCCTCTATCATGTTTAATTCTTTTCTCCTCACCCTCCTATTTTTAATTCTTCTATGAATTCCTTCGTCCGTTGTGTAGGGTGTGTAGAACCGTTATATGGTCTTTTACCATGTCGGTGGTGTACGTGTAAGCGTTGTGGAAATGATTTACGAAACGATTTATGAGTTGGATTTTGTCCTTTTTGTAATGATATTACTTCATGTGGAAAACCGAATTTTTCAAACAACTCTCTCGATTTTTACCCACCTCCACACCCCACATACGAGACACCCTCGTGTGAGTTATGTGGAAATGATTCTCATTTTGGAATTAATTGTTCGCAACGATTCTCGCTTAATTACGAGCAAGAACCGGGCTACAATCAAAATTATAATGATAATTGTTATCCACAAGAATCACCGAGTTTATCACGACAATATCTTTGTTGTGAGTGTTGTGGGGGTCCTCACGAGAGTTTTAATTGTCAACCGAGGGATCAAAATATTTATGAGCCCAATCCTTGCTATAATTCCATTCCTTCCGGTTTTGACCAATCCCCACCATATTCTCTCGATAGTGAAAGATTTAGACGAATTGAAACGTTGTTCCAACAAATAATGAATCAAGGAAGTGTTGAAATTTTTTAAAAGAGCATCGAAGATATGTTGCAAGAAAAGAGACGAATTGATAAAGAGATTAACGATATAACTAATGAATTGGGAATTCGAAGATATCGAGGAGAAATAATTGATGACGAGTTTAAAAGAGAGTGTGAGATTAAGATTAGACAACTTTCGCAAGATTATAATGGATTAAGTATTAAGATTCGAAAGAAAGAACAAGCTCAAGAGGAAGCAAAATATCTTGCTACTCGTGAATCGAGCGTTCTTTTCTTATTGACGATGATGATGATGAGGATATTTTTGACCTCACTCCATCTCATGACATCACTACTCCTATTCTTGATTCTTCCACCATGGAACCCGAAAATTCTCTAAGCAAGGGGGACGAGAATATTAGCACTATTCCGGACACGGAATCGGATGAAGTAATAAAGTCTAGTGTTGAGATCTTTGTCCAAAACCCAAGAGAGTTTGATGGTATTTCCAATGGAATGTGTGATTTGCCACATTGTGATAACTCTCCTTCTTCCAATCACTTTGATATTTTCTCCAATTCTAATGATGAAAATTGTGATGGAAATGAAGATTTTGAGTATGATACGACTTCTAGTGAATTATCTAATGAGGAGTTCTCCGATGAACTTTCTTATAAAGATGACATTCACGACTCGGATTATGAGGGGTTTCCCGACGAACCTACTTTTCTTCACCCATTTCCACCGGGAAATGAGGATGACAGTGATCCGATTTTTGAGAGGCTCGCCTTTGAACTTACTCCTTTAGACCAATTTCCACCGGGAAATGAGGTTGATTTGACTATTCCGCTCTTTGAGAAGTTCACCGATGAACTTACTCATTTAGATGTGGAAGACGTGATTTTTCGAGAGAAATTATCAAACGTCTATCTTCTCATTTCTAAAATCGAAACTTTGAATTCTTAACCTATTACCAAGTCTTTATCTCAATCTCCTATCCCCGTTGAGGATAGTGATCCGCTTATGGAAGAGATTGACATGTTTCTTGCTTCTAATGATTCGATACCACCGGGTGTTGATGAACTTGACCCGGAGGGGGACGCTCACTTTTTAGAGAATTTACTTGATGATGATTTCGTCCCAAGTCCTCCACCCACCCACTTGGACCTTAATGTGCGGGTTTTTCATATGAATCATGTTGAGTGTCATGATCCGATTAATCACATTCCTAAGGGTGAAATGGTCGATAGGGATAAGAATGTTGAGGCTACTATAGATGAAACCTTTACCCAACCATTACCCTGTGCTTTATATGATTATGGACTAGTATGGGGGAAGACACCGTGTTGTCTATTCCTTTCTCTCCTGAGGAGGAGGTATTCGACCCAGGAATCATTGATTTAGGGAAATCTCGGCCTTTCACCAATGTAATAATTGAAAGATTTTTCGATCATCTTGGTGCGAGTTTATCTCGGGGAGCATACTATTTCCATTTTATGATTTATGACATTGACTACCATCTCCTTTTGGAGATTTATGTTGCAGTTTCATCCTCTCGTTTGTCATCCGAAAACGAGGATGTGATCTTTGACCCCGACATCGTGCATTATGATGGATTTTATTCCAATATACCGGTTTTCACCATTTTCCCTAAGGACCAGTAAATGCGGGGATCGAGTCGAGCTCATGAATCGGTTAACAAAAACGAGGTGCCTTGTGGGGGAGTCCCATACATTCTATCTTCTTTCTATTTTCTAACACTAATAAGGCTTGATCTTTTCAAGCTCGTGCTCGTGTTTTGTTGTGTTGTGAATCTTAGGTATGACCCTAATCATTGAAGACTCTCGTGTTCGGTTTTTGCCGGTCCACTCGAGCTTCCATACTTTGATTGTCAAAAAGGGGCACTCATTATCCTTTGATTTTTATCAACTAACGTTTTATCTTGAAGCATAATTAATAAACGGATTATAGATTTACGTGCTCTTACCATGTTAGAACTATTGCATTCGACTCTCCGTGTTTTAGCAAGGGGGTGTTACTCTTGAGCTAGGAAACATTGAGGACAATGTTTGGTTTTAGCGTGGGGGAGTCAATCGATATAATCGCTTGCAATTGCTTTTGTCGTGTTCAAACGTAATCGTTTTCTTCTCGTTTTTAATAAAAAATTTAAATTTTTAGTGTTATTTTTGTGTTTAATAATAAAGAAAATAAGTGTTTTTGGCACAAATGTAGGCTTTCCGTTGGTGAAAATAAGAATAGTTTTTGACTCGACTCGGTTTTTACCTTAGCTCATTCCTTAACATGTTTAAATCAAGTTTTGCTAGACTTTTATATGGGAAACTTTAAAATGCGAAAGTCTTAACTCATACGGGTTTAAGAACAAGAACTTTTCGCAAGTTCCTATAATTGATCCTAGAAATTCGTTTATCAAGGGAACTTTAAAACGCAAATTCTTACTTAAAAAGTCTAAGAAGATGCAAGATCATATAGATGACTTAAAAACCCAAAACTTTGATTTAATAGGCTAAGTGTCCATTAGTCTCACATCTTTGAAATTTTACAATATGGAGAACAAGAGATGATAAAGTTTAATCATAAGTTTTGAGGTTAAGTCTTCCTTGTATAAGTATTTTTGTGTTTGATTCTATCTCCTCGAACTTATTTTTCACGCTTGAATATTTAATTGCTTAATAAATGAAGCTTTTAGCGGTTTGAGCTTAATATCTTAACTCGTAACTCCTTTTTTTCCTTCCCTTGTAATTAAAGTAAGAACACATTGAGGGTGTCAGCGTCATGGACTTTTTGATCATGGGATTGCAGAAATTTGGCTTATTATATATATCATAATAATAAGAAGAATAAATAAAAACATGTTCTCTATGAGCCTTCGGGTGGGAGTCATGTAGCACTAACCTTGTCATTAGAGCCTTAGGGTGTATGGCATGGGGACGTGTTTAATAAAAATTGCTTCATCATTATGAGCCTTAAGGTGGAATGGTGAATGTCAATTCCCTTGTTTATGTCAAAGGAGCCTTAGGGTGTGGATCATAAATAAGGAGCACTTTTACATCTTAAAGATCCTCAAGGTGTATGATGTAAATGTTGCTAACTCCATTAATAAGGTCAAATTGACTTTGGAGGAATTATTGTTGCTTTAAGTAGTCCTATTAGCCAAATTTTGGATCCGAGGAATTTATTCCTCAAATCGTGTTAAGTTATCCTTGATGTGGGCTTTCTTTAGTGACAACGGTTTTTGAAGTCGAGGTTAGGTTTTGAGTGTTGGGTTTACACCGTTTTTGCCTTCATTTTTGGACTAATAAATATTAAATAAGTCAAATGAGCCTTTGGGTGAATGACAAAATTTAAAATCTAGAGATACATTTAGGAATAAAGGAGATTGAGTTTAACACAAATTGCTTGTATGAGTGGTCTTAACATTGGAACTTATGATTGACAATGATCTTGTTTTTTAAACTGGCATGGAAAGAGTGAAAAGTCGAGGACGATAAATCTATTTGAGTTTTATGATCCTAAAAGTTATTTTTCAAATAATGAAAGCAATACATTATGTCTTTGCAAAATAAAGTGTCAAAAGTTGAATAAAAGTGTAGTTAGTTGCTTTAATTTATCCTTGCGTGAGGACACGACAATTGCTTAGCAAGAGGGAGTTTGATATGAGTGAAATTACTCATATCAATCGTATCATAAAACAAACATAAAATGCATAATTTGTATTAATATGGCCTTGTATATGCATGTTTTATTGTTTCGTGTGTGTAGGTACCAAGATCATGAAAACCGGCAAAACCGACACGATTTTGAAGAAATATCAAGAGGCCAAAAGACAAGTTGTTTTTGTTTACGAATTCAAATTTATGAAGGATTTTGGTCAAGTGGGTCCCACAATGCTTAATGGGCCTTTAAGCCTATTAATGAAGTTATGTTAGTCAAGGCCCAAAATTTAGGCCCAAAATAAGAAATATGGGACGGATTGGACTTATTGTGAAAGAAAGTTTGGGCCCAAGCCCAACAGCCAAAATCAAGAGATGTTGGGAGTTTTATTTACATAGATTACAAAGGCTTGGGTCCAAGCCCATAATGCCAAAAATAAGAGACGGTGGGATTAAAGTTTATATAAACTTTATAAGTCAACACTTGGTCATATCGTTACAACCAAAGAAAAACAAAATAGACAGAGAAACGAGAGAAAAAAGAGGAAGTCCAGAACCCAAAATCCAATTTGGGGGTTTCCATCCAGCAAGAATGTGAACCTCACGCGCCTGAATTAATTGCCTAGTATTTCGAGATGAAGATGTTGCTCTCAACAGTTCCACGTGGCTATGTGTCACGTCACATCTAGCTTCTGATTGGTGGATTTCATTACCACCAATCATTGGGTCAAGCATAGCCTGCCACATCACTTCCAAGAAGCACAACTAACACAACTTACTGCCACCTTGGCTATCCGTGTGAAGGGTTGGTATTTCTCAGCCCTTATATCAAGAAATTGAAGAAAGAGAGAGATGTGAAGAAGATCCAATGGCCAAAAATCGTTTCATCATCAACAACCAACCCTTCGGTTTGCCTATAAATACTTTTGTTTTTCTTCTTTGTAATCATCCCTTTTCTTTCTTTTAATGTTATAATGTCAATTTAGATGTAGGTAATTGTATTTTTATTTTAATGGTATTTTAATAAATTTTTTATGAATTAATAAAGTGATTTTGAGCCTCATCTTTTTTACCTTGCGTTATATTACTGTTAAAAGTTTATGCAGTGATTTTTTTCTATACTATATTGATATTATATGCGATATTATTTGTTTAAGCTTTATTAATAGCTGAGTGAATAAGTGAGATTAGGGATAAATAAGTCTAACCCACTGGTTAGATTGAAATTGTTGTTTGTTCGAATCAATTTTGGTGGTTCGAAAATATAATGATGGTGGTTTGTGGTTATGATATGGTTCGTGATGTTATGATGGTGTTTCGTGGTGTAATGGAGTTGTTTTAGTATAAGGTAGTTCAGTACTACCTTCTGCATCAAAGGTCAATCTCCTAAATCAGGTTAAGCACATTTTATTTTTTTTATAAATTTCTAGTATAATAGGTTATTTAGTTTATTTTATTTACTTATGAATCTGCTTGTATCGAATGATTAGGCTGTTGTTAGTGGATTAGTTTGTGAATCTGTTTATGCATATTTGAAGGTAATTGTGGTTTATTGTGTTTATGCATAATTGGTGTTTTTGAGGTAAGTCATTATGAACCTGATTATTTTTGCTAGATTTGCTATAGTTTATGAAATGAATCTGTTTAATAGTTGTTATTAATCTACTATGATAATGTAGTTTGGGATTTATTTGACTGTTAAACTGAGTTTTAGAATCTGCTCATTGAATGTTTTAGGTTGTTTATGGTTTGTGAATTGCTGATTAGTGAAACTGCTTTACTGTCTAGATTCGATATGCTATGATATTTGGATTTGATAGTTTTTGGGTTTGTGATTGGAACTGTTATGTGGATTTTAAATGGTATATCTGCATTATCATTTTATTTTGATTTGCTAATGTTTGTTTAACTGAACTGTGAGAATGGACTAAATAGGACTTTAGTCTGCTATACCATATAATCGAGTTTCTGTTTAAGCTTGGTATTTGGATTTTTTTTCAGTTTGACTGTTTTGAGATTTGGATCATATTTTGGATGTTATTCTGCTGAGATTATACCAGAGATAGTCTGTTTCATGATTACCTAATTTTGCTAATAATTGTTGCTTATTGATACTATCAACACACCCAATTGGTCTGTTGGTTGGTGATAACAAATCTGTCACAATAATCTGGTCTAAAAAAATAATTCACAAAAATATGTTCCCCTTGGGGATCAGACTCGTGACCTCATGGTTCAAGGTCCAACAAGTATGCCAACTGTGCTAGGCTATTGCTTTTGTAAACATTTTCTTAATACATTAAATATACTGTTATAATTTTGACATGTCAATTTAGTTAACAAGCATTTACCTTATTTTAGTTAAGTTTTTTTTTAGTTTTAAATAATAAATCATTTTATTTACTTTTAATAAATATTAGTTTTTATTAATTAGTTCAAAAATTATTTGTTTGAAACAAATTAATAAAGTTTTAAAAAATAATAAAAATAAATGTTTTATTACTTTTAGACTTAAAAATTGTTTTAATATTGTTTTTTTAAATAATTTAGTTTTAAATAATTTTGTTTTAAACAATTTTGATTTACTAAATTTATATAAATAATTTGTTTCATTTAAAAGTAAAAGTAAAGATATAATATAGATTTAAATATTTGTCTTTTAGATTTAATTTTGGGAAACTATTCATGCACTATAGGTTTAAAATTTGTAGGATTAATTTAGATAAAAACCAAAACTGAATTCAAATCAATTGTCCAAATTAAAACGAAAGTTTCAAATTCCCAATTTCCTCGTGTACAACGAACCGGGATCACTCTCGTGTTTAATTGATTCGTCTCTAGCTTATTTTTGGATTATTACCTTTGTGTAAAGGTAATTTCCTAAATTTGCTCTATAACGTATTTAATTAAAATACACCAACATTTCTCGACACATCAGGTCGCCATTTAGGAATGCACTTTTGACATCCATTTGGTAGATGATGAAGTTCATGTAAGTGGCGTAAGCAAGAAAGATTCGTATGGCTTCCATACGTGCAACTGGAGTAAAGGTTTGATCAAAATCAACACCAGGCTCTTGGTTAAATCCTTGGGCCACCAGCCTAGCTTTGTTTTTAGTCACCACATTGGTTTCATCTCTTTTGAGCTTGTAAACCCATTTGGTGCCAGTGGTTGATTTACCATATCGAAGAGGAACCAATTTCTAGACGTTATTTCTTTCAAATTGTTTTAGTTCCTCTTGCATGGCATCCACCCATCCAGGACGTGTGAGTGCTTCATAAACCTTTGTAAGTTCAATTTCTGAAAGAAATTTTGCATAGAGGCATTCTCTAGATGAAGCAGCACTCAGTTTCTTAGCCATAAATCTAGTGACGCTACCTTCACCAGGATTGCCTATTATGTTCACCAACTGTATGTGACTATTATTAGTCCAAGATTTTTGTAGAGCTGGGGAATAGACACTATATCATGATTAGAGCTAGAACTCAGAAGTTCATGACATGGACTTGGACTTGTATTATCTCTAGTGTCTGCTGAAGGATATTCAATAGACAAAGGTTCAATCAATGGAGGGCTTCCTTCTTGGTTAGAAGCAACACATCCAAGACCTAATTCTCTAGAGATAGTTGGAGAGTTTTGAATAAAGGGCTCAGATTGTTCATCAGCAGCTTCATTGGATTGATCATTTTGATCATGCGTGTCAGCATGCTAATTGTTTTGAAACTGACCATTTTGGTCATTTGTGTTGCTTTGTTGATCATTTTGATCATTTTGAGACTGATCATTATTTGATTAATAGTCATCAGTATTTGATACTGAAGGATTTCCTTTTGTAGGACTTGTCATATCTTCAAATGGATCAATATGAGGGACTGAGTTGCTTGTTTGATATCTTTGAGAAGGCTCATAATGTTGAAATTCATCAGATGGATAATTGTGAGATTCATGAATATGAAGTTCATCATTTGATGGATTTATAAATTTGAGAGCTTCATAACTTTCATTGAAAGTGATGTGATAAGTTTCTTCAATACGTTGTCTTCTTGTGTTGAAGACTCTATATGCTTTAGATACTAGAGAGTATCCAAGGAAGTAACCATCATCAGATTTTTCATCAAACTTCCCAAGGTGATCCTTGTGATTGTGAATGAATACTGGATACCTAAACACAAGTAAGAATGAAATGTTTGGAATTATCCCCCTGAAGACTTCATAGGGAGTCTTCATGTGTCTCTTCACAATGATGGACCTATTTGAGTGTAGCAAGCAGTGGCTACAACATCAGTCCAAAAATGCTTAGAGAGAGCAGATCCAGCAAGCATTGTCCTTGCTGCTTCAATCAAAGTTCTGTTCCTTCTTTCAGCCACACCATTTTGTTCAGGTGTGTAAGGAGATGAGAAATTTTGGGAAATTCCTTTGTCATCACAGAATTTGATCAGTGTTTGATTTCTGAATTCAGTGCCATTGTTAGTTCTGAGTTGTTTGACATGAGTGTCATTTTGATTTTCAACTCTTTTGATGAAAGACATAATGGCATCTGGTGACATATGCTACCCTTGTAAAAACTATGCCATTGCATTTTACTGAACCAAATACTTCAGTAGTAGCTGATGAGTTATCACCAAAAACAACTTTAGGACCTTGTTCCTCCTTATACTTGTGTAGATAACTTTTGGTGTCAGTCATATGCCTTAAGCAGCCACTATCTAGGTACCAAATAGGCTTCCTGAGATCACACTGCACAAGTTAAGGAAATGGTCAGTTTTGTTTTGAAACCCACCTTTGATGGGTGGGGGTTTTAGATCTGGAAGGTGTTCTAGATCTGGAGGGTACTCTTGATGAGGATGTGTGTGATTGCTCATAAGAAGAAGAGGTCTGGACAGCTTTTGCTTTCTTAGCCTGGATGGATTCACCTCTTCTGAACCACTCTATATGATTGTGATCAAATGTAGTGTGGACATTGCTTCCACAAGTTTCACAACATTTGGTAATAGAGTTTAGGTTTCTTGGTTATATACCTCTTCTGAGTGAGATAATTCGATTTTGTCCATGAGTGTCAGGGTCATAACTTCCACAAATATTACAAACAGGGTAATAGTGGCAATCATCTGAGTGATGATTGCCCATACCACAATGAATGCATGGTGGGAAAGGCATATTTCGCCTGGAATGAGATGCTTCAGTATTGTGAACATCATCACTAGTTTTAGCAAGCATATACTGAGTATGTTCACAAGTGCGATGGTCAGTCCTCCCACATTTAGTACAATAAATCACTTTTAGGCAAGTTTCAGTGAGATGGTTGTTTAGACCACATAGATCACAAGCCCTTTTAAATTGTGTCTTGTACTTGTAATGGAGAGAGTTTAAAGGTTATCTCTTAATCGAGTTGGTGTTTGCTGCTGCCTGAGTGACAATTTAAGATCATTGATCTCTTGCATGACAAGAGACATTCTCTCATCTTCCTTAGATCTAGCGTTCTTCAATGTATTTGTTGAAACTGAAGAGGTAGTTCCCATATGTGAACCTTCTGAAGAGTTATTTAAAGTGTCAATTTTGACATGTTTGGAAGAACTACCTTTGTGTGTGGTGTGAGACTTGATGATTGACTAGATTGATTTAGGTCCAGTAGAGGGTTCAGCACTAGCCAGCTTCTCCAAAGGAGGAAGTGGGGTACTTCATTCTCTAAATCATCATCTGAGTCATCCTTAGTGACTGAGGACTCAACAGGTGCTGAAGAATCATCATTTTCCTGAAACTCAGGGAGAAAGATACGTCCAGTGTCATGATTGGGTAAATTCTCTTCACCTGACCTTACAACGTCAGGGATCGAGCTACCATCCTCATTTGAGGATTTGACAAAGACAATAGAGTTGGTGCTGGAGGATCCTTCAACACCAAGAATTTTCCTTTTTTGAGCAGGAATTTGTTCATTGATACATTGATTTACCCTATCAAAGTTTCTAAGCCAAGATTTAACAATATCTTTTGCTTCTTTTAGTTCAACTCTTAGGGAGTTATTTTCATCAAGAATCTCTTTGTTCAATTTTTGAAAAGTAAGTACATCAAGTTTAGCTTCTTTTAGCTCTATTAGCTTACTTTCAAAATCCTCAAGTTTTAAAACAAGTTTAAGATATTTTATAAGCAAATTGTTTCTTTGTTCTTCAACAAACTTCAGATCAATACACAGGTAATCAAAGACAAATTTAATGTCATCTTTATATTTTAATTCAAGAAGAGTTTGTACCTTTTTTATTGTGATATTGACCCATTCACCATTTCTGGCACTTTCTTTGGCCACAACATTGGAGTTTGACCCTTCATCGTCAGCAAGTGCCATTAGCACTTTTACATTAACCAATTCATCATCATCTGAAGAAACATCTTCTTCATCCCATTCATAAACTTCAGTAACGAGCCCTTTGTTCTTATCTTGCATGGGAGCCTTGGAGGAAGAACTTTCAGTGCTCATGAGGGCCAGTCTAGCCTTGATTTCTCTGTATTTAGCCTCAAAGTATTTTGCTGGTCGAAGTTCAACCCTGTTTTGCTGAAAAGAAGTTGAAGCAATTTGTTTTGGTTGAAATGATGATTGACCAGATGGTCTTGACTGAGCTTCTGAGGAATAGGAAGGGATGGATGTTTTGGAGTAACAATCCCTAGCATAGTGACCAAACTTCCCACATTTGTAGCATTCAGTGTCAACTGAAGCTTTTGTGGTGCTGGAGAACTTGCCTCATTTCTTAAAGAACCTTCTAGACTTGGCCAGAAGTGCTCTTTCATGAAATTCCTCTTTGAGGTCATTCAGGTATTCCTCACTAGTTCTTGTGTCTTCTTCATCATTAGGACTATCTTGGTAGTCTTGGATGATAGCCTCACTAAAAAAGGCTTTGGACAAAGGTGTAGCAATGGTTAATGATTTACTCTTGCTTGAGCCTTCATAAATCATATCAATTAGGTTTTCTTCATATTTAAGTTTCCCAAAAAGAGAGGCTGGATCACAATCTTTAATGTGATTAGCATTTCTCAAGCTTTGGCAGAAACTGAGCCACTTTTTCGGCAATGCATTAACAAAAACTATGTTGATTTTAAGTTTTGAAAGCTCAACACCATCATTCACAAGTTCATTCATCAGTGCTTTGTATCTGGTGAATGTCTGTGTGAGGGTTTCCCCTTCTTTGTGCTTGAAGGTGTTGTATTGAAGTTTTAAATCCATGATTCTAGTTTCTTTCACATCAGAGGGTCCCTCATGATAGAGAACAAGGTCCTCTGATAGGTGTGTAAACACCCATCCTTTTTACCACTTAATTACAATAATAACCGAGCCATTTAGAGGATTGCCTGATGATGATGCCAACAAACACCTCGACAAGTTCATTACAATCACCCAAAGCATGAAGTTGCCTGGTGCCACAATGGATGTACTTCGCCTACAACTCTTCCCACATACTTTATCGCATCATGCCGAGAAATGGTTTGATCGTCTCCCGAAGAATTCTATTCACACTTGGGATGACATGACTCAACGCTTTCTATTGCGCTACTTTCCACCATCCATGGTCACAAGCCTTCGCAATCAGATCAGCGGTTTCATGCAAGATCCCGATGAATCTCTTTTTGACGCTTGGGAGAGATATAATGTCTTGATCGACCGTTGTCCAAACCACAACATGCTTCCCGTCACATTGATTGATACTTTCTACAACGGTTTGACTTTTCGAGATCGTGATACGATCAATGCAACCGCGTGGCACATTCATGAAAAGGAGACCCGAGGAGTGTAGAGAGTTAATTGAGAACATGACTACTCATCACAAGAACTGGGATTCCTCTGCATCTTCTAGGAACAACCCGAGAGTCAATGTTTCCTCTACCTCAGCAAACCCTGAGATGACCGAACTCACCCGCATGATGGCCGAAATGAGCAAAAGTATTACGCTTCTCGCTTCAAACCAACAACAACAACAAGTTAAAGCGGTTGCTAATCCTTGTGAAACATGTGGCGGTCCTCACTCATACACCGATTGTCCTTCGACTCAAGGAAATCCGGAAAATGTGTATGCTGCTTACGGTAATTATTCACCGGAAAATTACCAAGCTAGACAACAAGGGGATAGAAATCTGCTGAGTTACCGTTCCAACAATTACCTTTCACCCAGTTTTTCTCCTCAAAACCAAAACCCCGCCAACAACTACAATAGAAGCAACCAAATCCCACCAAGAGCTTCTAACCCTTATCAACCACCCACCCAACAACACCCACCCATAAACACCGATGTTGATGCCATCATGAGAACTCAAGGTGAGCAAATCAAGAATCTACAGAGCCAAATAATCAATTTGAAAGGAGATATCTTGAAGCAAGGAAATGACATCAGAACCGAGGTTCGTGATAATATTCAATCCTCCTTCAGCACTCAAACAACTGAATTAAAGAATCTGTTGGCTAGTTTCTTGCCCGAAGCTCAACCTTCTTTTTCTTCGGGTTCTCTACCTTCAAACACCGTCACCAATCCGCGAGCTAATGTGAGTGCTATAACTACGCGTAGTGGAATTACCATTGTCAATCCACCTATCCCACCACCATCATCTACACCGCCTCCACCACCATGTATCCCTACTCCTCCTACACCTAGTAGTAGTACACCATTACCGTCTCCGCCTCGTCATGACGATGTATCTCGAAAGGACCCTTCAACATCACAACCTTTACCAACTACACCTTCACCTTCCCCTTATCAACCTAGAATCCCATACCCTTCTCGCATAGGCAAGACCAACGAGCTAACCAAGAATGACTGTCAAGTATCGAAATATGTGGATATGCTATCTAAAATGACCATCAACATTAGCCTTGTTGAAGCACTTTGCCACATGCCGAAATTTGTTAAAGCATTCAAGGAATTGCTTAGCAAGAAGGAAAAGCTGATTGAACTCGCCAACACACGCTTAAATGAAAACTGCTCAGCAGTTATTCTTAAAGAATTATCGGAAAAGCTTGGAGATCCCGGTCGTTTTGTGTTGCCTTGCGTGTTCAACAAAACTGAAGAATTTACTACCCTTGCTGATCTCGGGGCTAGTATAAATTTGATGCCTCTGAGTGTTTGGAAAACACTATCATTACCCGACCTCATTCCAACAAAGATGACTCTCGAACTTGCAAATCGCACTCTCGCTTACCCCGTTGGTATAGCCGAAGACGTGTTTATCAAGTTGGCACATTTACTTTCCCGGTCGATTTTGTCGTAGTTGATTATGAAATGGACCCTGGTATTCCTTTAATACTTGGTCGGCCATTCTTAAGAACCGGACGTGCTTTAGTTGATGTAGCCGAAGGTGAGTTAATCTTACGAGTCGGGGATGATTCAAAAGTCTTTAAAATGGGGAAGCTTACAGGAAAATCCTTTGGAGGCCGAGAATCAGTGAATATGATTAATGTGCTCGATGACTTTACCGTCTATGACAATCCTCTATTCGATTCTTCCATCGATAATCCACTCTTTGACGATGATGAGGATGATTCTCGATCCACTTTGGAACCTTCTCCCATTTATTATTCGCCACCGATCTTCGATGCTTATGATGATAATGATTCTAGCTCAGATTCGGATGATTTTGATTGTACTTCTGAGTATCCCGAGCTGCCCACTTTCGATGATTTTGATGAGGCCGATACTCTCTCGAGCGATTCTTCCCATGATTAAGATCCTCCGCCATCACTCGATCCTACTTTGGACGATTACTCATTTGAGGAAGATTTTTCTGAATTTCTCAACACATACTTCCCTCATGAGAGTGATGCCCCTCCTTTGGACTTTGAAGATTATCGTCTTGATCCTACTTTGGATTTGAAGAGCATTCTGTCAAAGGAGAAGAAACCGATCGACACCGAAATCCGTTGCACATACGATTTGACACCTCTTTGTCCCCCTTCTAAGGACGAGGTTGTGCTTCTTTGCGGATCTTCTTCACACTCGGCTGAGCCTGAGTGCTATTTTCCCTTAAAGGAAAAGGTGTTCGACCCCGGTATTGAAGTCTTTAAGCCATCTCAGTATCCACCTGATGAAATAAAAGGAAAAATCTTTGGAATTATTGAAGACATGCTTGCACCTCACCATACTTGCTCCCACCATGCTCCATCACTGCTTAAGGGAACCCTGCCACTTCTTCTCTGGCTTGCCTTGTTCGCCTTAAGCTCGTGCTTATTGATGGATGAAAACTATGTCTTTGATCCTGGTGGATATGTTTCATGCTTCTTCCGTTGATGATCAAGGTCGAGTCAGGCTCACGACTCGGTTAACAAAAATCAAGCGCTTCTTGGGAGGCAACCCATGCATCTATCTTTTCGCTTTCTTTATCATAAGTGTAGGGGAGACCCTTTGGTTTTCTATTTCCTCTCCTCACTTCTTAATCAGGGATTCGAGCTTCAATGATCCACTCTTGATGATTCTTGACGACCCGTGACTCCGTGTTCTACTTCTTCCCGGTTCTATCCTAAACTCTTTTCGATTCACTATTTTATATATTTTCTCAATATTAAAATAGGAATCTCTTTAGTTGTCCTTTCCTTAGCAAGATTTAAACAACGTGCACAATGTCCTAAGTGTAGGGGAGTTTACTCCCACATGCTTAAACATTGAGGACAATGTTTATCTTAAGTGTAGGGGGGACTTCTATCGAAGTTAAGTGGTCTTTTCCTTGTATTTGTCCTCATTTTAACCGGAAAATCAATTTTTCGACATTTTTCAAAATTTTTGATCTATTTTGGCCTATTAGTTTTTCCCTTTGTATAGTTATTTTCTTTCCTTATTAGAATAAATGTTTAATAAGTGGTTTTAATTTTCAAACGTTGTGAATCTTTTGACTCAATCCGAGTTTACTCTAGCTAGTATCCTTAACGTGTTTAAGTCAAGTTTTGCTAGGCTTTTATATATGGAGCTATAAAACGCGAAAGTCTTAACCCTCACGGGTTAAGAACAAGAACTTTTCGCAAGTTCCTATAATTGATCCTAGAGAGTCGTTTATCAAGGGAACTTTAAAATTCGATTTCTAAAACTTGAAAAAGTCTAAGAATTTGCAAGATCCTATAGGCGACTCGAAAACCTAAAACTTTGATTTAATAGGCTAAGCATCCACGAGTCTCATTACTTGAGATTTTAAACTGTGGAGAACGAGAGATGATAGAGCCAATTATAAGTCCGGTATTCTTTCGTGAATTTATGTGAGTTAATTATGAGCCTATTCTCCCATCGCTTGCTAATAATTTATCTGCTAATAAATAAGGTTGTACGATTTGAAAGGTTACTTAGCTTCTAGCCCCAGATCGTTTAAAAGTTGCTCGGTATGGATTAGAGTTCATAGCCAAGGCATAACTTATTGAAGCGGGACGCGAAGATTGGCGAGTCCGAAAAGGCCATAACAAGGCATGAGGGCTATGTTTTGTTGCTAAAGATCTAAAGTGATGTGAAGAATCATTTATCGAAAATCAATATGAAGGATCGAGACACACGAAGTAAAGCAAAACTCCCCAAAAGTCATGGAGAAGTGTATCTGAAAAGACCCTAACAAGGTATGAGGATAAATAGATCCAAGTCATAAAAGGAGGCAGATCGTTGTATATCAAAGTCCAAAATAAAGATTGGAGAAAAATGAAGAAGTCGTGGTCCAAGTATGAATCTCTCAAAACTTCAAGTGAAGAAATTCCTGTATGAAGAGAAGACCATTATTTCATGAACGTCTCTCAAGATTTGAAGTATGAAGTCGCTGCCAAATATCGGTCCGAGAAAGGTCTCAAATCGCGAAGCGAGTTATGCCAAGATATGAACTTTATGAGGTCCCGAGAAGCAGTTTTAAAAGATTTGGTCCTTTAGCTAACTATTGATTAAATCGTTCACTTTATTTTCAGACTTAATAACTATCGAAATAAGTCAAACAATGCATCCTCGTGATCATTCAAGACAAATAATAAAATATAAGAGATACCCCTAGGAATAAGGGAGTCTAAGTGAGTAATTCGCCCACATGAGTTCGTGATAGTTTACTAACTTATAATAACAATGATCTCGTTTTTAAGCTTGGTTTGGAGAAAGTGAAAACTTAAGGATGATGATTATTCATAACACTTTCAAAACCCAAGGTATGCTTTTGATTTCTTTATGTCTTTAATTTTCTATTTCTTTAATAAAGGCCAACGTGGATTGATTATGATGAAAAGTGTAATCTTGCTTTGTAACTAATGCATTGCATGAGGACATTGCAATGGTCAAGTGTAGGGGATTTGATAGGTGTGTAAACACCCATCTTTTCTACCACTTAATCACAATAATAACCGGACCAAAACGTGTATTTTATGTCTTTTATGTCGGAATTATGCGTGGTTTGTGTTTTTGTTGTGATTTAGGATGAAAAGGTGAAAAGTGGAGAAAACACGGACATTCACGGGCATTTACGGACTTTTATTGAAGAAAAGGATGAAAGACGAAGTCAAGAAGTCAAGAGTGCAAAAAGAACGGAAGTCCACGACCAATTCTGAAGATTTATCGAAGAAAAAGTCAAAAGACGGAAGTTTATCAAAAGCCAAAGAATTCAAGTCTATTTTATTGAAGAATTTAAAGACGAGTTCGAAGAAATCCCGAAGCCAAAAGTCCCTTAAGTCCAAGTTTAAAGAAGATTATAAGAAAAGGACTAATGACGCAATTAATGAAGATTAATAGAAGGAGGGACTTAAGCTTGTAATTAAGGAGAAATGAAAGAGGGGAGGAAGCTTCCTAATCCTCCCCTATAAATAGTCATTAGTTGTTTACATTTCATTCTTGTTGGCTAAGTGTGACAATTAGCTCTTCCACCATTTAAATACCTTGTCATTTAATTTCTTGTCAAATTTAAATACCTTGTCTTGCACCTTAAATTCATTTAATTTCAAGTAAGTTTTCATTTAATTATTGTCAATCTTTACTTTATCTTGTCAATCTCTTATCTACCTTTCTTAATCTTTGATTTATGTGTTTTTGTTTATGTTCATGTTCATGCTTTTATTTTGATCCAAGTGATTGTTGATTATTGTGGTAAAAGTTGTTAAATTTCTTGATTTTAATCGTTTGTTTATGATTACTGTTGATGCGTTGATATTTATTAGACCGTTTGTGTTAAATTTGATTAATCTGCTTTAGATCTGCTGTTTTTGTGATTCCCTTGTTCTTCGGGAAGGTTTGTTGTGTTTCTGATCTTTCCAAGTAAACTTCCGAACCAAGAAGGAGGGAAGGCTTCATTCGGAACTCCAAAGTTCCGAGTCAAGGTTTCATCCGGAAGATTTGGGATCAACAAAAGTTCCGAGTCAAGCTTGTTCATCCGGAACATTCAAAGTTCCGGACGAAGGGAAACTTCCGACTCAAGCTCTGTTCATTCGGAACTAATAAGTTCCGGATCAATTCACTTCATTCGGAACTTAAAAAGTTCCGGATCAAGGAGACTCATTCGGAACTTCAAAAGTTCCGAATCAAGGGGCAAGTTCCGATTCAAGAGGTGTTCATTCGGAAGTCTGAAACTTCCGGATCAAGGGGATTCATTCAGAATCTTCTGAATCAAGGGTGACTAAAAACTTCCGAATCAAGACAAATTTTACAAGTTCCGAATCAGTAAAGTTCCGATCGAAGGATTGTTTTGGATAAGTGACATATTCAGATCAATTTGTTCCGGATCAAGGATTTTGGCAATATTCCAAGCGAAGAAGAATCATTTCAACCGAAGGTGACATTCCGGACGAGTGATTGTTCCAAACGAAGGTTTATTCCGAATGAGCTGTATTCAGGTTCTTATTAGTTTTTGTCTTTGATTTTTATTTTCAAGCTTTATTTTTCCTGTCTTTTATTTAATTACACTTTAAGATTGTTTGCCTTAGCTTTATTTTAGTTTTGCCTTAGTTTAAGTTTTAGTCGCGTTTTAAGTTTGCCTTAGTTAGATTTAAGTTTGCGTCATTTACTTTAGTGCCCTTTAATTTCAGTCACGTTTTTAAATACTTGCACCATTACTTTAATTAGACTTAGATTTACTTTAAACGCATCTTTACTTTAATTGTTTTGCACATTTAATTAAAAACAACCAAAAATATTCTTTTTCACCAAAGATCAACTGAGTCACACATAGGGCCTAGATCAATTCGTTAAGATACCGAGAACACGAACTTTAATCTTAATTTTTATACGGGTAAAAGCCTTGTATCACACACCACGCCGAGAAATGGTTTGATCGTCTTCCAAAGAATTCAATTCATACTTGGGATGACATGACTCAACGCTTTTTGTCGCGCTACTTTCCACCATCCATGGTCACGAGCCTTCGCAATCAAATCAGCGGTTTTATGCAAGAACCCGATGAATCTCTTTTTGATGCTTGGGAAAGATATAATGTCTTGATCGATCGATGTCCAAACCACAACATGCTCCCTGTGACCTTAATTGATACTTTCTACAACGGTTTGACTTTTTGAGATCGTGATACGATCAATGCAGCCGCCGGTGGCACATTCATGAAAAGGAGACACGAGGAGTGTAGAGAGCTAGTTGAGAACATGACTACTCACCACAAAAACTGGGATTCCTCCGCTTCTTCAAGGAACAACCCGAGAGTCAATGTTTCTTCTACTTCAGCAAACCCCGACATGACCGAATTCACCCGCATGATGACTGAAATGAACAAAAGTATCTTGCTTCTCGCTTCAAACCAACAACAACAAGTTAAAGCGGTTGCACCTTCTTGTGAAACATGCGGCGGTCCTCACTTATACACCGATTGTCCTTCTACTCAAGGAAATCTGGAAAATGTGTATGCAGCTTATGGTAATTATTCACCGGAAAATTACCAAGCTCGACCTCAAGGGGATAGAAATTTGCTGAGTTACCGGTCCAACAACTACCTTTCACCCGGTTTTTCTCCTCAAAACCAAAACCCCGCCAACAACTACAATAGAAGCAACCAAATCCCACCTCGTGCTTCTAATCCTTATCACCCACCCGCTCAACAAACCCTACCCATTAATCCCGATGTTGAAACCATAATGAGAACCCAAGGTGAGCAAATCAAGAATCTGCAGAGCCAAATTATCAATTTGAAAGGGGATATCACCAAGCAAGGAAATGACATTCGATCCGAGCTTCGAGATAATATTCAATCCTCCTTCAGCACTCAAATGAATGATATAAAGAATATGCTGGCTAGTTTCTTGCCCACAACTCAACCTTCTACTTCGAGTTCTCTACCTTCAAACACCGTCACCAATCCGCGAGCGAATGTGAGTGCTATTACTACTCGTAGTGGAGTTACCATCGTAGGTCCACCTATCCCACCCCCATCATCTACACCTCCTCCACCACCATTTATCCCTACTCCTCCTACACCTAGTATTAGTGCACCATTACCGTCTCCGCCTCGTCATAATGATGTATCTAGGAAAGACCCTTCAACATCTCAACCTTTACCTACACCTACACCTTCACCACCCAAACCCAATATCCCTTATCCTTCTCGCTTAGGCAAGACCAACGAGCTAACCAAGAATGACTGCCAAGTGTCGAGCTATGTGAAGATGCTCTCTCAAATGAACATCAACATTAGCCTTGTTGAAGCACTTGTCCACATGCCGAAATTTGTGAAAGCATTCAAGGAATTGCTTAACAAGAAGGAGAAGTTGATTGAGCTCGCCAACACACGCTTAAATGAAAACTGCTCTGCAGTTATTCTTAAAGAACTTCCGGAAAAGCTTGGAGATCCCGGTCATTTTGTGTTGCCTTGCATCTTTAACAAAACCGAAGAATTTACTGCCCTAGTTGATCTCGGGGCTAGTATTAATCTTATGCCTTTGAGTGTTTGGAAAACACTATCATTACCCGACCTTACTCCAACAAAGATGACTCTTGAACTTGCAAATCGCACTCTCGCTTACCCCGTTGGTATAGCCGAAGACGTGTTCATTAAAGTTGGCACATTTACTTTCCCGGTCGACTTTGTCGTTGTTGATTATGAAATGGACCCTCGTATTCCTTTAATACTTGGTCGACCATTCTTGAGAACCGGACGAGCTTTGGTTGATGTTGCCGAAGGTGAGTTAATCTTACGAGTCGGGGATGATGCACAAGTTTTTAAAATGGGGAAGCTTACAAGCAAATCTTATGGACGAGAATCCACGAATATGATTAATGTGCTTAATGATTTTGTCGTCTACAACAATCCTCTATTAGAGTCTTGCAAAGATAATCCACTTTTTCACGATGATGTGGATGATTCTCTCTCCAATTTGGACCCTTCTCCCATTTATGATTCTCCACCGATCTTTGATGCTTATGATGATGATTCTAGCTCCGATTCGGATGATTATGATGACCTTACTTCTGAGTATCCCGACATGCCCATATATGATGATTTTGATGAGGCCGATACTCTTTCGAGTGATTCTTCGCATGATGAAGATCCCCCGCCATCACTCGATCCTACTTTGGACGATTACTCATTTGAGGAAGACTTTTCAACTTTTCTTAATACTTACTTCCCTCATGAGAGTGATGCCCCTCCTTTGGACTTTGAAGATTATCGTCTTGATCCTACTTTGGATTTGAAGAAAATTCTTTCAAAGGAGAAGAAATCGGTCGACACCAATATCCGCAGCACGTATGATTTAACACCTCTTTGTCCCCCTTCTGAGGACGAGGTTGTGCATTTTCATCGCGGATCTTCTTCCCATTCTGCTGAGCCTGAGTGCTATTTTCCCCTAAAGGAAAAGGTGTTCGACCCCGGTATCGATATTATTCAGCCATCTCAGTATCCACCTGATGAAATAAAAGGAAATGTCTTTGGAACTTATGGAAATCTGCTTGCACCTCTTCACCCCTGCTTCCACCGTGCTCCATCTTTGCTTAAGGGAACCTTGCCTCTTCTTCTTTGGCTTGCCTTGTTCGCCTTAAGCTTGTGCTATTTGATGGACGAAAACTATGTCTTTGATCCCGGTGGATATGTTTCATGCTTCTTCCTATGATGATCAAGGTCGAGTCAGGCTCACGACTCGGTAATCAAAAATCAAGCGCTTCTTGGGAGGCAACCCATGTATCTATCTTTTAGCTTTCTTTATCCTAAGTGTAGGGGAGACCCGTTGGTGTTTGCTATTTCCTCTCTTCTACTTAATCAGGGATTCGAGCGCTCAATGATCCACTCTTGAGGATTCTTGACGACCCGTGATTCCGTGTCCCATTTTCTCGGTTCTATCCTAAACTCTTTTCGATTCACTATTTTATATTTTCCAATATTAAAATAGGAATCTCTTTAGTTGTCTTTTCCTTAGCAAGATTTAAACAAAGTGCACAATGTCCTAAGTGTAAGGGAGTTTACTCCCACATGCTTAAACATTGAGGACAATGTTTATATTAAGTGTAGGGGGACTTCTATCGAAGTTAAGTGGCTCTTTTCCTTGTATTTGTCCTCATTTTAACCGGAAAATCAATTTTTCGACATTTTTCAAAATTTTTGATCTATTTTGGCCTATTAGTTTTTATTTTTGTATAGTTATTTTCCTTCTTTGCTAGAATAAATTTTTAATAAAGTGGTTTTAATTTTCAAACGTTGTGAATCTTTTGACTCAACCCGAGTTTACTTATCTAAGTTTACTCTAGCTAGTATCCTTAACGTGTTTAAGTCAAGTTTTGTTAGGCTTTTATATAGGGAGCTATAAAACGCGAAAGTCTTAACTCTCACGGGTTAAGAACAAGAATTTTTCGCAAGTTCCTATAATTGATCCTAGAGAGTCGTTTATCAAGGGAACTTTAAAATGCGATTTCTAAACTTGAAAAAGTCTAAGAGTTTGCAAGATCCTATAGGCGACTCGAAAACCCAAAACTTTGATTTAATAGGTTAAGCATCCAAGAGTCTCATTCCTTGAGATTTTAAACTGTGGAGAACGAGAGATGATAGAGTCAATTATAAGTTTGGTATTCTTTCGTAAATTTATGTGAGTTAATTATAAGCCTATTCTCCCATCGCTTGCTAATAAATTTATTTGCAATAAATAAGGTTGTACGATTTGAAAAGTTACTTAGCTTCTAGCCCAAGAGCGTTTAAAAGTTGCTCGGTATGGAATAGAGTTCATAGCCAAGGCATAACTTATTGAAGCGGGATGCGAAGATTGGCGAGTCCAAAAAGGTCCTGACAAGGCATGAGGGCTATATTTTGTTGCTAAAGATCCAAAGTGATGTGAAGAATCATTTATCAAAGATCAATATGAAGGATCGAGACACACGACGAAAAGAAAAAACTCCCCAAAAGTCATGGAGAAGTGTATCTGAAAAGACCCTAGCAAGGTATGAGGATAAATAATGCCAAGTCCAAAAAGGAGGCGGATCGTTGTATATCAAAGTCCAAATTAAAGATTGGAGAAAAATGAAGAAGTCGTGGTCTAAGTATGAAGAATCTCTCAAAACTTCAAGTGAAGAAATTCCTATATGAAGAGAAGATCATAATTTCATGAACGTCTCTCAAGGTTTGAAGTATGAAGTCGCTTCCAAATATCGGTCCGAGAAAGGTCTCAAATCGCGAAGCGAGTTATGCCAAGATATGAACTTTATGAGGTCCCGAGAAGCAGTTTTAAAAGATTTTGTCCTTTAGCTAACTATTTATTAAATCGTTCACTTTATTTTCGGCCTAAATAACTATCGAAATAAGTCAAAAATGCATCCTCGTGATCATTCAAGACAACAATAAAATATAAGAGATACACCTAGGAATAAGGGAGTCTAAGTGAGTAATTGGCCCACATGAGTTCGTGTTAGTTTGCTAACTTATAATAACAATGATCTCGTTTTTAAGCTTGGTTTGGAGAAAGTGAAAACTTGAGGATGATGATTATTCATGACATTTCCAAAACCCAAGGTATGCTTTTTGATTTCTTTACTTTGAATGTTTGTAATTATCTATCTCTTTAATAAAGACCAATGTGGATTGATTATGATGAAAAGTGTAAACGTGCTTTGTAACTAATGCATTGCATGAGGACATTGCAATGGTCAAGTGTAGGGGATTTGATAGGTGTGTAAACACCCATCCTTTTTACCACTTAATTACAATAATAACCGAGCCAAAACGTGTATTTTATGTCTTTTATGTCGGAATTATGCGTGGTTTGTGTTTTTGTTGTGATTTAGGACGAAATTGTGAAAAGGGGAGAAAACACGGGCATTTACGGGCTTTTATCGAATTAAAAGACGAAAGATAAAGTTGAAAGATCAAGAGTGCAAAAAGAACGGAAGTCCAAGACCAATTCTGAAGATTTATCGAAGAAAAAGTCAAAAGACGGAAGTTTACTAAAAGCCGAAGAACTCAAGTCTTATTTATTGAAGAATTAAAAGACGAGTCCAAAGAAATCCCGAGCCAAAAGTCATTAAAGTCCAAGATTTAAGAAGATTAAAATGCTTAAGGACTAATGGTGCAATTAACAAAAGATTAAGAAGTGAGGACTTAAGGATGCAATTAAGAAGAAATGAAGGAGGGGAGGAAGCTTCCTAAGCACTCCTAATCCTCCCCTATATATAGATTAGACTAGATTAGCATTTTTCTTTGTTGGCTAATAGTGACAATTAGTTCTTCCATTTTACTTACCTTGTCATTTACTTTTCATGTCCATTTAAATACCTTGTCTTGCACCTTAATTACCTTTAATTTCAAGTAAGTTTCCATTTAATTCTTGTCAATCTTTACCTTATCTTGTTAATCTCTTATCTACCTTTCTTTACTTGATCTTAATCTTTATGTTGATTTGTTCATGTTCATGTTCTTGATTTTTATTGATTTATTTAAGTGGGTTTTGATTATTGTGGTTAGTTTTGTTAGTTTGATTGTTTTGGATTGATTATTTATGATTAATAGATGTTATTTGATTAGTTTGATTTAATCTTGTGGTTGATTTTGTTAAGTTTGTGATTAGATTCGTGTATATCTTGTATCCCTTGTTCTTCGGTTTTCTGTTTCTGATCTTTCCCAGGAATATTCCGCATCAAGCCAGTATTCCGAGTAAAGGATTTCAAAAAGTGGTTCATTCGGAATATCAATTGTTCCGAACCAAAGTCGTTCATCCGGAATATTGGAAATTCCGAATCAAGTGGATTCATTCGGAATATTTATTATTCCGGATCAATACCTTCATTCGGAATATACAATTATTCCGGATCAATACTTTCATTCGGAATATTTGACATTCCGGATAAGCCATATATTCCGGATCAACTGATTATTCCGGATCAGCAGACATTCCGAATCAACCTAATATTCCGGATCAAGGACTTCCATCCGGAATAAGTGACATATTCCGGATCAAGAGTTCTATTTGGAATATTATTCCGGATCAAGAATTATTCCGCATCAAGGGCAATATTCCGCATCAAGGCTTTATTCCGAATAGAGAGGATTATTCCGGATAGGTGACATATTCCGAGTAAGCCATTTATTCCGGATCAAGGTTTTGGGTTAATATTCCGAGTGAAGAAAAACATTCCGAACGAAGGTGACATTCCGGATGAATGTTTATTCCGAATAAGGGTATTATTCCGGATGATATTTTTCAGGTTCCTTTAATTTCAGTTTTTAAGTTTCTGCTTTTTAATTTCAAGATTTATTTTTCTCGCCTTTTTACTTAGTCGCACTTTACGATTACTTGCCTTAGATTTATTTTAGCCTTGCCTTAGTTTTAAGTTTTAGTTGCGTTTTAAGTTTGCCTTAGTTAGATTTAAGTTTGCGTCATTTACTTTTAGTGCCTTTTAAGTTTTGTAACGCTTTTAAATACTTGCCCCTTATTTTAATTAGACTTAGATTTACTTAAACTGTTTTCCACATTTATTTTAAAAACAACCAAAAATATTTGTTTCACCAAAAATAATAGAGTCATACTTTAAGCCGGAAATCAATTCGTTAAGATACCGAGAACAACAATTCAACCTAGCAAAATCTCATGTATCATCCTCCCATGTAGATTTTGCTATTTTGCAATTCATAACCGAATTCATTTGCTCATCTGGAAGCACAAACATGATGAGACTTTTGAGACATTGGTCTAGGTTAGCAGATTTTCTCTCATCAGCAGTCCATTATACTTCAGGTTTCCTATTGTCCCTAACCATGGGAACAAAAAGACCATTTTTAGTGATTCCAAGGAATTGAGGTTCAATCCCAACCATGTGGACAAGAAACCTCTTCTTCGAATTTGTGAAATTAGCTACCTCTAGTACAGGAGCAGCATTGAGTTGGCCACCCCTATATTCTAGGGTTTGCGGTATAACTTGAGCCATTTTTGGATCTTGATTTGAAAACTTTTAAATGAGCAGTTTAATAAAATAAGAGTGTAGCTAATCAAACTGCTCTGATACCACTTGTTGGTCCCTTGTAAATCGTTACTTATCAACCTTAAGTAATAACTCTTTAATAATACTCAAGTGTGTTGTTTTAACAATAGATAAGAAGTGTGAACAATTAAAACAACAATACCAATAACTTTTCAACATATAGACTTTTATTAGAATCAAATAAAGAATCTATAACCCACTTTGTTTGCGGAATAACAAAGTGGTTAAATGACAATGGGTTGTGATCTCCTCTACTTAAACGTATAACCAAAGTTAAAGTCTAAGCTCCAATCTAAACGTTCATATGCTTCTTGGCTATATGGTTTAGTTGGTATCGAGAGAGAAAGGTTTTCCAGAGTTTCTACTCTTGTATTGGTCAACCCTTTCTCTCTCAATGTACACTCCTTTTATAGGCAGTGTAAAACTAGGGTTGGGGGCATTTACATGTTTCAATGCATGGGTTTATCCAGTGGGTGGTTGATGCCCATGCTGGATAAACAGTACAAAGTACATAATAAACTATTCTAGAAAAGATAAAGGTTGTACTTATAGCTAATTATACAAGCAACCTACTTTGACTTAAAGTTATCTTTTCCCACCTAATGCAAACCATTTGAATATTGAAGAGTCTTTAGTATCCTAGAGGAGATCGACATCATTCAGTTTGGTACTGTCAAACCAAACTGAACTGAAATCTCTTCTTCAGTACTTGTTCTTCAGCAACTAGACCGCCTAGTATTTGAAGCGAAGACTCCTTTGTCTTCTAATTTAACTGGAAGAGGAATGCTGAACGTTATTCAGCTACAAAGTCTTCAGTGGGAACTTTGTTCCTCTGGTCATCCTTCAGCAGACTGGCCTTACTACTGAGCATGAAACACTTAGGGGGATTTTATATTCAAATCCTAGAGTTGCTTCAGGGTTAGTAAATACTAACCCAACAATACACGAAATTATCATTCACGTCTAGTTATAAATCATTATCCACGTCCAGAGATGTTTCGAAGGTCTACCAAAATAGATAGAGAAGGTTGGTCGATGTAGAAGCATAACAACATTGAAACTTTCAAGTCTAGTATCAATGGTCGGTAATTAGAGGAGTGGTAATAAGTAGAACACATATCATTGAGTAAAGAAACATGTACTTGCAGACACGTAATTCATTCAGCAAAGAGGTAAGGAAACATGTGCATAAGTTACAAACGGGTGCTACTCGCATAATATGTAAAAGTTTTCAAAATTTTCATTTATCTAACTTTTTCAGAAACACAAGTAAAAATTTGGTTCTTGGCCAAATATTTAAGGTGACTACTATTCGACCTCGCATGACTCCTTCTAAATTACGCATAGGTGATCAGGCCATGCATAATTTAGGACTAGCAATGCGATGCATAGTTTCGTCAAACCAGTATTACATGTCATATATTTAAAATATATATATGATACTAAAAACAGAAATCGGAATAATTTATGAAACTTTTCACAAGTAAGTAATTCGCTTGATATTTAAAACAACACCTTTAATGTTACATGAATTCTTTTATAAGATGAAGGTAAAATAATTTGTGAAAATACCTCGTAAAATAATATTACTTAACGCTATAAAGTAACATTCAAGTATTTTATTAAGTCCAAGTAGAAGAATTTGTAAAATGATTTGCATACAATACCAGTTTGAGTTTATATGGTGACATTATAGCAACGTATAAATAACAAGTTGGTTACACGAGGGTAGTAAAGGGTAATTAATACGAAATTGATGAAATGGTACAAAGTGATAAGGTTCAAAATCTTTAGCCGGAATCTTCATGAGGCGCGTCAAAATGATAACGAACGATGTGAAAAGAAGAACTTCAAATCTCGACCCAAATCAGTTGTACGATGAGAGAAAAGAAAAATAATATAAAATGATAAATAAGTCATATATAAAAGAAAGGAAAAAGTAATTCCGTATGCATTCACATCGTAATCAATTGACATAAAAATGCACAACTTTTTCGACAAAACTATAGCTCACCATCGGGTTTTATCCAAAAACTCGGTTTCAAAAGTTTACGATATATGTATGTATAACTCGTACCCAAAGTTACTATTTTTAAACGTCTTCAAACGTAATTAATGATCGTTATTTGTAAAATATCATTTGTTAAAGTTCTACAGGCTCAAACAAACTAAAAAACCCCGCCTAAAAACCATATTTCTATCAGCTTTGACTTTTAGGTCTGACCCGATCAATTAACCCGTTAAATGACATTTTCAAGACTTGGAGTTTAAAGTGCAAAACAATGTTTCGAACAACTTTCTAGTTTTACCCAAGATTTGAAACCTACCGTAAAATGACCTAAATACCCCAGTGATGAGACTGCTTTTATACATAGTCTCATCGTCCAAATAGGGCTTAAAATGCATTAAATATCATTAAAATACCCAAATATATGCTTGTGTTTGTTGCTTGTGTATTTTAGGTACGGATATTGAGAAAATGACAAAAGATCACAAGAATCATGCAAAAACGAACACGGGAAACGAAGCCGCACGATGAACCAAGCCCTAATGAAGAATTTTCCAAAGAAAGTCCTTGAAGATTTGAAGAATTATGAAGAAGGGTCCTCCAATATGGAAGAATTGACACTTTATACCCTTGTATCTTCATAATTACAAGTTTGGTCCCTAAAGTTTGTCAAAATTACAAAAAGGACCCTTAACTTTGAAGAATTGGCAAATTTAGTCCCTCAATAAAACTAAATTGTCAATATTGGTCCTCCAAGAAGTCAACAAACAAGTCAAACCTTGAAGAATGAAGAAAATGCCAAGATCAGTCCTTCAAATATCATAAGTTTGCATGAATAGTCCTTATTCATAGTTGAAAGTATCTTGTGCCAAAAATGACAAATGGCTGAAAGTTGTTATGTGTAATTTAGGCGTTGACAACTTTCTGAATTGAAGTAACAAGACAAAGGGAGTTGAGGGACTAAAACAGCCCAGACATCCAAACTCTCCCCCACCACTCAGCAAACGCCACATCACCCCACTTAATTTCTCCACCAATCACCACCCTCCCCTTCATCACGTCACCTTTCCACCAGCTGAATAAAACCCATTTATTAATCCTTCCCTCCTAAACACCTTTTTAAAAATTCATTAACCCAAAAACAGATTAAATCACCTCCTTAATCCCACATAAACCCTATTTTTCCTAGACCCAATTAACCTTAAAACAAAGGGTTTTGTGCCCAATATTTCCAGATCAATAATTAAACCTACCTTAAACATATCCCAAACCCAAACAACCCGTCACTCTCACCCATGTGATACCTTGGCCCTCCCCTGCACAAGCAAACAAAAGGGTGACAGCAGGATCAACGACTCATAACATTTTCGTGTCCCCAAAGGCTCCTTTTAATGGCCAAGATCATTTTTATCCAGCTTGCATCAACATACAGCCAAAAATCATCACATGAAGGCCAATTGACCATTTTCAAACACCAAGAGACCAAGGGCATTTATGGAAAAGCTAGCATTAGGATTTTAGCTTTTGAATTTTTTATTAATAGTTCTAGAATCATCTTGTGACCCTATATAAAGGGCGTTTAGGACTTAGTATAGGCTGTTCTTACTTTCCTTGTTCACATCCTTGTAAAGCCCTTTTTTATGAATGAAAAGTTGGTGAAGTGTTATGTGAAGAAAGCTAGTTCCATTTTACTTTCAGTTTGATACAATTATCATTGTTCAGTTTGGTTTCAAGTTTTCAGCAAGTTTATCAAGTTTCCAAGTTTTCTGTTTTCTTTTCAAGTTTTTCTTAAACCTTAAATTTTCATACAAATCTGATAAATGGTGATGGAATATGTTAGTTTGGAGGTGTTTGAGATTGTGTATGTCCATGATACCATGGCTTGTTCTGGTATAGTGGGTACCCAATCTTAGACAGCCTTGGTTTGGTCCATTATTTACCTTATTCTAGTTCTAACCCAAGCTCTAGTTTTCTTCTAGCTTTATCCATAAGCTAGGGGTAAGCCTTGAGCTTTTACACAGTCTTTACCTTCTTTCTTAGCAGGTACATACTATATCACCCTTTGAGAAGACATATTGGGTGTGTGTGTCAACTGTGACCACCACCATCAATTCTCTACTAGCCACCTTGTTTCTATAAGCCATCAGCACAAGCCACCAGCTTGTGGGAGGTGACTTTTCAGTCACTGTTGGGCCTGGATGTAGGCCCAACAAGGTAGCATTCTTGTTCTTAGTTTTCAGTTTTCAAAATTGTGTGATTCATATGAGATTTGTGTGAAAGTTGTTAGAATGTTTGTTTAAGTGTTTGATTTTGCTCAATTTAGGTTTACATGCATGCTAGAAGTGTTTGCAATCAGTTTTGAGTAGATTTAAATAGGTTTGCTTTGTTAATTTTAAGTTTCTGATTATTAAGGGGTGTTTGGATTAGGGTTTGTAGTAGGGTTTTAATATATGAATCTTGTTTGAAACCTGTTTTATTCACTCATTTGCTTGTTGGTAGATGATAGATGTACTTAGTTTTCAGTTTGGTGAAGTTTTGAACAAGTTTGCATGTCAAAATCTTGAAAAATAGCATAAAACCAGTAAGTGCCTTTCTTGCCTGAATTTTGTGAAATTTGTTCTTCATATCTTGAAATCTGTTAGATCTTAGGTCCTAGTAGGGTTTGTGATAGCTTGTATGCCATGTTATTGGATTGTGTGCAAGATATGAGGCCTTGAAATTCGAATTTGTGCAAGTAAATTTGGTCAACTGTTCATCAGACTCACCCTAGTTTATCAGTAACTTTTTTGGTGATTTGTGTGCAATTTGTGTGAAGGCTTGTGTGTTCTTTGTGATTCACTTGACTCCCTACACTCAACTGAGTGTAGGGGTGCCCCTATTGTCCATCAAAAATCATCACAACTCCAAAAACAAGTCCTCTTGTTCAATTCTTCACAAGTGAAGAAACACTCTTGTGTTCATCCCTCATCTTGAAATATGGGCACTTGTTTTGATTCTATAGGGTTGATCTAGCTTGTTTATTTGATATAAAGTGTGTTTTGAAGTAAGTAGGTTACTGTTTTTGTGTTTTCAAAGTTTAAAAAAGAAAAAAAAAAGTTTCACAAAAAGGACGTGGCCAGGACTCGAACCTGCGCCACTCCTCTCACACACCAACGTGATAACCAGTTGCCCTAGGGTCTTTGACTGGTTATCACTTGGTTTGTTTAATATTTAACTAGTATGGTTTTTTAGCTTATTTAACTTAACAGCTTATTTAAAAGCTGATTCCAGCTTATTTCTTTTAGTTTTTTGCAAGTTAGCATTTTTCTTGTGTTCTTATTAGGTTTTAGGACTTTTTGGTTCAAAAAGTTTATCTTTCCCGTATTTAATTAATTTTCTAGGATTATTTTAAGTTTAAATTTTAGAAAGCAAATTAAAAAAAGGAAAAAGTATTTTAAAAATCTGAAAAAATAGTTTTTAGGTTTTTAATTATATTTTTGAGGTTTACAGCTAATTAAGTTTTCAATTTAACTTATTTTTGATTTTATATTATTTTAGGGTTTTTAACCAACTTTGAAATTTAATATAAAATTATTTAAAAGATTTTGGAAACTTTTGATTGTATTTCTGTCTTAGTTACATTATTCTAGATTTTTGGTAATTTTTTAGAATTTTTTATAAACTTTGAATTTTTTTGAATATTTTAATATTATTTTATTATTAAAAATTGAAAGTTTGATTTTCTAAGTTTTTACATTTTTCCTAGATTGTAGACACTTAATTAGGAGTTTTTTAACTTTCCAAATATTTTTAGGGCTTTTCAATTATTTTCTAGAGTTAATTTAAGTTTTAATTGATTTTAATTGTTTTTAAGTGTTTAAAAATAGTTTTATTTGGTTTTAAAATTTTAAAAAATACTTTTTAGCTTAATTAGGTTATTTTTGAGGTTTACAAACTTTAAAATCTTGTTTAGGGCTTTTTAATAATTAATTGTGATTTTTAGGGCTTTAATTGGCATTAAAAAGTCACTATCTAATTAATTAAAAGGTTTTAGCAAGTTTGGATTTTTTGTAAACTCTTAGAATATTATTGTGAATTTTTAGTAATTTTTAGGAATTTTTAGGTTAAAATTTTAATTTTTGCACTATTTACGGTTTTACGTGATCGCCTTTTTCGTCTTAGTTTAATCCGTCTTCGTAACCGTCTTTCTCTTCTAATCTCATTTCTTTCTTTCTTTTTCAATCATATAATCACAAATCAAAATCAATTCAATACACAACGCACTTGCCTCCTCGAGAACGAACTCACTTTTAGGGTCATTCACACACGGTTTTCCTAAATCGTCGTGCATACTTGCCCTAATTACCTTCCTTTTCCTAAAGGGTTAATTTTACTCAACATCATTTTGGCGCCGCTGCCGGGGAGGCGTGTTGTGTTTTGATTTGGAAATTGTTTTTTTTATATAGCCATAATTAGTATTTGTATTAGTAGCACTCTACTAATACGTATTATCGGTTTTTCGCTTTTTGTGAATACTATTACTATATTGTATACGTAGAACAATAAATTCACAAGTACTCCAAATACGTGAGAAATCACAACCTTGACTTGGGAGGTCATTACCCAATAATTGTATTCGAATCTCAAACCAAAGAAAAAAGGCAAAAATAGATAAATACTTTCGTGAAGCTCGATTTTGAAAAATACAAACTATAAGGTGGGTATAAGGCGGTTGTATTTCACGACCTAAAGGAAAAAGGCTCTTAAGTGCTTCGCGCCGCCTCGTTTCCTCCGCTTGCTTGTGCGTATTTTGAGATTGAAAGCTAATCGAGGGTTTTGCCGCCCAAAGTATTACTAAGTATCATATATATTTTCTTGGTTTCATTTGATTAAACCCTCTTGAACGATTTGGTGTTCCACCATCGTTCTTAAGTCATCGAAGGCGTTCACTTCACGTGATCGTTTTCATTCCTTGAGGCTTCTTTAATCGAGAGATTTGATTAAGGAGGAGATTTGTAGATTTTTGTCTACCTAATACATTCCACAAAATCCAAAAAAAAAGTAAAAACAATCAAAAACCATAAAAAAATTTGAAAAAGTAAAAACACCAAAAAGAATCTTCTTTGCTCACCCTCTCGTTGTACGTGACGTTTATGCAAACTCGCTCCAAAGCAAGACGTGCTCGTAAACGAAGAAACAAATCAACCACTCCTTCTAGTGAGGAGTCTCCTATTGACGAACCCATCGTAGTGAAAGAAGCACCCATGGCTAATCGAACTATGATGGAGTTTCTTCAAGCACCCACCGAGGGTTATGGAGAAGCGATTTTGATTCCCGCTATCCTTGCGGGGAATTTTGAGGTTAAGACGGGTTTGTTGTCTATGATTCAAACAACAAGTTTCGAGGTGACGAAAAGGACAACCCTCATAACCACATTCGCCAATTTAATCGTCTCACCGCCACTTGCAAGTTTAAGGACGTCTCTAACGACTCGATTAAGATGATGCTTTTTCCGTATTCCTTAGCGGGGCCCGCAAAAATTTGGTTATAGAAAGAGCCACCCAATTCTATATTGACGTGGAAGGATCTCGTTTCAAAATTCGTAAACCATTTTTTTCCGCTCTCTAAGACTACGCATTTGAAAAACGAGATTTCAAAGTTTTCACAAGAGTATAATGAGAGTTTTTCGACGGCTTGGAATAGGTTTAAGGAAATGTTGCACGAATGTCCTCATCATGGTTTTTCCGACTTGCATCAAATTGACACGTTTTACAATTGCTTGAACGATCATGAACGTGATTATCTTAATGTCGCCGCGGGTGGTAATTTTTTGTGTAAGACGGTCGAGGAAGCATTGTTAATCATTGAGAATAGGTCTAAGGTCTATAGTCCTCGTAGCACGTCGAGTGTTCGTAAGACTTCGTCTTCGCCTTCGCCTTCATTGTCACATACCGTTGATGCTTGCCAAATCGAGGCTAATTTGGAGAACAAGATTTTTGATAAGCTTAAAGGATTGTTAATTGAGTTTAAAGTTGGTGAACAACCCACTCCCGCTACGGCTAAAGCGGTTGAGGTTTCTTGTATGTATTGTGGTGGAGCTCACGATTACTCCGAGTGCATTACCAACGGTGGTAACACTTCGAGTGCCTTCGCGGCCGCGGGAACTTATAACCAAAACGGTCAAGTTCCCCGCACTAATCAATTGACTCCACCGGGTTTTCCACCAAATCAAAATGCTAACAATTATCGAAACAATCAAGTTGGTTACCAAAACAATCAAAGAAACAATTACAAGGGTAATAACAACTATGGGAATCAAGGAAGTAGTAGCCAATTGCAAAATCAAAACCAAAACCGTAATTTTCAAAACACAAGTCAAGGTCTTCAAAATGTTTACACTAAAGAACTTCCAATAGACTTTTTGAATTACGCCACGGCAAATGATAAGATTTTGGAAAACATTCAAGAGCAATTGGCTAGTCAAGCTAGGGACACGGCTAAAAACACCAAGGAGTTGGCTAATTTTGTGAAGGAAAATCTTAACATGAGAAATGAGTTGAAAAATGATTTTGCCAATCAAATTAGAGGTCAAAACAATAAAATTGAACAAAGTCATGCTAGGCTTGAACAAAGAATTGACCAAAAAGCCGCTAGTCAAGATGTTAAGCTTAATGCCATTTTAGAAGCCGTCATGGGGAACAAAGCCTCTACTTCGGGTAGTTTGCCTAGTAACACCGTATCAAACCCGAAGGGAGAGATGAAAGTGATTACCACACGAAGTGGTAAGGCACTTAAAGAACCGACTCCTCAACCAATTACTCCAACAGTGGAGGAAATTGAGGAAGAACCCGAGGTGGTGGTCGAAAAGGAGCATATCTCAAGCACACAAAGTACCGCTCATGCCACACCTACGGTCGACCCTTTACCAACATTGGAACCCGAGATTCCAAAGGCTATGCCTATGCCCCAACCCACACCACCCTTGCCTTACCCATCGAGACTTAGGAAGGAGAAACGATAAGAGCGCGACAATTATCAATTTGAGCTTTTTATGAAAATGTTTCGTGAGTTGCACCTTAATGTGAGTTTCGCCGATGCTTTGGTCATGATGCCTCGATTTGCCGCTAACTTTAAGAGTATGTTGAACAACAAGGAGAAATTGCATCAATTGTCTAGTTGTTCGTCGGTTTATCTTAATCGCATACCTCAAAAAGTCGGTGATCCCGGTAAATTTTTGATCCCTTGTGCAATCCAAGATATGGAAGAATGCTATGCCTTGGCCGATCTTGGTGCTAGCATTAATTTGATGCCACTTGCAATCTTCAAGTCGCTCAATCTTCCTAATCTTACTCCTTCACTAATGTCTATCGAGATGGCCGACCATTCCACGATTCGTGCATGTGGTTTGGCGGAAGACATTTTTGTGAAAGTGGGGAAGTTCTACTATCCCGTAGACTTTATCGCCGTTGATATCCCCACGGATCCTCAAGTTCCTCTTATTTTAGGTCGTTCGTTTTTGGATACGTCTATGGCTTTAATTGATGTGCATGCTAGAAAGATCACCTTACGTTTCAACGACGAGGAACTTGTTATAAACGCAACTCAAAATTCTCAACTTTCTCATGTTTATTCCGTTGCTACCATAAACCTCGTTGATATGATCGACGTGGTTTGCGAGGAATTTTCACAAGAAGTTTTAGGGTTTGGTGATGAAGAAACTAGTGGCAATCCCACTATGTTAGATCCAATTCTTGATAATTCGACACCAACCTTCACTCCATTTGAAGGTGGTGGTTTTACGTTGGAAGAATGCAATGTTCCACGTACTTGTGACGAAGACCTCGACAACGATGAGGACTTCTCGATTATCAAGGATTTTCTTAACGATTTCCCATTTCCTCCACCCGAGGAGGTTATGAGTATCGAGCCCAAATCTTCACTTGAGGAACCACCTATTCTCGAGTTGAAAGATTTACCTCCTCACCTCGAATATGTCTATTTGGAGGAGGACGACAAGTTGCCGGTTATTATTGCGAAGGAACTTTCGAATGATGAAAAAACCGCACTTGTCGATGTTCTAAAGGATCACAAAGGGGAGATTGCGTGGAAGTTATCCGACATTAAGGGAATCGATCCCAAGTTTTGTACCCACAAAATCTTAATGGAGGAAGATTTCAAGCCCACAATCCAAAGTCAAAGGAGGGTGAACCCCAAAATTCACGACGTCATCAAAAAGGAGGTCCTTAAACTCCTTGACGCGGGAATGATTTACCCTATTTCCGATAGCCCTTGGGTGAGTCCTATTCATTGTCTCCCTAAAAAGGGAGGAATGACCGTTGTGCCAAACGATGCCAACGAGTTAATTCCCACTAGACTCGTGACCGGATGGAGAGTGTGCATCGACTATCGAAAGTTGAATGAAGCCACTCGAAAAGACCATTTTCCCTTGCCCTTCATGGACCAAATGTTGGAGCGTCTTGCGGGAAACGATTTCTATTGATTTTTAGATGGTTTTTCCGGTTACTTCCAAATTCCCATCGATCCTCGTGATCAAGAAAAAACTACGTTTACGTGTCCATATGGAACGTTTGCCTATCGTAGAATGCCATTCGGACTTTGTAATGCACCGGGAACCTTTCAAAGGTGCATGATGGCTATTTTTCATGACATGATCGAGAAGACGATGGAAGTCTTCATGGATGACTTTTCCGTGTTTGGTAATTCGTTCACTTCGTGTTTGTCAAACCTTGAGAGAATGTTGAAACATTGTGAGGAAACCAACCTTGTGCTCAATTGGGAAAAATGTCATTTTATGGTTAAGAGTGGAATCGTCTTAGGGCACAAGGTCTCAAAAGCGGGGATTGAGGTAGATCAAGCTAAGGTAGACGTCTTCGCCAAATTACCTCATCCCAAAACCGTTAAGGGAGTTAGGAGTTTCCTAGGCCACACGGGCTTTTATCGTCGATTCATCAAGGATTTTTCAAAGATTTCTCGACCCATTACACATCTTCTTGAAAAAGAGGCACGTTTTGTCTTTGACGAAGATTGTGTACGAGCCTTTGAAATTCTTAAGAGGAAACTTACCGAAGCTCCCATTCTTGTTGCTCCCAATTGGAACCTCCCCTTTGAGCTTATGTGTGATGCTAGTGATTATGCTATAGGGGCCGTTTTGGGGCAACGTCATGATAAGCACTTCTTGCCTATTCACTATGCTAGCAAGACGATGACCGAGGCTCAATTAAAGTACACTACAACGGAAAAGGAGTTCCTTGCCATGGTGTATGCATTTGAGAAGTTCCGACCTTACCTCGTCTTGACGAAATGCATAGTGTATACGGACCATTCGGCTATTAAGTATCTTATGGCAAAGCAAGATGCTAAGCCTAGATTACTTCGTTGGATTCTCCTCCTTCAAGAATTTGATCACACCATCGTTGACAAAAAAGGAGCCGAGAATCTAGCGGCCGATCATCTCTCTCGTTTGGAAGATCCTCACCAAAGTGTTTATGAGCCCAAGGAAATCACCGAAACATTTCTGCTCGAGACACTTGGTGTAGTGAATTCTAAGCTTGATTCTTCCACCCCATGGTTTGCGGATTTTGCAAATTACCATGCTGGTAACTTCATCATTAAGGGTATGACGACTCAAGAAAAACGAAAATTCTTTCGTGACGTCAAGTTCTACTTTTGGAACGACCCTTACTTGTTTCGAACTTGTGCGGATCAAATCATCTGACGTTGTGTATTTGGCACCGAAGCTTCTAACATCCTTAGAGCTTGCCATGAGGGACCCACGGGTGGTCACCACGGTGCTAATCTCACGGCTAAAAAGGTGTTTGATGTCGGCTTCTTTTGGCCTACTATTTACCGAGATGCACAAGATCTTGTGAAGTCGTGTGATGCATGCCAACGACAAGGAAAAGCCTCACAAAAAGATGAAATGCCACAAAATATCATCCAAGTGTGTGAGATCTTTGACGTTTGGGGTATAGACTTTATGGGGCCGTTCCCATCATCTCATGGTAATAAGTACATCCTTGTTGCGGTTGACTACCTATCTAAGTGGGTGGAGGCCAAGGCCTTGCCCACCAATGATGCTCGTGTGGTAGTCAAGTTTTTGAAAAGCTTGTTTTCTCGGTTTGGAACCCCTCGTGCTATCATAAGCGATCGTGGAACCCATTTTTGTAACGACCAGTTTGAAAGGGTTCTAAGGAAATATGGGGTTACACATCGGCTTTCTACGGCTTATCACCCACAAACGAGTGGGCAAGTCGAGGTTTCAAACCGAGCTTTGAAGAGGATCTTGGAGAGATCCGTTGGGGAAAACCGACAATCATGGTCGGATAAGTTGGACGATGCTTTATGGGCCTTTAGGACCGCTCATAAGACGCCCATTGGGTGCACTCCCTATAAGCTTGTGTATGGAAAGAATTGTCATTTGCCTATCGAGTTAGAACACAAGGCTTATAGGGCCCTAAAGCATTGTAATGATGATATGGAGACTGCGGGAAAACACCGGAAAATGCAATTAAATGAATTAGATGAATTGAGGGACATTGCTTATGAAAATTCATTGATTTATAAAGAGAAAACTAAAAAGTTGCATGATTCTAAAATTAAAAACCGGGTTTTTAACATTGGGGATCAAGTTTTGCTTTTTAATTCTAGATTAAAAATCTTTTCTAGTAAGTTAAAATCCCGTTGGTCCGGTCCATTCACCGTGACTCAAGTGTTTCCGTATGGGACCATCGAGCTAGCTCAAGATGATGGTCCTAACTTCAAGGTGAATGGACATAGGTTGAAGCACTACTTTGGCGGGGAAGTTCCATCCTTGAACTACCTCGACCAAGTCACCTTCCCCAATGATAATTAGTATTGAGGGGATCGAGTCGAGCTCATGACTCGGTAATCAAAAACAAGGTGCCTCGTGGGGGAGTCCCATGCTTATCCTATGTACATATTATCGCTTTCTAATGTAGTTAACGTGTGGGGATTTGTGCCCTTCCAACCTTTGTTCCGTGGTTGTTTGTGAATTGTGAACTTTAGATGATCATGATCTTCACAATTGGAGCCTCTCGTGTTCGTTTTATGGGAGCACTCGATCGTTTGCTTTGAAGACTTTCTCAATATCCATGATATATCCTTGATTGTTCTAACCTTAGGTTTTTAGCACACTTCATAAACGGCTATTAATTTATTGGTTACACCCTTTCCATGCTAGATTAGGCATTCGACTACGTCTCTAGTATGGGGGTGTTTGCACCCCTAGACTCGAAACATTGAGGACAATGTTTAACTTTAGTATGGGGGGTGAATAGATACTTGCCTTGCCAAACTTTCACGCTTTCCAAAGTTTATCGTTTTGTTTATCGTTTTTGTTGCAAAATAAGGCTAAAAATGGCCAAATTTTAAAAATTTTCTCATGTTTTATAAGTGTTTGAAGACATGAATGTAGGTTTTCCGATGGCGAGAATAAGAGTAATTTTTGACTCGACCGTGCGTGTTGAGCACTTAGCTTTGATTCCTTAACTACACATTAGGCTAAGTCTCTTAAATGAGGACGAGAAATGATAGGGTTAATTATAAGTTACTATGCTAAACGTAGAGTACTCGCATTCTTTCAAAAACTCATGTGTTCTCGTTGTTTGCTTATTTTCCCTTCGCATGTAAATATTTTTTGCTTAATAAATATTGACTTAGCGGTTTAGTTAGGATTGTTGGGTTTCTAGTCTTTTCTAGTAGCTTCCGTGTAATTAAATTGGGAAGACATTAAGGTATCGCCAGCGTCACGATTTTGAAGTATTGGCACCCGAATAATCGAGAGCTTCACCCAATAATAAGATTTCAAGTGCTCACCTAAATCTAGCAAACAATTTGAAGCCCCACAAGGTCGAAAAATCTATGCAAAATTGAAAGTGAATCAAGCCTTAATCTTTGAAGCTTTAAAGATCCAAAATTCGCCTTAGCGTGAGGATATACGTCTTTGGCTAATAAAACCACCGATGAGGCGGATAACAAAAGGCAAGGCAAGACCGAAGTCATAATAAAAGCTTCATGGCGAAGTTGAATAAAAGATGGAGGTAAACCAAAGATAATAAGGCCCTTCCGTTAGGGGGCGTATAAAAGTCTTGGTAATAAGTCTCATGTTCAAAACCGTTATAAAACCGTGTTTATCGATTCTTCTTGTCAACTTAATTTTTTAACATCGTTGTCTATTAGGAGGGGTTATTGATTTGATGGTCTTAGTTACACCGTTAGGACTCTATTTTTAGACCTAAATCTCTATTATCGCATAAGTAAACAATGTGTCCTCGTGAAACATTCAAGACAAAATAAAATATAAGAGATACAACTTAGGAATAATGGGAGGATAAGTACGTGATTGGGGCATATAAGTAGTGTTAGCATTACTAACTTATAATGACAATGATCTCGTTACACGCTTAGCATGGAATTAGGGTGAAAATCGAGGACGATGAAATTATTTCTAACGAAGCATTCACGTGTTCTTATTCTATAAACCTAAACGTCCCATTTTGCGATGAAAATCATACATTATGTCTAAAACACAAGTAGTAGCAATAGTAGTAGTGTAGCTAGTTTATCATTCAATAAAGTGAATAAAAATGAATTTTGGAGATGCTATGATACTTTATTCTAGCATTGCGTGAGGGCACGGCAATGGTTTAGTATGGGGGAGTGATGAGACTGCTTTTATACATAGTCTCATCGTCCAAATAGGGCTTAAAATGCATTAAATATCATTAAAATACCCAAATATATGCTTGTGTTTGTTGCTTGTGTATTTTAGGTACGGATATTGAGAAAATGACAAAAGATCACAAGAATCATGCAAAAACGAACACGGGAAACGAAGCCGCACGATGAACCAAGCCCTAATAAAGAATTTTCCAAAGAAAGTCCTTGAAGATTTGAAGAATTATGAAGAAGGGTCCTCCAATATGGAAGAATTGACACTTTATACCCTTGTATCTTCATAATTACAAGTTTGGTCCCTAAAGTTTGTCAAAATTACAAAAAGGACCCTTAACTTTGAAGAATTGGAAAATTTAGTCCCTCAACAAAACTAAATTGTCAATATTGGTCCTCTAAGAAGTCAACAAACAAGTCAAACCTTGAAGAATGAAGAAAATGCCAAGATCAGTCCTTCAAATATCATAAGTTTGCATGAATAGTCCTTATTCATAGTTGAAAGTATCTTGTGCCAAAAATGACAAATGGCTGAAAGTTGTTATGTCTAATTTAGGCGTTGACAACTTTCTGAATTGAAGTAACAAGACAAAGGGAGTTGAGGGACTAAAACAGCCCAGACATCCAAACTCTCCCCCACCACTCAGCAAACGCCACATCACCCCACTTAATTTCTCCACCAATCACCACCCTCCCCTTCACCACGTCACCTTTCCACCAGCTGAATAAAACCCATTTATTAATCCTTCCCTCCTAAACACCTTTTTAAAAATTCATTAACCCAAAAACAGATTAAATCACCTCCTTAATCCCACATAAACCCTATTTTTCCCAGACCCAATTAACCTTAAAACAAAGGGTTTTGTGCCCAATATTTCTAGATCAATAATTAAACCTACCTTAAACATATCCCAAACCCAAACAACCCGTCACTCTCACCCATGTGATACCTTGGCCCTCCCCTGCACAAGCAAACAAAAGGGTGACAGCAGGATCAACGACTCATAACATTTTCGTGTCCCCAAAGGCTCCTTTTAATGGCCAAGATCATTTTTATCCAGCTTGCATCAACATACAGCCAAAAATCATCACATGAAGGCCAATTGACCATTTTCAAACGCCAAGAGACCAAGGGCATTTCTGGAAAAGCTAGCATTAGGGTTTTAGCTTTTGAATTTTTTATTAATAGTTCTAGAATCATCTTGTGACCCTATATAAAGGGCGTTTAGGACTTAGTATAGGCTGTTCTTGCTTTCCTTGTTCACATCCTTGTAAAGCACTTTTTTTATGAATGAAAAGTTGGTGAAGTGTTATGTGAAGAAAGCTAGTTCCATTTTACTTTCAGTTTGATACAATTATCATTGTTCAGTTTGGTTTCAAGTTTTCAGCAAGTTTATCAAGTTTCCAAGTTTTCTGTTTTCTTTTCAAGTTTTTCTTAAACCTTAAATTTTCATAAAAATCTGATAAATGGTGATGGAATATGTTAGTTTGGAGGTGTTTGAGATTGTGTATGTCCATGATACCATGACTTGTTCTGGTATAGTGGGTACCCAATCTTAGACAGCCTTGGTTTGGTCCATTATTTACCTTATTCTAGTTCTAACCCAAGCTCTAGTTTTCTTCTAGCTTTATCCATAAGCTAGGGGTAAGCCTTGAGCTTTTACACAGTCTTTACCTTCTTTCTTAGCAGGTACATACTATATCACCCTTTGAGAAGACATATTGGGTGTGTGTGTCAACTGTGACCACCACCATCAATTCTCTACTAGCCACCTTGTTTCTATAAGCCATCAGCACAAGCCACCAGCTTGTAGGAGGTGACTTTTCAGTCACTGTTGGGCCTGGATGTAGGCCCAACAAGGTAGCATTCTTGTTCTTAGTTTTCAGTTTTCAAAATTGTGTGATTCATATGAGATTTGTGTGAAAGTTGTTAGAATGTTTGTTTAAGTGTTTGATTTTGCTCAATTTAGTTTTACATGCATGCTAGAAGTGTTTGCAATCAGTTTTGAGTAGATTTAAATAGGTTTGCTTTGTTAATTTTAAGTTTCTGATTATTAAGGGGTGTTTGGATTAGGGTTTGTAGTAGGGTTTTAATATATGAATCTTGTTTGAAACCTGTTTTATTCACTCATTTGCTTGTTGGTAGGTGATAGATGTACTTAGTTTTCAGTTTGGTGAAGTTTTGAACAAGTTTGCATGTCAAAATCTTGAAAAATAGCATAAAACCAGTAAGTGCCTTTCTTGCCTGAATTTTGTGAAATTTGTTCTTCATATCTTGAAATCTGTTAGATCTTAGGTCCTAGTAGGGTTTGTGATAGCTTGTATGCCATGTTATTGGATTGTGTGCAAGATATGAGGCCTTGAAATTCGAATTTGTGCAAGTAAATTTGGTCAACTGTTCATCAGACTCACCCTAGTTTATCAGTAACTTTTTTGGTGATTTGTGTGCAATTTGTGTGAAGGCTTGTGTGTTCTTTGTGATTCACTTGACTCCCTACACTCAACTGAGTGTAGGGGTGCCCCTATTGTCCATCAAAAATCATCACAACTCCAAAAACAAGTCCTCTTGTTCAATTCTTCACAAGTGAAGAAACACTCTTGTGTTCATCAGTCATCTTGAAATCTCGGCACTTGTTTTGATTCTATAGGGTTGATCTAGCTTGTTTATTTGATATAAAGTGTGTTTTGAAGTAAGTAGGTTACTGTTTTTGTGTTTTCAAAGTTTAAAAAAGAAAAAAAAAGTTTCACAAAAAGGACGTGGCCAGGACTCGAACCTGCGCCACTCCTCTCACACACCAACGTGATAACCAGTTGCCCTAGGGTCTTTGACTGGTTATCACTTGGTTTGTTTAATATTTAAGTAGTATTGTTTTTTAGCTTATTTAACTTAACAGCTTATTTAAAAGCTGATTCCAGCTTATTTCTTTTAGTTTTTTGCAAGTTAGCATTTTTCTTGTGTTCTTATTAGGTTTTAGGACTTTTTGGTTCAAAAAGTTTTTTTTCCCCGTATTTAATTAATTTTCTAGGATTATTTTAAGTTTAAATTTTAGAAAGTAAATTAAAAATAGGAAAAAGTATTTTAAAAATCTGAAAAAATAGTTTTTAGGTTTTTAATTATATTTTTGAGGTTTACAGCTAATTAAGTTTTCAATTTAACTTATTTTTGATTTTATATGATTTTAGGGTTTTTAACCAACTTTGAAATTTAATATAAAATTATTTAAAAGGTTTTGGAAACTTTTGATTGCATTTCTGTCTTAGTTACATTATTCTAGATTTTTGGTAATTTTTTAGAATTTTTTTATAAACTTTGAATTTTTTTGAATATTTTAATATTATTTTATTATTAAAAATTGAAAGTTTGATTTTCTAAGTTTTTACATTTTTCCTAGATTGTAGACACTTAATTAGGAGTTTTGTAACTTTCCAAATATTTTTAGGGCTTTTCAATTATTTTCTAGAGTTAATTTAAGTTTTAATTGATTTTAATTATTTTTAAGTGTTTAAAAATAGTTTTATTTGGTTTTAAAATTTTAAAAAATACTTTTTAGCTTAATTAGGTTATTTTTGAGGTTTACAAACTTTAAAATCTTGTTTAGGGCTTTTTAATAATTAATTGTGATTTTTAGGGCTTTAATTAGCATTAAAAAGTCATTATCTAATTAATTAAAAGGTTTTAGCAAGTTTGGATTTTTTGTAAACTCTTAGAATATTATTGTGGATTTTTAGGAATTTTTAGGTTAAAATTTTAATTTTTGCACTATTTACGGTTTTACGTGATCGCCTTTTTCGTCTTAGTTTAATCCGTCTTCGTAACCGTCTTTCTCTTCTAATCTCATTTCTTTCTTTCATTTTCAATCATATAATCACAAATCAAAATCAATTCAATACACAACGCACTTGCCTCCTCGAGAACGAACTCACTTTTAGGGTCATTCACACACGGTTTTCCTAAATCGTCGTGCATACTTGCCCTAATTACCTTCCTTTTCCTAAAGGGGTAATTTTACTCAACATCATTTTGCATGTTCTACGCACGTTTGACCATATTATCCTAAAATGCAGGTTTTTATTTTTAAGGTTTGACCCGTTTATACTAGTTTTCGGACCTGGTTACCTACGCGGTAAAGGTAAAACGGCATTTTAAACAACCTTTAGTTTTTTACTCGAGACTTGAAACGGACCAAAAATGGACGAAAATACCCTCGCATCAGATCTGTTAAAAGAATGGTATAAAAAACGCCGACTTTATTAGATAAAAGACCCATAAATATTCAGTTTCAACACTAGTTCCTTCGCGGTAGACGTAAAACGATATTCCAGACAACTTTCGTATTTCGGCCGAAGGCCAAAACATAACAGAAATGACGATTTTACCCCCTGCAGTTCTGCATCAGCAGTAAATTTTCATATACGCAGAAAATAAGTTCTTAAATTTTACAATTTCAAATGAGCGTACTTTCTCGTTTTTAAGATTTACGGGTCGAATTTTATGTCCTAAACGGACGTCTCAACAAGTAGAAATATATTTTTATGTCTAAAGTTTATAAAAATATTTTCTCGACATCGTTAGTTACATGTAAATTTTCTGCAGAAAGTATATTTTCGACACACTTCGAAATTTAATCAAACTTCATAACAACCCGGAATTTATGTACACACATGACTTTTGGATTCCATAAAGACAAAAATAATAGATTGTATAATTAAGCATATAAAGAAAACGTAGTGTAAAAAAATGGTTTAAGAATACCAACGATAATCAAAGAAACCAACGGCGCATGACATCCATGTCTTAGATTTTAAGATGCAAGGTAGGAAGGTCTCTTGGCCGCGTGATTTTCCATAAACACAAAACATACCGAGAAAGAAATGGAACATTAACGAGTTGCACTCCCGGAGCGAGGAGGTTTAATGAAAGGGGAGGATACAAGTTTATAGGAGTGAAATTGTATTCCAAACAAGCACCACATTATATCATTGGATATGAATTACAAGATGACGGTGGTGTTTCCAAGGTACAAACGAACGTTGTAATTCGAAGTCGAAACGTAGAATGATCAATGAAATAATATTTAATCGATATACGAGTGTCGTGTAAAACGGTGGCGTAAAAGTCAAACAAGGTTACGTAAACCCACGATATTATTCAACACGGATTCAAGGAATCCTTCGAGATGTGTGATTCACACGGTGTCATTTAGTATTTTCCGGGGACACACTGAGCTACACAATGGTCTATGGACTAGACATCCAATCACGAATGGTCGGAAAACAATTTAGATATCAAAATAAGGAGTTAAACAATGAAAGTAACACGCACGGTAGTAAATTGAAAATCAAAAGTTTCATTGAAAGCAACATGTATTTAATCCCAAACAATGGTATCACGAGAATACACACAACATGTAACAGTGAGTCGAGAAAAACCGGTGGTTCAAAACGAACAGGTAGATAAGGTCAGTCGTATCATGCACAAACAAGATAGCAATAATACTCAAAAAAGTGAGTATGAAAAGTCGGCAGCATACGCTCTCCGAATACAAGTATGTAATGTCATAATAATATAAAATTATTGCAACAAAATCAATTCACAAGAGCAAGAATTGAAGAAATGCAGTAAGGGCATATGTAATCACAGTAATATCCAATTATAATTCATGAAACACAAAGGATTTGGATAGAAATAGTAATTATCGTGATTAGGGTCATGTAATATTTCAAAAATCAAGAGATGAAATAATACAACGATAATGAAAAGTAAACAATAAGGATTAGAGAGTTACCCGCGCAGATATTAAACAACAATGGCAGATTTTGTGTTTGACACTTAAAACATGAAATATTTGAACTTTCGGTTATAGACTAAGTTTTGAAAACGATTCAGTTCCCTATAACCGTCGCTCTGATACCAATCTGTGAGACCCCCAAAATCAGGCAAAGAAACACGTAGGCAACATGGGGGTGCCACATCATGGTACAAGAAATAATGAAATACTTTTGACACAAAGTTGACGTAATAAAGACATATACATTACATCATAAACATCAGAGTTTTTAAACAAAGGGTCCCAGATTTTTATAAGCGGATGAATCTATTATTTAAACATAGTTTTGTGACATATAGATACCAAAAATATAGAATAAAATTCTGACAGCTTTTACCAAAACCAAACTAAAAAAAATAACACAGAAGTCTCCAAGTTGCGTAAATATCCTACGGGCTCCCATCCTTAGCAAAATTAAGCATTAGCATTACCTGAGAAATAACGTGTAAAAAGGTCAACATAAAGCTGAGTGAAATTCATAGGTTTAGTAAGTAGTGATGTGGAATACAAACATTAATTTTATAAGAATAGTAACAGAATATGATTTAGTACCGTCGTACAAAATCATTTATATTTATTTATTGCAATAGCTCACGACACCGAAGTTGTAACATAAATGTTTTACCCCAAGTAAATATTTAGTCAAAATACTTAGGTAATCAAATGTAAGTGCGTCAAGGTAGTCGGGACGTGGATTGTCAATCCCGATGGATCCATCCACAACATTCGCGGTTGCAAAATGTGAATTAACGGTTCATGATGTAGGGGATTTTTGAATAAGGTACTAATGCAATAAGTAAAGGTATAATCTAGGAAAGCATACAATTATTGAATAGAATACAAAAAGTTTTAAATGATTGTATTCCACGCATGTTATTCTCCTCCCGCAATTTGTAACAAAGTATATAAGAAAAGGGGCTATGAACTCACCTTAGCTACGAGGTGAATCAATATGGAACTTGAGGGCTGAGTAGTAACAACAAGAAATCAAGAAACTTTAAATCATCCAAGACCTACAATAACGGGGCGTGAAAACTTAGAAGATACAAAAATAACATTTAGAAAATGATTTGGTTACTATTAGTACATAAACCATCTTATAACTCGCAAGGCATTGCAATCTATCGACTAGAAATCAATTTGACTCAAAAGCACTATATACCTACTGTATGAACATGTTTATAAACATTAACCATACTCATCATACCATTTATTAACAAACACTTGAACACTTTGAGTTGAATATTAACGTTGACAAAAGGGTTGCACACTAAACTTTCGGAAAACATGTTGTAAAGATTGTATCATATTTAGAGTTCTGTAATGGTAATAAATTCAAACTTTATGGCCCTGGAAAGATAAAATTATTAGCTTTCTAAAACATTAAGAAACACTATCATACCTATTACCAATCACGGGAAATTCAGTTTTAGTACATACTACTCAGATTTGACTTTTCGACAAAAAATTGCATAAAGCCATTTTGACCATCATTTACATTCCGTAAAGGTTTTTAATTTGAAACCAATTGGAAATGTTCACATTTGACCTATGCTACTGTAATAAGTCATAAAATACTCACTTTATCTTTTTAGGCTTTGACCTCAAACACAAATTTGGCGCAAATGCCGATTTTGACTAGTTTTGACAAAACGGGCGTAACTTACTCATCCGGACACTTCCAAAAACCACCCAACTCACCAATTGTACTACACTACCAAGGCAAACCAAAAATCAAGAAAGTTGCAAGTATTACTTGAAGAAAAATTTCGTGAATGGCTGTAGCAATCTGCTATCATTTTTAACATTATTTTGACACTAAAATTCACTTCTAACATCACCTAAACACTTGCACACCCTAAGCAATGCCTCTACAAGTATGCAAGACCTATCATGATCATAAAACCACCTTGAAATCAGTAGCATATGGTCTAAATACAAGAACCCCAATTTCATAATCAAGGTATTTAATCAAATAGAAATAAATCAAAGCAATACAATGGTGCCAAGAGTACCTTAGTACAAGTGTGACGGATATGAGAACCGGGGCTGAAGAAGGCTTATGGAAGTACTCCAAGGGTTACCCGCGACTTACAAGAGTGATCACGACCCTTAAGTATGCGTATAATAAAAATATAAAACAATTGTATCAAAATATTTTGTGAAAATGTAATATGTATATAACTTGCACAACCAACCGAGGCTAAGTGTGGTCATGACCTTCATGACACACAACCTGTAAAATAGCATAACATGATAGTCTAAGGTCTCAAATCAAGTAACCCAAGTGATTTGCACCTAAAATGGCCAACAATTTACTTAACCGTAGGCGTAAAGTCACATTTTCTTATATAGATGTTTTGTAAAGGGCATAGCTCCCAATTCATAAGTCCAAAAACTATGTGGTTTTCACCCTTGGAACGGGTCTCTCTTGAGGTTTCTAGAATGTCCAACCATTCTATCTAAGATTTTACGGAAGTTTCTAAAAGTCCAAAACACTAACAGCCACCTCGTCATCACTTAATGGTCAAACTGCACTAGTCAAACTTGGGACAAAATAACCCGTTAACCTATAAGGTTTAAGGGCATGAGATTTACACCATTGGAAAGCCTCAAAACTCTAATTTCGACCCATACTAACCATGAGTAAATAGCTACTACCAATTAACGGGAAAGTTATATTCTTTGAAGGTTACAAAATCAGAAGTTAGATTTTCAAACTCGGGTTTACCGTTTTAGCCATAAAAACCATTTGGTGATAGCTATCGACGCGAGGTCAGAGTCTTTCGTTAGATTATAATGTATACTAACTCACCAGGTCTTAAAATGTCAAATATATGGTCCATGACTTGTAGAAAAAAGCTATACAAGTCTGTTGGGTCAGATTGGGTTCACAACCGTAAATCAGCCATAACTCACTCTTCTGGAGGAGTTGATCGCCCATCCAACTCGCTACTAACATGTAAAAGGCTCAATAAATCCATATAAGCTATAAAAACAAAGCCTACGGTGAGAAAATATGTTTGTTTTGGGCTCACAAACCTGCTGTCCGAATTTTGCTTTTAAAATCTTAATTTGATCATAACTTCCTCATCTAGAGGAGTTGTGTGCCTGTCCAACTCGCCACTAATATGTAAAAATCCTAAAGAATCTATATAAGCTATAAAAAATATAGGTAACAATGAAAAATATGGGAGTTTTGGACTGATATACCTGCTTTCCGAATTTGGCAATATGAAAACTACTCAAAACAACTTCAATCCTACCTATAACAATCAAAATCCTCAACACATTAACCAAAATTCATCAAGGCACTTTTAATCATTGACATGAATGGTGAAATCAAAACTTGTCCAAAACCAAAAATTATCAGAAGGGTTCTAACAAAAATTATCAATGCCTAAACCCTAATAACACAATACAAACCTATTGGAATGATCAAAATCCCAAAACCTCCAATTCTCACATTCTTGATTTCACTAAACTCCGTTGCATGAAGGATTTCAAGTGGGTTTAGGGTTAAAATCAAACAAGGATTAATTTGGTGATGTTCAGTTGTGTTATAACTGAATTTTTTTATGGTGGTTGAGGTGTTTTTGGTGGTTGTTTTGTCGGTCAAGAAAGAACAGAGAGGATTTGTATTTTTGGAAAAAAAAATATGAATGTTGTGTGTTATGGGGGTGTTGTTTAAAACAAAGAGTGGGCTTTGATCCACTAATAACTCTTATTAGTAACTGACTAAAGTCCAATGTTAAAATGCATCTAATCCTAGTTCTAGCCTGACTTAATTCTTAAAAACTCTAGTCGTTCTGACTCGGTGAAAATTATAATACGATAACAAAATATTTATAGAAACATAGTATTTTGACTTCATAAAGTCGAAATATATAGCCATCGGTTCTCGTTCCGTCGATTCGAGTAAACTTTTTGTAAAATGCGCACGATTGCTTTTAAATCAAAAATTTTGATTCAAATAAATACGGAAAAATAGAATAAGATTTTTATAATTCCAAATAAAATATTTATGATGATTAGAAAAATAATTAAAATATAATTAATTAAAATTCTCGAGATCTCAGGATTTGCGTATGAATAATACAAGAAAATGTAACATAGTGGAAAATTCAAGAAATATAAATAAAATAATAAAATAATACCAGGAAAATACGAGTTCTCACACCAATGGGATAAAAACTTGATAAAGGGAAAAAGAGTGTAGTGCGCATAATGCTCCTCCTCAAATTAATTTATATCTTCTGGTGTCGAAGGACGGGCTTCCAAACATGTTGCTGAAAAACTTGTATCGTCAAGGATTTTATAATGAAGTCCACTAAATATTGATGCTTCAGATTATGTCCTACAAAGATGACAATATATGTGTAGCTTCCAATCCAATGTCAAATGCATTGGTTAGAAAATAAAATTTGTTAATACATATATTAAAAGAGAAATTGTAGCAATTCGTAATTTTTTGATCAATATTTATAAGCCGAATTTTATTTATCATGTTTGTTTTTATAAAAAATATTGAATTTTCCGTTAACCGACAAGGTTATGGCTTTAACGTATAAAAAATGTGCCTTTTATTATTTATTGGCAAAGTCTATGTCTGTCATCGACCATAAATATATTTGTTATGACATAGAAATATTTTTAATGTCGTCGTTCTAATTTTTCGTTTTATGAGCAGTCTTCATAATTTATGCTAAACCTTTAAGTTTATTTATTTATATGACTCGTTAACGTTTATTAAATAATAAGCCCTCGTTTATATATCGGAATATAAATGTTCTCCGAATGTCGACGTTTTTATTTTGTATTAAGCGTTTATTTTTCGTGCTCTGCACGTAACTTTCAAATCGCGTAACTTTTAAAATATCGGTTTTCGATTATACCCGCTTTATCAAATACTGTTTATAATATAAATTTATATTTTGTATATAACAAGTGAAATACATGACAAGGCAAGTACGTGTTTAAGAAAGGACATATGTTGTTTGTTTATACATCATGTTTTTTGTTGTTTTTATTTATATAATAATACAACTACGTCAAAACATGAATATCTTCATGTGTAAGATTTCTACCTAATATAACTAGTACAAAACCTATATCAATTTTAACATATTCGTGTCTTATGGGCTGAATGAAATGAACGACGAAAGAGATAGTTCGGGTTTGATTTAATCGATCGACTTAGGTCGTCGCTAGAAGCTCTTGGTTTCCCGGCTTATCTTATTTCATCGTTTCACTCCTGTCACTATTATCTTGATCATTATTGTTGGAAATACGAAATTTCAAAGAAAGTCTCGGTCACATCATAGTTAGCACAGATCACGAGCTATAGACTATTTAGGACTTTGTCTCTTGGAGCGACCTCTCTTAGGGGGAGATTGTTGGAAATACAAAATTCCAAAGAAACTCTCGGTCACATCATAGTTAACACATATCACGAGCTATAGACTATTTAGGACTTTGTCTCTTGGAGCGACCTCCATTAGGGGGAGATTGTTAGAAATACGTTTTTAGGTATTTAGGAAGGATCGGTCACTCCAACGAGATACATCTAGTATGGGCTCGTGATCTAGTAATGTATCAGTATAACCCATAAAGCCCACATGTAGGGTGGGGTATATATACCCCCTCCTAGCATGTTAGGAGGGGTTGGTTCTCACTTTCACATTCAATATTACATCTTTTCTATTATTCTCTCCTTTCTCTCTCTCTACTTTCTCTCTAAGTTATTCATCTATCTCTCTCTCTCTCTCTTGTAATCATCTCCAAGGTTAGATAATCCAAGGATTACGTAGACCTACAGTAATCCTTGTTTGACATCGCTATCGCTATCGCTAAGGTGAGTTCGTTGCCTCGCTTTTGCTACTTTATTATTTTATGAAACCCACGAGGAGGATACATGCTACATTTTACGAATGGACGCAAGTTCTTGAGCAGTATGCTTATGTTATCATTATCATTTACACTAAGTGACACTACTGCCCATAACAAGTCCCTTTTTGTAAAACCCGCATGATTTTACCATGAACAATACACTTAGTAACGTACGTACATATTAAAACTTTCCTTTTATAGCATGAACACGTGTCACGATTAGTAATTACAGAAGTTATGTACGTATTGTTACACGATAAGTATTAAGTACATGATAGTACACGATAATTATTAACAATAATAATTATAATCACGAACATGAAATCATGAACGTAAAAATCGCGAACACGTAATTACGTACTTAATTAATATAATACGATTAATATCGTTACGTAAAAGTATTTAAATATAACACGAATATACGAACATATGAACACGTAAATTAAAACACGGGAAAATTCTGGGTTTTCCCTTGTGGGCCCTACAAGCCACGGCACCAAGGAGAGACAAGGGGCCAAGCCCATTTGATTTTTAGTAAATAACAAATAAGGGGAAACTTTATTTTCACTTTACAGAGTTTTCAAGAAAATCAAAACCCTACTCTTTTCTTTTTCTCTCTTGGTCGGCGGCAACCACAACACCAAGGAGGTGTTTGTTTGATTTTTGGTCAATTGAATTCAAAATCGTGTTCATGTTATTGTTCTCTAATTTTTACACGCATTCGGTAATCCGTAAACCCTTTTATTTTTATTCTTTTTATTTAATTGTTAACACATGAACATGAATTAAATAAAAACAAGGATTAAAACATGTCACGTGATCACGGGGGTAAAAACTAAGGGTTTATTTTTGGGTTGGTTGCTCGGCCGACACACAAACCGAGAGCCCAAGGCTCTCGGCGTGTCTTTGATCGTACCACCAACCGAGATCTATGATCTCGGTGGTGTTGTGTCTCGGTTGGTAGCAGGAACAAAGAACCCCGACGCAAGTCGGGGTGTCCTTGTGGTTCGGTTGGGTCTCGGCAGCATGCAGCCACCACCACCGGCACACAGCCGGTGGCGGCATGGGTCAAGCAGGGAGAAACAACGACGCAACAGTGGTAACCATCGGCACACAGCCTGTGGGAACCTACTGTTGGGCAGCGGCTAGCCGAGAGGTGACCACCGGCTTATGTCGGTGGCAGTTTTAGCAAGACAGTGGCAACCGGCCGAGCCGGTTTGCCACTGTTAAAGGGGTGTTTGTTTCAGTCCGGTTCATGGGGTTCCGGGTCCGGTTCACGACATGTCTAAATTAAATTCATGGGTCCAGTTCATGACTAAAATTATACAAGTATTTTATTTTTACAAGTATTTATTATTAACAAGATATTAAATTAATTAAACATGACATGTAATTAATTTAATTAATCATGGACTTAGGTTAATTATTATTTAGTAAATAATACATGTTTTAACCTAAGTATTTATTTATTTAATTTAGACTATAGTATTAATTAATTATTAAGACAATAATTAAGAAATAAACATGACTTAGGTTATAATTAATACAATATTAATACATGTTTTAACCTAAGTATTTTATATACCTTAATTTAATTAAATCATGCTTATATTTAATTAAATCATATAACCTATAATTTATTTAATTATCATGATATTATTAATAAACTATAAAAATAATTACATGACTTATGATATTTGATCAGTAAACTTAAGATTATATTATTAGCTTATTAATTCAACTTAATTCTAAATATGGAAACTTTCTAATTTAGAAAACTTACTATTTTTGGAAACTTTCTATTTTTAGAAACTGATCTATTTTAAGAATTTAATCTATTTTTGGAAACTTTCTATTTTTGGAAACTTTCTATTTTAGGAAACCTGCTAATTTTAGAAAGTTACTTATTATTACACAACAAGTATAAAAATACAAGAAATACAAGTAATACTTAATCAGAATACATAGAATACATGATAAACACAGCGTAACCTTAAAATCAGTAAAACAAGACATGAACATATAAAACAAGCCAAGACACGATATAAAATCAGTTAAGTACTCAATAAACAAAATACTTATACATGTCCCCTATTTATGTAGCATTAGTGAGATCGGAGTAGGATTTCCTTTCGTTCGTCTTTTCCGTTCACTGGACATAAGGTACGGATTTCTCGTCCTTTCAGTATGGACATTCTTTCCTTATTAGGATTCCCCGTTTGCAGCTAACTGTTTTCCCAGTATTTGTTTTATATGTTTGATACTTATGTTAGATTAAGAGCCTAAGCCATATACATGCATGACCAGTGTCACCTAGTTATGGAGGTACCATAACCATAACACTAGAGGCACCAGTGTTATGACTTCCCCACGGCGAAGTGATTGCTCGTGGCGTCCCTTTTCTTTGGTCATTATATTATATTATCATGTGGGGCTTATGGGTGCATCCTAGTTACATGTTTATCAGTATCATCAGAGTGAATGCGATGTGTGCCTTGCATCCTTCACTTGGAGCTGATCCCTCCTACCCAAACTATTTAATTAGAGGCAACCCCTCTAATTGCATGACGAGGTCTCCCCTCCAAGTATTCATGCACGCTTGAACCTCATGACCTATATGGGCTATTTGGCTAGTTAAAACAGATTTTCATAGAAACATAAGTCTTTTCAAACTATAAAACCAATTTTATGAATGTGAATCCAGATTACTTAGAACTCATATTATTCCGCTGCTATTAGTCTTTATGCTTACGTTATCCCATGTTGTACTTGTATATCCGTGCACTGAGCGTTATGCTCAGCTGTTTTCCTTTCATGTTCCCAAACGGCAGGTACTCAAGGGCGCTCGTAGACTTTAAGCGTACGTACATATGGATTGGAAGCTATCTAGCCTTCTCTACTTTATGCATTTCATCATACATTTTGCTACTTATTTCTTTGGACATTGTTTAGTCCTTTTCCTTTACAGTACTTATCTTTGCGTGTGATGAGCTTATACTTGGGGTACCGATGTTTGTTTCCGGTATTTAGTTTCATGGTCATTTAATTTATTTAAGACATTTACCTTGTTTTCTTTGATGATACGCCATAATCACGCGTGACATTCCATTTACCAAAATGGGGTGTTACAGTTATGGTATCAGAGACAAGGCTTCGCCCTGTAGGCTCTCAAAACACGACCTATGATTAGCGGGTAGTCACTACGGTCTTCTTAGAACGGATAGTCGGTTTTCATGCTTTCATTGTTTCATGCATTCATGTCATATGTCTTTGTCGCAGGTTTATGACTAAGTAATGGTTGGTACAGGACAGGCCCTATTTAGTCGCATGTGCTTTTATTGAAACTTTTTACTTTTGGACCGACCCATAGGCGTCCCCTCGCCATGTCTTTTGTTTTGGGTGAACTGACCTTAGGCGTTTACCCTCGCACATATAAAAGTTTTCATAAACTGCATCATGCATTCATGCACTGTTCTCATGCATAAATTTTTTCTCATGATTTATTGGCATAATTTTTTTTCATGTATATATTTTATGTTTAATCAGTTTAATCATGTATTTTGTTTTATACTGGCAGGTGGTTCTCACACGCGAGCAGGAACAACTCAATGCAGCAGTCCAAGCTACGATGCAGGCCCTGCTTCCTCAGCTGAGGAACGACATCAGGGCCGAGGTGCAGGCTGCCAACAACTAGCATCAGCATCCTAATCCTCCTCCTCCAGCAACACTAGTCACATGGCTGGAGAGATTCAACAAGCAACGTCCTCGATCCTTCGAGAGAACTGACAGCCCCAGTGAGGCTGGAAGCTAGTTAGCTCATATCCAGAAGATATTTGATGCAATGGGTTGCGACCTCGTCTTCAAGTCGAGGTTGGCCTGTTACAAGTTCGAAGGTGATGTACTGGGATGGTGGAAGGCAGTGAAGCAGTCTGAGGGAGGTGACAATTGGGTAGCTTGTTTGACTTGGGCTCAGTTCAGGGAGTTAGTAATAGGACAGTTCTTCCCCAAGGCTGAGCAAGACAAGCTGAAGAGGGAGTACCACGAAATTAGGCAGAGAGCTTGGGAGAACAACAACGAGTTCATGCAGCGCTTTCTTCGTTTGGCTAGTTTTCTTGGCGCAACAGCAGGTACTGCCGAAGAGCAAGCATACCACTTCCGGTGGGCTCTTCGTACATTGGTCGCCAACAACTTGGTGTGTGCTACCTTCAACACGGTAGCACAAGTAGCCGATGCAGCACGTAAGCTGAAGATGTTGCAGGAGAGAGAGATAGGAATTCGGGGAAGCAGGGAGACCCGAGAAAAGGTATTTGTTCGTCGCTCAGCGGCGATCATTTCGAATTCATTCAGTACTTTCCAATATTTATCATTCTCTTTAAACCGCATCTTTCAGGCAGAAGTCTGGGGACCGGTCTCAACCGGCTACTCAGCAACAGCCTACTCAGCCCAAGGGTAACGGTCAGACTCAAGACCGTTCTGCTACGGATAGGCGTGGTGGTAATGATAATTACTGTAACAACGCTGGCAACTCCAACAGCAGCAGGTCCCTAAACTTACTCATTTCTTATGTTACACGTTTGTGATTCATACTTCTGACACTTTAGCATCTTCTACCAGGAATCATGGTAACGGAAGGGAGCAGGACCGAAGAGGTTCACAACCTAACCGTACATCTATCATTGGTATTACGTCTTACGATTTTTCGCATTGTCCTTTTGTACCTATAAACCATGTCTCATGTGTACTTTTCCAAACAGGCTCCTAGCCAGCAAGGGCACTTGCTGGAGGGTATACTCACCCTGTCTGCACTACCTGCAACCGTAGGCACCCAGGGCCATGTTGCCGCGACAATGATGCTTGCTTCAAGTGTGGCCTTACTGGTCGTCGCATGAAGGACTGCCGCAAGGGCGAGATGGAGGGCACATTTGGACATGCTGATTCCAAGCAACCTCCTACTAGTGGGCGAGTGTACACGACTTCTCGCGATCAAGCCAACAAGTCTACATGTACCATCACTGGAACCTTGTATATGTATGGTCAAGCTGCATGTGTTTTATTTGACACGGGTGCTACTCCCTTGGTCATTTCTACTGCTTATGCCAAGAATGTTAGGATATCCCCTATGCCTTTAGAGAATGTATTAAACATTTCCACGCCTTTAAGAGACTCTGTACGCATAACCCATGGGTACAAGAGCCTTCCCCTAGAATTTGACGACAAGATTCGTCCTGTTGACGCACTTCCACTGGATATGTGCGATTTTGACATGATATTAGGCATGGACTGGCTATCCAAACATCACGCCACCATTGACTACCATACATATCGGGTCATCTTCAGTGATGTAAATGCACCAGATTACATTCACAATGGGTTCGTACCCGGAATGTCTGTACAAATAATTTCGACCTTACAAGCACGTGCACTACTGTCACATGGTTGTGAGGGCTATCTTGCGACTGTTCATGATTTGAAGGCTAAATCTCCATCTATCCAGAATCATCCGATCGTGTCAGAATTCCCAGACGTGTTTCCAGAAGAACTTCCGGGCATACCACCTGCTCGTGAAGTGGAGTTTCATATTGAGCTCATCCCAGGCGCTGAGCCAATTTCCAAAGCTCCTTATCGCACGGCTCCCATAGAGCTGAAGGAGTTAAAGGAACAACTACAGGAACTGTTAGAACGCGGTTTCATTCGACCTAGTGCTTCTCCATGGGGCGCACTTGTTCTGTTCGTAAAGAAGAAGGATGGCATCATGCGTCTGTGTATAGATTATCGTGAGCTTAACAAGATCACAATCAGGAATAGATATCCGTTGCCACGCATTGATGACTTGTTTGACCAACTCCAAGGGGCCAAACATTTCTCCAAGATTGATCTAAGGTCGGGCTATCATCAATTACGGGTTAAAGAGCAGGACATCACCAAGACTGCTTTCCGTACACGTTATGGGCACTACGAATTCGTAGTCATGCCTTTTGGCCTTACCAATGCTCCACCTGTTTTCATGGATCTGATGAACTGTATCTTCCATGAGTTCCTGGACAAGTTCGTCATTGTCTTCATTGACGACATTCTTATTTTCTCTAAGTCAAAGGAGGAACACGAAGACCATCTTCGTACTGTCCTATAGATACTTCGCCGGAAGCAGCTGTATGCTAAATTCTCCAAGTGTGAGTTCTGGTTAGACAAGGTGGCGTTCCTAGGCCACATTGTATCAGCAGAAGGAATCACCATGGATCCAACAAAGGTTGAGGCTATTACCAAGTGGCCAAGACCGACATCAGCGACTGAAGTTCGTAGTTTCTTAGGCTTAGTTGGTTACTACCGTAGGTTCGTAGAGAACTTTTCCCGCTTAGCACTGTCATTGACCAAACTGATGCGGAAATGGGAGAAATTTGTCTGGACTGAAGAAAGAGAGAAGAGCTTTGAAGACCTAAAGTAGAAGTTAGTATATGCACCAATTCTTACTCTACCATCTGGTACATGTGGATTTTAAATCTACAGTGATGCTTCAGGGAAGGGACTTGGCTGTGTTCTCATGCAACATGGGAAAGTAATTGCATACGCTTCACGGCAGCTTAAGCTTTATGAGGAAAACTACCCTACGCATGACTTGGAACTTGCAGCAGTCGTGTTTGCATTGAAGATATGGAGGAACTACTTGTATGGAGAATCATGTGATATCTTCACACAAGAGCCTGAAATACATCTTCACTCAACGTGAAATGAATATGAGACAGAGAAGATGGATATAGCTGTTGAAGGATTATGACATTAATCTGAAGTATCATCCCGGCAAGGCGAATGTAGTGGTAGATGCACTTAGTAGAAAGTTTGGTATGATCAACGACATTAAGATTAACGAAGAGATTATAAGAGACTTGGAGCGACTAGACATTGAGATCATGGTACGTGGACAACACGGTTACTGGGCTAATCTTAGAGTGGAACCTGAGTTACTCTCTAGGATCAAGGAAGCTCAGAAGGATGATGGTAAAATTTGGGCGATCATTCAGAACTTGGATCAGCAGACGGAGTTTCGGTTGGATGATGATGGTATCTTATGGCAGGGCACAAGACTTTGTGTTCCTGATGATCTTACGCTCAGGGAAGCGTTATTAGCTGAAGCTCATAGCTCCCCATTCTCCATTCATCCTGGTTCAACCAAGATGTACCACGACATCAAGCAGTACTTTTGGTGGAGTGGTATGAAACAGGATGCTGCTACTTATGTCTCCAAATGTCTTACCTGCCAACAGGTTAAGATTGAGCATCAATGGTCTAGTCGTCTGTTACAACCGTTAGACATTCCAGAGTGGAAGTGGGACAAGATCACCATGGATTTTGTTACCGGTCTTCCGTAGACAAGAGGAGGCATGATGCGATTTGGGTTATCGTTGATCGACTTACTAAGTCAGCTCATTTCTTACCGATCCGCAAGGATGATCCGGTCAGCAAACTAGCCGAAAATTATAAGAAGGAGATCATGAGACTTCATGGTGCTCCATCCAGTATCTTCTCAGACAGAGATCCTCTGTTCACTTCGTGATTTTGGAAGAGTCTGCAGAAAGCTTGGGGTACAAAACTTAAGCTTAACACGACTTTTCATCCTCAAACAGACGGACAATCGGAGCGAACGGTTCAGACATTAGAAGACATGCTGAGTTCATGTGCATTAGAGTGGACAGGAGATTGGGACGATTACATCTGTTTGGTAGAGTTTGCATACAATAACAGTTGGCACGCCAGCATCAAGTGTGCACCATTCGAGATGTTGTATGGCAGGAAGTGTCGCGCCCAGTCTGCTGGGATCAAGTTGGTGAGCAAACACTTGAAGGACCAAAAATGATAGAGTTGACCAATGAGAAGGTCGTTGTAGCTAAGTAGAAACTGCAAGAAGCACGTTGACGTCAGAAGAGTTATGCCGACAAGCATCGTAGGGACTTACATTTTAACGTAGGAGATCACGTCTTTCTTAAGGTATCACCGGCACGTGGTGTTAGACGTTTCGGAATCAAAGGGAAGCTCAGTCCTCGGTTCATCTGACCGTTTGATGTCATCGAGCGAGTCGGTGAAGTATCTTATCATTTAGCGTTACCTCCACAACTTTCTCACGGTCATGACGTTTTCCATGTGTCCTTACTCAGAGGGTACAAGTATCATCCCCTTCACATGGTTCAGTATCCACTGGAACAGATTCGTGAAGATCTTACCTTCATAGAGGAACCCGAACGAGTTCTTGACAGACAAGAACGAGTCATGAGGAAGAAGACGATTCCATTCGTCAAAATCCTTTGGAGGGATCATACCGAGCGGGAAGCCACTTTGGAAATAGAGGAGTATATCCGGGCTTCTTACCCTCATTTCATATTTTGAATTCGGGTATGTTCCTCTTTCAGTTTATTTTATATATAATTCGGGGACGGATTATTCTTTTTAGGGGGGAAGAGTTGTAAAACCCGCATGCTTTTAGCATGAACAGTACACTTAGTAACGTATGTACATATTAAAACTTTCCTTTTATAGCATGAACACGTGTCACGATTAGTAATTACAGAAGTTATGTACGTATTGTTACACGATAAGTATTAAGTACGTGATAGTATACGATAATTATTAACAATAATAATTATAATCACGAACATGAAATCATGAACGTAAAAATCACGAACACGTAATTACGTACTTAATTAATATAATACGATTAATATCGTTACGTACAAGTATTTAAATATAACACGAACAATTATAACACGAATATACGAACATATGAACACGTAAATTAAAACACGGGAAAACTCCGGGTTTTCCCTTGTGGGCCCTACAAGCCGCGGCACCAAGGAGAGACAAGGGGCCAAGCCCATTTGATTTTTAGTAAATAACAAATAAGGGGACACTTTATTTTCACTTTACAGAGTTTTCAAGAAAATCAAAACCCTACTCTTTTCTTTTTCTCTCTTGGCCGGTTTCAACCACAACACCAAGGAGGTGTTTGTTTGATTTTTGGTTAATTGAATTCAAGATCGTGTTCATGTTATTGTTCTCTATTCTTTACACGCATTCGGTAATCCGTAAACCCTTTTATTTTTATTCTTTTTATTTAATTGTTAACACATGAACATAATTAAATAAAAACAAGGATTAAAACATGTCACGTGATCATGGGGGTAAAAAGTAAGGGTTTGTTTTTGGGTTGGTTGCTCGGCCGACACACAAACCGAGAGCCCAAGGCTCTCGGCGTGTCTTTGATCGCACCACCAACTGAGATCTATGATCTCGGTGGTGTTGTGTCTCGGTTGGCAGTAGGAACAAGGAACCCGACGCAAGTCGGGGTGTCCTTGTGGTTCAGTTGGGTCTCGGCAGCATGCAACCACCACCACCGGCACACAGCCGGTGGCGGCATGGGTCAAGCAGGGGAAACATCGGCGCAACAGTGGTAACCACCGGCACAAAGCCGGTGGGAACCCACTGTTGGGCAACGGCTAGCCGAGAGGTGACCAACGGATTATGCCGGTGGCAGTTTTTAGCAAGACAGTGGCAACCGGCCGAGCCGGTTTGCCACTATTAAAGGGGTGTTTGTTTCGGTCTGGTTCATGGGGTTCCGTGTCCGGTTCACGACATGTCTAAATTAAATTCATGGGTCCGGTTCATGACCAAAATTATACAAGTATTTTATTTTTACAAGTATTTATTATTAACAAGATATTAAATTAATTAAACATGACATGTAATTAATTTAATTAATCATGGACTTAGGTTAATTACTATTTAGTAAATAATACATGTTTTAACCTAAGTATTTATTTATTTAATTTAGACTATAGTATTAATTAACTATTAAGAGATGGAATATAATTAATTAATAAACATGACTTAGGTTAAAATTAATACAATATTAATACATGTTTTAACTTAAGTATTTTATACATCTTAATTTAATTAAATCATGTTTATATTTAATTAAATCATATAACCTATAGTTTATTTAATTATCATGATATTATTAATAAACTATACAAATAATTACATGACTTATGATATTTGATCAGTAAACTTAAGCTTATATTATTAGTTTATTAATTCAGCTTAGTTCTAAATATGGAAACTTTCTAATTTAGGAAACTTACTATTTTTGGAAACTTTCTATTTTTAGAAACTGATCTATTTTAAGAAGTTAATCTATTTTTGGAAACTTTCTATTTTTGGAAACTTTCTATTTTTGGAAACTTTCTATTTTAGGAAACCTGCTATTTTTAGAAAGTTACTTATTATTACATAACAAGTATAATAATACAAGAAATACAAGTAATACTTAATCAAAATACATAAAATACATGATAAACACAACATAATCTTAAAATCAGTAAAACAAGAGATGAACATATAAAACAAGCTAAGACACGATATAAAATCTGTTAAGTACTAAGTAAACATAATACTTATACATGTCCCCTATTTATGTAGCATTAGTGAGATCGGAGTAGGACTTCCTTTCGTTCGTCTTTTCCGTTCACTGGACATAAGGTACAGATTTCTCGTCCTTTAAGTATTGACATTCTTTCCTTATTAGGATTCCCCGTTTGCAGCCAACTGTTTTCCCAGTATTTGTTTTATATGTTTGATACTTATGTTAGATTAAGAGCCTAAGCCATATACATGCATGACCAGTGTCACCTAGTTATGGAGGTACCATAACCATAACACTGGAGACACAAGTGTTATGACTTCCTCACGGCGAAGTGATTGCTCGTGGCGTCTTTTCAGTTTTGGCCATTATATTATATTATCATGTGGGACTTATGGGTGCATCCTAGTTACATGTTTATCTATATTATCAGAGTGAATGCGATGTGTGCCTTGCATCCTTCACTAGGAGTTGATCCCTCCTACCCAAACTATTTAATTAGAGGCAACCCCTCTAATTGCATGATGAGGTCTCCCTTCCAAGTATTCATGCACGGTGGAACCTAATGACCTATATGGGCTATTTGGCTAGTTAAAACAGATTTTCATAGAAACATAAGTCTTTTCAAACTATAAAACCAGTTTTATGAACGTGAATCCAGATTACTTAGAACTCATATTATTCCAATGCTATTAGTCTTTATGCTTACGTTATCCCATAATATACTTGTATATCCGTGCACTGAGCGTTATGCTCAGCCGTTTTCCTTTCATGTTCCCAAACGGCAGGTACTCAAGGGCACTCGTAGACTTTAAGCGTACGTGCATATGGATTTGAAGCTATCTAGCCTTCTCTACTTTATGCATTTCATTGCTATTTATTTCTTTGGACATTGTTTAGTACTTTTCCTTTACAGTACTTATGTTTGTGTGTGATGAGGTTATACTTGGGGTACCGATGTTTGTTTCCGGTATTTCCTTTAATGGCCATTTAATGTTTTTAAGACATTTACCTTGTATGCTTTGATGACATGCCATAATCACGCGTGACATTCCATTTACCAAAATGAGGTGTTACACTTTTAGTCATGAACCGCTAATTACTTGGACCGACTGTATTGGTCGAGTAAACACGAATGTTGTGAATAGATCTATTTGGGATTGACATCCATGTCCGGGTAAGTCGGGCTTACTTGACCGACCGAACTGGTCAAACGGACACATTGTATTTGAGAACTCTAGGTAATATGGCAAATTACCTACTAAGGGCAAGCTTATCTGAACTCTATTAACATATCGGTTTCATGAGCTTAGTGCGATAATTGATGCTGCCTGACTTTTGTGAACTGAATACTTGAAATCTTGTGGTCCACTACTTCTACTTGCAAACCTATGAATTCACTCAACCATTGTGTTGACGTTTTAGCATGTATTTCTCAGGTACTCAGGTTTAAGAGCAGTTGGAGCATGGAGTCCCACTGGATATTTTAAAGGCAATAAAATACAGATTAACATTCGATAAAACTTTAGAAACTGTTTAATATTACATTATGGTTGGGACCTGTTTGTAAACTTTGATTTTAAATTATCGAATGGATTAAACTTTTCAAACGCCTCTTTTTGAGTCGTTTTCTATAACTTGTGTGTTGTGCTATGAAATAATACTCCTAATGACCCTTCCCCTGCTATCCAAAATTTGGGAGTGTTACAGAAATATATAGTCTCATGACGCATATTGATTGCAAAATTAACATCAAAACTTTAGTTGCACTTCTGGTACTTGAGGACCAAAAACATTCTTTGAAACATGTGTAAAAATTAAGATGATATGCATCCAAATGAATTTTGATCGATATAAGAGTTCATTCTGCTTGATCAAATAAGTTAATTATAACTTTATCAAATGTTTTCATAAGTTGAAATTTCTAGACATGCTTGAGGCATTATGGATCCTTCACGAAGTACTAGAGCTCTAATAAAACGTATATAAGACAAACTAAAATACTTTTTAGATTGACTTTCTCACATAATATCAATAATATATATACATCCACCAGTAGACAATACGATTCTTAATAAACAGTTTCATGCTTTTGTGAATTTATTTATTCCACAATTCATGTCTTAAAGCATGTAACTTTAAAGCTCTTAATTCGGTTGTGCACACAACCCGTGTATATTCAATAGATTTTACACATGTGTATGAACTTCATGTCCTAATACTTCTCTTATTTTCAAGTGACTGCATCTTTTCATGATGCTTAATCATTTTGTTGAGTTCACTTTTGAATAATAATTAATTCATGATCCCCACTATGCATAATAATAAGTGCTATATTGTATGTAAACAAAATATCGACGTCATTTTGTTTCAATTTCATATGATTCTAGACTTGATAAAATTTATTGAGATCTCATTGGTTATTTTAATGTTCTTTTAAGAACCTTTATGTGTAGTGTCTTTTTGTGAGATTATCATGGGGTCTTTTACACCTCGAACAACCATCTTATTTTTATGCTCCATAATCTAGGATTTTATTTGAAATTGATTAGTCTACCAATTCTTGAGGCATGTCATAATTAAGTAGTGTCCATGAGGGACAAAGTAGGAGCATGAGTAGCTGAAACTTTGTTATTTGCCAATGTATATGTATTGCTATTAGATCATCATTGAATAATAAATTCATAAAATTTCTATCGAGGATCTATAAAATATGGTAATTTATTCTGAATTTGTAGCTACTTATCTCCTCCTGAAGGAATTACCCCTTCGCCTATATCCCGTATATTTGCATTTAGATGGAGTAATGCTAAAAAATGGGATAGGTTTAGTTTACAACCAAAACCAATTATGAAATGGAGGAACTATAATAATATATTGGCATGATGCTAATTTTGTTTTTGTTTATATGATAGTATGGCCTCATACAATAACAAATTATTTTCTCTCATTATCATTGAATAATGTAAAAGTAATTCATCTCATATTCAAAAGAATTACTTACTCTGTAATGTTATGCTCACATTTAATATGTCGAGCTATTAATCATGCAAACATGAGGTTGCAATTTTTCTTACCATTTTGACGATGCATCGATTTATAGAATTCTAAATGGTTCATACAACGCATATGTATGCAAACATATATCCACTTGTTTTCTTTCCAGAAAATTGAGAGATTGAGTCGTCAATCTAGTTGGTAGATGAATAATGAACTTTCTTTGAGCGATAAAACATTAGATTGAAGAATATAATCAATTTATAGTTTTCACATCATTAATGACTCGTGATGGTATCATGAGTCATGCCAAAAAGATTATAATTATAGGCCATAAACTTATGTTATGGCTAGTGATAATATTTCACTAATTTATTTATAATGTATGTCGAGGAAAATGCAACGTAATGCATAATTTATATGAAATTTCATTCCTCGTGACAATTTTATATTTTCTTTTAGGAGCAACAATGTGTTAGCATAGATCCTTTCATCTATGAATATAGTGTGTAATATTTTTGACACACTTGTATTTTTCATACATCACATTGAATTTTGCATAAATCATATTATCGTCTTCTCTTTTTATTTTGCCACTATTAGTGGTTTGTCATTTTCATATTACTTGACCATATCATTTACCATGATAAACGATCTTTAAAAATTTATTATCTTATTATCACATTCACTTGAGGGAACGAATATCTTAATGTTTTTTTATCACATTCTCATGAGAGAATAAAGATCTTTAACTTGATCTCTTCATCACATTCCCTTGAAAGAATGAAGTCTTTATGTTGATCATTTCATCACATTTACTTGAAGGAATGAAGATCTTTATTTTGATCATTTCATCACATTCACTTGAGGGAATGAAATTTATACATCGATTATTATATTATCACACTCATATGAGAAAATGTATACATTTTAGAATTATTCTATTCTTGCCTATTAAAAATAGATGAAACATAATAAGGAGACATGAAAAGACTAAAATGTCTATGGGCTATTGCTACTATATAAGCAATTTATAAAAGTTATAATTGAAAATGTCCCATAAACATGTTTTTGATAAAATCATACCATCATTTAAAAAAATACTACATGATTTGAAAATGCAAATACATAATAACGCATGTAGAATATTAAAAAAACACTACTACTGAAGATGTAATGAAGCATTTGTTTTTTTCAATATGACAGTATTATTGTAGGATCTATTTACTTAAATGACTCGCATATTGAAGACAAATGTAATTCATATCATATAGTTGGCAAATAGTTTTATATAAATTATTATTCATATGTATTTAATTAGAGTAATTTATAAACAAATGATATGACAATAAACCATAGTCATAAAGATTATGTTAAAATTATGAAGAAAGATTTCAAGAAGTACGCATCACACAATAATGCATTTTTTTAAAATTAATATCCCGATTTTCTTTCAACCAAAACTGGTATACTTTAGACAAAGAATTGAGACGATGTTACTAATTATTTTGAGCTATCATAATAGAGCTTTAGGTTCTTTAAACCTTGAATCATAACTTGATGTTATGTTATTTTGATGCTTTTGATAAAATCATAATTCAACTTAACGTTCAAAATATAATAACAACAACAATGAGGTTATGTTATCGTGATTCACTCAAGAAATCGTCATAAAACTTGACGTTCCTTACAAAATATAACAATACCTTAGAACTTGAGGTTCTAATTATTATATTTTTTTAAATAAGACTTGAAGTTTAGATCATTTTGAAAAAATCATATGAGGAAAAAATTAAAATAAACGTAACATGAGTTATGCATATTAGTTGTGTAAGGAACTGTAAACATTTAATCGAATCGTATAGAACACAAGGTTCTTTAAAAAAAATTAATCATAACATTAGGTTATGATGTTTTGACTTTAGAGACTCATAAGAGACCAAGTCCTTAAAAAATATAAATTTAAGTGATGCATTTATTCTTTTGCGAGCATCATGATATATTTATTCTTTTGCGAGAATCATGATTATAGATAATAACTTGAGGTTAATATATTTTGTTTATATTCATCGTAGTATAACTTGAGGTTATAAATAAGTGTAATCACAATATGAGATTATGATACATTTTGATTTTTTTTATTATTATAAGGAATTATAATATAATTTAAGATTCATACTTTTTTTACATAACATGAGGTTATAATATTTTGATTCACTTCTTGTAAACACAATAAAATACTTATTGTTCTTGTAAACTAGAATATAGTTTTATTTAAATAAAAACAATATAAACAAATCAAGTTTACAAGTAACATAATATCGTATCCAAAATTTTAAAGTGAAATAGAATCAATTTATATTCAAATGAATGTAGTCATTAATCATAAAAACTAACGTATAGACGTTAATAAGAAAAAAAACATACCATTTAATAAGTTACCAATAAAAATATTTCATAAATGAAATTTAAATTGTAATTCAAATATGTTTAACGACACAACATGTTTAATGACATTTAAGTTGTAGTTCAATGTTACATATTTGAAAGTATATTGTTCTAGAGCTACGTAAACAATGATTGTATAAAATCATTTATGTCACATTGCTTATGAATCTGAAATCACGACGTAACTCATATCATTGATATATAAGTTTCATAAAATAACATTTATATAATGCCGTTATGAACTTAATCATAATGATAAATTAGATATAATCATAATGAATCATAATAGCCATTCAATACTTTAAAAACAAATGACTTAATGATATCAACACATAAAGTAGAATTTATTAAATGTATAATGTTAGTGAATTTCACTAGGAAAATTATTTATAAATTTAATGACCTAGTAATATCACATTAAGAAGTCTTTAACATCCTTAATATCAAATATTTAATAACAACCATGATATTTAAAAATAGATAAACCTTATAAGCAATTCTAGTTGATATAGTTTCCATTCATAAAATACAGACATATACAAATTGGTTGTGTAAAAAAAATCGCTATAGAAGTTATTAACATTTTTTAGTGTATCATACTACTTGAAACATGAGAATTGTTAAGCAATCAAAAAGCAACGAAAAAAAAGAAGATCATGAAAAAAATAGCATAAATGACCATCATTCAAACAATAACAAAAATAAAAGTGGTAGAACTTAAGGTTCTATAAAAATACATAACAATTATATGAAGTTATGTTTTGATTCTCTTGAGGCAATCATAATAAAACTTGAGGTTTTTATTATTAATTTTCTCTTTTTTATAGAATAACATAACATGAGGTTATGATATTAAATCATACTAGAACATGAGGTTCTAAGTATCTATATTTTTTATTTTTCTCTTTATATGTCATTTGATTTGTTTTCTAAATGTAACCTACAAGAGACTTCAATAGTATAGGAAAAAAAATGAATAACAAAATGCATTCTCTTTATGTAATCACAATAGAACATGCAATGCTCATGTATATTACAATAGAGATATAACAAGAATCTCCTACCTAGTTTTGCTTAGAGCAAAAATCGTGCTAATAACGTGCTATGATATATAGAGAATGAAAGTTTAGAGAGGAAGGAGATGATTAATATTGAGTGGTAATCAAATGAAGTACAAAGTGTCCCATATCTATATGAGTCTTAGGAATGTAACATCCTTGTCTAATTAACTAGTGATTCAAGTCTAATTATTACCCATTCAAGGTGAATATTCATATACATTGAATATATTTATAACATATATAAATTTTTTTAGAAAGGCAAATTGTTATATAAATATTAATTTGTTATATAAATATTACTTTAGAAAACGTCGTAGTTTCGTTATGTTTTTTTTGAAGCTTGAGGCTTGACAATGACACTACGTCCCGCCTCACGCTATTTATATTTATAAGGTGTATATAATCTAAGGCTGAGCGTAACCAATCGAGAATCGGAACGAACCAATCGAAACCAAACCGAACCGACTGTTTTCGATTTTCTAGATGTCGGTTTTACTCGATTTGGTTCGGTTCGATTTTGGGTTAAAAAACAAGAAAATTACGCTTAAACTATATGTTACATTCGGTTTTTTTGGTTCGGCTCGATTTCAATTATGTTTCGGTTTTACTCAGTTTAATTTGGTTTGCTTTTCGGTTCGTGTTTTTTTTCAAATTCGGTTTACGACTCGGTTCGGTTTAATCGGTTCGGTTCGGTTCGGTTCGGTTCGGGTTTAAACCTATGGTAAGCCCTTGCTAATCTACTTTTATCTTGGGTTACTTTGACTCTGTTTGAAGTATAAAATTCCCCCCTTTTGAAAGCAGGCAATGATTCCATGACCAACATCTACCATAAAACCCTCAACCAATTCTCCAAACTAATAATCCAACCAACAAAAACCTTAAATTCCAACCTTAAACATGCTATCAGCAACATCATCCAATCCCACCCAATTCATTTCCACCACCCTCCATACACAAAACTCTTGCGTCTCTGTATCGAACAAAACGCGTACAACGAAGCCGTAAAACTCCACAAACATCTTTACGATAATGGGTTCCGTTCGAACATCCATATAAACACAAAGCTGGTTACAATGTATGCTAAATTTGGGGACATGGGGAGTGCGCGTAAGGTGTTTGATGAAATGCGTGACAGGAATTTGGTCACGTGGACGAGTTTGGTTTCTGGGTATGTTAGGAACGGGTGTGGGGAGGAAGGGTTGAGGGTTTTTGTGAAAATGGGGCGAGAGGGGGTTAAGGGGAATGAGTTTACGTATGGGAGTGTGGTGACGGCGTGTGGGGGTTTGAGGTGGTTGAGGTGTGGGATGGGGGTGCAAGGGTGTGTTGTGAAGAGTGGGTTATATGGGGATGTGTTTGTGGAGTGTGCGTTGGTTGAGATGTATTTGAAATGTGGGAAGATGGAGGATGCGTGGTGTGTTTTTGATGGGATGGTGGTTAAGGATTTGGTGTCATGGAATTCGATGATTGGTGGGTTTGGAGCTCAGGGGTTTTGTGATGATGCTTTTGTCATGTATCGTTTGATGCTTCGTGAAGGTAGGTTTGTGAACCAAGGGCTAGGTGAATATATGGTGTTTCTTTTGGGGTGTTTGGCATTGGTTTTCAGAATGATGGGCTACTTATCGTGTTTCTAAGTGCAAATAGTTAGTCTCTTGTATTTGGTTATTTAATTACTGTACTATCTTAGGAGTTGCTGCACCAAAATTGATTCTAATTACATAGGGGTCGTTATCTTCTAAACATTTAAATAATCAGAATTTGCGACCACTCAAACAACTGCTATTGCCATAAGTTTAAACTATAGAAACAAGTCCAAACGCCATCTCTAGAAGCCCATTTTGTCGCAGCTATATGACTATATCTGATTCTGTTTATTTGTTATCATATAATCACTTTCAGAAGGAAATGCCAAGCACCTTCCTTATTAAAGTATCTCTCAGTTTCTTATCGTGCAATCCTTTACCACTTTCTAATCATTGACTTATTATAGGTAAAACTCCTGACAACTTCACCATGGCTAATATTCTGATGGCTTCTGCTCGAGGTAAAGATCTTTCAAATGTCACTCAGCTCCATGGGTTTGTTTTGAAATTGGGTTTTGAATCCTACAACAGTTTGAACGGTTCATTGATTAATGCTTATTCAAAGAAAGGAAGCGTACGAAGTGCAGATCAGATATACAGAAACATGACCGAAAAAGATACAGTATCTTGCACTGCGTTGATCGCAGGATATGCCCGTGAAGGTAATAATAGCATGGATGCTGTGAATCTTTTTATTGAATTGCGTCAGGTGCTCATGAATGTTGATAATGTAATATTATGCTCCATGGTGAACATATGTGCCAACTCAGCATTATTAAGCCTTGGAAAACAAATACATGCCCTCTCTTTAAAATGTTTAGCCTTCCATGATGTACCCATGAGCAATGCTCTTATCGACATGTACTCCAAATCTGGTGAGATATTCGATGCATGTCGGATCTTTGATGAAATGAAGGATAAGAATGTTATCTCATGGACTTCGTTAATAGCTGGATATGGTAAGCACGGTTACGGGCATAATGCAGTTATAGTGTATAAAGAGATGGTGAATGAAGGGTATGAACCAAATGATATTACATTCTTATCTCTATTATTCTCGTGTAGTCACAGCGGCTTGATTACAGAAGGAAGGGAATGTTTCAATAGTATGGTTAGTAAATATAATATATTGCCTCAAGCAAAGCATTATTCGTGTATGGTTGATTTATTAGCGCGTGGAGGTGAGATAGAAGAAGCTTATCGTTTGGTACAAAAAATGCATATGAAGCCTGATGCTTCAGTTTGGGGTGCAATGCTTGGGGCGTGTAGTGTATATGGTAATGTTTTAATAGGTGAAGTAGCAGCTAGAAACTTGTTCAATTTAGACCCCCGGAAGTCAGTCAACTATGTAGTGTTGACTAACGTTTATGCGGCTGCTGGTTTATGGGATGGTGTATCAGATACACGGAAGTTTATGAAAGCTAAAAAGTTGAAGAAGCAATCTGGATTAAGTTTATTCCAATCAACAAGTGAGAGGCTTTTGCTTCCATAACTTGATAATGTTTTTGTCCAAGAGATGAAGGTGATAACTTATCCATGATCTATGATTTTATTATCATCTGATAAAAAAATGACATCAAAATATATATGATTATATATTGTTTCTAACTCGAAGAAAGCATGGACTTAATATAGGTGGGGAACTGGAAGCATCGTGATATACTGGATTCAAAGTTTATTCACTGTGTGCTGCAGATGAAGCACTTAGAAATGCAAATTGGATACCCTCGGAGCAAGAGGACAAATAGAAAACCGTAAGTTCTCATATACTACGTTTGATTTCACTAGAGGTGGTAAAATGTGCAGGTGAGGTAACGGGTCAAAATGGGTAGTTTTTGGTAGGATAAAAAATGTTAAGAAATACAAGCGTGAGGACCAACAAAGATTCCGCGGGTCGAAATTTGTCACCTCTGTTCTTTAAAAAATATGCGTTCATTATCAAGTTACATTATACTCTTTTTTTTTTTTGGTAACCGTGATTTCCGACTCATTGGCCGACTAATCCACGGGGTTTGAGCCTGATAAGGTAACGACACTCAAAATTAACAATGAAGCACAGAATTGTTGGGAAGCAGGAACGATTTGTATTGATAATGAAAGTAGAACAAAATTACAGTCAAACTCCAGGGCAAAGCCCTCTCTCACAACCACAATGTTGGAGCCCAAATTGACATGAAAGAAAGAAAAATAACTGAATGAATGATTATAGGATCTTCCTTCCTCTTTATTCTCATCTCTCTCCTCTAACTGACTTCAGCCACTTGCCTCATTCACCTTTTGAGGATTTCCCCTTTTTAGCCCTTCTAGAATATACATTCAACACTTTAAGCTTGCATGTATTAGGACTCAATAGTTCTCCATTCGTATCATTACTCCCCCATCCGTTAAAGTCTTGTCCTCAAGACTTGTATCTGGAAATTGACTTTGAATGTAAACAGCATCTTCCCATGTCGCCTCCTCCACAGGACTGTTCTTCCATTGGATTAACCACTGTTCCACCTCTTCGTTATGATTTTTGATGGTACGAGTAGCCAAAACAGCAACTGGACATACTGCATCAGGCATCCAAATCCAACTCAGGTGGTAAAGTTGCTTCACTTTGACCATGGACAACTTTCTTTAATAGGGACACATGAAAAACAGGATGTATTTTGGAAGTAGCAGGTAATTCCAACTTATATGCCACAGGCCCAATTTTAGCCACAATCTGAAAAGGCCCAAAAAAACGAGCAGCCAATTTTTGGTGAATTCTTTTAGCTACAGACAATTGGCGATAAGGCTTCAATTTTACGTAAACCAATTCGCCAACACCCCGGGCAAAAATTGAGTAACCGAGGGAGGCTTCCTGCCATAAACAACTTCGAACGGAGACCTGCCAGTCGACTCGTGGAAAGTTGAGTTATACCAAAATTCTGCCCATGGGATCCATTGAGACCACGAGCGAGGTTGGTCAACTGCAAAACATCGCAAATATGTCTCTAAACAGCGGTTAATGACTTCAGTTTGGCCGTCTGATTCTGGATGATAAGCCGAGCTCATGTGTAAAGCACTTCCTTGGGAATGAAAAATCTCCTGCCAAAACCGGCTTAAAAACAACGGGTCACGATCACTAACAATCGACTTAGGAATGCCATGTGACGTACCACTTCGCGAACAAAGAGTTCAGCCACTGATTTGGCAGTATATGGGTGTTTCAGCAATATAAAATGGCTATATTTTGACAGACGATCCACAACCACTAAAAGTGCATCGAACCCTTTAGATTTAGGAAGCCCCAAAATAAAATCCATGGATAAATGCTCCCATATAACTTCAGGAATATCCAAAGGTTGTAACAGACCACCAGGAGCAGTAGTGCTAGCCTTGCAGCGTTGACAAACATCACAAGATCGCACAAATTGCTTAACTTGTTCCACCATTCCTTGCCAATATAGGTTCGCAGCTAGACGACGATAGGTACGAAAATAACCAGAATGGCCCCCTGTAGCTGACAAATGAAATTCATTTAAGAGAGCTGGAATAAACTTTGAAGTTTTGGGGATTACTAACCGGCCCTTATAGAATAAAATGCCATTACGGACAGTGTAACCGGGATGATTAGCTGATTGAGCAAGACAATCACGAACAATTCTTTGAATTGCGACGTCTGCTTTATGTTCTTCAATCAGCTCTGCTCCTTGCAACCACAAAGGCTGTGAAACGATAGTCATGAATTCTCCGTCGTCAGCCCGTCGTGACAATGCATCAGCCGCTCTATTTTCTCGACCCGGCTTATAACAAATGTCGAAGTTATAGCCCAACAACTTAGCAACCCAATTCTGCTGATCAGGACTCGTAATTCTCTGTTGAAGTAAGAACTTTAAACTCTTTTGGTCGGTATAAACTACAAAGGTGGTACCCAACAAGTACGATCTCCAATGTTGAACAGCCAAAACCAACGCCATAATTTCCCTTTCATAGGCAGACTTGACCAGATTACGGTCACTCAAAGCCTTACTAAAGTAAGCAATAGGCCTGTTATTCTGCATCAGCACTGCACCTATTCCCCTGCCAGAGGCATCGCACTCGACTACGAATGGCATGTTGAAATTTGGAAGGGCCAATAGTGGAGCGGTCACCATTGCTTCTTTCAATCGATCGAAAGCCTCTTGTGCTCCTGCGTGCCATGAGAATGCATCTTTTTTTGTCAAGTCGGTAAGAGGTTTTGCGATACTTCCATAGTGGCGTATGAACTTCCGATAATACCCGGTGAGCCCCAAAAACCCACGTAAGCCTTTAATTTGTTTAGGGGTCGGCCACGCGGTTATTGCTTCAATTTTCTTAGGATCCATAGCAACTCCATTTCCCTTGATAATACTCTACTGATCTTTGCCCAAAAGAACATTTCTTTTTGTTAACTACAAACTGCTGTTGTTCCAAGACTTGTAACACCAAAGCCAAATCTTCCAAGTGTTGTTTCCAAGAAGGGCTGTAAATGAGGATGTCATCAAAGAAAACCACCACCAGTTTACGTAACCAAGGTCGGAAAATGTCATTCATAACAGATTGGAAAGTAGCCGGAGCGTTGGTAAGGCCAAATGGCATGACGAGATACTCGTAGTGTCCATCATGTGTGCGAAAAGCGGTTTTTTTCCACGCTATCCGGATGCATACGAATTTGATTATAACCCGACTTCAAATCTAATTTGGAGAAAAATTGGGCACCATGCAGCTCGTCGATGAGTTCCTCAACCATAGGGATCGGAAATTTATCTGCCACTGTAGCCTTATTAAGAGCCCGATAATCCACACACATCCGCCAAGTGTGATCCTTCTTTCGAACCAGTATAACCGGACTTGAGAATGCACTTTTACTTGGCCGAATCAATCCAAGGGAAAGCATTTCCTGTACCTGTCTCTCGATCTCGGTTTTCTGCACATGAGGGTATCGATAGGGTCGAACGCAAATCGAATCATGAGGACTAGTGAGTGTAATAACATGATCGTGTGTTCGGACCGGAGGAAGACCTGTGGGAGCTTGGAAAGTAGAAGGAAATCGGTCAAGTAAGACTTGCAACTCTTGCTCTTGGTCCAGAGTCAACGCCGCTTCACTTTCCAAAACCGAAGCAGAGACTACAGGAAAGGAGGTCTCCTGTCCTTCCGACGTATGCAGCCATCGCTGTAAGGAAGCAAGAGTGCCATGAGAAACCCCCAGCCCTTTTGAAGAAACACTGGGACTCCATGAAACTTAAATTTCATCGATGATTGCTCCCAATTATGAACCACCTCTCCCAATTGTTGTAACCATGCCATTCCCAAAACCAAATCTAAATCCCCAGTATCAAAAATTAACACGTCTACCAAAAATTCGTATTTCCCAATCATTATTAGGAGGTTAAGACATTGTTGGTCAACTAAAACCTTGTGGCCATCTCCCAGTTTGATTTGTATACCCGAACAGCTAGTGCATGGCAAGGCTAAAGAAGTGACCAATTTTCGAGAAATGAAATTATGAGTCGCACCACTATCTACCAAAATCACAATCGGAATATCTTGCAGACTACCTTCGAGTTTCAGCATTTCCCACCTGGAGTAACCCCTGTTGAGACACCCAAATATTCGAAGGCAGCACACATACCTGTCGGAATCTGATCTGCACTCGACGAATCAGGCTCATCAGAATTTTCCAAGTAGCAAATTCCCCCTGTACCGTCATCTTCCTCAGCTTACCCTCAGGACACTTGTGAGCCGGTCCAAATTGCTGCCCACAACGAAAGCAGAGACCCTTTTTACGACGTTCCTCCCACTCGGTACGAGTAAGAGAACGATACTGATACGAATGGAGAACTATTGAGTCCTAATACATGCAAGCCTAAAGTGTTGAATGTATATTCTAGAAGGGCTAAAAAGGGGAAATCCTCAAAAGGTGAATGAGGCAAGTGGTTGAAGTCAGTTAGAGGAGATAGATGAGAATAAAGAGGAAGGAAGATCCTATAATCATTCATTCAGTTATTTTCTTTCTTTCATGTCAATTTGGGCTCCAACCTTGTGGTTGTGAGAGAGGGCTTTGCCCTGGAGTTTCGACTGTAATTTTGTTCTACTTTCATTATCAATACAAATCGTTCCTGCTTCCCTACAATTCTGTGCTTCATTGTTAATTTTGAGTGTCGTTACCTTATCATTGGTCCGACCAACCGTGACCTGCCGTTGTTCTTTCTTCCTGCTGTCTGCTTTTCTTTCCAATGGAAACTCGTTCCGTTCAAAATCGATTTGAGCAACAAGATGAGGCGATTCAAAAATTGCAAAATGATATGGTTGAGGTCAAATCAGCGATCTAGGCTTTGGAGGCTGATCGAATTGAGGCTGGTGAATTTCGTAAGGTGATGATGGCTTGGGTGAAAAACCAAGGTAAACAGCCACAGATGGGTGATTCCGGCGTTGTCTCTTCAGGCGAGCCTCATGTAAATTCCGACGATGGTGGGGGTGCATGGTCTGCTGGAGGGGGTTCAAATCTTCCTAAGCCTCCTGATGGTGGTCTACCATGGGCTGTTAAGAAGATCAAATTACCCGAGTTTTATGGCTTTGATCCTCAAGGATGGATTAAGAAAGCTAATTTGTATTTTGATATCAATGGTACATCGGCACATCTCCGTCTCAGTTTGGCTCAACTGAGTATGACCGGAGTGGCACAACACTGGTTCACCATTGTCAAGCAAGTCCATGAATCGATTTCGTGGGAGCAATTTCAGGTTGAACTATTGCAGCGATTCAGTGGCTTGGAGATTCAAAACCCGTATGAACAACTAGCTACCATCAAACAAGGTTCTTCTATCTACGATTATATTGATGATTTTGAATATCTATTGTCGTTGGTTCCCAAATTACCAGAATCACAAGCTTTAGGGTATTTTGTGGCGGGTTTACGAGATGAAGTGAAACGTTGGGTGCGTTTACATCGACCCCAATCCCGTCTGGATGCCATGTATTTGGCGAAGGATGTGGAAGAAATGTTACGACCGTCTTCTGGTGATGTGTCTCGTACTCGTTTCCGGTATCACTCGGGTTTCGGGTACAATCCAGTGGGTCAACAAGATGTGCGATCTACTCCTTTGGGCCGGATTGACGGAAGTAAGACCCCAATAGCATCGAAGCCCACTGATCGTTCTCCATCGTTTAAACCCTATTTTCCGCCGCGTACTTTAGGCACTCCATCATCTGAGGTACAATCGGGAACTCCACGCGATCGGGGGTATCGTTCTCTTACTCGTACCGAGTGGGAGGAACGTCGTAAAAAGGGTCTCTGCTTTCGTTGTGGGCAGCAATTTGGACCGGCTCACAAGTGTCCTGAGGGTAAGCTTCGGATACTGTTATTGGGGGAGGATGAGGAAGATGACGGTACAGGGGGAATTTGCTACTTGGAAAATTCTGATGAGCCTGATTCGTCGAGTGCAGAGCAGATTCCGACAGGTATGTGTGCTGCCTTCGAATATTTGGGTGTCTCAACAGGGGTTACTCCAGGTGGGAAAATGCTGAAACTCGAAGGTAGTCTGCAAGATATTCCGATTGTGATTTTGGTAGATAGTGGTGCGACTCATAATTTCATTTCTCGAAAATTGGTCACTTCTTTAGCCTTGCCATCCACTAGCTGTTCGGGCATACAAATCAAATTAGGAGATGGCCACAAGGTTTTAGTTGACCAACAATGTCTTAACCTCCTAATAATGATTGGGAAATACGAGTTTTTGGTAGACGTGTTAATTTTTGATACTGGGGATTTAGATTTGGTTTTGGGAATGGCATGGTTACAACAATTGGGAGAGGTGGTTCATAATTGGGAGCAATCATCGATGAAATTTAAGTTTCATGGAGTCCCGGTGTTTCTTCAAGGGCTGGGGGTTTCTCATGGCACTCTTGCTTCCTTACAGCGATGGCTGCATACGTCGGAAGGACAGGAGACCTCCTTTCCTGTAGTCTCTGCTTCGGTTTCGGAAAGTGAAGCGGCGTTGACTCTGGACCAAGAGCAAGAGTTGCAAGTCTTACTTGACCGATTTCCTTCTACTTTCCAAGCTCCCACAGGTCTTCCTCCGGTCCGAACACACGATCATGTTATTACACTCACTAGTCCTCATGATTCGATTTGCGTTCGACCCTATCGATACCCTCATGTGCAGAAAACCGAGATCGAGAGACAGGTACAGGAAATGCTTTCCCTTGGATTGATTCGGCCAAGTAAAAGTGCATTCTCAAGTCCGGTTATACTGGTTCGAAAGAAGGATCACACTTGGCGGATGTGTGTGGATTATCGGGCCCTTAATAAGGCTACAGTGGCAGATAAATAACGATCCCTATGGTTGAGGAACTCATCGACGAGCTGCATGGTGCCCAATTTTTCTCCAAATTAGATTTGAAGTCGGGTTATAATCAAATTCGTATGCATCCGGATAGCGTGGAAAAAACCGCTTTTCGCACACATGATGGACACTACGAGTATCTCGTCATGCCATTTGGCCTTACCAACGCTCCGGCTACTTTCCAATCTGTTATGAATGACATTTTCCGACCTTGGTTACGTAAACTGGTGGTGGTTTTCTTTGATGACATCCTCATTTACAGCCCTTCTTGGAAACAACACTTGGAAGATTTGGCTTTGGTGTTACAAGTCTTGGAACAACAACAGTTTGTAGTTAACAAAAAGAAATGTTCTTTTGGTCAAAGATCAGTAGAGTATTTGGGGCATATTATCAAGGGAAATGGAGTTGCTATGGATCCTAAGAAAATTGAAGCAATAACTGCGTGGCCGACCCCTAAACAAATTAAAGGCTTACGTGGGTTTTTGGGGCTCACCGGGTATTATCGGAAGTTCATACGCCACTATGGAAGTATCGCCAAACCTCTTACCGACTTGACAAAAAAAGATGCATTCTCATGGCACGCAGGAGCACAAGAGGCTTTCGATCGATTGAAAGAAGCAATGGTGACCGCTCCACTATTGGCCCTTCCAAATTTCAACATGCCATTCGTAGTCGAGTGCGATGCCTCTGGCAGGGGAATAGGTGCAGTGCTGATGCAGAATAACAGGCCTATTGCTTACTTTAGTAAGGCTTTGAGTGACCGTAATCTGGTCAAGTCTGCCTATGAAAGGGAAATTATGGCGTTGGTTTTGGCTGTTCAACATTGGAGATCGTACTTGTTGGGTACCACCTTTGTAGTTTATACCGACCAAAAGAGTTTAAAGTTCTTACTTCAACAGAGAATTACGAGTCCTGATCAGCAGAATTGGGTTGCTAAGTTGTTGGGCTATAACTTCGACATTTGTTATAAGCCGGGTCGAGAAAATAGAGCGGCTGATGCATTGTCACAACGGGCTGACGACGGAGAATTCATGACTATCGTTTCACAGCCTTTGTGGTTGCAAGGAGCAGAGCTGATTGAAGAACATAAAGCAGACGTCGCAATTCAAAGAATTGTTCGTGATTGTCTTGCTCAATCAGCTAATCATCCCGGTTACACTGTCCGTAATGGCATTTTATTCTATAAGGGCCGGTTAGTAATCCCCAAAACTTCAAAGTTTATTCCAGCTCTCTTAAATGAATTTCATTTGTCAGCTACAGGGGGCCATACCTATCGTCGTCTAGCTGCGAACCTATATTGGCCAGGAATGGCGGAACAAGTTAAGCAATTTGTGCGATCTTGTGATGTTTGTCAACGCTGCAAGGCTAGCACTACTGCTCCTGGTGGTCTGTTACAACCTTTGGATATTCCTGAAGTTATATGGGAGCATTTATCCATGGATTTTATTTTGGGGCTTCCTAAATCTAAAGGTTTCGATGCACTTTTAGTGGTTGTGGATCGTCTGTCAAAATATAGCCATTTTATATTGCTGAAACACCCATATACTGCCAAATCAGTGGCTGAACTCTTTGTTCGCGAAGTGGTACGTCACCATGGCATTCCTAAGTCGATTGTTAGTGATCGTGACCCGTTGTTTTTAAGCCGGTTTTGGCAGGAGATTTTTCGTTCCCAAGGAATTGCTTTACACATGAGCTCGGCTTATCATCCAGAATCAGACGGCCAAACTGAAGTCATTAACCGCTGTTTAGAGACATATTTGCGATGTTTTGCAGTTGACCAACCTCGCTCGTGGTCTCAATGGATCCCATGGGCAGAATTTTGGTATAACTCAACTTTCCACGAGTCGATTGGCAGGTCTCCGTTCGAAGTTGTTTATGGCAGGAAGCCTCCCTCCGTTACTCAATTTTTGCCCGGGGAAATACGTGTTCAGCAGGTGTTAGAAGAATTACAAGATCGAGACGAAGCCTTGCGTCAACTTCGTGTTCATTTGTCACGTGCTCAAGAAATCATGAAGCTCAATGCGGATAAGAAGAGACGGGAGGTGCAATTTTCTGTTGGCGAATGGGTTTACGTAAAATTGAAGCCTTATCGCCAATTGTCTGTAGCTAAAAGAATTCACCAAAAATTGGCTGCTCGTTTTTTTGGGCCTTTTCAGATTGTGGCTAAAATTGGGCCTGTGGCATATAAGTTGGAATTACCTGCTACTTCCAAAATACATCCTGTTTTTCATGTGTCCCTATTAAAGAAAGCTGTCCATGGTCAAAGTGAAGCAACTTTACCACCTGAGTTGGATTTGGATGCTGCTGATGCAGTATGTCCAGTTGCTGTTTTGGCTACTCGTACCATCAAAAATCATAACGAAGAGGTGGAACAGTGGTTAATCCAATGGAAGAACAGTCCTGTGGAGGAGGCGACATGGGAAGATTCTGTTTACATTCAAAGTCAATTTCCAGATACAAGTCTTGAGGACAAGACTTTAACGGATGGGGGGAGTAATGATACGAATGGAGAACTATTGAGTCCTAATACATGCAAGCCTAAAGTGTTGAATGTATATTCTAGAAGGGCTAAAAAGGGGAAATCCTCAAAAGGTGAATGAGGCAAGTGGCTGAAGTCAGTTAGAGGAGAGAGATGAGAATAAAGAGGAAGGAAGATCCTATAATCATTCATTCAGTTATTTTTCTTTCTTTCATGTCAATTTGGGCTCCAACCTTGTGGTTGTGAGAGAGGGCTTTGCCCTGGAGTTTGACTGTAATTTTGTTCTACTTTCATTATCAATACAAATCGTTCCTGCTTCCCAACAATTCTGTGCTTCATTGTTAATTTTGAGTGTCGTTACCTTATCATTGGTCCGACCAACCATGACGTGCCGTTGTTCTTTCTTCCTGCTGTCTGCTTTTCTTTCCGATGGAAACTCGTTCCATTCAAAATCGATTTGAGCAACAAGATGAGGCGATTCAAAAATTGCAAAATGATATGGTTGAGGTCAAATCAGCGATCAAGGCTTTGGAGGCTGATCGAATTGAGGCTGGTGAATTTCGTAAGGTGATGATGGCTTGGGTGAAAAACCAAGGTAAACAGCCACAGATGGGTGATTCCGGCGTTGTCTCTTCAGGCGAGCCTCATGTAAATTCCGACGATGGTGGGGGTGCATGGTCTGCTGGAGGGGGTTCAAATCCCCCTAAGCCTCCTGATGGTGGTCTACCATGGGCTGTTAAGAAGATCAAATTACCCGAGTTTTATGGCTTTGATCCTCAAGGATGGATTAAGAAAGCTAATTTGTATTTTGATATCAACGGTACACCGGCACATCTCCGTCTCAGTTTGGCTCAACTGAGTATGACCGGAGTGGCACAACACTGGTTCACCATTGTCAAGCAAGTCCATGAATCGATTTCGTGGGAGCAATTTCAGGTTGAACTATTGCAGCGATTCAGTGGCCTGGAGATTCAAAACCCGTATGAACAACTAGCTACCATCAAACAAGGTTCTTCTATCTACGATTATATTGATGATTTTGAATATCTATTGTCGTTGGTTCCCAAACTACCCGAATCACAAGCTTTAGGGTATTTTGTGGCGGGTTTACGAGATGAAGTGAAACGTTGGGTGCGTTTACATCGACCCCAATCCCGTTTGGATGCCATGTATTTGGCGAAGGATGTGGAAGAAATGTTACGACCGTCTTCTGGTGATGTGTCTCGTACTCGTTTCCGGTATCACTCGGGTTTCGGGTACAATCCAGTGGGTCAACAAGATGTGCGATCTACTCCTTTGGGCCGGATTGACGGAAGTAAGACCCCAATAGCATCGAAGCCCAATGATCGTTCTCCATCGTTTAAACCCTATTTTCCGCCGCGTACTTTAGGCACTCCATCATCTGAGGTACAATCGGGAACTCCACGCGATCGGGGGTATCTGATAAGGTAAAGACACTCAAAATTAACAATGAAGCACAGAATTGTAGGGAAGCAGGAACGATTTGTATTGATAATGAAAGTAGAACAAAATTACAGTCGAAACTCCAGGGCAAAGCCCTCTCTCACAACCACAAGGTTGGAGCCCAAATTGACATGAAAGAAAGAAAAATAACTGAATGAATGATTATAGGATCTTCCTTCCTCTTTATTCTCATCTCTCTCCTCTAACTGACTTCAGCCACTTGCCTCATTCACCTTTTGAGGATTTCCCCTTTTTAGCCCTTCTAGAATATACATTCAACACTTTAGGCTTGCATGTATTAGGACTCAATAGTTCTCCATTCGTATCAGAGCCCACCGCCACACAGACTCAAACCAGGTAAAGCCCTCCCTTTTCAGGAGGTTGGCGTGGCCACTTCAAGGTTGTTTGCACCTAGTGGGAATTGAACTTGAAAGTTACATTATACTCTGTATATGAATCATCTTAAGTCGTGTTCTTTGCATTAATACGCACAATAGAATATTGTCGGACAGTAACTGTTCCGATATAAGTTGTCATGTTATAGTTACGAGTATTGATACAGAACCAAAGAAGCAATCGCTTAGCAGCTCCTTAGAAAATCACAAGGGATTAAGCTCATAGGCTTATATAAGTACAGACACGTAAGTGTGTAGGAGTTATAGCACGTGTAACAGAGAATCCATACTCCTCAAAGTTATAAGGCAAACCTGTAACAAGAATAATTTACATTGTGAGCCCCTGCGATATATCCACGACTTCATGTGTTGTGTGTCGAAGATTACCTTAAAAGCATCATTGGTGAGATTCTTCTCTTGAAATATATCAAGCTGCAAACCTTGATGATGCCTTGCTTGTCGGGAAAACTTTTTAGAACATATACATCCGCACTCTTTTTCACAGAGCATATTCATCCACACAAATGTCACCTGATTATGCCTATCTTCCCGGTTACAAATTTCGTAATAAATAACAATTTCTCTTAGTAGCACCCTGCTGGTAGACGCTATCTGATTACTTTAGATCATTAGAAGCACATTATAATAAGAATTTGTTTAGTATGGTCTATCATCCATCATCTGTTACTTGAGAATAGACTAATAGTAACAATAACTATTGCTGATTTTATGTAGCAAACTTCTGCGAGGACAAACTCATTTACGAAATTTTTTAAATAGTTTATCATTGCAGCCTTAAAAGTAAGGTGTTGTGATTTATAACTAGAGAATCTTAAAAAATACGGGTCCAAATGTGTGAATTCTTTAGAAAGAAGAATTGGAAGTTCTTGATCTAGGGAACCCATATTATTTTTAGAAAGAAGAACTTCCAGGTACGGGATAGTGATTAATTTTGTAGAGTAAACATTAAATATAAAAGAGTCATATAAGAGTTGAATGTTCTTGTAGCAAGGTAGATATTGCCAATATACATGGCTAAGGGCTACTTTTTAAGTTGATTGGTCATGATGCGACTACATAGTATTGTACATCTGATCTCTTTGATACATTGTGCTTATACCACGTACCCAGCTGCTAATACTATTTCTTGGCATATAGCAACGGAAACAAAGTTGTCTTTAAAAGGGAGTTCACCCCCATTTATGTAGTAACCATGATGCTATCACGGAATAGTCCTCTTTTTAGTCTTCATTCATTTATACAATGCAAATGGTAAATCACTAAATAAAATTAAGCATTGCTGTTATTTATAATGAGACAATATTATAAAAGTTGCTGAAAACAAATGTAATGATTGTTTAATATTTGCAGCATTGAATATCCCAGAACTTCTCACAGTACTACATCTGTTCACACATCCAGTATGCTTGAGTTTCCTAAGCTTGCTATGTTAGGTACATATTAAGTTGCTGGAAACTGAACTTCGTTTTATTAGTGTGTATGTAGATGGTGAAGAGGGAATGCTGAAAAAATCACCGATTGGTGATCCTCAGTTGGCAAATTTAGGGCCTGCTTCAAGTACAGCTATGCAGACACTTGGCACCACACAGCAGGTATGTCAAAGTCTCTTTTTTTATCAGTTTAAACTATCATGAGGCGTACCAAGTAAAAGTGAAAACTTAGGTTTAGATTTCACTTGACAGGATAACATTACTTGAACATGCTTAGTGTTATTAGAAGACTGTTTTAAGAATGATGGATCTTGTGCATGTTGAACTTGTCGCTAAGTGTCTTTACATATTGCTCTTAATCACCATAAATTTTACAACTTTGCTGTGAAAGAAAATTCATTGTCTCATAACCTATTCGATTACTTTTTTTAATGTAAGTATTAGATCAGTTAAGAAATAGAAGGGCCCAAATGGGGCAAAACATCAACTTTATGGCCTAAATTGAGGTCAAATGTCAAAATTAAACTACAACAAATACATATTTAACCGAAGATTACTTATCACAGGCGACATCAGATAACCACTTCCATGCTTGCTTTGCAATGGATCTCGTCACGTAAGTCAATATATTCATTCTCTTCTTATCGGTATGTCTTACAAAATTATTTACTTTTAATGAGTTATATACGAGGAAATGACATATATACCCATCTTACTGCACAGGTGTAGCAGCAGGTCATCTGGTCATCGAAGAGCAACATTGGAATGGGCGCAAGGCTTTCAAGTTTTGCAAGTCAGATTTTATTAGATGTATGTAGAGGTGGGCAAAAAAACCGGTTTATGATCTGATCCGGGAAAAAATCCGAAACCGGTTTTAAACAAACCGGATTTTATAAAACCGTTTTTTTTTTCAATCCGATCCGGTGGTTTGTAACCGGTTTAATAAAATGACAGGGTTTGGATTAAAAACTAGTGGAATCCGGTTAAAACCGAACTGATCCGGTTAAAAACCGATTAAACCGATTTGGTTAAAAACCAATTAAAATCTAAACAAAAACCGGTTTAAACCGATCCGGTTTAAATCAAACCGGTTTGTTGACCAGTTGAATATATGTAAAATTTTAGCTGCAATGTTGATGACTCTTTTTTACTTTGTTTAGGCTGATTATATGTAAAATTTTAGCTGCAATGTTGGGAGTAAATTTTTTGCCCTAATGGCGAATGAGAACAATTTGATAAACAAAAGCACTTCATTTAATAATTTGGTTTATTTGATTTTATTTTACCCGTATAAAAACCCGATGAGCCAGTCAACTCACGATCACATGCAACGAGGGGAAAGTGAAAACATATGTATCTATCTATTTAGTAAAAACAAATTTAGTAAAAATAAATTTAGCTAAATGGGTTCAGATTGAGCAAAACTACTGAAAATTAAACTGAACCAACAAATCGAGCTGAACCGATCTGATCGAAATCAAACTGATAATAGTGGTTTGGTTTTTGATTTTGCATATTTGTTTTGGTTTTGTTCGGTTGCATTCGGTTAGATTTTAAGTTAAAACTAATAAAATACGCTTAAACTATATATTCGATTCAGTTTGATTACGGGAAGCCAAATATATATTGAATATGAGTTCCTTCTACTCTTTTGTAGTAAAGGTAAAAATACGTACTTCGTTAAACATAACATAAAAAATAACACTAAACTACTTTTTACCCGATATAGTAACATTGCACTACTTTTCACTCATGGGTTCAATGACGCCGAGCCATAACCCCGAGTTAAGACTCGATAAGCTACAAGATTAACACCAAAGTGTAAAAACGTTAAGAGCACCAACATCATATTTGTGTTATGAGAAAAGTGTCATATCTCAATTTTGACTTTTTCTCATAACACGAAAAAAATACTCGAAAATCCAAATGGTGGCGTGGGCCTCGCACCATCGCATGACATTTTCCAAAAACATTTGACGTGGTGGTGACGGTTCAATACACAAAAACGCGAGGTATATCGTGCCGGGGCTCGTGCCATCAAGTCAAGTTTTGCTCAGCTTTTGTGAAAAACAACAAGGGCTAGTTTGAACAACTAAGAACATCAAAGGACCAATTAATTATGTCTGGAATCTAAACCCTCATCATCATCATCTTCATCGTACTGAAAAAAACAAAACAAGCTGACAGACAACAATAATTATCATCATCACCAGAATCAAAAACCAAAGTTTTTATAAATACATATATGGTTCTGAAAATATATTTTATAAAAGGGTGATTTATGATCTGAAATGGCATCTGCTTTTATTTCAAGAACATCACTTTTTTCACATCGTTTAATTTCATCTTCTTCTTCATTTTTCAAAACTACCCACCAAAATTCCCATAAAGTAGCCTCTCTTTTCTTTGTAAGTCTTTCCTTATCTTTTATTTCATCACTTAAGGAGTGTTTGGTTAAGCTTATTTCATTTCGATTTATATTTCGTTTTCGCCGAAATTTCGCGGCTTATTTTAGGACTTTTATGCACTTATTTAAGCTTATTATGCTATGATAGACTTGTATAAGCCCATAAGGGGGTGTTTGTTTACGGTTATATGTGGGTTTATGAGCTTGTTTGGTTTCGCCTTATATTTCGTTTTCGCCGAAATTTTGAGGCTTATTTTAGCACTTTTATGCTTTTATTTAAGCTTATTATGAGATTATAAACTTGTTTTAAGCGCATAAGGAGGTGTTTGTTTAAGTTTATATATGGGTTTATGAGCTTATTTGGTTTCGGGGTTATATTTCATAAGCCCCGATTTTCTGGCTTATTTTGAGACTTGTGGGCTAATCTAAGATTATAACTATATGATAAACTTATATCAGCCCATAAATATCAAAATAAGCCAGAAAATTGGGGCTTATCAAACATAAGCCGAAATCAAATAAGCTCATAAGCCCACATACAAGCCGAAACAATTTTGGGCTCTTTTTAGTATCATATCGTAATTAATTTGTATAAGCTCACAAGTCTCAAAATAAGCCGGAAAATTGGGGCTTATCAAAATATAAGCCAAAAACAAATAAGCTCATAAGCTATACTTAGTAAGCACAAAAATTAAGCCCATAAGTTTATCATGATATCATGTGTTTGTTTCAGCTTATTTGATTTTGCCTTATGTGTTGCATAAGCCCAGAATTTCTGGCTTTTTTCAGGACTTACGCAGTTATTATGACATCATAAAATTGTATAAGCCCATAAGTCTCAAAATAAGCCGGATAAATTGGGCTTATGAAATATTAGCCAAAATCAATTAAAGATTATACAGACACTCCCTTAGGTTATATTTTTTGGGATTGCCTCTCAAAGCTTTATATGTGATGTTTTGTATCGTTCTGAGCTGTATTGAGATGGTGTTTGCAAGTGCTTATTAAAGGGTTATCTGCTTATTTTTAAAGCAACCAAGTGGTTTTAACCTTTGAGTGTTTTGTTGAAAATGTTTATGTGCTTATGAGTGAATGTAAACCCTTAAAGTAAGTAAGAACTTTAAACTAAGGGTTTTGCTAACTTTGTTTAAATTGTTAGGACATGGATACAATATTGCATATTAATCACTAACGCCGCCTAATAAGTTGTTAAAGTACATAACATGATGGCATGATGCATGTTCTAGACTCGTATACATTTCCCTAAGGGATATTTTAGCTAATCTCTCAAAATAAGTATGTCATAGACTCATAGCTCCTTTTAGCAACTAAGCAGTTCAAAATTAGCAATCTAAAAGACCGCCTGAAACTTATTTTTTAATCCTCCAATTGTTTATTCTGAAAAATATTGAATAGGCTGTATGGAAATAGGGGTAGCGTCGTCAAACAATCTAAAATAGCCATTCTGATTGTCAAAAGAGGTGTTTGGAAGGGTTATTATACCAATAATCAGTTTAGTGTTCTTGGCAAGAACTGGTTTTTACGATATTCTGATATATATGGTCAAATTCTGTGATTTTTTACATAAACGATCTGATTTTTAAAATATTAATAATAACCTAGAAAACGCACATCCGAACAAGCAAATACAGTAGTAAATTTGTGTGTTGCCTTTTCATGTTCAAACTGTAGTTTATTTCGGGTTTTTGTGATACCGATATTTGAAGATATCCCATTTTAATACGCTGAAACTTTCATGTTTTTTAAGATGGATTAAAAAGGAACTAAAAAATAGAAGAATAGAAATATAAGTAAAAACTAAGAAGATAGGTAGTGTAAATGTCATTTTATTTTCCTGAGGTCAATCAAGTTATTATAACATTTTTCAAATATTTTGTAAACATTTTCAGAGGAAACCTCTTCACTCGTGGGCTTCACCTAGCTCTACGGCATATAGGAGGACGACTATTGTTCGTAGTGATATGGCTTCAACTGTTACGGGATCGACAGCCTCTTTTTCAACACAGTCCTTGTCGACTGGCGAGCCTGTTGTTTCAGTTGACTGGCTCCATGCCAATCTTCGGGAGCCTGATTTGAAGGTAACAGCTTCTTATTCACCATTGTTCCTATATGTAGAGTTGCTAGTTTATGTTTTTTTACATAAAATATACTACTCAGTTAGCATATGTTGAGATGGTAAAGGCCTGTTACTGTATTGCTCACTGTTCTGATACACAAGGTGGAATTCGGCATGATGCTAAGTGGAGGTTGTGTGACTATAGAGGGTACTTGTGCCAGTATGCTAATTTACGAACCAACTTTTATATAATTCTTATAACTAATATGATAATTGTATTATTAGGAGTTTAAAGGGACGGATACGTTCTTGTAGAATAATTAATCGGCTTACCTTTTCAACACTTTAACAGTTTGGGTGGTCTGAATTTTTACGCTTACTCTGCACAATTAGTCGTGAGCACTTAAAATACTATACAACTTTTACCTAGTTTGCTACTGTTTTTATCAATTAAAATATGCAAACAAAAGCGTGCAAGAAGTTCTCTATGAGAGTATAAACCTGTAATATTGACTCGCAGTGGCATATGTGTAGGCAGTATAATCTGATAATAGTGTCTATGTTAATTGTTTGGATATATTGACAGGTGTTGGATGCTTCGTGGTACATGCCCGATGAACAGAGGAATCCACTCCAAGAGTATCAGGTGTGTATAATAAGTTAAAGTATTTCAACGCTACGTCCTTTTTTTTAGTATCTTACATAGAAGATTCTTACTTTTGTTCATTTTCTAGTCATTTTTTACTTATTACTTCATTTGATGGGTTTTTTCAACAGGTTGCCCACATTCCTGGTGCTCTTTTCTTTGATGTAGATGGGATATCAGATCGAACTACTAATGTAAGATGCTATCTTCTACTTCCTTTTTGTGTTTGACCCTAAAATAGGAACTCCTAAATCTATGTTTGTTTTTATGTTATATGTTTGCCATCATGAGATCCTTGTGGACTAGTCCATTTTTAGTAAGGGTGTACTCGGATGTGTGTTATAGTTGTATTATTTGACACTCAGTGATTATATAATTAGTTGTACTAATACATGTTCTGTGTTTTTATGTTTGAATTTTGATCATAACTTTTATGGCGTTGACTGTTTAGCGTTTGGAACATTCTCATTTATGTATGGAAATACTTATTTCGTTCCAAATTATTGTTCACTAGACAAAACCAGACTTTAAGAAAAGTGTACTTATTATAGCTAAAATTGGCATAATGAAATTTATACCTTTAACTATTAATTAATGATTTTTGTAAGTTTTATGAATGGGAAATGACTAATCAAACAGATTATTACTTTTACTTTTAAATGTGGTTAGTAGTTGGTACGGTGGATTATTAGTTCTGGTACGTGTGTAGTTACAGATAATAAATAGGTAAAATAAGGGCATATAAATATTTCTACTACTTCTTTTGACAATGACTTTGTACAACTTGTTATTTGAACCCGAACCAAACATTAGAGACCGATTATTGCAACTTGAAATCAGAAAAATTGTATAATTTATTAATTACCTTTAATAGACATCCACCCCTAATACAATATGTATCTCTTGAGTGATTCAGTTGCCACACATGTTGCCTTCTGAGGAAGCATTTGCTGCTGCTGTATCTGCCCTCGGTATTGAAAACAAAGATGGGGTTGTCGTGTATGATGGTAAAGGTATCTTTAGTGCAGCCCGTGTCTGGTGGTAAGTTAACAGCTCCTGTTATGACTTCTGTAATCATATTTATTAAATTTGCTGATGTGGCAAAATCTTGTTTGTAGGATGTTTAGAGTATTTGGACATGATAGAGTATGGGTATTAGACGGAGGACTACCCAGATGGCGTGCGTCAGGATTTGATGTTGAATCTAGTGCTTCTAGTGATGCGATATTGAAAGCTAGTGCTGCAAGTGAAGCTATAGAAAAAGTATACCAGGGGCAGGCTGTAAGTTTTTTTTAACTTAGTTATGTTTTGTATTTGTTAACGTCCGCTGTATAAAAAGAATAAGAGATCGTTTGCTTAGACTGTTTGGATATCAGTTTTCAAACTGATTATGATTTGAAGCAATGGGAATTGAATAAAGTGTTTTACTTTGGCAGGTTGGTCCAGTTACATTTCAAACAAAATATCAGCCAGATCTCGTCTGGACACTTGAACAGGTTTGTGGAACTGTATTGATAAGATTCCACGCAAATATGTCTGTTAAGTTTGTTTACTCAAAATAAATCATCTATATGTGACAAAATTAACATTAAAATGTTTTAAATGACCTAAATAAACCATGCAACAAGCCAACAATTCCAACAATAGTTGATTTAGAGTGACTTGATTGTGCCTAAATGGAGCTCTTGCGATTGTTCTAAAAGAAACTAAAGTCAAAGCACTAGCAACCTAAAAGAGTAAAGCGTACTTAAATAAGAATTAACTACTAAAGTAGATATATCTTTGTTTTGTTATTTAAACTTTGGAGAGCTGTTTGCTAAATTCAATGAAATCGACACAAGCATACAAACATGTCCAAACTTACGTACTGGTGTGACTGTTACAGGTTAAAAAGAACACGGAGGACCAAACATATCAGCACATAGATGCTCGGTCAAAGGCCAGGTATAAGAAATCAAAGCTAATGAAGTTTGTTATAATCATACGTGTGTAAGAGTAGTAGTGGCACACTACTACATACTACTAGTGAACATCTTACTGCTTGCAATTTGGTGACATGATAATATGGAATCTAATAAACTTCGGTGTCTGTCAACTTCTACTTGTTTTCAGGTTTGATGGTGTTGCAGCTGAGCCAAGAAAAGGAATTAGAAGTGGCCATGTGCCCGGGAGTAAGTGCATTCCCTTTCCCCAGGTAATCGAATCATTAGATTTACTTTGTTTTAAACTTGCATTTTGATAACCAAATAGTAAATCATGAAGTAGCCTAAAAATCTGCTACTTTCTTTCATGCAAATGACATGTTTCTCGGCTCTTACAGGTGTTAGACAGCTCACAGACTCTGCTATCAGCAGACCAGCTTCAGAAAAAGTTTGAACAAGAAGGTAAACTCAGCAACTTACGTACTTGAGATATAATTGTAACACGCTTTAACATTATAACTACAACATCTCGAATGTATCATATCCTGATTACTGCGAAATCGTTCTGCAGGAATCTCATTGGACAAGCCTGTTATGGCTTCATGCGGGACCGGAGTTACTGCATGCATTCTTGCATTGGTGATAACCTCGTTTCCTTTAAACTTTAAAAAGTAAAAACTATTTGATTGTTGGGTAATTGCATCAAATGCTGTATTTTCAGATATAAATAAATAAAATTTATATAATAGTTAAGATTACGGGTTACAAAAGGACTCGAATGGGACACAAACCTATGCTCTATGGTAGAAAAAGAATACAGTCACTAAAATAGAACAAATGAAAAACTATGTTCTTACTATTATCCAAATAACCTACGTTATCGTTTGCTAAACTAAATGCTATGTTGTAGGGACTCCATCGACTTGGGAAGACAAATGTTCCGGTTTATGATGGATCATGGACAGAATGGGGAGCACAAGAGGATACTCCTGTCTCAACTTCAACTTGACGTTAACGCGTACACTCTGAGAAAACCAAAAAAATGGATATTTTTCCTCTTTCAAGTGTTTCATTCTGGTGGGTTCTTTCTAATTGTAATTTAACTTCGGAGATTTGTCTTAAAAGTTTAACATGATCAGCGTATGTGTTCAACCTGAGCAAAGAAATAACATTGTTTTCTTGTTGAACTTTGAATCAAGTATCATTTAACGTGTCAAGGTTATGGTTATGTTCAGTTTATGAAGGCTTGTGGGATGGATTTGGGAGTCCGACCATAAAATTTAAATTACATCAAATGGCCACAAAACGTGTTTTAAGCTTTTCATGATTGTTCGTCTGAACTCTGAAGTGGAGAGTACAATGTTATGGATGTGTACACGTTTAATAATCCTGAGACGAAATAACACAGGTAATGGTCTAGGTGTGCAGATCATTTCTAGGATGAGAAATGTAACTTGTGTGAGAGATATCTATATTTAAATGAATCAACACATAGATTTCAAAGTATGTTAGACGAGGAGATGCGAGTGTAGGGTGCATTTCAAAATCGTGTTTTCGCCAAATCTTTAATGAGTTGATTAATGACTTGATGTACATACGTTTACGACATGAACTCATTTTTTCTTGGATATCCCAAGCAGTTTTGAAAACTATCGGGTCAGGGTTTCATTGGCTTTTGGGTCCGGTCGGTAACCCGATGAGTTATCTTATATGTGGTCATGACTCGTGCACCCGGTCAGTAACTCAATAGTTATCTTATATGTCGGCATGACTCGTGCACCGAAAGAAAAGTGATCCCAAAACCCCCAGTTCTGGACTAGTTATTGCTCAAATGCTTCTCTTAATATCTTTGAAGAAACCAATATCCACAATGTACATGTGTTTGATTTGTAATTTATAGTCATTCATACAAAAATGAAAGCAATTGAGCAATTCAAAACACAAGACTGCCATAAAATAAGCATTATTATATACAGGTTTTGATTCCAAATTAAGAACCATGGTCATAACCTCACATGACCTTTTATTAACCTCTACTCTGAACTAAGTACGTTAAACGGATAGTTTGATTCCATTATGATATCTCTCAATACAATGGCAAAACGAAGATGGTAAGAGAAGCTCAAGCTTCATTCAAGGCGAGCACTCCAGGAAGCGTCTTTCCCTCAAGAAGCTCCAAACTAGCACCACCACCAGTTGAAATGTGGCTCATCTTGTCTGCTAATCCTACCTTCTCCACGGCTGCAACAGAATCACCACCTCCGATGATGGTTGTAACTCCCTTCCCGCTAAGTTCTGCCAGTTTCTTGGCAATAGCCTGCAACAGGATGTGTAAATCATCCGGGAGCAAATATTAGGTATAACATTTGATTTATGTATTCATTTATGTGCACTCCCAGTAATAAAAGTAAGGGGTGAAGAAGTGGGCGAGTTAGTAAGGGTCAAATGAGTTCGAGTCAAAACAAGTAGTATTAGTATGTTGATCATTGGGTCAGACTGGGTCTACATGTAAACTCTCTATGCTGATAAAATGTAAACCACTAGTGTTTTAACTGTGACTCCAAAAGTATTTAGATACTACATTATCTAAACGCCCTCTAATATATTTGGTCTAATTCACTCGTTTGACCTACTCAACTGATTCCCTGTTATGTCTTTTAGCTTGACCCGTTCGAGGAGTCCAGATAGACCCATTTGTCTATTTATGGACGGCGATAATCTCACAGCACGAAATCCAATAAAATATAAGAAAATTCGTCTTTCTTTGGCAAAATGTCAATCCAAAATGTCATAATATTTCCCATTTGGTATCTACTACATGTAGTTTATTTGGCTAATATCCAAAAACTGCATGAGATTAGATGCAAATTAAACATTATGAATGCATTAACAAGTGATGATCAGAAATAATTTTACCTCGGTTCCAGCAGCAAACTTTTCCATCTCAAATACACCCATAGGTCCATTCCAAATAATGGTTTTGGTAGTATCCAAAGTTTCACTAAATGACTTGATGGAATCTGGTCCGATGTCCAATCCCATCCAGCCGTCAGGAATTTCTTTTGCTGGAACCACCTGAAATTGAACAATCCGCACCTTTTAGCATTTATCAAACTTTTATAACTCATTCAACTTAAACTACAGTAGAGGTGGAAAAGTGGGCGAGTTCGTAACGGGCCTAAACGGGTAAGGTTGAAAAAGCAAACTGGGTCGGGTTGGCTTTATGTTCAGATGCTTTTTTGTTTGTGTGATGTGATTACAACAATAATGATATTACAATAAAAATCTAAATCTTTTGGGATATAGAAGGTTCTATGCAATAAAATTAGACTTCGGGTCACTTTTGGGATCATTTCCTTTTAGCTAGTTCTTTGACTTGACCCGTTTGGCATCTATTAAGTTTCCACCGTAAAGAGTTAAAGTTTCCGCCTCTATTAAGGAACAACATGGTAAAACAAATGAAAAAAAATAGCTGAAAAACCTTGCTATTGGCATCTGCGGCAAACTTGTCAGCAATTACAACATCAGAAGGGAGTAGCAGCGACACCCCTTTGGACTTAGCCTTTTCGAGAAGTGATGTTGCAAGGTCAAGCTTATCTTCTTCCACAAGAGATGACCCAACTTTGTAACCTTGGGCTTTATAGAAGGTAAATATCATACCTCCACCAAGCACAAGGACGTTTACCTTCTCTAACAATGACTCAATCACACCGATTTTACTTGAAACCTTCGACCCACCAACAATTGCAGCAAACGGCTTATTGGGACTAGATACAGCTCCAACAAGGTAGTCGAGCTCCTGAAAATAGTGCATATAATTCATAATTAGCTCCTGAGAAGCTTCATTAATACGATTATTAGTTGCTAAACACAAACCTTCTGCATGAGGTATCCAGCAACAGAAGGCTTCAAGTACTTCGCAACACCCTCGGTAGATGCATGTGCTCTATGGGCTGTGCCAAATGCATCATTGACATACAAGTCAGCTAGTGACGCCAGCTTCTTTGCAAATTCAGGATCGTTCTTCTCTTCCTCTTTATAAAACCTGACATTCTCAAGAAGCAAAACACCTCCATCTGGAATCCCGGCCACCAATTTCTCAACCTCAGGACCTACGCAATCATCTGCCATCTTGACCTGTTAAAAGTTAAGGTGCAGACAAAACACTTCGGTTAATGGCTACGATGACAGAGAGGTGTAGTTATACAAGTAAATATGAATCAACAAACAAACCTCAACACCAAGAAGCTCAGAGAGTCTAGGCACAAGTGGCTTAAGGCTGTATTTGGGCGTAACACCCTTTGGTCGTCCCTATAAAAACCATCCACACGAATATAAAAATCTCATACTACTTATAAGTTTATGTGCGCTTATAGGAAACATAACTGAACCACCGTTGTCTATTGGTGTTAACCGGAACCAAATTAGTTACAATTCAAAAATCTAAATCTAAAGAAAAAGGATAATTGTTGAACTCATAATCGGAAGATAATACAAGTTCATACAATTGAAGCAGACAAATTTTGGTAAAACAAAAGTATTTAAGTTACACAGAACTGAACATCATGTTAAAACTTAGAACATTATCAAAAAAGTGCACAAACCGATCAAACACCAAGGGCTGGCTAATTGAATGCTGAGTTTTGTATTAAAAGTGCACGAAAATGGGGTGTTAAGTCAGACTTCCCTCTTCAAGAGGCGTCTATGGAAAAATCAAAGATCAGATATGAACATACTGACTCAAAATCTGCATCATAGTTTTATCATATGTCTTGAAAATAAAGGAGTCGTTTGACTAACAAATCTTTTTTAAAGGTGTGTTCATCAAATCATGTTAATCAGCAGATGTTTTACACGCTAAACGTGTTAAAATCACGTTCATTATGATTAGGGATGCTCACAAACGTTGTTAACCAAAACAGGTAAATTCTGACATGATAATAAGAAATTTATCCTGACACGTAACACAAATACACAATTATATGATCCGAATCAAAGGATAAACAATAAAACAGAAGAAAATATATGCATGCATACCAAATGAGACGATAGAATAACCCTAGCGCCATTCGACATCAAATACTTAATCGTAGGAACAGCAGCGCGTATACGCGTGTCATCTGTGATCTTAAAACTATCATCCAAAGGTACATTCAAATCTGCTCTAACAAAAACTTTCTTTCCCTTCAAATCACCTTCTTTCAAACTACTTACACTTTTCTTCGATGCCATTTTTCACACTAACAAAAAGAAATTATTGAATGTTCAAATGAGGATGAGATCAGAATCAAATGTTTTCTTAGTGTTGTTTAAATTGTATTTGTGGCTAGAAATAATTTTGGCTTTCTGTTTGAAAGTTTCAAATATTTACCATGGATGGCTAGAAATATAAATGTTAAATTCGCCAGACTTTTATTTATTTTAACTTGTTTTTTATTTTAGGGTCCGTTTGGTTTGAAGTTGGGTTTTAATTTGGGTGTGGGTTTATAAAGTAGAAGGTTTGGGATTTGATAGAATTAAATGAAAAGTAATGTTTGGTTTAAATTTTGAGTTTAGATTTTTTGATTTAATATAAAAATAAAAAAATATATTAAACTATTATGATTATAATATTTCAATTTATGAAACTGTAAATATGAATTGAAATTGAGTAAACATATGAAAATTAAATAATAAAGAATTGTGGGACCCACTGAAAATTATAAACCCGCCACTTTGATGACCTTAGAAAAAGTGAATGTCAGAGGGGCATGGTTCCCAAAATTAAAAACTACCAAACAATAGTATTAGTTAACTTTTCAGCCCAAAGTGGGGTAAACCCAAATACCAAACGCACCCTTAGTGAAAGTTGCTTTTTAAATGGTGGTACTTCCTATAACTTCAATTGATAACGAGAGAGTTTTAGAAAAAACACACACATATTTGATAGTATTTCATCAAATGAGAAAACATAGAGTATAAAGTATTTATACTACTGCTACATACAAACTAACTATTGAACTAAAAGTGTTTTACAACTACTAAGCAACTTTGGTGTTTTAAAATGTGGCGATGTATACATCTTGATCCAGTCACACTTGATCTTGTAGTTTTCATTGTTACTCAAGTTACTTATGTGTAGTTGACTTTTGAGTTGACTGATGTGCTTGTACCATTATTCCCCTCCCCCCCCCCCCCCCCCCACACACACAAGCAGCAGGTAGTGTAAGGATCCCACATGCTTGAAATGGATAGATACTGAGTGGCTTGGTAAGGATGTATGTTGCTTGTCTGTTGGTAAGAACATAAGAGATAGATATATGACATTTTATCTCGGAAAAAATGAATCAATTTCTATGTGCTTGGTTCTGACATGTTGAACAAGATTAGAGGCAAGTGCAATAGTAGAGATGTTGTCACATATAATTGTGACAGGTTTAGGTATAGAAACCCTGAGATCTTTCAACAAAGAGCATAACCAAGTTATCTCACATGAACAATCAACTAAAGCCTTATATTCTGCCTCACATGAAGACTTGGAAACCACTGGTTGTTTCTATAAGACTTGTACCTAACAAGATGCCAAAACAAAAAATAGACCTTCTTGAAGAGGGGCACAATCACTGTCACAGTAAGGATGTAGGGTTAAAGGATTATGTTTTGGAAAGTGTAGACCTTGTCTTGGGCTCATTTTGATATACTTAATAACTTTGTGAAGTGCTTCCAAATAAGGTGTATGAGGATCATGAGAGAACTGACTTAAGAGTTGAGCTGCAAAGGTTATGCCATGTCTGTTGATAGTGAGGTAAATAAGCTTACCAACCAAAGTTCTGATTAATCAGAGGGATCAACCAAGGATTCTCCATCTGTGTAGGTGAGATTCATTCTAGGATCCAAAGGTGTCTTTGTTGGTTTGTCATCCCGAAGCTTGGCAAAGTCAATTAGATCAAAAGAATACTTCCTCTGAGTCATAACTAAACCATTAGAATTTTTGAGAAATTCATTTCCAAGATAATAATGCATAGGACCAAGATCTTTGATAGTAAAAGACTCATGAAGAAGAGTCTTGATATCTGAAATAAGGGTGAGATTGTTTTTTTTGAACAGAAGGGGTGAGATTGTTACCAGCTAACAAAATGCCATCCACATAAATCAAAAGAATGAGAACATCAATGCCTTTGCAGTAACTGAAAATAGAGGAATCAACTGAAAGTTTATGGACATAAAATTAAATAGTCGTGTGATAGGATCGAACTCGGGATTACGAGATTGCACACAATACGTAAAGGATTAATTAATTTAATAAATGTATTTATTATATTTATTAAATATAAACCGAGCTTAACTTAAACGATCGTTAATTAAAAGTTAGCTCCGTTTTATTAGTGCTAGCCTCATGATTAATCCGTTGCATTACGTGTGTAAAAGAGCGTAATATAGTTTCACTATAAACTATATCTTGGTATTCTTCATATAAACCCTAATTGATGATTTGGTGGTGTTCTTGTGGATTTGCTCTAGCTAAAAGGTATGTAACCTAACTCGATTAATTATGAATGTGTTATTAATTATGATCTTGTTAAATCGCTTCCGCTATGTGTGCTTTGATCTTATTTAGGGTTATGCGTAATTGTTATGAGCTTTATAAACCTTCAGTGGTATAAGTGCCGTTTTAACATGTTATAATTATCGAGATCTAAAGTTTTTTTTAACTAATAATGATTTGGGTTAAAATTCATATGTTGTTTTTTAGGTTCTCACTAAAATTAGGATTTTATTTTTTTATTAAAATCGGCTTAGCCGAATTTTTTTTAATTTTTCTTTTTTGAAACCCTAAAAATTACATGATGATTATCTTTAGATGTTTGCATGAAGTAATTGTTATGTCATGTATGGTTACGATCCGTAGAGAGATTTAATTGTTAAGATTATGTGGGAAATACGTGATGAACATGCATGTTTTTCACGGATCATATGATTTTATATGCTATTTGCTTTATTTGATTCAAAGTTTTAAAATTAGGGAAGACTTTTTTTATGTTTATAAAAACCCTAGATTTTATGTTCTTTGAATAAACTGTTATGCATGTGGCTATTTGATTTAGTTTTTTTTGTACCTACTTATTTTCATACGTTTTATACTAATTGTATGTTGTAAACAAGGGTAATTTTTTTAACAAAATAAATATGGACTAAATCATATAAAAATTAATGAATTGTTTTGAGATCTAAATTACATAAAATTGCGTTGATTGATAATTTGCAATGATAATTTAACGTCCGACTCCTTTTGACAAATTATAAAGTGAGTTTAACGCACCGCTAGTCAGGTACCCGGTTAAGGAATGAGGTGTTATGCCATTAGTCGCTGACCGAATTCCTGGCTCGCCTGTGCGTTAAATTGAAATTACCTACGATTATCATTAGAATTATATCTTAAGGTTGATTTACCGCAAATTCACATCCGAAACACAATGAATAAGGTTATTGCTTTGTGCTTTTGCTAAGTTCTAGAAAAAGTACGTTGTGAATTATTGTGGGTAAAATCTTTAATTGGTTTAACCAATACCTCAACTTGCGATTTATGGCGGAATTTTAGACTCACAAAAAGGTTTACTAAAAGTTTTTTTATTAAACTTATGATATGGAGATGTATGCATGCTTCTCCATACATGATTTTTGACACCAAAAATCTATACCCTTAAATTTAAGTCTTATGCCATCTAATTGACGAACACTTGAAGTTACAACTATCGTCATATGAGATTTGGATGATGTTGTAATGGAGAGAAAACTTCATGACTGAATAAGATTGCACATGAAGGTTTTGCGTTCTTTAGATTACTTGACTTGATTGAGTTACTCAGTGAGATCTGGAAACTTAAGGCATAAAGTAGAGATGAAACATGTTTATGATGCAAAATGACTTTTGGCAACATAAATCCCTATAAATATATAGAAATTGCAAATTTGTTTGTCAATTATTGTTCAACAAGTTACCATGTTGAGTACATTTATCACTAGCAGATCAACTGATGTGATACGTTTATGTGAATGTGGATTCTAGTTTACAAGGAAAATACTATGGTTTTAATTACCGGGGTAATTTTATTTTCTTGAATGGTATTGTCGAAAATACTAATAATTTGAACTTATTTATGTAGAAATGGCTCAACCCGATAACAACACGTTGAGTTCTGCCTTCAAGACTTATCTTGAACGCCAGGAACTAACTGGCCCAAACTTCAACGATTGGTACCGCTCACTGAGAATTGTCTTAAGAGTAGCGGGTACTTCTGATTACTTGACCAGGGCGTTTCCTGCGCCCCTTGGCCCATATGCTACTCCAGTTGAAAGACTGAATTATGAGGCAGAGGTTAAGAAGCACAATGATGTGGCTTGTTTAATGCTCGGAAATATGGCTCCTTTCTTACAAAGGAAATTTGAGCTATTTGCTGCAAATCAAATGCTTGAAGAGCTCAAGGCAATGTATGAGAAGCCTCAGACTGTGGAGATCTACGACTTGGTAGATGCTTTGCACCGTTGTAAGCAAGCCCCTGGGAAACCCGTTAGTGCACATTATTAAGAGATGAAGGGTTACTTGGAACAACTCATCGCACTAGGGAAACCCTACGACAATAATATGGCAATTAACCTAATCAATGGGTCTCTTAATAGGGACTTTAATGATTTCGTTAGGAACTTTGATATGCATTGTGCGGGGAAGACAGTTAATGACTTGCACGCAATGCTCATTGACTACGAAAAGGGTCTAAAGGACAAGGCAAGTACATCTACTTCTACTCCTCCTGTGCTTTATGTACAAAAGGGTAGAGTGAGTAAGCCACAACCACACAAGAACAACAAGAAAGGCAAAGGCAAGGGTGATAAGGGCAAACAAGTTGTACTTATTCAAAACCCAAGCATAACTTTGTCAAGAAGAGGCAATCTCAAAAGGATGAGACTTGTCACCATTGCAAAGCAAGTGGTCACTGGAAAATGAACTGCCCTCTTTATCTCGAGGAGTTGCGAGAAATAACGAAGAAGGCTGAGCTTAGTGCTGCAGCATCTTCAGGTAACTTATTTATGATAGAGTTATTTAATCTTACATACAAATCAAATTCTTGGGTATATGATACGGGATGTGGTATTAACATTTGTAATACCCTACAGGGATTTGAGTTAGAAAGGAAGCTTACCTATGGGGAACAATTTCTGCAAATGGGCAATGGCGCACAAGCAGCGGTTGAAGCTATAGGAACATTTAATCTAGTTTTACCTTCGGGTTTAGTACTGAGTTTAAATGATTGTCATTATGCACCTACAACTGTTAGGGGTGTTATTTCCTTTTCTAGTATGTTGGATCTTGGATTTATTCACACTATTGATAATAATAGAATTTCTGTTTTCAAAGATGGTTTATTCTATTTTGATGCAATTTCTGTAAATGGTGTTTTTGAAATTAACATGCATGATAATAATTCCAAGAGAAAAAATAATTCTGTTTTTAACATGAATAAGAAGAGAAAGTTAGACAAGAACTCTTCTTATCTTTGGCATTGTAGACTTGCCCATATTGGGAAGACTCGCATACAAAAGCTTTAACGTGATGGTCTTTTGGAAAGTATCAATGATGAATCATTTGATAAATGTAAGTCTTTTATCTCTGGAAAGATGACTAAGAAACCTTTTAATAGCAATATTGAAAGGGCTACTAAACTACTTGGTTTAATACACACTGATGTGTGTGGACCACTTGACATGTGTCAAGGAAAGGTGCTAGCTACTTCTTAACATCTACGGATGATTATAGCCGTTATGGTTATGTTTATTTACTTAAGCATAAACATGAGGTATTTGAAACATTCAAAGTGTTTAAAGCGGAAGTAGAATTGCAAATAGGAAAAAAAAGATTAAAGCTCTTTGTTCCGATCGAGGTGGTGAATATTTAAGTCAAGAGTTTAAAGATTATTTAAGTGAGAATGGAATTGTTCAGAAACTTACTTCTCCATATACTCCACAACAAAACGGTGTATCTGAAAGGAGAAATCGTACATTATTGGATATGGTGCGATCTATGTTTAATCTTACAACTTTACCTTTATCCTTTTGGGACTATGATCTAGAATCTGCTGTTCGTATTCTGAATATGGTTCCGACAAAGAAGGTTGATTAGACACCATATGAACTATGGCATGGTAAAAGGCCATATTTGTCTTATTTAAAGATTTGGGGTTGTGAGGCGTATGTGAAACGTGACTCTGGAGATAAACTCCAACAACGCTTAGTAAATGTATCTTTGTAGGTTACCCTAAGGAAAATATGGGTTACTACTTTTATTATCCGCCTGAGAACAATGTTATTGTTGCTAGGTATGGAGACTTCCTTGAAAATGATCTTGTAAATCAAGAATTCAGTGGGAGAAATTATGATCTTGAAGAAATTCAAGAAGATACATTACCTTCTGAAAATACTAGCGACAAAATTCCAATAGAGCCAGAAAGTCTAGGAGCTCCACCAGAATTAATTCCTCCACGTAGGTATGGAAGGACTATACGTGCGCCAAGCAAACTATGTCTTAACATAGAGGACGATGAAAAGGAAGTAGGGGATCTTGGTGAACCTGCTAACTATCGATCCGCAATGCTTGATCCAGAAAAGTCTAAATGGATAGTTGCGATGAATGAGGAAATGAAATCCATGGAAATCAACGATGTTTGGATTCTTGTTGATGCGCCTAAAAATGATAAAGTAGTAAAAAAATAGGTGGATTTTCAAGAAGAAAACCGACATGGATGGTGAAGTACAATCCTATAAAGCACGTTTAGTAGCTAAAGGTTTTACTCAAACTTTTGGCGTAGACTACGAGGAGACATTTTCTCCTGTAGCAGACTTACGAGCTATTAGGATTCTCATAGCTATAACAGCATAATATGACTATGAGATATGGCAAATGGATGTTAAAACTGCCTTCTTGAACGGTTGCTTAGATGAAGAAATCTATATGCAACAACCGGAAGGGTACGTTGATCCTAAATATCCAAAACGCGTATGCAAACTTCAAAGATCTATTTATGGTCTGAAACAAGCCTCACATCAATGGAATAAACGGTTTGATGAAGAAATCAAAAAGTTTGGATTTATTTAAAATCGTGATGAGCCATGTGTATATCGCAAAGCTAGTGGGAGTGATGTAGCGTTCCTAATTTTATATGTCGATGACATATTAATCATGGGAAGTAACATTCCAAGACTTAAGGAAGTTAAAGATTATCTTGATAAATGTTTTTCTATGAAGGATTTGGGAGATGTTGCATATATTCTAGGAATTAATATCTATCGAGATAGGAAAAGATGGTTAATTGGTCTTAGTCAAGATGCTTATATTGATAAGATACTGAAGAAGTATAACATGCATAACACTAAGAAAGGTTTTCAACCTATGGAGGTTAAGCATGAATTAAGTCATGAGTTAGATGCATCAACACCCGAAGAGGTGGCTTACATATAGAAGGTGCCTTATGCTTCAGCTGTAGGATCTATTATGTATGCTGTAAGATGCACAAGGCCTGATGTGGCGTTTGCTCATAACTTGGTCAGTCATTACCAACAGAATCCAGGAAGCTCCACTGGACTGTTGTTAAACATATACTAAAGTATTTGAGGAGTACGAAAGATATGTTTTTGGTATTCGGGGGGTAAACTAGACACATAACTGAATGTTACATGTTTCTGTGATGCGTCCTGGCAATGTGATAAAGACGATATGAAGTCTCAGACGGGTTACGTGTTTGTCATCAATGTAGGAGCAGTTGATTAGAAGAGCAAGAAGCAGACAACCATTGCTATGCATGCGACTCAATTCGAGTACATGGCCGCTTCAGAAGCCGCAATGGAAGCTGTTTGGATTAGAAAGTTTATTGGAGATCTTGGAGTGATGTTTTCAATTAAAGAAACTATTGATATATATTTTGACAATTCTGCTGCAATAATATTCGCCAATGATCCTGGAGTCATGAAAGGCGCTAGACACTTTAAACGTAGATATCACTACGTACGAGAATAAGTTGAAGCTCGTGAAATAAAATTAATAAAAGTTCACAAAGATGATAACGTAGCTGATCCTTTTACTAAGGCTTTGCCTAGACCAAAGGTAGTTAAGCATGCCAAAGCGATTGGGCTGCAACTAGCTAGCGAACTCATGCAATAAATCTGTGATTAGTATTTGGATAAAGGTTATTAAGACATTATTGAATTGATGAAATAAACATTGAGTTTCGTTTATTTTCTGTTATTTGATTTTGTATCCTATTTTACATGTTTTAATCCATGAATAAATTGTTATGTTCTAAACATCCATTGTCGATTGATAATATGGGAATATTATTAAACTAAGACAATTCAAAATAGTGACAGAGTATACTTGAAAGTATATTGGTCAATTTTGGATGATATTTGATGAATCAAATATTGGACTTATCCCAACTATATGATTTTACTTTATGGATCTTTGTCATTAAGTAAATCATAAATAGTTATCCTTAGACCTGAGATACCAGGAAACTGTCACGAATGTAGTGTGTTTCTGTGAGATAACCTAATGCTAAACGTAACTGGTAGCTATAAGGGTTATTTTCAGAAGTGTTGCAAAGTTCGTAAGTTTCGCTTGTAGTCAAAATGGGATTTGTTTCCTTCAAATTATTTTGAAGTATAATACAGCTGGGCCCCTCGGGTGAGTAGTAAGATGTTTGTGTGGCCACACCCAAATTTGTTTTGGTAATCTTGCTATATCCGTAAACGAGAAACAAAATGGTTAATGAAAGGAATGACTGAGATCCATATCCTATTAACGTTGTATTTGAAATGAAAAGATAATAATAATGATGAATCATTAAAAGGTTTTGTCCAGGAGACCTTACTCGAGTTGTACTAGTGACATTGTTAGTGTAACTAAACTGTCACACCCCACTTTGATAAGTGAACCGTTACGCGTAATTATGGCGTGTCATCAAAGCATGCAAGGTAATATGTACTAACATACATGACCATAGGGAAAACCGGAATCAAACATCGGTTCCCAAAATAAAGCCCAAAACATAATAAAGTAAATGAAATGAATGAAAGACAAAACAAGCATAAATATATGAAGGCAAAAGGAAAAGAAGTCTATGGCTGTTTCCATCCTATGCATGTCCTCCAAATGCTCGAGTCTGTCCTTGGGTACTTGCCGTTTTGGGACATGGAAAGGAAAGTAGCGGCTGAGCAAAACGCTCAGTGCACGGATATAGACATAGTATGAATGACTGAAACATAATAAAGACTTAATAACAGCGGAAATGTATAAGTCTTGGAAAACCTGGAACATGTTCATAAAACTGGTTTTATAGTTTTAAAAGCCTTATGTTTATCTTATGAAAATTGTTTAACATGTTAACCATTAGCCAATATATGCCATGAAATATCAACGTGCATGAATACTTGGAGGGGTGACCTCGTAATGCAATTAGAGGGGCTGCCTCTAATTAATATACTGTTTTGGGTAGGAGGGATCAGCTCCTTGTGAAGGATGCAAGGCACACACCACATTCACCTGAATAATCTGCTGAAAACATGTAAACTAGGATGCACCCATACGCCCCACCTGATAATAATATGACCAAAAGCTGAAAGGGACGCCACGAGCTATCACTCCGCCGTGGTGAAGTCATAACACTGGTGCCTCCAGCGTTATGGTTATGGTACCTCCATAACTAGGTGAAACTGGTCATGCATGTATATGGCTTTAGGTATTCTAATTAAACATAAGAAATTCAAAAACATATAAAACATATACTGAGGAAAACAGTTGGCTGCATACGGGAAATTCTAATAAGGAAGAATGTCCATACTAAAAGGATGGAGAATCCGTACCTTAAGTCCAGTGAACGAAGAAGACGAACGGAAGAGAGTCCTACTTCGATCTCACTAATGCTACATAAATAATACGTGTATAAGTATATTGTTCACTGCGTACGTAACTGATTATAGTATGTCTTGGCCTGCTTGATATGTTTTAGTCTGGTTTTATTGATTTTACTGTTATACTGTACTTATCATGTGTTTTAAGTATTCTGATTAAGTATTAATTGATGTTCTTGTACTATTATACTTGTAGTGTGATAATAAGTAACTTCCTAAAAAATAGCAGGTTTCCTAAAATAGAAAGTTTCCAAAAATAGAAAGTTTCCAAAAATAGATTAGCTGCTTAAAATAAATAAGTTTCTAAAAATAGAAAGTTTCCATAAATAGATTAACTGCTTAAAATAGATAAGTTTCTAAAAATAGAAAGTTTCCATATTTAGAAATAAGCTGGATTAATAAGCTAAATAATATAAGCTTAGTTTTACTGATTAAATACGCTAAGTCGTGTGATTAGTAATATAGTTTATTAATTAGTACATGTAAATTACATAAACTATAGGTTATAGGATTTAATTAAATATAACATGATTTAATTAAATTAAGTGTATAAAATACTTAGGTTAAAATATGTATTAATATTAATATTAATATAACCTAAGCCATGATAATTAACTAATTATAAATCATGTTTAATAATTAATTAATTACTATAGTATAAATTAAATAAATAAATACTTAGTCTAAACTTGTAGTTATTAATTAATAACAATGTTGCATGATATTGTAAGTATTTATTACTTAATAAAAATCCATGATTTACTTATTAAACTTTATAATTCAATTAACTAAGTTTAATTAATTACATGTACATGAATAATTATATAAATAATTATTTAACCAAAGTTTTATTTAAATAAACTGAACATAATTTAAATCGTGGTTTTCATTAAAATTATTTATATCCCAAAACATGAATAATAATTAATTTAATTAACATGCTTAATTAAACTAATTGAATAAAAAAATGCATGTTTTATATCTCTTAGCCAAACACCCCTTAACTGATTATAAACCCAAAACCAAACAGCCCCCTAACTGCTAGTTTCCCCCTGGCAGTTGTGCTGCTACCACCGGCAACAGCCGGTTCCCCCTGCTTGTTTAAAACTCCCACCGTTTAACACCCCCAAATATATACGCAGCGGAATACATCTTTGAGTGCTAAACAATGATACAACAACACATAATTTATAAAGAACGAATCGAAAAGAGACGTTTCAAATTTATCGTTCCTAAAACATTTGTCAGAGTAGCGTAGTCCCAAGACATCGTAACCAAAGTACAACCAAAACAAAAGATTTAAATTGTTTTGAACAAAAGGAACGACAAACATTCAAAGAGTTTATATTACAAAAGTAGTGCACAACATCATTCCCATGACTTCCAAGCTTCACACTTCCTGATTACCTGAAATACATGTGAGAAAATCATCAGCAAAAATGCCGAGTGAATCTATAGATTTATATAATCATTTTGAACACAAGCAAAGATTATAAGTTTGTGGCATACTTGAAGGCAACAAGCATCAAATAATTTGCATCAACAATAATAATTGTATATAGCATATAAGCTCATGGAACCGAGCCCTTAGACACTCCCTTGTAGGTCTATTAAGACAGGAGATTTACTAATTTTCAATTACCTCCAGATTATTGGTACATTGCCGTATACCTGACTTCTCAATACAATATGTTCAAACAGTGTGGAGGTCGGGCCTAAGCTTCTATGACAAGTCCACACAAACTAAAACGAGGCGGCTTCCCCCATAGATCTATTGATTGTACTAGCGACTAGCCCATCATAAGCGAGTTAATGGTCTAAAATTGAGGCTTTAACAAAGGCAATCACTTAATGTAATTTAAAGGCAACCACGGGTCCATTCATAGAGGGACAAGCATACCATAAAAATCTTGTGTTCTAAGTTTACAAAACATGTATTCCCCCTCGCGGGTTTTAAAATATTTGAATGAGCTCAAACGAGGCTATAGACTCACCTTAAGTAGTAGAAGTAGTTGAAGACGATCGTCGACGATAGTTGATGCCCGAAAAACACGACAACCGCAACCTAGCAAATAAGGTGCGTACATTAATAATAGACTCGAGAAATAATTGATACATAATAAAATCAAACTCAAGTATAAAATCACGACAACTCGAGAGAAAACGATACAAGTGGTTCTATTATACTCTCCTATATATTCATTTTATTATCCTATGCCTTTAATAAAAATCTGCCGGAACATACCGAATGTCCAAGCCGTTTTCCCATACTTAAACATATCAAATTTTTATGATACTACTCAGAGAACTTACTTACTATATGTAGAAAGTCCTCCCAAGAGCCCATTAAAAGATTTTACTTCTAAAGTTCCCTGCCCGACTCATCTTTGAATCACAAAATCCGGACAGTTTAGCGACCTTGACTTACGAAACCATTTTGACCATTTTAAACAACTCCATTTATAAAAGCGTCACTTGATTCTAAAAATAGACTCAAAATGCTAAACTTTGAGCCTGAGAACAACCCTTGAATCATTTTGAAACTCATTTTATAGTCCCCGAGATTCGATCCAAATATCGACAACAATTTTCGGATTGTGTCAACACTCGTCTCCCGGTACACGAAAATCAAACTAGTGTATCTTCCACCTCGTTTGGAGTTGGAAGGCCTACTTTATATCAAATCGAAGCTAACGAAATTCTCTACGACATAATCCCATAATATCAATCTATTTCCAGACTTAAGAGCCCCGAAAATGGTCTCAAACCTACTTCCTAAAATTGACCATTTAAAAACCATACAAAATCAAGTTTTCAACACAATTTACCCATTTCTATACCACTAATATGATCATTCCATCACTCCTACACTATGATCGACCTCCTAACACACTTGCATGTACAAATCTAATAAATCAAACTCAAAAATTTAAACTTGCAAACACACCACTATGTAATATAATAAGATTAACACCCACGTATTCCTTCAAAATGAATCAAACAAGTATAGTTCATCAAGAAAATAAATTTTTGAAAAAAAGTTAATGCATGTTGAAGAAAATCATACCAATGTGATCACAAGATCAAAATTAAGATGGGTCTTGTTTTAGTTTTGGAAGATTCAATCAAGAAATCAAAAATTTTGAGGGTTTGTTTGTTGGGGGGTGTACGGCCAAATAAAGAAAAAGTGGAAGTAAGATGAAGATTTTTGTTAAATGATTTTTAAAATGAAAACGAGATAGTGGAATTTATTTATATAGTGTAAGGTTAGCGTAGTTTTTGCCAATTTGTGATAGTTTTGGTCCAAAATATAAATATTAGTTAAAAAGCGGAAAATGACTAAAAGTCAATTTTACATATACTTACGGTCCTCGGGTTTCATAAAAATACTTAAAAGTTTAAACGCACACGAAAAATAATAATATAACGACTCGATACGTAATTAAAACGATATCGTCGAAATTATTAATTATCGAAACGATCGATAATAAAATATAAAATGTTAGGCATCCGTCGGTATCGCGATCACTAGTAGTCCTCGTTGCTCGTCAAAATATTAAAATAAAATATTCAATATCGGTTTCAACTTAAATCGTTAAACATAATAATATTTAACGTCATAAATACTTCAAAAGTATTTGAAAAGATAGAATTTAGTAATGACCTTATTTTTGTGGGTTTTACATCCTCACCACCTTAGGAGAGCACCGTCCCGGGGCTTACTTCTCCTTAGGCCCGTCTACGAATAAATGCGGATACTTGCTCTTGAAGTAGTCCTCTCGCTCCCAAGTGTATTCGGGTCCACGTCGGGAATTCCATCGCACTTTCACTATCGGGATCTGACTTTGCTTAAGCCGTTTCACCTCTCGATCCATAATCTCCACCGGTTCTTCAATAAAATGCAGCTTGTCGTCCAGTTGAATCTCCTCAAGTGGAATTATCAAATTCTCGTCCACCAAACACCTCTTAAGATTAGAAACGTGAAAAGTATTGTGAATAGCACTTAACTTCTCTGGCAATTCCAACTTATATGCCACAAGACCAACTCGATCAATAATCTTGAATGGACCAATATAACGTGGACTAAGCTTTCCTCGCTTGCCAAATCGAATTACTCCTTTCCAAGGTGATACTTTCAACATAACCATGTCGCCAATATAAAACTCCAATGGTTTTCTCCTCTTATCGGCATAACTCTTTTGTCTACTACGAGCTGTCATTAAACGATTCTTGATTTGCACGATCTTCTCAGTCGTTTCTCTAATCAACTCAGGACCCGTCAATTGACTTTCTCCAACTTCACACCAACTAACTGGTGATCTACACTTTCGCCCGTAAAGTGCTTCAAAAGGCGCAGCCTTGATACTTGCGTGATAACTGTTGTTGTATGAGAACTACACCAAAGGTAAGTGTCGATCCCAAATACCTCCAAAGTCTATTACACACGCTCGTAACATATCCTCCAAGGTCTGAATAGTCCTTTCACTTTGTCCGTCCGTTTCTGGATGATACGCAGTGCTCATGTCCAACTGAGTCCCCAAAGCTCGCTGAAGCGATTTCCAAAACTCAGATGTGAACCGACTATCTCGATCAGAAATAATTGACAAAGGAACTCCATGTCTACAAACAACTTCCTTCAAATACAATCGAGTAAGTTTGTCTAAGTCATCAGTTTTCTTTATTGGCAAGAAATGAGCCGACTTAGTCAACCGATCAACAATCACCCAAATCGTATCATAACCACTAGAAGTTCTCGGAAGTCCCGAAACAAAATCCATAGTGATCCTCTCCCATTTCCATTCTGGAATTTCAGGTTGTTGTAGTAAACCCGAAGGTCTCTTGTGCTCGAACTTCACCTTAGCACATGTCAAGCATTTACTAACATAAGTAGCAATGTTAGCCTTCATATTCGGCCACCAGTAGCATTTCTTCAAGTCTTGGTACATTTTACCCGATCCTGGGTGAATTAAATATTTAGACTTGTGAGATTCGTGCATAATTAGATCTCTCAGTCCTCCGTACATCGGTAACCATACACGATTCTCGAAATACCGAATTCCGTCATCACGAATTTCGAATATAGGTGTCATCCTTCTACCCAAGTCTTCATTTCTCACATTCTCCTCTTTCATCGCCTTCTTTTGAGATTTAATTATTCGATTAGATAAATCAGAATAAGTTGTCATGGCTAAAGCTCTAACCCTTTTGGTTATTTCCCTGTCCTTCCTACTAAGAGCATCGGCAACTACATTCGCCTTGCCGGGATGATAGCAAATTTGAATGTCGTAATCACTCAACAATTCTACCCATCTTCGCTGCCTCATTTTGAGCTCCTTTTGATCCAAAATATGTTGCAGGCTTTTATGATCGGTATTTACCACATTCTTTGTACCGTAGAGATAGTGTCTCCAAAGTCTCAGAGCAAAGACAACAGCTCCTAATTCCAAATCATGTGTAGTATAATTCTCCTCATGCTTCCTCAATTGACGAGATGCATACGCGATCACTTTCTCCCTTTGCATCAACACAACACCAAAACCCTTACATGATGCGTCACAATATACCACAAATTATTCAGCTCCGTCAGGCAAAGCAAAAATTGGTGCAGAACACAGCTTCCGCTTCAAAGTTTAGAATGCTTCTTCTTATTCTGAACCCCACTCATACTTCTTGTTTTTCTGTGTAAGTTTAGTAAGAGGTTTAGAAATTAAATAGAATCCTTCTATGAATCGCTGGTAGTATCCAGATAATCCTAAGAATTGTCTAACTTCAGTCGGGGGTGTAGGCCTAGACCAATCTCTAATAGCTTTAATTTTGGAAGGATCAACATGAACACCGCTACTATCGATTACGTGCCCAAGGAATCGGACAGAATCCAACCAAAAATCACACTTGGAGAATTTTGCATACAACTTCTCCTTCTTCAACAACTCCAAAATAATCTTTAGATGACCTTCATGCTCTTCCCGACTCTTAGAATAAATCAGGATATCATCGATAAATACAATCACAAACTTGTCGAGATATGGTTTACACACACGATTCATTAAGTCCATGAATACCACAGGTGCATTTGATAACCCAAATGGCATCACTTGAAATTCAAAGTGTCCATAACGCGTCCGAAAAGCTGTAATAGGTATGTCCTCCTCTTTAACACGAAGTTGATGATAACCCGTCCTCAAGTCGATCTTCGAGTACACACACGAACCTTGAAGTTGATCGAACAAATCATCGATCCTAGGAAGTGGATAACGATTCTTAATAGTTAACTTGTTCAAATCTCGATAGTCTATGCACATTCTGAACGATCCGTCCTTCTTCTTCACGAACAATACTGGAGCTCCCCAAGGTGACGAACTTGGTCTAATGAACCCCTTCTCCATTAACTCCTTCAACTGATCTTCCAACTCCTTCATCTCAGACGGTGCCAAATGATAAGGTGCACGGGCCACCGGTGCAGCTCCTGGCACTAGATCAATCTTGAATTCGACTTCTCGCTGAGGCGGAAGCCCTGGCAAGTCATCGGGAAATACTTCAGGAAAATCACGAATAACCGGAACATCTTCCACACACCTAACCGGTAGTTCTTTCTCCACTACTTGAGCCAAGAACAGGTGACAACCTCTTTCTACATATTTCCTCGCCTTGATACAAGATATCACCGTCAGACGAGACCTACCAACATCACCTTTAACTACTAACACCTTGCCCCTAACCAGTATGTGAACAACTTTCTCCCCACATACAATCACCGCATCATGAGCAACCAACCAATCCATACCAACAATCACATCAAACGAACCCAACTCTATCGTCATCAAATCAATTTCAAACAAATGATTTGCTAATTTCAAAGGACACTTCTTAAATATAGTGGTAGTACTAACTACTTGTCCATCAACTAACTCGACCTCATAACTAGTATTTAGGCTTGTTGGCTCAATATCAATTAAGCGACTAAAGGAAGTGCTTATAAAGATCCTATCAGATCCCGAGTCAAACAACACACTAGCATAACGATGGCTAAGTATGAACGTACCCGTCACCACATTTGGACCTTGTGCCTGATCAGCATCCTTAACAACATAAACTGCCCCAGCAGCTTCACCTGCTTTCTTGTTCTTCCACTTTGGACACTTAGGGCGAATGTGATCACGTTCTCCACATTCAAAACAAGTCCTGATTGAAATAGCATTTGTAGTGGCAGGGACCCTTGTCTTGCATTTTTCCACAACATGCCCAACCATTCCACATTTAGTGCACCTTGGTGGACAATCACCAAAGTGACAAGCACCACATCTCTTACATTTCTGGGCTGGTCCCCTATGGTCAGCATTATCATTCTTGTTAGTTGCAGCTCTAGCCCCATCATTTCTCCTCTGATTGTACTGCTTATGGCGGTTACTACCTTGATTACCACTTTGCAAATTTTCCCATTTCCTTTTACTACCCTCAGCAGATCTCTCAGTCCTATCTTGAACTTTCTGCCCCATAAGTGTATGAGCCATTCTCACAGTTTCAACAAAGTTCTTGGGTCGAGATGAAGTTGTCTCACCTTTAATGTACCCAGGCAACCCTTTGATGTATTGATCCATCTTTTTCTTCTCAGTAACAAAAGCATATGGACACAACAAAACCAACTCATTGAATCAGCTAGTATATGCAGCAATGTTATTATCTTTCAACTTCAGGTGCCTCAACTCATCCTCCAAAGCAGATAACTCTTCTTCTGGATAGAACTCTTCTTTCAGCAACCTTTTAATTTCATCCCAAGGTTTCCTGTTTGCAGCTTCTAAACCAACTGTAGCAACTTGAGTCTTCCACCAGCTTAAAGCTCGATCCTTGAAAGTAGCAACTGCGAACTTAACCTTGTTCCTTTCTGAGCAATCACTAATCTTAAATGTTGTTTCTGTTTTCTCAATCCACCTGAATAATTCCAGTGCTCCATCAGTTCCTTGAAATGTAGTGGGTCCACATTTCATGTATCCAGCAAAAGTACACTCTTTAACCGCAGCAGCAGCCTGAGCAACCTCATCTGCAGGATTCTCTGCTACACCTGCTCCTCCAACAACTTCTGGTCCAACAGGTTCACCTTCACCTTCAGCACCCGTACCTCTAGAGCCACCTGCTCCTTCAGTGTTATCAGGTGCAGCTCTATCCGCAGCTAATGCTTTCGCTACCTCTTCAGCAACTAGCCTTGCAATGACATCATTTGTCATTCTCCTAGGTGGCATGATTCTGTCACATCACAAAGAGAGAAGATAAAATGAATGAGTTAATTGTAATCATGGTATAGTCATATCATGTACAAAATTAATCATCAAATGCATACACATTCTCGATACAAGAATTCACAATCATTATAAGGATCAAAGGAAACTATTATCATAGATCAACAAGAGATGATCTTAAAGGAAAATAGAGTACAATGACACAAAATAATAGACACTAGTCACGTGGGGATCCACATGGCTTAGTTGACTGTGACTCGCTTTCAGCAGTGGAACCTGCTTCCTCCTCATCGAAGACGTAAATTTGACGGTGGTAAATTTCACAAAATAGGTATAAGGTAATAATAAAATGAAATAGAATAATTTCCAAAAATTTAAATAAATATAGAAAATCATTCAAAATAAATACAGGAAATTTTCAGAAATTTATTTAAATAAATCATTAATAAATGATAAACTTTTATCAAAAGTTTTAACGATATTAATATATATCGATCAGAGATTATAGTATTTATTTATAAATACTTAGCAATAAGGCATACATAATAATGTATACTAAAATTGTAATCTCAGAAGTAGCTTGAACCTGAAGTCACGCGAAATCATGTGCACCGACTCTTTGAAAAATAAAAACCGACAGTTATAGTTTAGGTTTTTAGAAAAAGACCTAGTTCTCTATAACTCATGGCTCTGATACCAATCTTTAACACCCCCAAATTTATACGCAGCGGAATACATCTTTGGGTGCTAAACAATGATACAACAACACATAATTTATAAAGAACGACTCGAAAAGAGACGTTTCAAATTTATCGTTCCTAAAACATTTGTCAGAGTAGCGTAGTCCCAAGACATCGTAACCAAAGTACAACCAAAACAAAAGATTTAAATTGTTTTGAACAAAAGGAACGACAAACATTCAAAGAGTTTATATTACAAAAGTAGTGCACAACATCATTCCCGTGGCTTCCAAGCTTCACACTTCCTGATTACCTGAAATACATGTGAGAAAATCATCAGCAAAAATGCCGAGTAAATCTATAGGTTTATATAATCATTTTGAACACAAGCAAAGATTATAAGTTTGTGGCATACTTGAAGGCAACAAGCATCAAATAATTTGCATCAACAATAATAATTGTATATAGCCTAAATTGCAATAAGCTCATGGAACCGAGCCCTTAGACACTCTCTTGTAGGTCTATTAAGACAGGAGATTTATTAATTGTCAATTACCTCCAGATTATTGGTGCATTTCCGTATACCTGACTTCTCAATACAATATGTTCAAACAGTGTGGAGGTCGGTGATACATAGATTTTGCTAGGGGTTCATTTAAGTTCACGGTATCTTCTCGAATCGATCACGGTTCAAAGTGGAATAGTTGTTCTTGGTTACTAAAAAGGGGTTTGGTTTTCTATTCTACTAAAAAAGTTTAAATGCACAAAGATATAAAAATAAAATTAAACTAACAGTAGTTAATAAAATAAGACTGAAAATGAATTAAAATTAAACAGTAAACAGTAAAATACCCTTACTTGCAAAACAACTGATTCGGAATAATTAGCTCATCCGGAATATATGGTTCATGCGGAACAAAGATTTGATTCGGAATAAACTTGACTCGGAATAATATGGTTCATGCGGAATAATTGCTCATTCGGAACATTTGCTTGATTCGGAATGTTTTCACTGATCCGGAATAAAATACTAAAAAGCTTGATCTGGAATAATTTGGTTTACTCGGAATAAAACTTGACTCGGAATAACTTTGACAAGTACCTTCATTCGGAATAAAAAAAACTGATTCGGAATATTTTTGAAAAACCTTGATTCGGAATATAACTACTCATCCGGAATATTGATTATTCCGGATGAACAAACTGATCCGGAATAATTTAAATGAAAACTTTGGTTCGGAATACTCTAACTGATCGGGAATATTAAAACTGATTCGGAATAATAAAAATAAAAGCTTCGTTCGGAATAAAAAACTTTATCCGGAATAACAAATCCAAAACCTTCATTCGGAACATTTTGTTTATTCGGAATAACTTAACTAGAAAGCTTCATCCGGAATAAAGTGACAAAACCCTTGGTTCGGAGTATTAATTTGATTCGGAATCTGGGGAATGTTGAAGACGCGAAGAACAGGGAAACCAACAAAGCTACGAATTTAACCAAAATCAACAAAGTTTTTAACCAAAACTTAAACCAATTTAACCACTAATCATCTACTAATCATAAACATCAAATCAAAACAATAAAAACACAAAACCCACATACTTTTGAAGATCAAACTCAACAAAATAAGAACTTAAGACTTTGAATCAAAAAGAGAAAGATGAACAAGATTAAATGAAAGATTATATTGAAAGATTAAGGTTAAACAATCAAAAGGAAAGATTAACACTTACAAGATTTGTGAAAACAAAGATGAAAAATCACCAACACCTTAATGGTGTTGGTTACCCTACGAAATAAAGAAAAGAAAAAACTGGAATAGAAAAACTTGTCTAATGTTTTGAAGGGACTCCTATTTATAGGCCTTCAAGTTGGTTGGTGAGTGGGCTTTCTTCCTTTCTTTATGTCTTCTCGTCTTTTCAGAAAAGTTGACGTTTTCGATTTCGATCCGGGATTTGTCGATGAATAAATTCAACTCGTCTTTTAACTTCTTCCTTTGATAGACTTGAGTTCTTTGACATATGTAAATCTTCCATCTTTGGTCCTTTTCTTCGATAAATCTTCAAATAGGCCCATTGACTTCAAATATTTTGCATCTCTTGGACAATATACTTCGTCTTGAGTCTTTTTCTTTGATAAAACCCGTGCAATCCCATGTTTTCTTCAATATTTATCCAGTTGGCTCTGAAAACACAACAAACACACAAACCACGGATAATTCCAAACAAATGATATTAAATACGTGTTTTGGTCTCGTTTTAGCAAGAAATAAGTGGTAAAAGGATGGGTGTTTTCAAACCTATCAAATCCCCTACACTTAACCATTGCAATGCCCTCATGCAATGCATTAATTTTAAAGCACGGTTTACATTTCTCATCATAAATAACCCACCTTGGCCTTTATTAAATTCTAAACACTAAGGAAATCAAAAGAACAAAACAAGTAAAGAATTCAACGACTTACATTGGGGTTTTAGGATGTCATGAATGTTCATCATTCTCAAGTTTCACGTTCCCCATACCAAGCTTAAAAACGAGATCATTGTTATTATAAGTTAGCAGACTATCACGAACTCATGTGGCCCAATTATTCACTTAGACTCCCTTATTCCTAGGTGTATCTCTTATATTTTAATAATGTCTTAAATGATCACGAGGATGCATTGTTTGACTTATTTCGATAGTTATTTAGGCTGAAAATAAAGTAGGGCGATTTAATCAATAGTTAGCTAAAGGACAAAATCTTTTAAAACTGCTTCTCGGGACCTCATAAAGTTCATATCTTGGCATAACTCGCTTCACGATTTGAGACCTTTCTCGGACCGACATTTGGCAGCGACTTCATACTTCAAATCTTTGAGAGACGTTCTTGAAATTATGGTCTTCTCTTCATAATAGTAATTTCTTCACTTGAAGTTTTGAGAGATTCTTCATATTTGGACCACGACTTCTTCATTTTTCTCCAATCTTTATTTTGGACTTTGATATACAACGATCCGCCTCCTTTTAGGACTTGGATCTATTTATCCTCATACCTAGCTAGGGTCTTTTCGGATAGACTTCTCCATGATCTTTTGGGGAGTTCTTGCTTTTCGTCGTGTGTCTCGATCCTTCATATTGATCTTTGATAAATGATTCTTCACATCACTTTTGGATCTTTAGCAACAAAATGTAGCCCTCATGCCTTGTTAGGGCCTTTTCGGACTCGCCAATCTTTGCATCCCGCTTCAATAAGTTATGCCTTGGCTATGAACTCTAATTAATACCGAGCAACTTTTAAACGATCTTGGGCTAGAAGCTAAGTAATTTTTCAAATTGTACAACCTTATTTATTGCAGATAAATTTATTAGCAATCGATGGGAGAATAGGCTTATAATCAACTCACATAAATTCACGAAATAATACCAAACTTATAATTGAGTCTATCATCTCTCGTTCTCTACAATTTAAAATCTCAAGGAATGAGACTCGTGGATGCTTAGCCAATTAAATCACTTTTGGGTTTTCGAGTCATCTATAGGATATTGCAAAATCTTAGACTCTTTCAAGTTTAGAATTTGCGTTTTAAAGTGCCCTTGATAAACGACTCTCTAGGATCAATTATAGGAACTTGCGAAAAGTTTTTGTTCTTAACCCGTGAGAGTTAAGACTTTCGCGTTTTAAAGTTCGCTATATAAAAGCCTAGCAAAACTTGACTTAAACACGTTAAGGATACTAGCTAGAGTAAACTTAGATAAGTAAACTCGGGTTGAGTCAAAAGATTCACGACTTTGAAAAATTTAAAACCACTTTATTGAAAATTTATTCTAGCAAGGAAAGAAAATAAACATAACAAAGGAAAATACAACTATACAACTAGGCCAAAATAGATTAAAATTTTTGAAAAATGTCGAAAAATCGAATTTTCCGGTTAAAATGAGGACAAATTCATGGAAATGCCCACTTACTTCGATAGAAGTCCCCCCTACACTTGATATAAACATTATCCTCAATGTTTAAGCATGTGGGAAAAGTCTCCCCTACACTTATGACATTGTGCACGTTGGTTAAATCAAGCTAAGGAAGAGACGACTAAAGTGATCAATTTCAAATGTGAGTATGAAGAAAATTGAATCACGATAGTTGAGAGGTAGAACCGGATTTTGGATAACACGGGAGCACGGTTCTTCAAAGGTTCCAAAAGTGCATTCATCCCTGTAATCACATCACCACACAAACACAAACAACCTATATAGGTCCCCCTACACTTAGGAGCTAAAACAGAAAGGGATAGATACTCGGGTTGCCTCCCAAGGAGCGCTTGTTTTTGATAACCGAGTCACGAGCCTGACTCGACCCAAAACTAGTTCATGGGAAACGTGGTGAGGGATGGAATCATCTCATGAGAGATCGTTGATCCATTGGATCGTTAGACTCAATGGTTTACACCATTTATCTAGGTTGATTAACATTCTTATGAATTAACATAGCGGAATAGAATGATAATCATGAACAAGATATTTAACAAAGATGAAAGATTCCCAAAGAGAGTTTGTATTATTTGATTAACACAAACTACTCTAGGTGTGTGTACATTGAATCCCACACCTAGAGATCAAACAAGCAGTAGGTTACATTTTGTGTATTGGAAGTGATGAATAAAACCTATGCCTGGTGGTTCCTTTTATAACTTAAGGAACCCAGGGATACATGGAAACTAAATAAAGTATTAATGACTAAATCAAAACTGACTTATTCATTCTTATCATGTGTTGACCAAATCTTCATACTTATCACTAGCAGTGGGAAGTACACTAGCAGGGGCAAGTACTCCAGCAGGGGAAACTTGCTCTAGCAGGGGATAATACTCCAGCAGGGGGAACTCCAGCAGTGGGAATTCTAGCAGTAATAATGTCCTGTTTGGTCTTTCTTGTTTCCATAGTGTTTGACTCATCAACTCTTGACCCAACAATCTTCCCCTAGTTGATGATGTCAAAACACTTCCCCTTAAACATACAACACCAAAGATCAACAGGTTGAATCACTCTCTGTAGACAACTTCCCCTTTTTGACATGATCAAATAGGGGTCTTCTATGTAAACAACCTTGATTTTCAACTACTACTTAACCAATATCATACATCAAACCCAAGTACGATACTTTTCAAAATACCCTCCATGAAGCACATAGGAACACCCACCTAATAAAAAATGATTTTGAACAGTAGATACTCACATTAGTTGTCGTAATACCAATGAGCAGTAGCGAAAACCATCACCTCAATGTCATATATGAATGACTAACACTTCAACAATTAGCTTCCCCTAAAATTGTGCTAGTCATTGATGAATCTTCAATTCTGTAGGCTTTATGTAATGATTACATATGAAGAAAACTGATTATAACTTACTTGATGATGAAGAAGAATAACCCGAACTTGCGTTTTATATCTTGCACTAACCACATGACAAAGTGTTCCCCATACAAAATCCTCATTTACCTTTGAAATGAGACACTGAGCACAATAATGTAACTCCTTTAAGTGATAGAAAATATGTGCATAGAGTATCATAAGAAAAATCACACATTCCTAGATCTTGTACCACTTCTTCACTAAGCGTTTAAGCATAAAACACATACCCGCGAAAATCTACTTCGTCTTCAAATAACTAATAAGAACTTTTCTTCGTAATCAATAAAATTAAAACGAGCCTTTATACCTTTAAACCGGTTGCTGTGAATAACCCATACTCCAAAACATTGCTGTCCCAAAAACCAAATCTGACAGTAGGGGGAACTATTGAAGGCAGGGGAACGTAGCAGGGGCTTCTTTTAATGAAAGCAGGGGGAACGTTTTCACAAGCAGGGGGAACTTTTAATGCCCCTGTTTTTGTTATTAACTGTGCCAAACCCACTCAAGGTGGGAATGAATTTTATAACAGTAAGATAAATAACAAAAACAAAGTGATTAAAAATTACCTATTGTGAATATTGCTTGCACAGTATCTTCGTCCCACTTTCACTTTTAACTTGTACCTGCTGTATCCAGTATCTCCTTTTGCCTTCACGTGAATGGAACTAATGGCAAATAATACGCAACATACAACCAATTGCTTCATGGCCTACACATCACGTGAATGATCATACTAGTTTCATCATAGTCTCATATGGACCCCACAACATCTAATGATAATTAATGTATGCACTTAAATATTACGTGAAGCACACAAAAACTATAGTTGTTTTCTGTTTTGTGAATCATCTTGGGACCACGCCTAATGATTGATAATTAAACCAACAAATGAGCAAACGTATCACGAATTCACCCTTTGATTTATTTTGTTTATTCGTAGATACAAGGACTGCACTTTGTCTCATGGCTTTGCCGCAATCAACACAAAAAGCCAAAACAACACACGTGAATCATCTTTGTCGCATTCACTTTTTCTAATCGATCATGTGACCAATATTGAAAAACAAATGACGCAACTTCATACGTCCCCTGTTTGAACAGCCACATCAATCGAATCTAGGGTTTGTTCCACTAAAACCCTAAAAACAAAATCTTTATAAAATCACTTCTTCACAACAACACTAACACGAAAAACATCTTAATTCACCTAGATATCGAGCCACCCGCTCTGATACCACATGTTGATCCATTGGATCGTTAGACTCAATGGTTTACACCATTTATCTAGGTTGATTAACATTCTTATGAATTAACATAGCGGAATAGAATGATAATCATGAACAAGATATTTAACAAAGATGAAAGATTCCCAAAGAGAGTTTGTATTATTTGATTAACACAAACTACTCTAGGTGTGTGTACATTGAATCCCACACCTAGAGATCAAACAAGCAGTAGGTTACATTTTGTGTATTGGAAGTGATGAATAAAACCTATGCCTGGTGGTTCCTTTTATAACTTAAGGAACCCAGGGATACATGGAAACTAAATAAAGTATTAATGACTAAATCAAAACTGACTTATTCATTCTTATCCTGTGTTGACCAAATCTTCATACTTATCACTAGCAGTGGGAAGTACACTAGCAGGGGCAAGTACTCCAGCAGGGGAAACTTGCTCTAGCAGGGGATAATACTCTAGCAGGGGGAACTCCAGCAGTGGGAATTCTAGCAGTGATAATGTCCTGTTTGGTCTTTCTTGTTTCCATAGTGTTTGACTCATCAACTCTTGACCCAACAGAGATGTCCTCACCAAAGTACAACTTCACTCGTTGGCCATTCACCTTAAAATTAGGTCCATTAGGTTGAGCGAGCTCGAGAGTACCATATGGAAATATTTGGGCAATGGTGAATGGGCCGGACCAACGAGATTTCAACATGCCCGAAAAGATTTTCAACCGAGAGTTGAAGAGTAAAACTTTGTCTCCAACTTGGAACTCTCGGTTTTTAATCTTAGAGTCATGAATGAGCTTAGTCTTTTCCTTATAGATCAAGGAATTTTCATAAGCTTCATTCCGGAGTTCATTGAGCTCATTGAGTTGGATTTTACGTAGGTCACCGGCTTTGTCGATGTCGAAGTTAGCCCACTTCAAGGCCCAGTAATCCTTGTGCTCCAACTCAATGGGGAGGTGGCATGCTTTCTCGTACACGAGACGATATGGTGTACAACCAATCGGAGTCTTGTATGCAGTACGAAAAGCCCACACAGCATCATCAAGTTTATCGGCCCATGAGGCACGATGCTCTCCCACGGTTCGTTCAAGAATTCGCTTTAACCCTCGGTTAGAGATTTCAGCCTGCCCATTAGTTTGTGGGTGGTATGCGGTGGAAAGACGATGATTGACACCATACTTAGCCATGACTCTTGCAAATTGATCATTGCAAAAATGAGTCCCGCGATCACTAATAATGGCACGAGGCACACCGAATCTAGCGAATAGCTGCTTCAAAAAGTTACAAACCACCCTTGCATCATTAGTGGGTAAAGCTTTGGCTTCAACCCATTTAGAAACGTAGTCAACGGCTACAAGGATGTATTTGTTTACTTTAGATTAAGGGAATGGCCCCATAAAGTCGATACCCCATACATCAAAGATTTTACATTCTTGTATGAAATTTTGAGGCATCTCATCTTTATGTGTGATCTTGACTTGTCGTTGGTAGGCATCACAATTTTTCACCATTTCGTGAGCATCACGATAAATGGAGGGCCAATAAAATCCCGAGTCAAACACTTTCTTTGCGGTGAAGTTGGGACCAAAGTGACCACCGGTGGGTCCTTTGTGGCAAGCTTCGAGAATGTCTAAAGCTACCGGTCCATCAACACATCGGTGAATAATCAAATCAGTGCATTGTTTGAAGAGATATGGTTCATCCCAAAAGTAAGTCTTAATATCTTTAAAGAAATTTTTCTTTTGTTGGGATGTTAACCCGTCAATGAGAATTCCACCCGACAAGTAGTTTGCAATGTCCGCAAACCACGGGGTTTCATCAAAATTCGAGTTGATAGACATTAAGGTCTCAAGGGGAAAAGAGTCATTGATCTCTTTGTTCGGATGATCCCCTTGATAAGGATCCTCAAGTCTACTGAGATGATCCGCGGCTAGGTTTTCGGCTCCCTTCTTATCACGAATTTCGATTTTAAATTCTTGAAGTAGCAAAACCCAGTGAAGAAGTCTTGGTTTAGAATCTTGTTTAGTTAACAAGTACTTCAACACGGAATGGTCCGTGTACACGATGGTAGTGGAAAGGAAAAGATAGGGGCGAAATTTTTCAAAAGCATAGACAACATCTAAAAGCTCTTTTTCGGTTGTCGTGTAATGTAATTGAGCCCCTGTCATTGTCTTGCTAGCATAATGGATTGGTTGGAAGTGTTTGTTCACTCTTTGGCCCAAAACCGCTCCAATAGCAAAGTCGCTATCATCGCACATCAACTCAAAAGGTAGCTCCCAATTAGGGGTAACCAAGACCGGTGCCTTAGTTAGCTTATCCTTAAGAAGGTTGAAGGCTTCAATACACTCTTTGGAAAAGATAAAAGGAGTATCTTTTTCCAAGAGGTGGGTCATCGGGCGAGCGATTTTAGAAAAATCTTTGATAAATCGACGGTAGAAGCCCGCATGACCGAGGAAACTTCTCACACCCTTCACGGTTGAAGGTGGAGGCAATTTTGCAATAACATCGACTTTAGCACGGTCCACTTCAAGACCGGCTTTGGAGATTTTGTGTCCTAGCACGATGCCTTCTTTTACCATGAAATGGCATTTTTCCCAATTAAGAACAAGGCGAGTGTCTTCACACCCTTAAGCATACGTTCTATATTGGCAAGGCAAGCAGAGAAAGAATCACCATAAACCGAGAAATCATCCATGAAGACTTCCATAGTTTCTTCAACCATGTCATGGAAGATAGCCATCATACACCTTTGGAACGTCCCAGGAGCATTGCATAAGCCGAAAGGCATTCTTTTGTAGGCAAATGTTCCGTAAGGACAAGTGAATGTGGTTTTCTCTTGGTCTTTGGGATCGATGGGAATTTGAAAATACCCGGAGAAACCGTCTAAGAAGCAATAGTAATCATTACCCGCTAGACGCTCGAGCATTTGATCCATGAAAGGAAGAGGAAAATGATCTTTTCTCGTGGCATCATTGAGTTAGCGATAGTCGATACAAACTCTCCACCCAGTAACGAGACGAGTAGGAATTAACTCGTTGTGTTCATTGGGAACAACAGTTATTCCGCCTTTCTTTGGCACACAATGGACGGGACTTACCCATGGCGAATCCGAAATAGGGTAAATCAAGCCGGCATCTAGAAGTTTGATAACCTCTTGTTTGATGACGTCATGAATTCGAGGATTAACCCTTCTTTGGCTTTGGATTGCGGGTTTAAAGTCATCTTCCATGAGAATTTTGTGAGTACAAAAGTTTGGATCAATTCCGCGGATATCGGAAATTTTCCAAGCAATTGCCTTCTTATGATCTTTAAGCACGGCGATAAGGCGAGATTTTTCTTCTTCTTTCAAGTCCTTAGCTATGATGACGGGCGACTTCTTCTTGTCTTCAAGGAACACATACTCGAGATGGGACGGTAATTCCTTAAGCTCTAAATCCGGAGGATTTTCGATGGAAGGTGTATTCAAATTCGGTTCATCGATAGCAATATCCTTGGGAGATGGTGGAGAAATATGGTCCTCATTGAGAAGTTTCTCAATGGTACGAATGTCTTCATCCTAATTGGAGGGAGAATCGTCATATTTCAAGTCCACATCTCCCAAAGTTGCTTCAAATTCTTTCAAAAGGAAATCACTTTCTCCAAATGGAGTTAGTGATGGAGAAAGGGAGGCAACAGTCTCAACAGTGGGAAGAGAGGTAAGACTACTTTTACAAGCATCTTTAAAGTGTTCTTCACAAGCCTCATCAAGAACGTCGATACAATTAACACTCTCGTATGAATAAGGCTGTTTAGAAATCTTACCCATGTTGAAGACAATTTGATCGTCACCAACTCTCATGATAAGCTCACCCGCTTCTACATCGATGAGAGTGCGACCGGTCCTTAAGAATGGACGTCCAACGATTAATGGAACACGAGGATCCATCTCGTAGTCAACGACAACAAAATCTGCAAGGAAGGTGAATTTTTCAACGCCAACGAAAACGTCTTCGGCTATCCCCACCGGATAAGCAACCGTACGGTTAGCTAATTCCAAAGTCATTTTGGTGGGGACTAGCTCAGGGAGAGATAATTGCTTCCAAACGCTTAGAGGCATTAAGTTGATACTAGCACCTAGATCGGCTAGGGCCATGCAATTCTCTACTCCCGGGAAGTTGCAAGGGATTAAGAAGCGACCCGGATCACCAAGTTTGGTTGGCAATTTTCTTAAGAGAACCGCAGAGCAATTCTCATTAAGTTGGGTATTAGCAATATCAAGAAGCTTTTCCTTGTCAGTAAGAAGATCTTTAAACATCTTCGCATATTTAGGCATGTGAGCGAGAGCCTCAGCGAAGGAGATGTTGAAATTCAATTGTTTAAACATTTTGAGAAAGTTTGAAACTTGAATATCGTCCTTGCTTTTGAGCTTCTCTTTCCTCAACCTTGAGGGATAAGGTATATCGGAAGAAGAGGAAAGCTTTGGGATTGTAGGATCACTCACATCCTTGGGTGATGGAGGGGTAGAAGGAAGAGGTGGAGGAATTGGGGAAGTATAAAGTTGAGGAATAGGAGTAGGTGACTCGTTTTCCTTTGTCACAATCACCGGTGTAGGTATAGGAAACTCGGGTTCCTTGGTACCTTTTCCACTGCGAGTGGTGATTGCTTTCATCTCCCCTCTTGGATTAGCAACGGTGTTACTCGGAAGAGTACCCGAAGAAGAGGGTTGATTACCTTGGAAGAAACCAGCCATCATGTCCCTTAGGTCATTCGTTTGACTACTCAAAGAGTTTCGCATATCGGCTCTAAGATCATTCCCTTGTTTCACCATATCGCCCTTCAAATTAATAATATGGGTCTGCAGATTCTTCACCAACACATCATTCGTCCGCATGTACGTTTTGACCTCGTGGTTGAAAACGGTGGGTTGGGTAGGAGAAGGTGCTTGATAAGCAGGTGGTTGGTAAGGAGCGGGTTGGTAAACTTGAGTAGGATTTTGAGGTGGATATGGTTGTCTTTGAGGTGGTTGGTATGGTGCTCGAGGTTGGTTTTGATTGGTTCGGTTAAGGTTTTGTTGTTGGTTTTGATTGGTTGGAGGAAAACTGGGCGGGGAAAGAAAGTTGTTTGAGCGATAGCTGAGCAAGTTGCGGTCAACTTGAGGACGTGCTTGATAGCCTCCCGTGGAATAATTACCGTATGCTGCGTTAACATTCTCACAAGGATAGTCTTGGGTGGAGGTACAAGTAGTTTAAGAGTGAGGACCCCCACATATTTCACATGGTTGGCTTACAGCATTGACCTGAGCGTTTTGAGTGTTGATGCTTTTGGTATTGTTGGCGGTTTGGACAACAAGTGATTCAATAAGCGAAGTAAGTTTATCAATTCTCTTGTCGTTGTCATTAGTTCTCGCACTAGCGGCATTGGTCCGAACACTTTTGGTTTGCACTCTAGACTTATTCTCAATAATATCCCAAGCGGCATTAGAGGACTTAACCAAAATATTACCCCCCGAGGCACTATTCAGTGAATCTTGGTCATTCATGCTTAAACCATTATAAAAAGTATTAATTTGGTGCACTTTGGTAAAACCATGTTGTGGGCACTTTCTTAAAAGGTCTTTAAAACGGTCCCAAGATTCACTAAAAGACTCATCGTACTTTTGTTCAAAATTAATAATTTCATTCCGCAAAGCGGTAGTACGAGAGGGTGGGAAAAAGTAGTTTATGAATTTGGTCTCCAAGTCCGTCCACGTAAGAATACTTTGTGGCGGTTCTTTTGCAAGACAATGTCGGGCTTGTCCCTCTAAGGAGAAAGGAAAAAGTTGTAAGCGGATTACCTATTGTGGAACCCCATTGAATTTGACCGTATTCGTGAGTTGAAGGAACCTTTTGATGTGGTCATGAGGATCATCAATGGTACGCCCCAAGAATGGTTGAGCAGAGGCCATTTGAATGAAGCCGGATTTGAGCTCAAAGTTGTTGGCTGCAATCGCGGGTATGACAATAGGATCGTTGTTACCCTCTACATATGCTTGCAAAAGTTCAATCATAGGACGATTGTCCGGTAGAGGTTCATTGTTGTTATTATTCATGTTGTTTTGAGGTGGATTATTATTGTTGTTGTGTACACCGGCCATGTCTAAGTTATCGAGAGTCTTGGGCTCGGGTTGATCGTGTACGCATGCACCTGCAAAAGAAATAACAAAGCAGAAATCTTTTTGGTTTTTATGTTTTTTAATTTTTTTGTATTTTTGAAAATTTTATATTTTTAGGGTTTTTGAAATTTTTTATGAAAAAGTAACGTTCACGGTGAACGGATCCCAAAATCCAATTTCTCACAAAAAACCGTTTATCCTTACGAAAAGAGCTGGCAGCAGCACCATTTGATACATAGATTTTGCTAGGGGTTCATTTAAGTTCGCGGTATCTTCTCGAATCCATCACGGTTCAAAGTGGAATAGTTGTTCTTGGTTACTAAAAAGGGGTTTGGTTTTCTATTCTACTAAAAAGGTTTAAATGCACAAAGATATAAAAATAAAATTAAACTAACAGTAGTTAATAAAATAAGACTGAAATTGAATTAAAATTAAACAGTAAACAATAAAATACCCTTACTTGCAAAACAACTGATTCAGAATAATTCTATTGATCCGGAATAATTAGCTCTTCCGGAATATATGGTTCATGCGGAACAATGATTTGATTCGGAATAAACTTGACTCGGAATAATATGGTTCATACGGAATAATTGCTCATTCAGAACATTTGCTTGATTCGGAATGTTTTCACTGATCCAGAATAAAATACTAAAAAGCTTGATCCGGAATAATTTGGTTTACTCGGAATAAAACTTGACTCGGATTAACTTTGACAAGTACCTTCATTCGGAATAAAAAAAACTGATTCGGAATATTTTTGAAAAACCTTGATTCGGAATATAACTACTCATACGGAATATTGATTATTCCGGATGAACAAACTGATCTGGAATAATTTAAATGAAAACTTTGGTTCGAATACTCTAACTGATCCGGAATATTAAAACTGATTCGGAATAATAAAAATAAAAGCTTCGTTCGGAATAAAAAACTTTATCCGGAATAACTAATCCAAAACCTTCATTCGGAACATTTTGTTTATTCGGAATAACTTAACTAGAAAGCTTCATCCGGAATAAAGTGACAAAACCCTTGGTTCGGAATATTAATTTGATTCGGAATCTGGGGAATGTTGAAGACGCGAAGAACAGGGAAACCAACAAAGCTACGAATTTAACCAAAATCAACAAAGTTTTTAACCAAAACTTAAACCAATTTAACCACTAATCATCTACTAATCATAAACATCAAATCAAAACAATAAAAACATAAAACCCACATACTTTTGAATATCAAACTCAACAAAATAAGAACTTAAGACTTTGAATCAAAAAGAGAAAGATGAACAAGATTAAATGAAAGATTATATTGAAAGATTAAGGTTAAACAATCAAAAGGAAAGATTAACACTTACAAGATTTGTGAAAACAAAGATGAAAAATCACCAACACCTTAATGGTGTTGGTTACCCTACGAAACAAAGAAAAGAAAAAACTGGAAAAGAAAAACTTGTCTAATGTTGTGAAGGGACTCCTATTTATAGGCCTTCAAGTTGGTTGGTGAGTGGGCTTTCTTCCTTTCTTTATGTCTTCTCGTCTTTTCAGAAAAGTTGACGTTTTCGATTTCGATTCGGGATTTGTCGACGAATAAATTCAACTCGTCTTTTAAGTTCTTCGTTTAATAGACTTGAGTTCTTCGACATATGTATATCTTTCATCTTTGGTCCTTTTCTTCGATAAATCTTCAAATAGGCCCATTGACTTCAAATCTTTTGCATCTCTTGGACAATAGACTTCGTCTTGAGTCTTTTTCTTTGATAAAACCCGTGCAATCCCATGTTTTGTTCAATATTTATCCGGTTGGCTCTGAAAATACAACAAACACACAAACCACGCATAATTCCAAACAAATGATATTAAATACGTGTTTTGGTCTCGTTTTAGCAAGAAATAAGTGGTAAAAGGATGAGTGTTTTCACACCTATCAGTCGGGCCTAAGCTTCTATGACAAGTCCACACAAACTAAACCGGGGCGGCTTCCCCCATAGATCTATTAATTGTACTAGCGGCTAGCCCATCATAAGCTATTTAACGGTCCAAAATTGAGGCTTTAACAAAGGCAATCACTTAATGAAATTTAAAGGCAACCACGGGTCCATTCATAGAGGGACAAGCATACCAAAAAAATCTTGTGTTCTAAGTTTACAAAACATGTATTCCCCCTCGCGGGTTTTAAAATATTTGAATGAGCTCAAACGAGGCTATAGACTCACCTTAAGTAGTAGAAGAAGTTGAAGACGATCACCGACGATAGTAGATGCCCGAAAAACACGACAACCGCAACCTAGAAAATAAGGTGCGTACATTAATAATAGACTCGAGACATAATTGATACATAATAAAATCAAAATCAAGTATAAAATCACGACAACTCGAGAGAAAACGATACAAATGGTTCTATTATACTCTCCTATATATTCATTTTATTATCCTATGCCTTTAATAAAAATATGATGGAACATACCGAATGTCCAAGCCGTTTTCCCATACTTAAACATATCAAATTTTTATGATACTACTCAGAGAACTTACTTACTATATGTAGAAAGTCCTCCCAAGATCCCATTAAAAGATTTTACTTCTAAAGTTCCCTGCCCGACTCATCTTTGAATCACAAAATCCGGACAGTTTAGCGACCTTGACTTACGAAACCATTTTTACCATTTTAAACAACTCCATTTATAAAACCATCACTTGATTCTAAAAATAGACTCAAAATGCTAAACTTTGAGCCTGAGAACAGCCCTTGAATCATTTTGAAACTCATTTTATAGTCCCCGAGATCCAATCCAAATATCGACAACAATTTTCGGATTGTGTCAACACTCGTCTCCCGGTACACGAAAATCAAACTAGTGTATCTTCCACCTCGATTGGAGTGAGAAGGCTTTATATCAAATCGAAGGTAACGAAATTCTCTACGACATAATCCCATAATATCAATCTATTTCCAGACTTAAGACCCCCAAAAATGGTCTCAAACCTACTGCCTAAAATTGACCATTTAAAAACCATACAAAATCAAGTTTTCAACACAATTTACCCATTTCTATACCACTAATATGATCATTCCATCACTCCTACACTATGATCAACCTCCTAACACACTTGCATGTACACATATAATAAATCAAACTCAAAAATTCAAACATGCAAACACACCACTATGTAATATAATAAGATTAACACCCATTTATTCCTTCAAAATGAATCAAACAAGTATAGTTCATCAAGAAAATAAATTTTTGAAAAAAAGTTAATGCATGTTGAATAAAATCATACCAATGTGATCACAAGATCAAAACTAAGATGGGTCTTGTTTTAGTTTTGGAAGATTCAATCATGAAATCAAAAATTTTGAGGGTTTGTTTGTTGGGGGGTGTACGGCCAAATAAAGAAAAAGAGGAAGGAAGATGAAGATTTTTGTTAAATGATTTTTAAAATGAAAATGAGATAGTGGAATTTATTTATATAGTGTAAGGTTAGGGTAGTTTTTTCCAATTTATGATAGTTTTGGTCCAAAATGTAAATATTAGTTAAAAAGCGGGAAATGACTAAAAGTCATTTTTACAAATATTTACGGGACTCGGGTTTCGTAAAAATACTTAAAAGTTTAAACGCACACGAAAAATAATAATATAACGACTCGATACGTAATTAAAACGAAATCGACGAAATTATTAATTATCGAAACGATCGATAATAAAATATAAAATGTTAGGCATCCGTCGGTATCGCGATCACTAGTAGTCCTCGTTGCTCGTCAAAATAATAAATAAAATATTCAATATCGGTTTCAACTTAAATCGTTAAACATAATAATATTTAATAAGTGTGAAAACACTTGTCCTTTTACCACTTATTTCCAATAATAACAAGACCAAAACGTGTATTTTATGTTGTAAAAGTCGGAATTATGCGTGGTTTGTGTTTTTATTGTGTTTTAGGACCAAAAGATGAAAAAGGAAGAAAACACGGGCTTTCACGGGCTTTTATCGAAGAAAGCGAGAAAAGACGGAGTCAAAAGATCAAGAGTGCAAAAAGAACGGAAGTCCAAGGCCTATTCTGAAGATTTATCGAAGAAAAAGTCTAAAGACGGAAGTTTAATGAAGTCGAAGAACTCAAGTCTAAATAAGTGAAGAATTTATAAGACGAGTTTAATTAATCCCGAGACTACGTCGAAAAAAGTCGAAGAACTTAAAAGACGAAGAGCCGAGATGAAAGAAAGAGGAGGCAACACATGCACCTCCCCATTTCCCTATAAATACCCTCCTAAACACATTAGGAGGGTGGTTAGCTAGTTTTATTTTCTTTGTTTTAGTTTTCATTTTAGAGAGAGAAAGTGTTTAAATTTCTCTCACTAAAACTTCATCTTTTCTTTCAAGTTAAGCTTTCTTTAATCTTTGTATTTGAGTTTTATTAATCAAAAAGTTCAAGTTCAAGCTTTTAATTTTCAATCTTTTTCTTCCTTTCTTGGTTTTACTTTGGGTTTGATCCGAAATATCCATGATCCGTGATTGATTTTGATGTTGTGTGGTTAGAAAGCTCATCTTTTTATCTCTACATAAGTCTTATACGTTTAAGCTTTAAGCTTTAGTGCTTATTGGCTTATTTCGTTGCTATAGCTTATTTAGTCTTATTTAGTCTTTTGAAAGTTTGATTCATCAAGCTTGCTTAATCCGTGTTTTGAAAAGTTTTAAAGTTGTGCTTGTTTTTATTTTGTCAAGACTTAAATTAGTGCTTATTCGCCTTGCTTATTTTGGCTTACTCATTTCTGCTTATTTGCTCTTTGATTTCCATCTTATTATGCTTAACGATTTTACCAGCTACGATCAAGTGAGTGTGATCGCATAAACCCCTAGGGTTTCTACTTGCGATCCATCACTTCGATCACCCAGTACGATCGCTTGTTGCGATCTCACTCCTTTATCCACACCACGATCACTTGTTGCGATCGTGGGTACGATCCTAGAGTGGCGATCCGTGGCTACTATCGCCTTGGGTGCGATCGCGTGTTTCCATCGCATTGAGTGCAATCTCTTATCTCCATCGCATTGAGTGCAATCCCCTATACTACGACCTAGGCTGCGATCGTGTGCTACGATCGTAGGCTTTGATTGAGTACGATCACTCTCTTCCATCGCATTGACTGCGATCCATCTTATTATTTGGGTACGATCGCATTGCGATCTACTGTAGCTTTTGTTTTAATTTCCTTAGATTTCCAATTTAATCTTTCCCGTCTTTTGTCTTAGCTTATTTTTACTAAGTTTTCAAGTTTTAAATTCATTACATTTTAATTTCCAAAATTTGCATGTTTCCCGAAATCTCCATTTTTACCAAGTATTTTTCTACATTTATATTTTTAGCTTATTTTAATTACGTTTTTCACTTACCCTTTTCTAATAGAATAGAAAATCAACTCCCCCTTTTAGTGACCATTACTGACTATTCCACCATTAACCGTGATCAATTCGATTAGATACCGAGAACGATATCGAGTACACACATGCTAAAGCAAGCTAAGCAAAAGTCAGTTATTAAATGGCGCCGCTGCCGGCTCTTTTCGTAAAGATTAACGGTTTTTAGTGAGAAATTGGATTTTGGGATCCGTTCTTTTAGGAACGTTATTTTCAAGCTCAAAAATTTTCAAAAATCCTAAAAAATACAAAATTTTCAAAAATCCAAAAACAATAAAAAAGATAAAAAAAATAAAAAATATTTTATTTCCTTTTAGTGTATGCGTACTCGATCTACGTCTTATCCTGAGCCCGAGACTCTTAGAGACATAGATATGGCCGGTGTGCATAACAATAATAACAACCCACCCCACCCCAATTTGAATAACAATAACAACAACAACAATGTTCCCCCACCCGACCTACGAACAATGGAGGAGCTTTGTCAACCCACCATGAACGGACGCGGAGGGCCGATTGCGCCGATGCAAATCACGGCTCCTGAATTTTCGTTGAAGCATCACATGATCCAGCAAGTTCAAAACGCTTGCCCGTTTCGCAGATTACCGGATGATGATGCCAACAAACATCTCGACAAGTTCATTACCGTCACTCAAAGCATGAAACTACCCGGTGCTTCCATGGATTTTCTTCGCCTTCACCTCTTTCCACACACTTTATCCCACCATGCCGAAAAATGGTTTGATCGTTTTCCCAAAAATTCAATTCAAACATGGAATGACATGACTCAAAAAATTTTGTCGCGCTACTTTCCACCATCCATGGTCACCAGTCTTCGCAACCAAATCAGTGGATTCACACAAGAACCTGATGAGTCGCTTTTCGATGCTTGGGAACGCTATAATGTCTTGATCGACCGTTTTCCAAACCATAACATGCTCCCCGTTACTTTGATTGATACTTTCTATAATGGGTTACCTTTTCGTGATCGTGATACGATTAATGCTGCCGCCGGTAGTACATTCATGAAGAGAAGACCTGAGGAGTGTAGAGAGCTGATAGAGAACATGACCACTCACCACAAAAATTGGGATTCATCTGCATCTTCAAGGAATAACCAGAGGGCCAATGTTTCTTCTACATCATCCAACTCAGAGATAACCAAACTTCTCGCAAAATAGCTGAGATGAACAAAAACTTCTTAACCATGGCTACAAACCAATTTCAACAAGCTAAAGCTATAGTAACTTCTTGTGAGATTTGCGGGGGTTCTCATTCATACACCGATTGTCCTTTTACCCTTGACAATCCGGAAAATGTGTATGCCGCTAACGGTAACTTTTCTACAGGAGGCTATCAAGCACGTCCTCAAGGAGACCGTAACTTGCTAAGTTATCATTCCAACAACTATCTATCTCCACCCGGTTTTTCTCCTCAAAACCAAAACCAAAACAAAAACAATTTCAACCGCAACAATCAAAGCCAACCTCGAGCTACAAATCAATATCAATCCAAAAGAAACCCATATCCACCTCAAGGAAATAATTCAGCTTACCAAGCCCCACCTCTCAATCAACCCACGGCATTGAACCAAGACCTCGAAGCTTACATGAGGACCAATAGAGAGATGGTGACAAATCTTCAAAGCCAATTCAATAACTTGAAGGGTGACATGGCAAAACAAGGGAACGATATTCGAGCCGAGCTAAGGAATGACATGGCGAAACAAGGGAATGCTCTTTAAGCCGATATGAGAAACTCTATGAGCAATCAAACGAATAACTTAAGAGATATGATGGCTAGTTTTTTCCCAAGTAATCAAGCCTCTGGTTCGGGTTCTCTTTCGAGTAACACCGTTGCTAATCCAAGAGGGGAGATGAAAGCAATCACCACCCTAAGTGGCAAAGGTTTAAAGGAACCCGAGATTCCTACACCTACACCGGTGATTGTGAGAAAGGAAAACGAGTCCCCTTATCCAATTCCTCCACCTTCTACCTCTACCCCTCCACCACCCAAGGATGTGAGTGAGAATTCCATTCCAAAGCCTTCATCTCAACCCAATATACCTTATCCCTCAAGGTTAAGGAAAGAGAAGTTGAAGAACAAGGATGATATTCAGGTTTCTAACTTTCTCAAAATGTTTAAACAACTGAATTTCAACATTTCCTTTGCCGAGGCTCTCGCTCACATGCCGAAGTATGCGAAAATGTTTAAAGATCTTCTCAGTGATAAGGAGAAACTCCTTGATATCGCTCAGACCCAACTTAATGAGAATTGCTCCGCAGTGCTCTTAAGGAAATTACCAACCAAACTTGGTGATCCGGGTTGTTTCCTCATTCCTTGCAACTTCCCCGGGTAGAGAATTGTATGGCCCTAGCCGATCTAGGTGCTAGTATCAACTTAATGCCTCTAAGCATTTGGAAACAATTGTCTCTACCCGAGCTAGTCCCCACACGAATGACTTTGGAATTAGCTAACCGTACGGTTTCTTATCCGGTGGGGATAACCGAAGACGTCTTCGTTGGTGTCGACAAATTCACCTTTTCGGCGGATTTTGTTGTCGTTGACTACGAGATGGACCCCCCGTGTTCCATTAATCGTTGGACATCCATTTTTGAGGACCGGTCGCACTCTCATTGATGTAGCCGCGGGCGAATTAATTATGAGAGTTGGTGACGATAAAATCGTCTTCAACATGGGTAAACTTTCTAAGCAGCCTTCTGAAAACAAGAGTGTTAATTTCATTGACGTTCTTGATGAGGCTTGTGAAGAACATTTCAAAGACGCTTGTAAAAGTGGTTCTTCTTCTCTACCCATTGTTGAAACCGTTGCCTCTATTGCTCCCTCACTAACTCCATTTGGAGAAAGTGATTTCCTTTTGAAAGAATTTGAAGCAACTTTGGGAGATGTGGATTTAAAATATGACGATTCTCCCTCCGATTGGGATGAAGACATTCGTACCATTGAGAAACTTCTCAATGAGGACCTTATTTCTCCACCATCTCCTAAGGATATCTCTATCGATGATACGAGTTTGACTACGGCTTCCATCGAAAATCCTCCAGATTTAGAGCTTAAGGATCTACCGTATCATCTTGAATATGTGTTCCATGACGACAACAACAAATCACCCGTCGTCATCGCAAAGGACTTGAAAGAAGAAGAAAAATCCCGACTTATCGCCGTGCTAAACAATCATAAGAAAGCGATTGCATGGAAAATCTCCGATATTCGTGGAATTGATCCTCACTTTTGCACACATAAAATTCTCATGGAGGACGATTTTAAACCCACTATTCAAAGCCAACGAAGGGTGAATCCCAAGATCCATGACGTTATCAAAAAAGAGGTTATCAAACTTCTTGATGCGGGCATGATCTATCCTATCTCGGATTCACCATGGGTTAGTCCGGTCCATTGTGTGCCTAAGAAAGGCGGAATCACCGTTGTGCCCAATGAAAACAACGAGTTGATTCCTACTCGTCTCATTACAAGGTGGAGAGTTTGTATAGACTATCGCAAACTCAATGATGCTACGAGAAAGGATAATTTTCCCCTTCCTTTCATGGACCAAATGCTTGAACGTCTAGTAGGTAATGACTATTACTGCTTTTTAGACGGTTTCTCGGGTTATTTTCAAATACCCATCGATCCCCAAGACCAAGAGAAAACCACATTCACTTGTCCTTATGGAACATTTGCTCACAAAAGAATGCCTTTCGGCTTATGCAATGCTCCTGGGACTTTCCAAAGGTGTATGATGGCTATATTCCATGGCATGGTTGAAGAAACTATGGAAGTCTTCATGGATGATTTCTCGGTCTATGGTGATTCTTTCTCTCATTGCCTTGCCAATTTGGAACACATGCTTAAGCGGTGTGAAGACACTCGCCTTGTTCTAAATTGGGAAAAATGCCATTTCATGGTAAAAGAAGGCATTGTGCTTGGACACAAAATCTCCAAAGCCGGACTTGAAGTGGACCATGCTAAAGTGGATGTCATAGCCAAATTACCTCCACCTTCAACCGTGAAGGGTGTGAGAAGTTTCCTTGGTCATGCGGGCTTCTATCGTCGATTCATCCAAGATTTTTCTAAAATCGCTCACCCGATGACCCACCTCTTGGAAAAAGATACTCCTTTCATCTTTTCCAAAGACTGTCTTGAATCCTTCAATCTTCTTAAGGATAAGCTAACTAAGGCACCGGTCTTGGTTACCCCTAATTGGGAGCTACCTTTTGAATTGATGTGTGATGCTAGCGACTTTGCTATTGGAGCGGTTTTGGGCCAAAGAGTGAACAAACACTTCCAACCAATCCATTACGCTAGCAAGACAATGACGGGGGCTCAATTGCATTATACCACTACCGAAAAAGAGCTTTTAGCTGTAGTGTATGCTTTTGAGAAGTTCCGCCCCTATCTTGTCCTTTCTACCACCATCGTGTATACCGATCATTCCGTGTTGAAGTACTTGTTGACTAAGCAAGATTCTAAGCCAAGACTTCTTCGTTGGGTTTTGCTCCTTCAAGAATTCAACATTGAAATTCGTGACAAGAAGGGAGCCGAAAACCTAGCCGCGGATCATCTAAGTAGACTTGAGGATCCTTATCAAGGGGATCATCCCAATCAAGAGATCAATGACTCTTTTCCCCTTGAGACCTTAATGTCTATTAATTCTAATCTTGATGACACCCCGTGGTTTGCGGACATTGCAAACTACTTAGCGGGTGGTATTCTCATAGAAGGGTTAACATCCCAACAAAAAAAGAAGTTCTTTAAAGATGTAAAGACTTACTTCTGGGATGACCCTTATCTCTTTAAACAATGTGCTGATCTAATTATTCGTCGGTGTGTTGATGGACCCGCAGCTTTAGACATTCTCGAAGCTTGCCATAAAGGACTCACCGGTGGTCACTTTGGTCCCAACTACACAACGAAGAAAGTTTTCGACTCTGGATTCTATTGGCCCACCATTTATCGTGACGCTCACGAGATGCTTAAAAATTGTGATGCTTGCCAACGCCAAGGCAAGATCACACATAAAGATGAGATGCCTCAAAATTTCATACAAGAATGTGAAATCTTTGATGTATGGGGCATCGACTTTATGGGGCCATTTCCATACTCTAAAGGGAACAATTACATCCTCGTAGCCGTTGACTACGTTTCTAAATGGGTTGAAGCTAAGGCTCTTCCTACGAACGATGCGAGGGTGGTTGTGAACTTTCTCAAGCAACTTTTGCTCGATTCGGTGTTCCTCGTGCTATCATCAGTGACCGTGGGACTCAATTTTGCAATGATCAATTTGCTCGAGTCATGGCTAAGTATGGTGTCAATCACCGTCTTTCCACTGCTTATCATCCTCAAACCAATGGTCGAGCCGAGATATCTAACCGTAGATTGAAGCGAATTCTTGAGCGTACTGTGGGAGAGCATCGTGCCTCGTGGGCCGATAAGTTAGATGATGCTTTGTGGGCTTTCCGTACCGCATATAAGACCCCGATGGGTTGTACACCTTATCGTCTTGTGTATGGGAAAGCATGCCACCTCCCTATCGAGCTGGAACATAAGGCATACTGGGCCCTGAAGTGGGCCAATTTCGACATCAACAAAGCCGGTGATCTTCGAAAGATTAAACTCAATGAGCTAAATGAACTAAGGAATGAAGCTTACGAGAACTCGTTGATCTACAAGGAGAAGACCAATATCATCCATGATTCAAGGATTAAGAACCGAGAGTTCCACGTTGGTGATCAATTTTTACTCTTTAACTCTCGGTTGAAGATCTTCTCGGGAAAGCTGAAGAGCCGCTGGTCTGGTCCATTCACCGTTTCCAAAGTCTTCCCATATGGCACCATTGAGCTTTCTCAGCCAAATGGGCCTAATTTTAAGGTGAATGTCCAACGCGTGAAGTTGTACTTTGGGGAGGACATCTCTCATGAGATGATTCCATCCCTCACCACGTTTCCCTTGAGCTAGTTCTGGGTCGAGTCAGGCTCGTGACTCGGTTATCAAAAACAAGCGCTTCTCGGGAGGCAACCCGTGATCTATCCTTTACCGTTTTCATAATAAGTGTAGGGGGAGCCCCGTATGTGTTTGTTGTCTTGTTTCATATGTTGTGCAGGGATTAAAGCTTTAAAAAGCACTTTTGATGGCATTTGACAAACCGTGATCCCGTGTTCCCGTCTTCCCGGTTCTATCCTAAACTATCGTGATTCAATATTTCATATCTTATATTCACATTGAAATCACTATAGTTGTCCTTTCCTTAGCAAGATTTAAACAACGTGCACAATGTCCTAAGTGTAGGGGAGTTTACTCCCATATGCTTAAACATTGAGGACAATGTTTATATCAAGTGTAAGGGGGACTTCTATCGAAGTAAGTGATCTTTTCCATGAATTTGCCCTCATTTTAACCGGAGAAATTGATTTTTCGACATTTTTCAAAATTTTTAATCTATTTCGGCCTTGTAGTTTTCCTTTGTTATCGTTATTTACTTTCTTTGCTAGAATAAATTTTCAATAAAATGGTTTTAATTTTTCAAAGTCGTGAATATTTTGACTCAACCCGAGTTTACTTATCTAAGTTTACTCTAGCTAGTATCCTTAACGTGTTTACGTCAAAGTTTTGCTAGGCTTTTATATAGGGAACTTTAAAACGCGAAAGTCTTAACTCTCACGGGTTAAGAACGAGAACTTTTCGCAAGTTCCTATAATTGGTCCTAGAGAGTCGTTTATCAAGGGAACTTTAAAATGCGATTTCTAAACTTGAAAAAGTCTAAGAATTTGCAAGATCCTATAGATGACTCGAAAACCTAAAACTTTGATTTAATTGGCTAACGAGTCTCATTCCTTGAGATTTTAAACTGTGGAGGACGAGAGATGATAGAGTCAATTATAAGTTTGGTATTCTTTCATGAATTTATGTGAGTTGATTATAAGCCTATTCTCCCATCGCTTGTTAATAAATTTATCTGCAATAAATAAGGTTGTACGATTTGAAAAGTTACTTAGCTTCTAGCACATGATCGTTTAAAAGTTGCTCGGTATTAATTAGAGTTTATAGCCAAGGCATAACTTATTGAAGCGGGATGCGAAGATTGGCGAGTCCGAAAAGGCCCTAACAAGGCATGAGGGCTACATTTTGTTGCTAAAGATCCGAAAGTGATGTGAAGAATCATTTATCGAAAATCAATATGAAGGATCGAGACACACGACGAAGAGCAAATACTCCCCAAAAGATCATGGATAAGTCTATCCAAAAAGGCCCTAACAAGGTATGAGGATAAATAGATCCAAGTCCTAAAAGGAGGCCGATCGTTGTATATCAAAGTCCAAAATAAAGATTAGAGAAAAATGAAGAAGTCGTGGTCCAAATATGAAGAATCTCTCAAAAACTTCAAGTGAAGAAATTCCTATTATGAAGAGAAGACCATAATTTCAAGAACATCTCTCAAGGTTTGAAGTATGAAGTCACTGCCAAATATCGGTTCGAGAGAGGTCTCAAATCGTGAAGCAAGTTATGCCAAGATATGAACTTTATGAGGTCCCGAGAAGCAGTTTTAAAAGATTTTGTCCTTTAGCTAACTATTGATTAAATCGTCCTACTTTATTTTAGGCCTAAATAAACTATCAAAATAAGTCAAACAATGCATCCTCATGATCATTCAAGACAATAATAAAATATAAGAGCTACACCTAAGAATAAGGGAGTCTAAGTAAATAATTGGCCCACATGAATTCGTGTTAGTTTGCTAACTTATAATAATAATGATCTCGTTTTTAAGCTTGGTATGGGGAACGTGAAACTTGAGGATGATAAACGTTCATGGCAGCCAAAACCCCAATGTAAGTATTTGATTTCTTTACTTGTTTCTATCTTTTTATTTTCCTTAATGTTTAGTATTTAAAAAAGGCCACGGTGGGTTATTTATGATGGAAAATGTAAACCGTGCTTTAAAATTAATGCATTGCATGAGGGCATTGCAATGGTCAAGTGTAGGGGATTTAATAAGTGTGAAAACACTTATCCTTTTACCACTTATTTCCAATAATAACAAGACCAAAACGTGTATTTTATGTCGTAAAAGTCGGAATTATGCGTGGTTTGTGTTTTTATTGTGTTTTAGGACCAAAAGATGAAAAAGGAAGAAAACACGGGCTTTCACGGGATTTTATCGAAGAAAACGAGAAAAGACGAAGTCAAAAGATCAAGAGTGCAAAAAGAACGGAAGTCCAAGGCCTATTCTGAAGATTTATCGAAGAAAAAGTCTAAAGACGGAAGTTTAATGAAGTCGAAGAACTCAAGTCTAAATAAGTGAAGAATTTATAAGACGAGTTTAATTAATCCCGAGACGACGTCGAAAAAAGTCGAAGAACTTAAAAGACGAAGAGCCGAGATGAAAGAAAAGGAGGAAACCCATGCACCTCCCCATTTCCCTATAAATACCCTCCTAAACACATTAGGAGGGTGGTTAGCTAGTTTTATTTTCTTTGTTTTAGTTTTCATTTTAGAGAGAGAAAGTGTTTAACTTTCTCTCACTAAAATTTCATCTTTTCTTTCAAGTTAAGCTTTCTTTAATCTTTGTATTTGAGTTTTATTAATCAAAAAGTTCAAGTTCAAGCTTTTAATTTTCAATCTTTTTCTTCCTTTCTTGGTTTTACTTTAGTTTTGATCTGAAATATCCATGATCCGTGATTGATTTTGATGTTGTGTGGTTAGAAAGCTCATCTTTTTATCTCTACATAAGTCTTATACGTTTAAGCTTTAAGCTTTAGTGCTTATTGGCTTATTTCGTTGCTATAGCTTATTTAGTCTTTTGAAAGTTTGATTCATCAAGCTTGCTTAATCCGTGTTTTGAAAAGTTTTAAAGTTGTGCTTGTTTTTATTTTGTCAAGACTTAAATTAGTGCTTATTCGCCTTGCTTATTTTGGCTTATTCATTTCTGCTTATTTGCTCTTTGATTTCCATCTTATTATGCTTAAGGATTTTACCAGCTACGATCAAGTGAGTGTGATCGCATAAACCCCTAGGGTTTCTACTTGCGATCCATCACTTCGATCACCCAGTACGATCTCTTGTTGTGATCTCACTCCTTTATCCACACCAGATCACTTGTTGCGATCGTGGGTGCGATCCTAGAGTGCGATCCGTGGCTACGATCGCCTTGGGTGCGATCGCGTGTTTCCATCGCATTGAGTGCGATCTCTTATCTCCATCGCACTGAGTGCGATCCCCTATACTACGACCTAGGCTGCGATCGTGTGTTACGATCGTAGGCTTTGATTGAGTACGATCACTCTCTTCCATCGCATTGACTGCGATCCATCTTATTATTTGGGTACGATCGCATTGCGATCTACTCTAGCTTTTGTTTTAATTTCCATAGATTTCAAATTTAATCTTTCCCGTCTTTTGTCTTAGCTTATTTTTACTAAGTTTTCAAGTTTTAAATTCATTACATTTTAATTTCCAAAATTTGCATGCTTCCCGAAATCTCCATTTTTACCAAGTATTTTTCTAGATTTATTTTTAGCTTATTTTAATTACGTTTTGCACTTACCCGTTTCTAATAGAATAGAAAATCAACTCCCCCTTTTAGTTACCATTACCGAATATTCCACCATTAACCGTGATCAATTCGATTAGATATCAAGAACGATATCGAGTACACACATGCTAAAGCAAGCTAAGCAAAAGTCAGTTGTTAATATTTAACGTCATAAATACTTCAAAAATATTTGAAAAGATAGAATTTAGTAATGACCTTATTTTTGTGGGTTTTACACACCGAGACCGCTAGGGTCTCGGTTCCCACTGACAGACTAAACTCACCACTGGCCACAGCCAGTGGTTTCCCCTTGCTTGACTGCCGTTCCCACTGCCAGGACAAAACCAAGCCAAAACCCAATTAGGGTTGCGGCTGGTGGACCTATTTTACCACCGAGACCAAGAGTGGTCTCGGTTTGTGTGAAAACTAGCCAAAACGAACACCCTTTCCCTTAACACATCTCGTTTTAACATGTTTTAAACCAAACACATGGATTTGTGATCTATTAAACGACAAAGACAAATTAAAACGTGATTATACCAACCTGGTTTGCGTTTTAGGGTTTTAGGAACACAAAACGTGAACCACCTTGATTCCTTGATCCGAACCACGACTTATTTGATCTTGGTTTGCTGTTTCATACGTCACAGGATGGAGACACAAAAAAATGTGCGGCGGCCTCTTGTTTTCTAATTAGGGTTTGCTGTATTCTTTCTTTATCTTTTGTTTTGTCTTAATAAACAACACTCCCTCCCGTATTTCTTAGTTTTAGTCGGTTTGAGCACCCCATGGGCTTTGGCCCATATGTCTTGCCCCATTTTAAACGCCATACAACACAATGGGCCCTTATACTTCTCTTAATTCCGTGACTCGATAATGTTTACGCGATTCGTGTTTTAAAAATGTCGTAAATTCTCATAGTTTTTCTCGTACGTGCTAGACGTAAACATTACATACGTAATTACTTGTCGTGTTAATTTAATATTCGTAATAATAATACTCGTGTTAAATGTTCGTCTATCGTGTCGTATATTTTAATGTCGTGTAACATTAAAATACGTATTTACTTGTTTATCGTGAAACAATATAGAATGCATATTCGTGATTAAATGTTCATGATCCTATGTCCGTGATTATAATTATTATGATTAATAATTATCGTATAATAATACGTACGTAATAATTATCGTGTAATAACACGTACGTAATTCTTGTAATTAATATTCGTGAAACGGAAACATGTTATATAAAGTATCATAAGTGTACTTTTCATGGTAAAAGCATGCGGGTTTTACATAGACGCTAGTCAATGTAATCACGATATTCGAATTTTGTCCAAGTGGGAGCTGAAAGTTTATGGACATAAAATTAAATAGTCGTGTGATAGGATCGGACTCGGGATTACGGGATTGCACACAATACGTAAAGGATTAATTAATTTAACAAATGTAATTATTATATTTATTAAATATAAACCGAGCTTAACTCAAACGATCGTTAATTAATAGTTAAGTATAACGAGCGTTATGAAATATTTGGAAGAATTAGAAGGTTCCGGAAGACACCCATAGGGGTGTCCACTGCCGGTTTTACAAGGCCCAAGGGGGGGGGGGTTGTTTCCTAATTTGATTAGGACTTGGAGAACAAGTTTTGTTAGCCTATAAATACAACCCTAAGCCTTCATAATTTTTATCCATCACATCTCTTTGTCCCTCTCTTGATCCGATCGAACAAACACCCCTTATAAGGTTTTCGATTTCTTTTTTTGGTTATTGATATTGGCTATATTCCACAAGTGTTGAAGCTCCGGTTTAATAGTGCTAGCCTCACGATTGATGCATTGCATTACGTGTGTACAAGAGCGTAACATAGTTTCACTATAAACTATATCTTGGTATTCTTAATATAAACCCTAATTGGTGATTTGGTGGTGTTCTTGTGGATTTGCTCTAGCTAAAAGGTATGTAACCCTAACTAGATTAATTATGAATGTATTATTAATTATAATCTTGTTAAATCGCTTCCGCTATGTGTACTTTGATCTTATTTAAGGTTATGCATAATTGTTATGAACTTTATAAACCTTCATCAACATGGCTTTGAGTAAAGCCAACAAATGATAAAAAAGAGTGACCAGCTTAACAAACCATCGTCTTTGCCTACTTTTAGCCATAAAGGGATTTAGTGAGTTTACAAACTGTATTAGGGGGAAGAGACTTCTTGATAACCACTTGGAACAGTCATATAGACTTTCTCATTGAGATCACCATAAAATAATACATTGTTGATATCAAGTTGATGGATAAACTAGTTTTTGATGGTGGAAACATTAAGAAGTGTTCTTATAGTGGCCATCTTTGCAACCGGAGCAAAGGTCTTAGTATAGTTAATGCCCTCTTTTTGATTAAATACTTTAGCAACCAATATAGCTTTGTACTTTTCTACAGCGCCATCAGCATGATACATGATCCTATAGATCTATTTGTGACCTATGGGTAGCTTATCAAGTGGTAATAGAGTGAAAGTCCAAGTGTGATTAGACTCTAGTGCATATAGTTCCTTATTCATTGGTTCTACCCAATTAGGATTCTTAGATGCTAGAGTATAAGATGTAGGTATCGTTTCTTGATTAATTGAGTTAGTAAAATGAAGAGTGTGAGGGTCATGAATGTTGTTGTAATTATGAAAGTGAGAAGTGTGATGTTTAGAAACTATGAACTTAATTAAAGATGGTTTGTAATGATGAAAATCTTTGAGTTTAGTTGGTGTAGTTCTGGTTATGTGAGATTTCCTTGGTGAAGGTAGAGTTGGAATAGGTGGTGTGGTAGCTATATGAGAATCCTTTGATGGACTGGTGTGACTGGGGTGAGGTGTAGTTGAAGATGTGTCAGTGATTGGTAGAGGTATAGGAGTGGGAGAAGTAGGTAAGAGGGTTGGTGTGTTGGTGGAAGATGGTTGAGGACTGGTGTCTGGTGTGGGTGAAGGGTGTAAGGGTGGGCGAGTGGCTGGTGGTGAGGATGGGGTTGGTGGTTGTGATGGTGATGGTGTGGGTGATGGTGTTCCTCCTGATAGGTGTGGTGTTTCTCCTGCTAGTCCTGGTGGATGAAGTGGATGGAATATGGGTAATGGTGTAGGTGTAAAATCAAGAGATGGAGGTGTAGAATAAGGTGTAGTTGAGTGAAATGGAAAAATGTGTTCATGAAAAGTGACATGCCTACTAACAAAAATTTTCTTGGTGTTCTAAGCTCATAAGAGGTGTCCTTTTTTGTGTTTAGGGTAACCAAGAAATATGGTGGATGAATGGACGCATAAGCTTGGCATCCAATGACCTTGATGCGGTGAAGTTATGGTGCTTTGTTAAACAACATTTCATAGGGTGATTTGTTTTGTAAAACTGGTTTAGGAAGTCTATTTATTAAATAAGTTGATGCCATAAGAAAATATCCCCATAAATGTATTGGAAATTTTGCTTGAAAATGAAGTCATCTTGCAACTTCAAGGAGGTTTTTGTGATTTCTTGTTGGTCTTCCATTTTGTTAGGGAGTGTTTAGACTTGAGGCTTGGTCGACAATGACTTTGTTTTGAAACAATGTAGCCAATGAATGATTTGTAAACTTAGTTTTGTTGTCACTTCTAAACATTTTGATTGAAGAATGAAATTGTGTTTTGATATAGTGGTGAAATTTTTTGATTTGGGAAGAAACATGATGTTTGGTTGGTATAAGGAAAGTCCAAGTAATCCTTAAGTAATCATCAACAAGTGTGAGAAAGTATTTGCAGTTATTCAAAGTAGGATGTTTATAGGATCCCCATGTGTCAACATTGATTACATCAAACAAACCAATAGCATGAGATGTACTAGAAGTAAAAGGTAAAGCTGTTTGTTGATAATGGAAAAATGTTACAACGAAGTTTGGATACATCACTAGTAAAAGAAGGGAGATCCATGATCTGCTTTATTACATGATGTTGGGTCTACTAATGTAGATCTTGCAGCCTGTCAGGAACAGTGAATGACTTCTGTAATCACAAGTCAATCCACAGAGAGACTCTATACACAATATGAATGCAGAACACAAATATAATAAAGAAGAACAGAATAACTATAAAGACTTGATCCTTTCTAAGGATTTCTAATATTGATAATCACTAGAACTACGTTTTCTGAAGGTGTCCATAACACTTCTGCCTAAGGTTCCTTTTATACTACAAGGAAACCCTAATACAGCATTAAACAAAACGTGTAAAACTGATATGCATATCCTTTCCTAACATATCTCATGCATATCTGATAGGTGTGGAAACACCCATCTTTTCTACCACTTAATTACATTAAAACTGGACCTAAACGTATATTTTATGTCATAAATGGCAGACTTATGTGTGGTTTGTGTTTTTATTGTGTTTCAGGGTCAAAATGTGAAAAGGAAAGAAAACACGGTCTTTCACGGGCGTTTATTGAAGAAAAAGACAAAAGACGAAGTCAAAAGATCAAGAATGCTAAAAGAACGGAAGTCCAAGGCTTATTCTGAAGATTTATCGAAGAAAATGTCCAAAGACGAAAGTTTAATAAAGCCGGAGAACTCGAGTCTAATTTATGAAGAAATTACAAGACGAGTTCAAAGAAACCCCGAGACAAAGTCTTAAAAGTCGAATAATTTGAGAAGACTGAAAGACTGAGGACCAAGTAAGAAAGAAAGAGGAAGCCACCAACCACTCCCCTCTCCTATAAATACCACCCTCACTAGTTGTGAGAGGGTTGGTTAGTTTTTAGGATTAGATTAGGAGTAGGGTAGTTTCTCTCTCTAAGATTTATACTTTCTCTCTCTAGATTAATTTGTGTTTAAGCTTTTGTTATTGAATCCTTACTTTTTAATTAAGCTTTTCATTTATCATCTTCTTCTTTTCTTGTTTGATTTATTCTTATTCTTCATTGTTCATGTTCTTGAGTTTTTATGATTTTGATCAAGTGGGTTTTGATTGATTTGGTTATGTTTGTTAGTTTTGATGATTTGTTTTGATTAATTATTGTTAGTTGATGATTATTGGTTGTTTTGTTTTAATCTTTTGTTTTATTCTGATTAATTTAAGGATAGATTGTTGTTACTGTATATCCCCTGTTCTTCGGGTTTGTTGTTTCTGTATCTTATCGTTCCCAGAAAACTTCCGGATCAAGTGCTTCATTCGGAAGTCTAAAGTTCCGGATCAAGGATTCTTCATTCGGAAGTCTGAAGTTCCGGATCAAGGGTGCTTCATTCGGAAGTCTAAAAACTTCCGGATCAAGTGCTTCATTCGGAACTTTGAAAGTTCCGGATCAAGGATTCTTCATTCGGAAGTCTAAAAACTTCCGGATCAAGTGCTTCTTTCGGAAGTCTGAAAGTTCCGGATCAAGGGGTCTTCATTCGGAAGTCTGAAAGTTCCGGATGAAGGTTTTTGTCAGTATTTAGTTTGTTTTTCTTTTTAAGTTTTTGCCTTTTATTTTTCCCGCCTTTTTCTTTATTTGAATTTTTATTTGCTTTACTTTTAGTTTAAGTTTTTATTTGCATCATTTACTTTATTTACTTTTTTAATTTTCTCGCAATTTACTTTTCGCCAAGATTTCATCTTTCATTGTTTCTTTTTACTGTCTTTACTTTATTTTTTATTTTTTTCAAGTTTTCATTTTAAATTAGTTTTAGACAACGACAACTCTTTTATTTGATTCACCAAGAACAACTGAGTCGCACAATTAACCGGAAGTCAATTCGAGAAGATACCGAGAAAACGAACTTTCAACTAGTAAAAATCTTGTTATTAAAATAGCACCGCTGCCGGCTCTTTTCGTGAAGATTTACGGTTTTTTGTGAGAGACACGTTGGATTTTGGGATCCGTTCACTTGTGAACGTTATTTTTAGTGTCTAAAATTTTCAAAAATCCAAAAACATTTGAAAAATCATTAAAAGCATTTCTTTTTCAAAGTTTTGCACCAAAAATATTCTTCTTGCTTATCTATCTTTCTTTATGGATTTTTATGTCCATTGCGTCCGGTGTGGGAAACAATTATCTGGGAACAACTCTTGTCAATGGTGTACATGTGAGCGGTGAGGAAACGATATCGACTACACACAATTCGGATTTTGTGCCTTGTGCAACTCGACTAATTCACTCTTTTTGAACCCACCTCCTGTTCCCCCGTGCATCTATTGTGGAAGCGATTCTCATTGGCATGTTTCGTGCCCAGTTCGATACCCGTATGGTCACGGGCAAGAACCGGGGTACAATTATGACAATGATAATAGCTCTCCACAAGACGCACTTGATTTTTCTCCATACCCGGTTTGCAACAACTGTGGGGTCCTCACGATACCTATTATTGTCAACCACTGAATTGTTATGAGCCAAATCCGTGTCCTCAGTTTTCTTCACCTATGGATTATTATGAACCAAACCCGGTTTCTAATTATTCTCAACCGATGAACAACTATGAGCCACAATCTTGCTATAATTCAGGTTTTCAACACTTTGAGCCCCCACATCACACCCTCAATCATCAATCCTCTCAGCAAATTAATCTTGACCCAGAACTCACTACCTTGAATGAAGAAACACACTCCATTGTTTTGCAACTTCAAGAAGCCGTTGTTTTGCTTAAAGAACTTAGGGACGAGGAAAAGCGACTGCAACAAGAGCAAGTATCTAATCTTAGTGATTATACCCCTCCGCTTGTGCGTCAATACTATTATGATGATGATGACGACGATGTTGTATGCACTTTCAACACATCTTCTGAAGTTGCTGCTCCTACTCTCGATGTTCCTACTGCATCTAACGATCTTGATTCGTTGAATGAGCTTAATGATGTTGGTCTCGACAAAGTATTGGATGATGAGGTTTGTGACTTACCTGCTATGGAGCCTGAGGACGACGTTGCTCTTACGGACAAGGTCGATCCTAGTGATGTCAATTCTTCTATCTGCTATGAGAATTTTACTTTTGAAATTTCTCAATCTCCACCGGGAGATGCAGACGATGACGATTTATTCTCTCCGGTTTACGAGCAGTTCACCGATGAACTTGATCTTGTGGATGAGGTGGAAGACGTGCTTCTTCGCGATGGATTACGGAAAGTGCACCTTCTTATTGCTCAAATCAAAGCGTTGACTTCTCCTTCTCTTTCCAAGTCTTTACCTCCATCTATTCCTCCCGTTGAAGATAATGACCCATTGCTGGAAGAAATCGATATCCACTCCATCCCTCCAGGTATTGATGACTCTAACACGGAGGGGGACATTATTTTTGATAATTTGCTGCAGGAAGATATTGTCCCAAGTCCCCCTCCCGAGCACCTTCCATCCTCCCTTTTAGCCACTATCACGGAGGATGAGTGCTTTGACCCGGGAGGTGACATTGATTATGCTTTGATTGATAACAATACGGCTTTGCCGCTTGCTCAACATCTATTGTCTTTGGGGGATGACAATGTGCTTACTATACCCAACCCACCTCCCGTGGATCTTGAATTCACATACTATACGTATGTTGAAAGGACCTTTCTCCCTTTCAAGATTTATCCCCCCGCCTCTCCTTTGTTGATGTCCTCCGGGAACGAGGACAAGGTCTTTGATCCCGGTATCACATTCGAGGTTTCCCCATGGACCATTTAATTCGGGGACGAGTCAGGCCCGTGACTCGGTCAACAAAAACAAGCGCTTTTTGGGAGGCAACCCAATTATCTATCTATTTTCACCATAAGTGTAGGAGGGAGCCCCGTTGGTGTTTCTTGTTCTCTTTCTTATCATGTGCAGGGATTAGCGCTTCAAAGACACACTCTTGATGACTTTTGACGAACCGTGATTCCGTGTTCCCTTCTTCTTGGTTTTATCCTAAACTCTTTTCGATTCACTATTTTATATTTCTCAATATTCAAATAGGAATCTCTTTAGTTGTTTCTTCCTTAGCGAGATTTAAACAACGTGCACAATGTCCTAAGTGCAGGGGAGTTTACTCCCACATGCTTAAACATTGAGGACAATGTTTATGTTAAGTGTAGGGGGACTTCTATCGAAGTTAAGTGGCCTTTTCCTTGTATTTGTCCTCATTTTAACCGAAAAATCAATTTTTCGACATTTTTCAAAATTTTTAATCTATTTTGGCCTAGTTGTAGTTCCCTTTATTTTTGCTATTTTTCTCTTATTTTAATAAAATGGTTTTAACAAGTTTAGTATCTTAGATATATTAGGCCCGTTGTGAATATTTTGACTCAACCCGAGTTTACTTATCCAAGTTCACTCTAGCTAGTATCCTTAACCATGTAGACCTTAATTGGTTTATTAGGCTAAGCATCCACGAGTCTCATTCCTTGAGATTTTAATTGTGGAGAACGAGAAATGATAGAGTTGGTTACAAGTTTGGTATTCTCTCATTAACTTATGTGAGTTAATTATGATCTTTTTCTCCCATCACTTGCTAATAAATTATCTGCAATAAGTAAGGTCGTACGATTTGAAAAGTTACTTAGCTTCTAGCCCAAGATCGTTCAAAAGTTGCTCGGTAATGATAAGAGTTCATAGCCAAGGCATAACTTATGAAGCGGGGAGCGAAGATTGGCGAGGCCGAAAAGGACCTAACAAGGCATGAGGATTCCATTTTATTGCTGAAGATCCAAGGTGATGTGAAAAGCATTATTCCCAAAATCGATATGAAGGATCAAGACTCACGACGAAAAGCAATCAACTCCCATAAAGATGATGGAGAAGTCTATCCGAAAAGACCCTAACAAGGTATAAGGATAAATAGATCCAAGTCCGAAAAGGAGGTGGATCGTTGTATCTCATAATCCCAAATAGAGATTGAAGAAATAATCATGAAGTCGTGGTCAACAAAGTTGGAGTACCTCTCAAAAGTCTCCAAGTGAAGAAACTCTATGAACGATGAGAAGACCATTATCTCAAGCACGTCTCTCAAGATACGAAGTATGAAGTACATGCCAAATATCGGCCCGAGAAAGGTCTCAAATCGTGAACCAAGTTATGCCAAGATATGAACTTTTTGATATCCCGAGAAGCAGTTTTAAGAGATTTTGTCCTTTAGCTAACTATTGATCAAATCGTCCTACTTTGCTTTCAGCTTAAATAAATTATCAAAATAAGTCAACAATGCATCCTCGTGATCATTCAAGACATCAATAAAATATAAGAGATACCCATAGGAATAAGGGAGTTTAAGTGATTAATTGAACCGCATGGGTAAATGTTTGTTATGCTAACTTGTACTAACAATGATCTTGTTTTTAAGCTTGGCATGGAGAACGTGAAACTTGAGGGTGATAAACGTTCATGACATACAAGCCCTAATGTAAGACTCAGATTTCTTTACAAGTTTCTTCCTTGTTGCATCTTGTTATTTTCTATCTTTTTGATTTTCCTTAGTTGTTTAATAAAGGCCAAGGTAGGTGGATTATGATGGAAAGTGTAAACCTTGCTTTATTGCTAAGCATTGCATGAGGGCATTGCAATGGTTAAGTGTAGGGGATTTGATAGGTGTAGAAACACCCATCTTTTCTACCACTTAATTACATTAAAACTGGACCTAAACGTATATTTTATGTCATAAATGGCAGAATTATGTGTGGTTTGTGTTTTTATTGTGTTTCAGGGTCAAAATGTGAAAAGGAAAGAAAACACGGTCTTTCACGGGCGTTTATTGAAGAAAAAGACAAAAGACGAAGTCAAAAGATCAAGAATGCTAAAAGAACGGAAGTCCAAGGCTTATTCTGAAGATTTATCGAAGAAAATGTCCAAAGACGAAAGTTTAATAAAGCCGGAGAACTCGAGTCTAATTTATGAAGAAATTACAAGACGAGTTCAAAGAAACCCCGAGACGAAGTCTTAAAAGTCGAAGAATTTGAGAAGACTGAAAGACTGAGGACCAAGTAAGAAAGAAAGAGGAAGCCACCAACCACTCCCCTCTCCTATAAATACCACCCTCACTAGTTGTGAGAGGGTTGGTTAGTTTTTAGGATTAGATTAGGAGTAGGGTAGTTTCTCTCTCTAAGATTTATACTTTCTCTCTCTAGATTAATTTGTGTTTAAGCTTTTGTTATTGAATCCTTACTTTTTAATTAAGCTTTTCATTTATCATCTTCTTCCTTATTATTCTTCATTGTTCATGTTCTTGAGTTTTTATGATTTTGATCAAGTGGGTTTTGATTGATTTGGTTATGTTTGTTAGTTTTGATGATTTGTTTTGATTGATTATTGTTAGTTGATGATTATTGGTTGTTTTGTTTTAATCTTTTGTTTTATTCTGATTAATTTAAGGATAGATTGTTGTTACTGTATATCCCCTGTTCTTCGGGTTTGTTGTTTCTGTATCTTATCGTTCCCAGAAAACTTCCGGATCAAGTGCTTCATTCGGAAGTCTAAAGTTCCGGATCAAGGATTCTTCATTCGGAAGTCTGAAGTTCCGGATCAAGGGTGCTTCATTCGGAAGTCTAAAAACTTCCAGATCAAGTGCTTCATTCGGAACTTTGAAAGTTCCAGATCAAGGATTTTTCATTCGGAAGTCTAAAAACTTCCGGATCAAGTGCTTCATTCGGAAGTCTGAAAGTTCCGGATCAAGGGGTCTTCATTCGGAAGTCTGAAAGTTCCGGATGAAGGTTTTTGTCAGTATTTAGTTTGTTTTTCTTTTTAAGTTTTTGCCTTTTATTTTTCCCGCCTTTTTCTTTATTTGAATTTTTATTTGCTTTACTTTTAGTTTAAGTTTTTATTTGCATCATTTACTTTATTTACTTTTTTAATTTTCTCGCAATTTACTTTTCGCCAAGATTTCATCTTTCATTGTTTCTTTTTACTGTCTTTACTTTATTTTTTATTTGTTTCAAGTTTTCATTTTAAATTAGTTTTAGACAACGACAACTCTTTTATTTGATTCACCAAGAACAACTGAGTCGCACAATTAACCGGAAGTCAATTCGAGAAGATACCGAGAAAACGAACTTTCAACTAGTAAAAATCTTGTTATTAATATCCTAACAGAATAATAAATAAATAATAAAGTTTGACTTTGACTAGGACCAGGAGCACGACTTGCTCCTACTACTACTAGGACCAGGAGGAACTACATACCTCCTAGTCTACCTATTACATTTAACTATTCCAATGGTCCTAACAATCCTCCCCTAAACTTGAATTTGACATGTTGAGTTCAAGTTTCCTGGAAAATGTGCAATAAAGCCCGAGGATTGAATCAGCAAAAGTAAGAGCAGCATCAGCAAGATAAGAAATAGAAGAACCGCCGCAACATGAAACACTAGAAGCGTCTCCAAAGCTTGAAACAAATCAGCATCGTGTTGAATCTTTACAGCAACATGAGCAGATTTGATGAGCCTTTACCAAGTAGCTGCTCGCTCTTGGGCTAGCCAGTCTTTCTGGTGGAATAAGCATCACCCTGGGAGACTAGAACCCAACCCAACTCTTAGAACGTGAATCAATGGTGAGTGGGGGTACCCTGATGATTTTAGGAAAACCATCACAGCCGTCAATGGATTTGATATGTCTTTACCAGAAGCCGTACCCCTCTGGACTCGCCAACTCTCAGCAATGAAGCATCGGTGAGTTGAAAACCCTATAGCTTTAAGCAAGCTATTACAACTATAAATGGATTTGATAAAATCTTTACCAAGAGCCGTACCCCCTTGGATTAGCCACTTTTCAGTCTAGGACCATGGCAAGTGAAAACCATCCAGTTTTGGGTAACCTGGCAACCATCAACGGATTTGAGAATCGCACCAGGAGCCGTACCCTCAAGGTGAATCAACTCTTTCTTGTCGATTAGACATGGTGAGTTGAGGACCATTTTTTGTGAGGACCAAGTCCAACACCAGATGAAACCAGTAACCAGCACAAGGACAATTCAGCAACTAGAACCCATAGTGTGAAGCAGCAAATGGTATTATATTCACAAGTAAAATCCATGATGCGTTTAAAGTATAAGCAGATATTATATAAAAAGTATAATTTTTTTTCATGTTTTTTTTTCATTTTTTTTAACTATAAAGAATGAAGTTCACCAATCACTTTACATATTGGTGAAAAGAATGATAATATGAACAAATGAACAAAACACAAAACATAAACACTTACAAACCAACAAAATCAAAGACCAGAAGCAGCCTTCTTATCTGCTGTCAAACGAGCCTGGATCCCTTCCACCAACGCAGTTGCCATAGAGGACTCATTCCCTGATGGAGCATTTGAAATTTGCAAGTGACAAGCCAACATAGCCTCCATCGATGCAATTGTCAACGGATAATCCACGTCTGTGAGCATGAAGACCATATGACCAGATTCCAACTCCAACATATGCACACCACATCCCGCATATAACTTCCATCGCTGAATAACCCATTGCATCTGATCCTTCCATATACCAGAAACAGGAGCATGAGGAGGTGCATCAAGCATCATCTTAAGATCAGCCCATACTCGCAGACCATGCCAGGAAGACACAGCCATAGGATCAACAGGCATGCCAGTATCCACAAACCTATATAAAGCCATAAGATCCTTACGATCAGCCCAAGACAAAATACCCTGCAGACCCGAAGCTAACCGCACAGACCCATCACTAAGAGTAATTCTATGAGATACCATACCAGGAAGAGTCGTGGAACACTCAACCGTCCAACCAGTAATATGTCCATTTCCCAAAGGCAAATCAGAATCACTGTCAGAAGCTGCATCAATCAAATTTTCAGGATCACGCTTCTCATAGGGGACCGTCTTGCCACGTCTAATACGTCGAGCCGATTTCTGGCGAAGCGAACGTCGAGGTGTGGGATCACTAGGAGAGGGTTCAACCTTCACCTTTACCTGAGCAGCATTAGTGGGAGCAGGAGAAGTAGACTCAAGAGTCTACCCACCCAAGGGATCAACAGGAGCTGCACTAGATGAAGGAATAGGTGGAGAACCAGGAACTGGTGGTGATGGTGATGCCAGATCAGGTGTAGCAGTTGTGGTGGTTGTGGTAGCAAAGGTGGTGGTGGTAGCATGTGTGGTGGTGGTAGCAGGACCTGAAGAAGAAACCAAAGGAGCAACCAAAGGAGAAGTGGTGGTACCAAATGAAGTAGCAACAAAAACTGATGGAATAGCAGTAGAGCCAGGAGTAGGATCAGATGTAGGACCAGTAGTAACAGCAGGCGAAGAAGTGGTCACCACACGCGGAGAAGGACGGTAGATAAATCGTTCCGGAATTGGTTGACTCTGATGCTTGACCATACGTTCATAGAGCGCCTTGAGCTCATAAAAAGACAAAGCCCAAACCCTGTCCCACTTCCAACCAGCTTGGAAATAAGCAGCCGATTGATACTTCACATATCGCTGCATCTGCTTTCGCTCCTCAGTTCTCGATAAAGGTCTATTCTTACGCTTCTCACGAAGCTGTGCAGCAAGTGCCAACTGATGCTTGCGCATCAACACCATGGCTCTTGGAATACAGTTATGCTCATCCACATCCGCACCCAAAAGATCAGTGAACTGGGCATAATCCCTGGTAAGAATAGTCAATACTTGCATCCAATCACTCTCATTCCAATGCATTGCATCATGCTGGACTTGTTCACGTCTCTGCTGTTGAAGCGCTTCCTCCGCAGCCCGATCAGCTTCATCAATCTCGGCTTGCATCCGTTGAGCAGCCTCCTCACCTAGCCTATCCTCCTCAAGCTGTCTGCGTGTACGCTTGCGAGGTGGTGAGGGAGCATCAGTCATTGGGGCCTTTCCCTTTGAATCATGGGAGGGACCAGCATTGGAACCAGCAGCAGGACCAGAAGCACCATCCATAGGAGTGGAAACACCAGCAGGAGAAGGAACACTGGAGGATGTCGGAGGAACCGGCAAATCAACATACAATTTATCAGCAAAGGCAGCCTTTGCCAACAAGGTCAAACCATCCTCAACACGATCCTTAACTGCCTCATCAGAATCAGAATGAACCACATGCTTCTTGCGGCGTCTTTGCTGAGTCTCCAAAGCTTTGATGCGATCAGCCATAGGAAGAACAAACTCCCTAGTAAGTTTCTAGTGTTGATTCAAATCAGCTTCCAAGGAAAGAATCCGCGCATGATACCTGTGCATAAGATCAAGTAACGACATAAGTGTAATAGGCTCCTCCGCCTGTCCACCAAGAGGAATTGGGCCAGGGAAGGCGTCATTGGAGCCCGAAGCAACATATGGGTCAACATTAGGAGTACTAGCACCAAAAGGCTTATCAGAAGAGTGTGGAGCAGGACTAAGAGGTGGAGTCTCCACAAAAGGAGACTTATGTGGTACTGAAGAAGGACCAGCCTTGGAAGTGGATGGTCTGTCAACCACCACCTCCTCAACCAGCTCCTCCTCAACCACATGAGAAGCACCACCAGCAGGAGCCTCCTCCTCTATTGGGTCATCAGAAAGTTGAGGTCCCTCCTCGGCTTGTTCAACCGGAGGAACAACAATATCAGGAGGACCCTGAGCCAGCCCCAACATGGCCTCAGTAAGGGGCCTCCACTCCTCGGTAAACCCATGGACCATATTATAATACACTTTTGCAGTAAGCTTAGACGGCACATGTTCAGTCCTATCACGAGGAATGCAAACCAATATTTGTTGTAAAAACCTAGGATACATTAGAAACTTCTTCCTAGAACCAACACTAGATAGATTACTAACCATCCCCTCAAACAGATAATGAGAGAAATTAAATACCCTACCCTGGGCTAAGCATATGAGACCAGTAGCCAAGGGAGTAGGGAAAGCATCCTAACTCCCAGACTTGGGACTTAAACAATGAATCAGAAAATGCACCAGAAGCTTCCATTGGGGGGAAAACCAATTTTTCTGGAAGTTAAACTTCCCCTATGATTGTACCCTATAGCAGCCATCCCCTCCAATACCTCCGAATTGGGGATGGACTCAACACCACCCTCATCTTGAAGATGAAGGGAAGATCGAATAGAAGCCTCAGACACCACGTATGAACGTCCATCTATGGTAGCATGGAGTTCACGTGGACGACCAACCACAACCACAAGACGAGCAGATGCCCAAAACTGACGAATGACACTATCATAAATAGTGGGACATACAGTAAAAGCATACCTTAGGTTTGAAGCCTCAATGAAGTCCAGAATGTCAGTAAAATCATCACAAGTGGACCATCTCCTAGATAGGCGACCTTGTTGTGAGCAGGTTGGTATACTAGGGCAACCATGGATCTTGATTAATTGAATGGAGGATGATTTTGGTTAGGGTTGAGAGAGTAGGATCGGTTTTGTGTGTGTGATGAGTGGAATGATTGAGTCAAGGGGGTTAATTTGACCATAAATAAAGAAGGTAGTAAATGTTCATTGACCCCTATTAATGGGGGGTTGCCCTTTCAAATTACACAATTATTACATAGTAACCACTTGCCCTTTTTAACATAATTTCCAAATTCCAATTTACCAAAGTTAAATAAGAGTGTAAATACCAGAATTGGAAGCGTTGACTAAAAGTCAAAACGCACAATGGTCAGACCATAAGCAAAATGTGGTCAACAAAAGTCAATAAGAATGAACAGTGTCCCAGACCAACACCAGAAGCCAATCATCACTTGACAAAGAAGGATTTTTAACCACGAGAAGCCAACCAATAATGACTAGAAGCTAACCAAAGAGGACTAGAAGCCAGTCACGAAAGAATATAACCACCAGAAGTGAGCAAAATCCTCCACCAGGAGTAACACACACCACCAGAACCAATGCAATAAGTTGTTAAAATCTACCATATGTTAGTCTGCGCAAAGTAATATGTACACTAAGCCTCCCCTTAGGCTTAGCCTCCCCTCAATCCTAAACCTCAAGGATTGACCATCCCAATGTGAACCACTAAGTGGTTGAACCGAGGACCATCAAATGCTTTTGTCAGCAAATCAGCAACATTATCATCCGTATGAACTTTAAGAACCTGTATCAACTTCTTCTCATTGGCATCCTGTATAAAATGGTGCCTAATTTCAATATGCTTTGTTCGCTGATGAAATACAGGATTCTTCACAATGCATATAGTGCTTTGATTGTCAATAAAAATTTTGGTGTTCATAAAATTGAAACCATAATCCAACATTTGATTTTGGATCCACAAAACCTGTCCACAACAACTAGCAGCAGCAACGTATTCAGCTTCTGTTGAAGAAGTAGCTACTATTGTCTGTTTCTTGCATTGCCATGAAATAAGTCGACGACCCAAAAATTGACAACCACCAGTAGTAGACTTTCTGTCATTATTAGCACCTGCATAGTCACTATCACTATATGCTTCTAGAACAAAAGGTGATTCTCTAGGATACCATAAGCCCAGTTTAGGTTGAGCCTTGATATACTTGAAAATCTTCTTCACTACATTCAAGTTCGAAACCGTTGGAGTCACCTGATGTCTAGAACAAGCACTTACTGCAAACATGATATCCGGACGTGATGCAGTCAAATACATGAGTGAGCCAATCATAGACCTGTACATGTGAACATTGACCGGGGGGTCTGGATCATTCTTGAGTTTGACTTTAGCAACTTCATAAGGAGTTGCTGCTGGTCTAAGAGGATCCATGTCAAACTTCTGAAGGATCTCATGAACATATTTATCTTGACTGATGAAGATCCCATCCGACTGCTGCTTGACTTGAAGACCAAGGAAGAAAGAAAGCTCTCCCATCGCACTCATCTGAAATTCGCCTTTCATCAAGTGTTCAAACTCATCACACCATTCCTTCCTAGTAGAACCAAAGATAATGTCGTCCACATAAACCTGAACAAGGATAATGTCCTTGGTATTCCTCCTAAGAAATAGTGTTTTGTCAATAGTACCTCTTCTATAGCCATTCTTTAACAAGAAAGTTGAAAGACGCTCATACCAAGCTCTAGGAGCCTGATGTAATCCATAAAGAGCCTTGACCACCTTGTAAACTTTCTTGGGATGAAGTGGATCTACAAAGCCCTTAGGTTGAGTGACATACACCTCCTCATCAATTTTGCCATAGAGAAATGCACTCTTGACATCCATCTGAAACACCGTAAAGCCCACATAAAAAGCAAAAGCCAAAAACAGACGAATGGCCTCAATCCTTGCAACCGGAGCAAAAACTTCAGTGTAGTCAATGCCCTCAATTTGAGTGTGGCCCTGTGAGACAAGCCTAGCCTTATTCCTTACGACAATTCCCCGTGCATCCTTCTTGTTCTTGAGAATCCATTTGGTATTGATTGCTGTCTTTCCATCTGGTAAGTCAACCAGAACCCAAACATTCTGAAACAAGAATTGCTGCATTTCCTCCTGTATAGCCTCCACCCAACTTTGATCCTCAAGAGCATGAGAGACTGACCTAGGTTCCACCTGTGAAAGAAAACAAACAAACAAACAGTGTTGAAAGTCCGTATGATTATTACGCTTTTGATCTTCAATATAGCTCACAAGAGCATGATGATCAGACGAGGCCTTCTTCTGCATTCTGCGTGTCTTGACAGTAGAACCAGGATCTCCAATGATTTGAGTGGTAGGGTGATCTTTGTGTGATTGCAAGACTGGATTGGAAGCGACCTCCACTTCTGGTGCCAAGTTATTGAGATCACCAACAAAGTCAGCATCATATGAAGCAATGTTGAAAATCCCATCTACTGGTTGTTTATGAATATCATCCAGCTTGGTAGAAGACTTTCTTTGATGGTTCCCCAAATTAGAAGGACTGGAGAAACGAGTATTTGAAGCAGACTCACTAGCTGGAGTGCCAATAGGTGATAAGCTGGCACTAGGAGCAGAAGCTGGGGTACCAGGAGCAGCTTTGTAAGTAGGCGTATTCAAGGGAAACTCAAAACCACCTTGAGCAGCTGCTGTAGTAGCTTCTTGTTGTTGTTGTTTGAGTAGAGTGTCAAGAGCTACTTGGGAATCCGGTACATCCAATGGAGTTGCATCACTAGGAGGAGTAGGAGAGACTGTGGTGGAGTAGGATGGAACCACAAAAATGTCATCCTCGTCATCTGAATCAGAAAGACTAGAATGAACACCTGTACTAGAAGTTGCAAACACTTGTGGACCTGCATCATGGTTAGTTTTGAAACGAAAATATCCTAACGAATCACTAAGATAATCAAGATCAAAATACCATTCAGGACCCTTGCCTTGGATGTTTGACTTCTCTTCAAAATACCTGAGATTTATAGTTTCAATGATCCGCTTGGCTTGGAGATTGTAGACACGATAAGCCCGAGAGTGAGCTGAATATCCCACAATGTATCCTTCATCTGCCTTGCCATCAAACTTCCCCAAATATTCACTAGTATTCAGAATGGTTACTAGACACCCAAAAGGCTTCAAATGAGCAATATTTGGAACTTTGCCCGTTAGAAGCTCATAAGGAGTCTTCTTGTGAGGATTGGTAATAGAAACCCTATTCAAAACATAACTTGCAGTATTAACGGCTTCTGTCCAGAACATGGTTGGATGCTTGGAATCGGCAAGCATTGTTCTTGCTGCTTCTATTAGTGTCCTGTTCTTTCTCTCTGCCACGCCATTCTGTTAAGGAGTTCTTGCTGCACTATAATCTCTTTTGATGCCCTTAGCATTACAAAGTGCTATGAGGTCTTTATTTTTGAACTCGGTTCCATTATCACAACGAATACCTTTAACTTTCTTGGACAACTGGTTCTCTATAAGGGTAAGAAAATCTCTAAGAATTGAGTAGGTCTCACTCTTGGCAGCCATGAAGAATACCCACGTGAACCTGCTATAACCATCAGTTACCACCAGACAGAATTGTTTGTGGTCAATGCTCCTATTGGAAGTAGGACCAAATAAATCCATGTGTAGTAGCTGCAATTGCTCAGTAATAAGACTAAGAGCAGTAATGGCCTTGAAGGATGCTTTATGCTGTTTGCCTTTGCTGCAAGCAATACAATTTATATCATTCCTAAATGACTTGGGAGGTAAACCAGAGACCAGATTCATATTTGCTAGTTTGTGAATGGTCTTGAAGTTCACATGCCCCATCCTTCTGTGCCATTGAGTAGCTTCATCTTCTGAGGTTTTAGCAACCAGACATGCTAGTTGACCAGTAGGGTTGACTTCATTCAGCTTGATGCTATAGAGATTGTGTCTTCTAGGGATTCTGAGCAGAACTTGTGAGTCATCCGGAAGCTGAAAGTCTTTGGAGAGCACAAGTGCATCAGTATCGGTTAAGAGAACAAACTGCTTCTTGTCACAAATCTGAGAGACAGATATCAAGTTGAAGTGCTGAAGTGCTTCCACATAGTAGAACTGCTCAAAATTTAGATTAGGCGTCTTAATTGTTCCTTTTCCAGTGATCCTGCCTTCACCTCCACCAAAATAGACCTTGCCGCCTTGAAATGGTACAAAGTTAGAGAGAAGACTTTTATTTCCTGTCATGCTCCTGGAGCAACCACTATCAACAATGCCTAAACTAGGATCTTGGTATGGTGTAACCTACAACAACAAGATAATAAAAATGCAAAAGTTAGTGTCTTAAGGGGACCCAAACCTTTTCAGGTTTGAGCCTGCCTTGTGGATCTTTAGTAGAGTGCCAAGAAGATTGATGAGATTCACCGTCGTTCCTTGGTTGCCTATGCATCATATGGGTATTACTGTTTGACCAAGAACAACCTGTTGAGGGCTTAACAGCAGTTCCCAAACCTCCCAAACCAAAATACATATGGTCAAAATTTTGTGGATAAATTGGATTAAAATTTTGAAAATAGTTACTGGTGGATCTATTTGTTGTTAATCCCATGTTTCTCCAATGATCAGAAGGTAATGGGGTGGATAAAGTAAGCAAATTGTCATTCCCCAAAGACAATTGATGCTCAGAAAGCGGCAAAGCCGTAAGGTTATCAATCATAAAATGGTCAATGTCACCTCCCGGGTCAAAGCACTCATCCTCATGAACGTTAATCTCTTCGATTTCTTCATCATCGAGAGGACCTTCTAGAAGAAGAAAACGATTGAGCACTAGGATTGAGTCTTCTAGAAGTATATGAGGCAGCTCCTGGTGGACCAGGAGCAGGAAATGCTTGATTAACAGAAGCATGTGTGTCATAAAAATCACAATCTTTAATCAAATGAAATGCACTTCCACAAACAAAACATGTTTTAATAGACCTTTTATTAGAATGATATTGTTTCATACTGCTAACATTATTACACACAATTCTAGGAGTATCAAACTTCCTAGGACTCAATAAACCAGGACCAGATACACTTGACTTAACACCAACTCTTTCTTCACACATCCTAGCACCAGTAGCAGCATGATCATTCGACTTGGACTCGTAGGTCTTGACCCTTCACTTGAATCACTTGATGCAGAGTCACTGGCTTTGTCACTGAAAGTACACGAGACAAAGTCATTAGAATTAGTAGAACTTTTTGGGGACTCATGCATCTGTGATCCATCCAAGTCATTATGCCAAGAAGTGGGCATAAAAGTTCCAGTAAGAGGAGGAGGGACAACATGCATTTCTGCTGCTGGTTTAAACCTATTGTAACTAGGTTTTCCCTCTTCCTCTTTGTCGGCATCAAAGACACTCGAAAAAGATAAATCAAACACATCTTCTGAATCAATATACTTATCAAATCCTAACCCTCTTTTAGTCCTACCAGACATGCTACTATCAATTAATTTTGAAAGATTTTTAGGTGACTTTTGCCATTTTTCAAATCTCAACATTGTAGCATCTAATTTTTATTGCATCTCCTGTTTTTCTTTGATACTGGCATCTCTTACCTTTTCTGTATATTTAAGCATATTAGTTGTGTTTTCTAAATCGATGCTTAGTATCTGAATTTTATCCTCATACTCACGTTGAGTATTTTGTAGCCACCTCTTTTGTTGTTCCAATGTGTTTAAAGAAGCCTTATAGGCTTGAACCTCTAAAAAATACTTATCATTTTGATCATTTACTTCATTAAATTGGGACAACAATTCTGAGTATTTATCATGACAACCAAGAGGATAATGTTGTACCTGAGGTGAGATGCCCATAAGAGCAAACTCGTCTGCTTCTTCTGCATCAGAGAGATTCCCAGCAATCATTGCAAATACGTCAGTCGAGGATTCAGCGGATTCCAAAGTGGTAGTCTGATGATCATTCCAGTTGACCATAGAGTCAAAAGATACCAGTGCCTTCTTGTCATCTTTTACCTCCTGAACCTTAAAAGCTGAGTACCTGCTCTTCTCCTGATCATTCTTGCTAGGGCATTCCCTCGCAAAGTGACCTTGTTGCTGGCAGTTATAGCATAGAACCTTGCTTCTGTCGAATCTTGCTGGCTCCCGAAGGTTGTAATTGAATTTTCGACCTGCTTTCTTCTCAAACTTGTGAACCCTAAGAGTGAGCATGGCCATCTGCCATTTAAGATCCATTTCATCCAGGTCAAGTTTATCGACCTGTTTGAAGTCATCAAAAGCAAGTTGTTGTTGAGCATCAACATCAGCCACAAAAGAATGAAGAACGGCTTCTATCATACTACCAGACTTGGCAGTAGGATCAGGAGCAGAAGTATGCTGAAAAGTATGTTGAGAGGACACAGTATTGCTTGGGCTACTAGCATATGACATGGGACTAGATGCCATAGAACTCACAAAGGTAGAATTAGCAGGAGTGGGAAAAGAGTCACTTGAATATCCTCTCACATGAGGTTCAAAAGTTCTGAGCTTATGAAATAAATCATCAAAGTTAAGATAGTGAAGCCCACCTTTGGCTTTGAGAGAGATCACCACCTGATTCCATGAGCAGGGTAAGGCTTTAAGAAACCTTTCATTAATATCACCATCGTCAGGCTTTGAACGAAGTTGATTCAATTGGCTCAATATCTTCTGAAACCTGTCATACCCTTGATGTAAACCTTTAGTTTCTGAGATTTTGAATTCTGTGAGTTCATCTCTCAGCATGGATCTTCGCATTTTCTTTGACTCCTCATTCCCACCAAACCTTGCTTTTATACCATTCCAGATCTCTCTGGCATCATCCAAATGGTAGAGTCACCCATGTGATCATCAGGAAGAGATTGAAGCAAAATTGTTTTTGCTTTGACCTCCTTCTGAATAGCTATGATTTCTTCATGAGATTTAGGGTCAAGAAGAGTAATATTTCCATTCTTGTCTCTTCCAGTTAGCTTCCTGCTGTTCCCATTCAGAATAATCTTCCAAAGGTCTTGATCAGTATTGGTGATCCACCATTCCATCTTCATTGCCCAACTATCATATTCATCCTTTTTCAGAAGAGGGAATTTACCATTCGTGTTGGAAACCGTAGCAACGATCTGCTGAGGTTGCACAATTTTAGGAGTGCTGTCTTCTCCTGTTTGAGTAGAAGTTGAGGCAGACATGATAAAACAAAAATGTCAGTAATAAGAAAACTTGATTCTTCTTGTATAGAGACCCTCCCAGGCTCTGATACCACTTGTTGGGTCTACTAGATGTAGATCTTGCAGCCTGTCAGGAACGGTGAATGACTTCTGTAATCACAAGTCAATCCACAGAGAGACTCTATACACAATATGAATGCAGAACACAAATATAATAAAGAAGAGCAGAATAACTATAAAGACTTGATCCTTTCTAAGGATTTCTAATATTGATAATCACTAGAACTACGTTTTCTGAAGGTGTCCATAACCCTTCTGCCTAAGGTTCCTTTTATACTACAAGGAAACCCTAATACAGCATTAAACAAAACGTGTAAAACTGATATGCATATCCTTTCCTAACATATCTCATGCATATCCTAACAGAATAATAAATAAATAACAAAGTTTGACTTTGACTAGGACCAGGAGCACGACTTGCTCCTACTACTACTAGGACCATGAGGAACTACATACCTCCTAGTCTACCTATTACATTTAACTATTCCAATGGTCCTAACACATGAGTAGATGGATGACCTACTCTAGCATGCCACAAGTGTATATTACTTAAGTGAGCAAGGATAGTAGTGTGAGATAGGGTTGAGCATCAGACCGGACCGAACAAGATCGGAGCGGACCGAGGATCAAAATGGTCCGAAACCATGGACCGAGACTGGACCGAAATTGTCCAGTTCGGGTCGGTCCAGTCTAGTGCGATCCTCAGTCCGGTCCTATTAAGCACAATCGACGTAATTTTTGGTAAGACCGAATTGGACCGGACCGAGGACCGAAATGGTCCAAAACCCCAAACCGAGGACCGGACTAAAATTGTTCGATCCGGGTCGGGATCGCCCGGTTTTCCAGTTCGGGTCGGGTTTGGGTCTTCCATGCTCAGCCTTAGTGTGAGAATGTGGAATAGATGATGTAGTAGCTGGTGTAGCAGGGTTGTCACGTTTCATGATGTAAAGTCTATCAGATAGGATTCCATGGGCAATCCTCTTGTTGTTTCCCTGAAGTATGCATGTTGATATGACATTATAATTGGTGGTTTTGGTGATTTGGATATCTGATAATAGATTATAGGCAATAGATGTGATGCAAAATACATTGTAAAGGGTAAGGTTGGGTTTGATTCTCATAAAGACTATAGTAGTGACAATGACAGTATGAACATTAAGTAATGAGACTATAATAAGTATCGTGCAATGAATGTTGTTCAACATTAAGTGTATGGCTATGTAAATATCGTATGCGGCCCCACTATCTACTACCCAAGCATCTCTAAACAATGATATACATGAAGCAGTGAATAAGTACCTATCAGCAGCTAAGAGTTTTGGGTCACACTGACATTGGGTGTTTTGAAGCATTAACATCACTTGATTAACCAATTTTCAAGTTTATCCATCTTAGCAAAGACTGCAGTATCACCTTGAGTTTCACTTGGCCCAACTTCATCAGTAGAAACACCATCCTGCCTATTTTGAAATGTTGCAGCCATCTTAACTGTCCTTAGTTTGATATTGGCATTTCTAGGTTGACCACTTGCATATCCATTGTTCCTGGCTTAAATTACCATGTTAAGGATGGCCAAATGGATAACCAACTATTTGGCAACACTCACTTTGATATTGACCTTCCTTGTGAAAATTTCCACATATGACTACAACCTTGAAAGCACTTTTCGTGGTGTTTAGGATAGTAGGTATTGTTTTGTTTTGTGTATTGGCTTGTGTTGAGATATATTCTTGAATTATTGAAGGTTGACATGATAGTTGGCATTAAATACTTAGGTGTGTTGGGCTCCTTTTGTGTTCTCTCCCTGTCTGAGCACGACATACACTTTTGTAGCATTTGGTAATTGCTGCATTAATAGAATTTGACCTCTTACATTTGAAAAACACTCATCAAAACCCATAAAAACTTTAATAACCGTTTCCTTCATTCTCTTACACCATTAAGTCTTCCATTTGAAAAAATACAGTTACAAGTGCACATGTATGGTGCTTCAAAAGCAATAACTTCATCCCATAAGCCCTTGAACTTCTGATAAGAATTTTTGACTGAACAATTTGGTTGGTTGAGTTGTATAATGTCATTAGTTAATTGGTAAATTATGTGGCCATCCAATTGAGAGTAGTGTTCCTGTAGCTCTTTCCACAAGGCTAAAGCAGAATGCACAAAACTCAAGTTGTTACCGATTTGATCGTAACAGTATTCAAAATTCATAAGATAATCATATCATTGTATGTTTCCCATAAAGCTCTCAGGAATGAATCAAACTTTGGTTCTTGATACTCATTGGTGATAATATTGAGCTTGTTTTTGGCATTTAAAGAAATCATCATGGATCTTCTCCATGAACTACAATTTTTTGATCCAACAAGTTTCTTGGAGATGAGAACATGACCACGATGATCATTTTGGTGTAGAAAGAGTGGATGGTTAACAGAATTGGTATCTACATTGTTGTTGACAGAACTTGATTATGGTGAATCTAAAACCAGGATTATTGATTAAGTGAGGATAGAATTGGATGCGATTATTGATGGTTTGAGTGTAATTAAGGGAATGTAAGATCACATTTGTGAAGTTTTAACAATTGTGAAAAAATGGCAAGAAAAATAGTTATGGTGGTTAGTTAAAAGTTTGCTATGCTGGTGAACGATAGTTGGTGGTGGTTTGTTAGGGTGATTTTTGTATAGGAACTTTCATGCCAGCTCTGATACTATATTGATAATGAGAGAGTTTTGAAGAAAAAACATAGTTGATAGTATTTCATCAAATGAGAAAATATAGAGTACAAAGGAGTTATACTACCGCTACAACAAACTAAATATTTATGAAAATCGAATATTTCAGTTCGATTTTGATTTTAGCCAAGAACCGACTCAAATCGATAGTGTAAAAATTAGCCATATCTGAGAATGTACATTGCAGTTTAGTAACAAAATAGAAAATCCAAAAAAGCTCAACAGCAATAAGACAGAGCGTTAGATGGCAATAGACTAGGCCGGCGGCTAGAAATGGTTCGACTGGATCATTTCCATTAACCAAGTTTAATATTTGTGCCGCAAAACTCCAAGGAATTGAGAAAGCCGATGGTGAGTTAAGATATATTTAGACTAGTATTTTAATATAAATTCAATAAATTATTTCTTTATTTTTTTTTATTAAAAATAAGAAGATTCACTTTTTAAGTATTTTAAAAAATTAAATATTTCATAAACGGTAAATCGTCAAATGACAAGAATTACACTATCGTGACCGGAATTAAATTTTCTTTTTATAAAGCGTACATGTATAAACTTTTGACGAATTTTTTTTGATTTTTTTTTTGCAATCACGTTTGAAAAAATCATATGTGATTCGTAGCATGAATCATATATATGATTTCCTAAAATCATATAGATTTCAAAAAATTGTATATCATATACGATTTTCTCAAACGTGACTTAAGAACAAAATCGAAAAAAATTCGTCGAAAATATGTGTGTCTCTATAAAAGATGATTTTATTTTTGTTATGATGGTGTGTTTGTTTTACATAACAACTAACGTTTTGTGAGATATTCTTTTAAGTGATGAAAATAGGTTCTCTGTTAAAAAAATGGTCAAGTTAAACAACAATACGTCGACATTAAGGGGCTGTTTGTTTTAGCTTATATAATGTAAGCTTATTTCGGCTTATGTAACATAAGCATCAATTTAGTGGGTTATTTAGAGACGTATGGGCTTATCTAAAATTTTTATGATATCATAAACTTATATAAGCTAATAAGTCACCTATAAGCTTAAAAAATTAAAGTAAATATAAATCGAAATATGCTTTGTTTTCGGCTTATATAACATAAACTCTAAATTTGTGGCATATTTTGAGACTTAAGAGCTTATATAAGTTTATCATGATATAACAAACTTATATAAACCCATAAACGAATAAACCTCTAAATAAACCATAATATTAAAGCTTATATTATATAAACTGAAATCAACATACATTATATAAACCAAACCAAACACCCTTTAAACTTTTGTGAGCCAATTGGCCAAACAAATTTCCGTTGCAAATATTGTTTTTTCTTCTAATTATTTTTACTTCTTCTAAAGGATGTCTAAGAGTACATGACTCGTAGTCACGACCACGTGCATTTTGACACGGAGTTATGACAACACATACAAAGGCAGTTAAAGAAAATGATAAAGACACTTACTTTGATTTGTGAGTATAGACTATTGAACAAAAGTTTAATGTAAATATCATGTTTAACATATATTCAATTAATTAATTACAACTAGTTTAATATCTGCGCAATACAACGGTGAATATATGGTAGTTATTTTCTTATGAATAAATGTTACACTTTTATCCACTAACTTCGTATGCAAGTTAAGTTAAAATTATAAAAAGTAAAATCTAAACAAATAAACTCACTAAAAATAAAAAAAAACTAAAATTTAATCAAAATATTAAAATAGATATTAAATTAAAGAAAGTGAAATTTTAGAATATATAGTGAAAATAGATTATAGAAAAATAAATAAATAAAAGATATTTCAATTTAAATATATAAGTTTTTTTTATAATTTATTACAAAAGTTGTTAGAAAAGAGATGGATGTATGAGATTAATTTTTAAACTAAGAAATGTTAGAGGCTAATTTTTAAGATGTCTAAAAGTAAAAATGCTTAAATATTTTATAAATCAGTATAGATTATTCTTTTAAAAAAACATTTTTATTATTATTTTTTTAAATTAAATATTTTGCACATCGTTAATCGTTACGTAAAACGAAACATATGGACGATAATTAAATTATCTTTCTATCGAGGGCACATGTATAGACTTTCGATGATTTTTTTATTTGAGAAAATCACATATGATCGTATCACGAATCATATATAATTTCCAAAATCATATACGATTCGTATAACGATACATATATGATTTTCCGAAATCATATATGATTTTGAAAATCATATATAATTCGTGATACAAATCACATATGATTTTCTCAGACAAAAAAAAAGTTCGTCGAAAGTTAATGGGCGTGCCCTCTATAAAAAGATGATTTAATTTTCGTTGCAATGGTGTATTTTATGTCGTTTGACGATTTACCATTTGTAACATATATAATTTTTTTAAAAGAGCTAAAAGTGAGTTTTAGAAAAAAGTGAATGAATATAACTGTTTCATTAATTAAGTGTATGTTAAATTAAGGGGTTACGTTAATCTCAACTCTCTAACGATAACGTGCTGTAACTATATAACGTGATACCTAATGGCAGTTACGCTTTAGTTAGCAACTTTGTATAATTAGTAAACTACTTTTTATAACTATAATAAAAAAATCAAGATTTTATAGCAAAAAATCAAGATTTTATAGCAATAGTAAAAGACTTATTTAGTGGATGCTTGAGATTGCGTTTGGAAGTAGATTATTTACTGATTTCATTTTCAAAATAGAGATAAGTTAAAATGATTGTTTAGATTATAAAAGAAAAAAAATGATTATTTGCGTTTAGAAGGTTCTAAAATGGAGTTTTGAAAAAGTAAGTAAAAAACTGCTTATTTCATTTGAAAAAAGATAAGATAAGTTTATTTTATTCACTTTACTTACCAAATAATCAAATTTGTCAAACACTCAAAAAACTAATTATCTGATTATTGAGATTTCAAACAAGATAATCAGATTCAAACACTATTTTCTAAAATGACGTTTTTAAAATAATGATTATCTGATTATTTATTTTTAAGATGAATAATCTGTTTTTAATAAGTAATCCCGAGCACCCCTTAGTTCTTTCATCATCATATCTCGCAGTATGAGTGACTTTCAGGTGTCCTTGGTGTTTCCGAGAAATAAGCATCATTATCTAACGAGAAGATGTATAGATAATTCATTTGATTCATTTGAAGAAGTTATATATCTCAGAAAGAGAAGATGTTGTTCAAGGTTTAGAGAAGTTGAAAAGGTTACTGGTTAAATAGAGTAAATAAAGAAGAAAAAGATGCGGAGTAATTATCTCTTCCAGGTATACTCTGTAATTCTTAGAAAGGTGGGAGCGGTGGTCTGATAAGTGGTGTGCGTGAAGCCTACCGGCCGACATGAAAGAAAAGGCCTATATATATATTTTAAAATTTCTAGCCATTGGAGTGGGTTTTGTTACCGTTTTTATTATATTTTTTTTTCAAAATTTAACCTCTTAAAAAACTTATAAATATTTTATTTTTTATCAAATTTTATATACTCACTTTTTATATTTTATATCTCATTTTTTTATATCTTTTATTTTTTACTCACCATTTTTTATATTATTTTTTTTATAAATTTAATATTTTTTGATTAAATGTAACATTTTTTATATATAATGTTTTTCAAAATTAAAAAAAGAAAACTCTTTTCCACCACATTTTATGGTGTCAACCTGAAAATGTGATTGACAAATTTTTTGCCAAACCTAGTTTTCTTACGCGATTATACTTTTTTTTTGACACTTTGGGGACAAACCGCGCTATCTCATTCAGCAGTCCAAATCAGCAGTCAATAGTAGTGTCTGGGTTTTGTTTTATAATTAAACTAGCTAAAAGACCCGTGAAATTCACGGGTATTTTAAAAGAATTGTCGAATAAGTTAGTAAATTACGATATGTCTTATGAAGGTATTACTTAAAAAGAACAAATATAGATAAAGAGATGTAAAGTACACGGTTTAGAGTAATCAGGCACGTTATATGAAACACAATAGGAAAAGCACAAAAAATAAAAATAAAAACACCATCCTTTATTTTGCTTATTTTATGTATACCACAACCAAGTTGATCTTTGTATTTGCGAGATTTCCATCTTCATCATATATAACCATATTTATCATAAATAACCATCTTCAATCTTTTTTGCTTTTAGCATGTGTCCATGTGTAAAAACAGGTTGTGACAAATACAATTCGACTTGACCGACCGATTGTTCTTGAGTTTTGATGATTCAAACCGATGGACATGAAAAAAATGTTGCCTTAGTATCTTTCACAAAGTGTGATATATTCATCCTTTAGATAAATTACTTGTTCATCCTTTAAATGATTCAAAGTACAAAGAGGCTTATAATAAATATTTTATAATAATGTTTTTTTTTTCAAATATCTCAAGGTGATTTGAGAGATTTAAGCAACTCGGGCGAACTTCTAAATCGTCTAGATAGGCCTGTAATTTTACGAAAATAACACATCATTTTTGTTCTTTTAAAGATAGTCTCTCGAGTTTTTCAAGTCTTTGATGTCTCTCAAGTCACCTTGAGGCAATTGAATAATTTGGACTTTTTTGGAACATTTTCTACAAACGTCTTTGAATTTTAGAGCATTTATAAAATTTGCCCTTTTACATATCTGTTTTAATGTTTCATTATCTATATCACAAGGCTGAACGTTATACGCCTTCAAACAGACATGACCAATAACCATATTGAACATGTTTTGATTGGATTCCCGGTCCACCACTTTTCTTACGTCCAGCCTTTGGTCCGCCCTGATTCGATTATGTCTTATGCACGACCGAGCAATGTTTTGTTAGATTGAACTGAAGTGATTGAGACATTGACCAAAGATTTTGATCTAATCTTTGTACTTAATCTGTTTTTAATGCACGCCTATCCAATTTTCTCACCATAATTAGCCCTACTTTATGATTAGGTGATAAGAGGCATTTTACAAAGGAACGATGCAATCTTAACCTACAATAATTAATATTGACTGGTTGATAAAAAAGATTATCGTTTGTAATTGATTAAGGTCAAATTAGTTGAAAGAGTTGTAAAGTTTTAAACTCTTAATTAAAAAAATCGCTAATCAGAGAAGTTAGGAAATTATAATGTGTATCTTAAAAGAATTTTATCACAAACTATTAAATATTGATTGGTTAATAACTTACATTTGTAAATTTTTAAGATCATATGTGTTTTTTTGCTAAAAGACCCGTGATGTTGAAGGATATTTTAAAAAATTGTAAGAAAAAGTACTATATTTATTACTCTATAGTATGAAGAAACAACTAAGTTTTAGTGGTTGAAAATGAAACTATATGCAAATGAGACATATATGTATTCCAAATTCTAACAAAATTTCAAATAAGTAAAAAAGTTGTGTATAAATATTTTGTACAAAGCCTTGTTGATACATGCAAATAACTTGAGTTGGTCTTTATTAAATATGAAGTAACTGTAACAAATCGGCATATACTCCGTATATTTTTCCATGTCTAAAGTATTATAAACCATTCAACGTAAAGTAAATTTAATAAATAAAATTGTATATTAAATGCTTTAAATGACACTCATATCAAAATGCCTTTAGATTCAAAGATTTTGTTAGAAACTTTCTTTACATAAGGATATCGACATCCTAAAATTCATCTTGATACCTAAATATTTACCATATCACTGTAAGTCAACTAATGATTACAAAAACGTAAAAAAATAAATGCAAGTGCCGACTAATAATTGAAGAAAATTGTACCAGTTGAGAAAAATTAGCGTACCCTTTTCATCTATACAAAGAAAAGATAATGGCATTTTTGCCCCAATCCAAAACCAGTTGGAAAATGCCCCAAACTACATATGCGACTTGTACCGCAAAATCACTTTTTTTGCTTCGATTTTTGTCTATGTCGCATAGACAATTTAAAAAATGGTTTTTATTTCTTGAGACAAATCATGTAGCAAGTTTCAGTTTGGAGTATTTTTGTTTTTAGCCCCAAAAATAATCACTTGACTATTCCACGCTTATCAGCCTTGGCCCTTAAAATACAGCATAAAGTATTGGAAGACATAAGATATACTAATATGTGGATACATTTTAATTTAAGAAAGCTTATAAATTCATTTTGTGTACCGAAAAATAAAACTCATGTTCTTAAGTTCATAAATTCCATCAACAACTAATTGAAGTTCAAAGTGCTTATGTTTAAATAAACCTGGAAGCTGAGGAGCTCAGATTAAAGTTCTAAATAAATACTTCAATCTTAATTCCTAAACAAATTATTCCATGTATATCGTCAACCAGAGTGTTAAATGATTGCTAACGTTAAACGTGTATTAAGCGAACTTCATGAAAGCCTATATTGATTATAAAGTTATGTCCTAAAGTTCGACTTGTATATAAAATATGCCTAATTTTTTAATCAGTAATAGTACTTGGCTCTAAATGAACGACTATTCTCCATGGTTCTTAGTAAACATGATCAAAGTATCTCAAAGTTTGGCCAATTCGAGAAAGCCTTGTAAATATGTAATGAATTACACTTTCACTATAAAAAACCATAAAGATTAATGTGGCCAACCCAACCAAAGGTTGGGGATCTACCTCTAGTGTTGGAGCTACCTTGCACTACCCATTCAACCAACATCACTACAAAGGCACGAGACCATCAAACTTTTTAAAGTTAGTAAGCTTTTAAGCGTATGATAATTGTTAAAAAAAACTAACATCCTTCTATGAGACTACTATTAAAGTTGATGCAAACCTAAAATTCGTAAATTGAAATTTCAAAACCATGACAGCAGTCTATTATAAGTTATATTTAGAAAAAATATTAATTACATAAAAGTGTGATATATTAGATAGCTTGCTAAATGACCCGTGAAATTCACGAGTATTTTAAATCTTTATACAACAATTCACTACTTAAAAATAATCTTTCGAAACAATATCTTTCAAATTTCCAGAATTAAAAAAGTAATGTTTAATGAATGAATCAATAAAACATAATTATAAATATTTTATAATAGTTGATAATCGATAAGAACCTTGAAAACTAAATCACGAGAAAAACGAAATCTACTAACTTTCAAAAATAGTAACACAAACCTAGTAGGTTCAAACCTTTTTCAATGATATTTAATTTAGAACCGTATACTCTAAACTACCTTTTGAAAAAATGGAGCAAGTGATAAAAGCAAATTAAACTGTCACATTGTCTCAGAAAAATAAATAAAAAATCGTTACATATATATGATCTACGTAAAAACCAAAAACATTCAACAAAAAAAGTTTCTTACATGAGGAAATGCATTTTAGATTTGGAGAGTCGTACACTTTATAGAAATAACAAAGATCTCTAATTATAATGAACTATAAATATTGGAGTAAAATCATATAAACATATGTAATACCATTATAAGAACTTACAACTATTTTATATGCATTTAAACTTGTATTGAACAACAGAGAAAGCAACAAAAGAGACTATATTATGATAGGCATTAAAGTGAACTGAAAGTTTTGCAACATAAAATAAAAGCCTGAAAAGAAAGTTAAGTTTATAACTTTTTGTGAATTGCCATTTTCATCAAACCTGAAACTCATTACAACAACAATTAACATTTAAAAGCTCTACGATATAAAGAAACAACTAAGTTTTAGTGGTTGAAAATGAAACTATATGAAAATGAGACATATATGTATTCTAAATTCTAACAAAATTTCAAATAAGTAAAAAAGTTGTGTATAAATATTTTGTACAAAGCCTTGTTGATACATGCAAATAACTTGAGTTGGTCTTTATTAAATATGAAGTAACTGTAACAAATCGGCATATACTCCGTATATTTTTCCATGTCTAAAGTATTATAAACCATTCAACGTAAAGTAAATTTAATAAATAAAATTGTATATTAAATGCTTTAAATGACACTCATATCAAAATGCCTTTAGATTCAAAGATTTTGTTAGAAACTTTCTTTACATAAGGATATCAACATCCTAAAATTCATCTTGATACCTAAATATTTACCATATCACTGTAAGTCAACTAATGATTACAAAAACGTAAAAAAATAAATGCAAGTGCCAACTAATAATTGAAGAAAATTGTACCAGTTGAGAAAAATTAGTGTACCCTTTTCATCTATACAAAGAAAAGATAATGGCATTTTTGTCCCAATCAAAAACCAGTTGGAAAATGCCCCAAACTACATATGCGACTTGTACCGCAAAATCACTTTTTTTGCTTCGATTTTTGTCTATGTCGCATAGACAATTTAAAAAATGGTTTTTATTTCTTGAGACAAATCATGTAGCAAGTTCAGTTTGGAGTAATTTTGTTTTTAGCCCCAAAAATAATCACTTGACTATTCCACGCTCATCAGCCTTGGCCCTTAAAATATAGCATAAAGTATTGGAAGACATAAGATATACTAATATGTGGATACATTTAATTTAAGAAAGCTTATAAATTCATTTTGTGTACCGAAAAATAAAACTCATGTTCTTGAAGTTCATAAATTCCATCAACAACTAATTGAAGTTCAAAGTGGTTATGTTTAAATGAACCTGGAAGCTGAGGAGCTCAGATTAAAGTTCCAAATAAATACTTCAATCTTAATTCCTAAACAAATTATTCCATGTATATCGTCAACCAGAGTGCTAAATGATTGCTAACGTTAAACGTGTATTAAGCGAACTTCATGAAAGCCTATATTGATTATAAAGTTAAGTCCTAAAGTTCGACTTGTATAAAAAATATGCCTAATTTTTTAATCAATAATAGTACTTGGCCCTAAATGAACGACTATTCTCCATGGTTCTTAGTAAACATGATCAAAGTATCTCAAAGTTTGGCCAATTCGAGAAAGCCTTGTAAATATGTAATGAATTACACTTTCACTATAAAAAACCATAAAGATTAATCTGGTCAACCCAACCAAAGGTTGGGGATCTACCTCTAGTGTTGGAGCTACCTTGCACTACCCATTCAACCAACATAACTACAAAGGCACGAGACCATCAAACTTTTTAAAGTTAGTAAGCTTTTAACCGTATGATAATTGTTAAAAAAAAACTAACATCCTTCTATGAGACTACTATTAAAGTTGATGCAAACCTAAAATTCGTAAATTGAAATTTCAAAACCATGACAGCAGTCTATTATAAGTTATATTTAGAAAAAATATTAATTACATAAAAGTGTGATATATTAGATAGCTAGCTAAATGACCCGTGAAATTCACGAGTATTTTAAATCTTTATACAACAATTCACTACTTAAAAATAATCTTTCGAAACAATATCTTTCAAATTTCCAGAATTAAAAAAGTAATGTTTAATCAATGAATCAATAAAACATAATTATATATATTTTATAATAGTTGATAATCGATAAGAACCTTGAAAACTAAATCACGAGAAAAACGAAATCTACTAACTTTCAAAAATAGTAACACAAACCTAGTAGGTTCAAACCTTTTTCAATGATATTTAATTTAGAACCGTATACTCTAAACTACCTTTTGAAAAAATGGAGCAAGTGATAAAAGCAAATTAAACTGTCACATTGTCTCAGAAAAATAAATAAAAAATCGTTACATATATATGATCTACGTAAAAAACCAAAGACATTCAACAAAAAAAATTTCTTACATGAGGAAATGCATTTTAGATTTGGAGAGTTGTACACTTTATAGAAATAACAAAGATCTCTAATTATAATGAACTATAAATATTGGAGTAAAATCATATAAACATATGTGTGGTCTCAAATACTATTATAAGAACTTACAACTATTTTATATGCATTTAAACTTGTATTGAACAACAGAGAAAGCAACAAAAGAGACTATATCATGATAGGCATTAAAGTGAATTGAAAGTTTTGCAACATAAAATAAAAGCCTGAAAAGAAAGTTAAGTTTATAACTTTTAGTGAATTGCCCTTTTCATCAAACCTGAAACTCATTACAACAACAATTAACATTTAAAAGCTCTACGATATAAAGAAATAACAAAAGTGCTTAAAGCAAGGCATACAAATTGAGCGTAATTACAATCGAAAGATACATACAATAGATATATGATTTACAATTAAAACTGATCACTGAATAAAAAATATAGCTTTATATTTCTACAGGGAAAGATTGTTAGAAAAGATCTGACATTTTTTATTTATTTCAAAATCAAGTTATTTGCATTGCATCTTGAAAAAGATATCAAAAATATGTTTCAATTAAGTTTTTTGAAACACTAAAAATATATAGCGTAAATTTATATAGTAGCTTCTAGAATTCCCACTTTAAAATAAATTAGTTTTCAAATTGTATCATTTAAAAATAGGGCTAATTCTTGAAATGCCCCAAAATGTTACCTTTTTTCCCTTTTTGTACCCACCAAATGAAAATTTCCCAAAATATCTTATGCAACTTATGCAACCTATGCAACTTATGCGACTTTTCCAAAAATGGTAAAATTTTTGGAAAATTTTGGAAAATTTTTGAATTTTTTTTTTCTATTTTTGGAAAAGTCGCATAAGTCGCATAAGTTGCATAAGTTGCATAAGACATTTTGGGAAATTTTCATTTGGTGGGTGCAAAAAGGGAAATAAGGTAACATTTTGGGGCATTTCAAGAATTAGCCCTTAAAAATAACCAACAGTAAGACATTAGCTGTATATATTTCAGTTAACCATTGACCATTTTGTAAGTGTGTAAAAGAAGTTTTAATCGGCAAAATTAATAAGTTTCCAAAAAAGTTTCGAAGATTGTTTAGGAGGAAAATTTAAATGCATTTATTCAAAAACTGATTTTGTACACTTGTCATCATAATGTTAAAAGTTATTTACGGAAAAAATTGATGAAGAGAAAGGATAAAAAGTGTGTTATATTAGATAGTATAGATAGATGTAATGATAAAATCTCTAACTTCATTATTGACTCTAATTTAGCTTTTAGTTTGGGTTATAATATCCTACCTCAGCTCACTAGCTGGCTCCAGTTGAACTCTGTTTAGAATGTTGCATGACAAGAACCCACTAACTGCTCTTGTCAAAGCATGTATTATTTTCAGTGTCATAGAACTTTGTTCATGATCTTGATTATTGCTAGGAAGCTTACATGACAAAAGCTTGCATTTTGTGTGGTTTTTAAATATTGCGTAAGTGTTATTTTCTTTTATTTTACATTAGTTGCAATTGCATTCAAGGAGCTTTAGGTTGGCCATCATGAGGTGGAAAAACAAGTTTTTTGCATATGAATTTAGCTACAGATAAAAATATACATGAACAGGCTATATGAATTTAGCTTTTCATTAATAGTAAATTAAATTGTCAATTTAATTTGAGTCTTTGTACTCTTGTATAGTTTAGCAAATCAATTATGAAAAAAAAAACATTTCAAATTTACAAAATTTAAGATCATACAAGCGCCCCTAAAAAATGCTAAAGACCCACCACCACTGCTACTTGATGAAGACCCTCCAAAATGCTAAAGATCCACCACCACAGCTACTTAATGACGACGATTTCTTAATACCAGCCACAATTCTGTTAAAACATCAATTTAAGTTCATCCCCAAAGCAGAAACATTACAGCAAGAAAATGGAATGATTTACTAACCTGTTTCCCAATGCCGAACGGGTTATACTTGTATTTGATACTATCGCTGATAACATGCTTGATTGTGATGGCTAACATGATAAACCAGGAAACAAGTAGCACTGGCCATGGAATAATGGGACCAAGGAGTACCTCGAAGGAAGTTATCAGAATCGATATGATGAAACCCTTTGTAACGGCATACCTTTTATGTTTAACAAAATAACAACATTATGAGGTTCTGAATTTAGCGAAGTGAAAAAGATAGTGAAGTACAAAAATATTGCAGAAACAAATTTAGGGGCTAAACCGCCACATGGGAGGAAGTGTAGAATAATTACCAAAACTCAAATTCTGTTAGTCGCCGAACGAATGGTCTGAACTCATCAGAGTCTTTCATAGGTAGCAAGGGACCGTCAGTGACATCATCTTCAGGTAAAACCAATGGCGACAAAAAAGAGGACAATAATAAGAGTATGTAGGTCCCAAAACAGAAGACGATAAAGTAGCCATCTTGAAGGTAGAAAACACGCATTGCAAGGATGAATGCTAAGGTTAGTGTTCCGAGCCACCTGTTACGTGGATGTAGGACTGTTCTATCAAGGTAGATCTGGTAATACTTCCATAACTGCCTCCGTTTATCCAAAGTTGCTGATGCGCAAGCTTTAATACCATCCATGTAAATTTAGCCTTACAACCCTAAATAGTAACACGCCCAATCAGTATCACAGGCACATTCGTTTCAGAGCAATGCTACACTCACATAATATTCAAAAAAAAAAAAAAAAAAAAAAAGCTACAAACACATGCGGCATGTGACTTTACCAATAGAATCGTATTAAGTTTTGTTTTCCTTGTTTCCATTCCCTATAATTAAGTTACACATGTGCGTGTAGATTTATTTTGTACCAAAGTTTTCATTTATCTTGGCATAAACTCAAGAAACTAAGAAACAGCTATTAGCTATCACACAGATTGGCATTAACCATTATCATTAGCTGTGTCATTACCATTATCCTTAGCTGTGTGATTATAGTTTCCTTAAATAGCCATTGATCTTATCTAGTCACCTCTATATAAAGATGGTGATGATGTATAAGGAAGGGGAGGCAAAACATAATTCAATACTATTACTCTTTCATTATTCAACTAACAGCTGCATACATAGTACTAAGGTAACGCAAAATCTGTATTCTGGAGAAGCTTTACAATTACCAACATACTTAGCATACCAAGTCACTTGCTGTACAATTATAGAGATACTTAACAAACTATTACATGCTTGATCAAAGATAAAAAGAACAGCATGATGATCGAACTAAATTATTATATCAACGAAAAGGGTAAACAATAATTTTAGAAAATAAGCAAACTCATAAACATAAACTGCGAATTAAAACACAATTGAAAAAGAAGTTTAGGTACCTTGAATTGTAGTATCTTTTTCCAGATATGAGTATTGGGGATTTTCGGTTCTTTCTTTATCACATACCGGCTGTTAAAATATACTGTATATATATAACCTAGATCTTACTTAATTACCTTAATAGTCCTTATGATTTATCAAGTTTTACTTATATAGTCATGTCGGGTTTTTATTTCTAGCAAATCCACTCCATCGACCTTTTTAACAATCCACCGTTTATTTGTTTGTTTTCTTGAGCTTTTTAACATTAGTAAACTATCCACAAATGTGCTATACACAAAAAAATATTGACAAAAGAAAAAAATTTGCTAAAAATGCAGGACAAACGCAAAACCAAGTAAAAACAGCCTGTCACAACGCAACGAGCACCAAATACCTCGTTTTTCTTAGTACTTACATTTGTATTTGAAAATAATCGTAAATAATGTTTTCGTATGGGAAACCATTGCCTCCTTAGCATGCTAGGCTGCTTAGCATATACAGTAGTAATTCTTTTTGGTAAAGTCACTAAACTGGTTTAGAGTGTTGATATATGGACTTAATAAAAAGACCTAAAAATAGACCTAAGCTTACGTGTTGGGTTGTGATTGGTGAAATACAGGGAGCTCATTATTTCATATTTTCGTTTTCTTCATCTCAGCCTTTCATTGCGACACTTGTTTCAATCATGTGATTAGGCATTTTTTTAGGCATACGAATTAGGTATATCTATCATTTTTCAACTGGTTAATACGATTCTTTCTTTGTAATTAGAGTTTAATAGCTACGTACTTTCTCAAATATATCCATATCTGTACTCATAAAATTGCAAGATAATACTTGAACTTCTGGTTTACCTGTTAATATGATACCTCAAACTTTTTTCTACCTATTTTACCCTTCAGCCCCATGCCAAATTTTGTATCGTTAGTCCTTTAACTAACGATCGTTTTTCAGAAAAAAATATTTAACTTAAAAAAATTACAATTTTTCCAAAAAAAAATTAGATTTAAAAAATATTTTTTTTTGCTTTTCCTAAAATTGTTTAAATTCAGTTTTGATTTTTTTTTAAAATTTTTTTTAATTTTATTTCAAAAAGAGTTAACTTATTTTTTTTACATTTTTCTCTTAATTTTGTTTAAAGTTATAAATAACTCACATGATTTTCTTCTAAAAAAAATTAAAAAATTAATATTATTTAAAAACATATTCGTATTTTCCTAAATTAATAATTTTAAAACATTTTAAATTATTCCTTTAATGATTTTTTTATAAAAAAACTTAATTTTAAATTAAAAATTTACGTTTTTCTCTTATTTCAATTTACTTCTAAAGAAAGTTTATTTATTTTAGAAAATACAAAAAAAAATTTAAAATTTAAAATTTTAACATAATTTTTTTATATTTTAAATATGTTTGGAAAAATTATAATTTTTTTATAAGTTAAATTTTTTTTTTGGGAAAACAAAAACAATCGTTAGTTAAAGGACTAACGATTCAAAATTTGGCATTGGGCTGAAGGTTAAAATAGGTAAAAAAAAGTTTGAGGTACCATATTAACAGGTAAACCGGAGTTCAAGTATTATCTTAGCAATTTTATGGGTATGATATGGATACATCTGAGAAATAGAAAGAATGTACGTAACTATTAAATGCCTTAAACCATAATAATGATTATCCTCTTGATATACACACCAATGAAAAGAAAGATGTAGCAATTCTTTGAGATAATTATAATTTGCAATAATTCTAAAGGAAAATTCTTGAAATGCCCTAAGGTTGCATCCACTTTTCTAAAATGCAATAACTAAATGAGAATTTCCCTAAATGTCTTATGAAACTTATGCAACTTATGCGACTTTTTCAAAAATAGGAAAATTTTGGGAAAATTTTTAAACTTTTTCTTCTATTTTTAGAGAAGTCGTATAAGTCGGATAAGTTGCATAAGTTGCATAGGGCATTTTGGGAAATTTTCATTTGGTTGGTGCATTTTGGGAAAATGGATGCAACTTTGGGACATTTCAAGAATTTTCCCTAATTCTAACGTGCTGATTCTTTATTAAAAGGCTCTGAATCTGACTCGCACATCTGAATCGGAATTTGAGGCGAAAATATCTGAATCTGAACGATATTGTTTGTTTTTCATTTGGAAACGTCTGACTACTAATCGCCTGTATTGAACGATTACATTACATGATTTTATAAAAGAAAACAAATAGTAATTACTACTACTTACTAGTTAACGCAAAGCTTTATAACATAGCTTATGAGTTCGCTATTAGAAATCATGCCACCACGAACCGGATTTCACAAACAATTGTCGATTCGTTGGTAAAAAACTATTTTACCAAAGATTTTCCAGACGAATATAAAAGAAAGATTTAGAGTTAGCCAACAACGTAATTGTTGATAAATCCGTTGGAACTTAGTTGATATCTGGTAGGAAAGTTCCCGCTAATTTTACCAAGTACTTTTTCTTAATAATTTGTCGGTAAAATTAGGAAACAATAATATCAAGAGTATCAACACAACCTAAATCCATATATTCTATGTCGTTTCAGTTCATGATCCACAAAAGGGCCTGATTAGTGACAAGATAGACGTTCACCAAGAAAGATGTTCATCACTATTTTACCGGGCTTGATCCCTCTTATCCAAAAAAAAACAAGATGTTCATCACTTATTAACGCATTATGTTATATTTGACTGTGCATCTAAAACTTTTTAGCATCATGTCGAGTATTGATTCAGCCTTCTACTACATAAAGTAGTTACTGGTCTGCATTGAAGTTGGCAGGTTTGGTCCGTTTCTATACAAATGATCTATTTGGACCATGTTTCATCTCTAACTGTCTAATGGGTCAAACGAGTGAATTAGACCAAATGCATTAACGGACGTTTAGATAATACTCGTAGTAAATAATTACTTCTAGAGTCACAGTTAACACATTGATGGTTTATGTATATATTACATCAATCCATACTAATACTACTTGTTTTGACCCGAACTCATCAACATCTAAAATTATCATGATTCATGATTGTTCGTGTGTGGTCCCGACAAGTGTCCGGAGAACACAACACGTGTCACGCACCGAAAGCCAAACCGGAATAGATGGCCAGACCACGAACCCGCGACTGGAGAACAGTACCATGACGTCATCCGTGATGTCATCTGACTCAAGGCCCCACTCAAGGTCTTGGCGTATGCCCAAAGAGGAAAGGTACAGTGTCAGAGTCGATGAGGTACACAGACCCATTTTAGGAAAGAAGACAAGGCATGAATTGTCTACATCAAGGTATCAACAATATCCTATATATAGTCCTCACATTTTTTGCTAAAGCATGATTAAATACTCTGACAACACACACATAATACCACATAATATCATATAACCACATTTCGTACCATTACTCATTCTCACACCGGATCTTGGTCCTGGGATAACACCCGGGGCGAGTTAACGTGTGTTGCTTCCTGTGTGTAGGTGCTTCATCCATTCATAGCTTACGTGGAAGGCTCCTAGTCCCGTAGGCCCTACCGGAGGATTTTAGCATCAACATTTTGGCACCATCCGTGGGACCCAAACTTCAAACTACCTTGCGTATTTGATGGCGGGTCCTCAACAATCACCAGTCACCCCTACCGAGGCTTCGGGCTCGGCGGGCAATAACGAAAACCATAAAACACTTAACAATGAAACCGAAGCCAACTTAGCTAGCCTTCAAGCCCTCATCTCCGAATACAACTCATGGTTGGTCGGACACAATGTCACTCCCATCCGACTATCGTTCGAGGAAACCGAGCGAAGAAGGAACGTGGACAATCCTGTGACAGCGGAGGAGCCGGAAGAAGACCTGTCGAAGCCTTATAAGGAGGTGTCTCGTTCACCCTTCACGAGGAGAATCATCCAATACTCATCCCCGAAGCACATATTACCTCCTCATCTCAAGCTGTATGACAAAAGTACGGATCCGGACAACCATATCACACGGTTCTCCGGAGCCGCGACACAATGAGATTGGCCCATGCCGGTATGGTGCCGTATGTTCCAGCAGACGCTGGACGATGCTGCTCGAGGATGGTTTGACCGCTTACCAAATGGGAGTATAGATAATTGGGTGAACCTGAGAGATCAGTTTGTAAGGAGATTCGCATTAAGGAGAAAATGCACAAAGGAGGCCATCGACGTGACTAAAATAGTAAGGAAGGCTCATGAAAGCCTCCCGGACTTTAAGGAAAGATGGATGGATGAGACCAGCTACATTGAGGGCGCTCCCGACGTAATGTTGATCTCATCATTTGTGAGCAATTTCAAATTCCCCGAGTTGGCTCGAAGGTTCACAGATAAAACACCCCAGACCATTGACGAAATGATGAAGAGAGTCGACGACTACGTCGAATCGGAAGAGGCATTTCGAACCACCGAGCTTCCCAGAGGGGAATATTCTGAGAGAGGAACCAAGCCTTTCAACAAGCCCGAAAGGCACGGAGGAGGAGAATACAAAGGGCAGAACCATTACAGACGAAGATCCGACAAAGGGAAGGAGCTATACCAGCCGTACCCGCAATACCCACCTCCCCGTCCATACGAGGCGAGGAAACCTCTCCCTATATCTGCCATAGACTCCCTGTCTCGTACCCTGAAGGAAATACTAGCCTTCGAGACTCATCTTTGACTACCTCAACCGGAACCCACCAAAGGGATGGTCCGAAGGGAAAACATGAATAAGCACTGTGACTACCACGGCCAAAAGGGTCATCTAACCAATGATTGCTTCCAGCTGAGGAGGCAGTTAGAGGCAGCGTTAGAGGCAGGGACTCAATCATCTGGTCCGCGACCATGAGCCTAAGGCCGGATACAGGGACAATTCCTCTAGGCCCAAGGATGATCATAGGGGCGGAAGGAAGACAATCAACATGGTGAGGTCATATCGGACCGGGGAGAAGAGGAATTAACCTACACCGGAAGATCGGGACTGGATGCAAGCCCCCATCAGTTTCCCTCCCCTAAATGGGAATGACGCCTCCGATGAAACACTAATCATATAAGCAGAAGTAGAGGGACATTTGATAAGACGCATGCTCGTGGACAACGGCGCATCAGTCCAAATCATGTTCGAACATTGTTTTAACCACTTATGCCCCTCTATTAAGAGGAGGCTGGAGTAGTCACAGTCAAGCTTAGTTGGTTTCTCAGGAGAAGAGTTGACGCCGTTAGGAAAGGTGGAACTGGTTGTCTCGTTCGGAGCGGGGAAGTTAAGACGTACGGTCAACTTGAAGTTCACCATTGTGCAAGTTATGTCCCCCTACAACGTCATCCTAGGTCGTACCGGTATTAGAGCATTAAGGGCGGTCCCGTCAACCGCCCATGCCATGTTCAAGTTTCCAACTCCGAGAGGGGTAGCCACATTGGTCCCTAGAGCATCCATCATAGCCGAATGCCGAATGCTCGAGAACAAACAAAAAATCAACCAAGGACAAACAGTGGAGACAGTCATAAAACATAAGGTTGAGGAAGAGAAACCAGGGGGAAATGAAGCAGACCTCCCACTCACGGAAGAATGCTAGTAAATCCGGCTTATCCGGACCAACTAGTAGTAATTGGGAAAAATTTCTCGGAAGAAGGGAGAGCACGATTAATCGATTTACTCAGGCGAAGCCAGGATGTGTTTGCATGGATCCCAGCCGACATGACCGGGGTACCTAAAAGGCTGATCAAGCACTCGCTGAATGTCAACCACTCGATGACCTCGGTCGCACAGAAGCGACGAGTCCTCGGCGAGGAAAAGAGTGGGGTGGTGGCCAAAGAAGTAGAGGAATGGGTCAAAGCAGGGATTGTTCGTCCGGTGCGGTATCCCACCTGGATATCTAATCCGGTCCTAGTCAAGAAGGCCGACGGCAGCTGGCGGATGTGTATTGACATCAAAAACCTTAACTCCGCTTGCCCGAAAGATTACTATCCCCTCCCAGAAATAGATTTGAAGATAGAATCGGTGATGGGCTATAAATATAAGTGTTTCCTAGACGCTTACAAAGGCTACCACCAAGTGCAGATGGACGAGGAAGACGAAGAAAAGACAGCCTTTTACACAGACCAGGAAACCTATTGTTATACCAAGATGCCTTTTGGACTCAAGAACGCAGGGGCTACCTATCAAAGGCTCGTGGATGCGACCTTCAAGGAGCAAATAGGTTAGAACCTGGAGGCATACGTGGATGACATGGTCATCAAGAGCTCTTCTGAAACAACCCTCCTGGCTGACATTGCCGAAACTTACAACAACCTCCGGAAGATCAATATGAAGCTTAATCCCAAGAAGTGTTCTTTCGGGGTAGAAGAGGGGAAGTTATTAGGCTACATGTTCACTTCGGAGGTAATAAGGGCAAACCCCAAGAAAACGAAAGCTATAATGGACATGAGGTCACCCAAGACCCTGAAGGAGATGCAGTCGCTAAGTGGCAAGCTGGCGGTATTAAACCGCTTTGTCTCCAAGTCAGCTGAACGCTCCCTTCCTTTCTTTGAAACGTTGAAGAATATTACTAAGGAGAATCAGGATGAGTACAAATGGACCGCTGAGGCTGAGACCGCCTTTCAAGAGATGAAGAAGGTAGTCACGGATCTACCACTCCTAACCACACCCGTCAGGGGAGAAACGTTGTACATCTATTTGGCAATGGCCAAAGATGCTGTCAGCGGAGTGCTCATGGCGGAGAGAAAGCAAGGGTAGGCTCCGATCCGTTACATCAGCCGAGTGCGACATGACACAGAGCGAAGGTATGCCCCATTGGAAAAACTGGTCCTATGCCTGCTCCACTTGTCAAGAAGACTGAGGAGATACTTCGAAGCCCATTAATAACTGATTTTTGGTTAGTTAATAAAACAGTGGTTTGCAAGATCTTTCTTCGTGTTGCTCGTACCCAATTATATTTGTCGTTGTTTCGTTCTCGGTATCTTCTCGAATTGATCACGGTTCAAAGTGGAATTGTTGTTATTGGTGACGAAAAGGGGGAGCTTTGGGTTATCTGTTCTAATTTGTGAGATAAACGATAAAATAATTAATTGACAAGATGAAAACGAACTAACCTTGACTTGGTGGGAAAAATGAAAATTAGAAACTGGAATTGAATTAAAACAAGCTAATCCGGAATACAAAACCATGAGCTTATCCGCAATATGCAATTCTTACCCAAATCCGCAAAAGAAAATAAGCTTATCCGGAAAACATACACCTTCTCTTATCCGCAACAGCCAAATAAAACCTTATCCGCAATACCCAAACTTCTCTTATCCGGAATACGGCTGATGATGCTTATCCGGAATAACGACCAACTACTCTTATCCGGAAAACGAAGCTATGCTTATCCGGAATGTTGGCTGCTGAAGCTTATCTGCAATACCTTATCCGCAATCCGTAACTCACACCCTTATCCGGAATGCGTTACTTTATCCGGAAAGCGTTACTTTATCCGGAAAGAGGATTTCAACTGGTTATCCGGAAAGTGGTTACTTTGGCTTATCCGGAATAAGGATTAATGATCCTTATCCGGAATACTACTTGTGAGAGCTAATCCGCAAAAAGAATTCTAGTACTCTTATCCGGAATGTCTAATCCGGAAAATGTGAACAAGGTTCTTATCCGGAATCCTTATCCGGAAAACTTTATCCGCAAAAGAAGAATAGGAAGCTTACCCGGAATAAGGGTCTGAGACCCCTTATCCGGATTACTGGTGACTACTGCTTATCCGCAAAACAATACAAAAATCCTTATCCGGAATAAGGGATGAAGACCCTTATCCGGAATACGAGGGATATAACTTTCCGAGATTTGCACAACAAGTAAATAAGCCAAATTTCAATAAGCACTTTACCAAAAGTTAAACCAAAAGATTTTAAGAAAAAGATGATTAAGCTAGAATTTGAAAACTTTTAAAACCTTAATAAGCTAGAAATCAAAAATCACTTTCTTATCAAAAACTTAAACTTATTAAATCAACTTATTATCAATAAGCGAATACAAAAATCAACCAAATCACAACCACTACATACTTATTAAATCAAACCATAGATCATTAAGAAAGGAAGAATGAGAGATTATCAAAAGATTGCTTGAATTAAAAGATTAAGATTCAAAAGTACAAAACTTAATATAAAACTAGAGAGAGAAAGTAATGAAAACAATAAAACTAAAATTATGAAAAACTAAAAACTAACTAACTAGCTAACCACCCTCGTAATGTGATTAGGAGGGTATTTATAGGCTAAGTGGGAGGTGCATGTGTGGTGTGCTTCCTTCTTTCTTTCTTCTTGACTCGATTTAATTCTTTGTCTTTTCTCGACGTCGTCTCGGGATTTGAAATTGTCTTAATAATTTTCTTCTTTAATTTAGACTTGAGTTCTTCGACTTCATTAAACTTCCGTCTTTAGACTTTTTCTTCGATAAATCTTCAGAATAGGTCTTGGACATCTGTTCTTTAAGCACACTTGATCTCTTGACTTCGTCTTTTCTCATTTTCTTCGATAAAAGCCCGTGAAAGCCCGTGTTTTCTTCCTTTTTCATCTTTTGGTCCTAAAACACAATAAAAACACAAACCAAGCATAATTCCGACTTTTACGACATAAAATACACGTTTTGGTCATGTTATTATTGGAAATAAGTGGTAAAAGGATAAGTGTTTTCACACTTATTAGATCCCCTACACTTGACCATTGCAATGTCCTCATGCAATGCATTAATTTTAAAGCACGGTTTACATTTTCCATCATAAATAACCCACCTTGGCCTTTATTAAATTCTAAACATTTAGGGAAAGTAAAAAGATAAAAACAAGTAAAGAAATCAAAGACTTACATTGGTTTTTGGCTACCATGAACGTTTATCATCCTCAAGTTTCACGTTCCCCATACCAAGCTTAAAAACAAGATCATTGTTATTATAAGTTAGCAAACTAACACGAATTCATGTGTGCCAATTATTCACTTAAACTCCCTTATTCCTAGGTGTATCTCTTATATTTTATTTTTGTCTTGAATGATCACGAGGATGCACTGTTTGACTTATTTCGATAGTTATTTAGGCCGAAAATAAAGTGGACGATTTAATCAATAGTTAGCTAAAGGACAAAATCTTTTAAAACTGCTTCTCGGTTCCTCTTAAAGTTCATATTTTGGCATAACTCTCTTCACGATTTGAGACCTTTCTCGGAATGATATTTGGCAGCGACTTCATACTTCAAATCTTGAGAGACGTTCTTGAAATTATGGTCTTTTCTTCATAATAGGGATTTCTTCTCTTTGACTTTTTGAGAGATTCTTCATATTTGGACCACGACTTCTTCATTTTTCTCCAATCTTTATTTTGGACTTTGATATACAACGATCTGCCTCCTTTTAGGACTTGGATCTATTTATCCTCATACCTTGTTAGGGTCTTTTCGGATAGACTTCTCCATGATCTTTTGGGGAGTTTTTGCTTTTCGTCGTGTGTCTCGATCCTTCATATTGATTTTCGATAAATGATTCTTCACATCACTTTTGGATCTTTAGCAACAAAATGTAGCCCTCATGCCTTGTTAGGGCCTTTTCAGACTCGTCAATCTTCGCATGCCGCTTCAATAAGTTATGCCTTGGCTATGAACTCTAATTAATACCGAACAACTTTTAAACGATCTTAGGCTAGAAGCTAAGTAACTTTTCAAATCGTACAACCTTATTTATTGTAGATAAATTTATTAGCAAGCGATGGGAGAATAGGCTTATAATTAACTCACATAAATTCACGAAAGAATACCAAACTTATAATTGACTCTATCATCTCTCGTCCTCCATAGTTTAAAATCTCTAGGAATGAGACTCGTGGATGCTCAGCCAATTAAATCAAAGTTTTGGGTTTTCGAGTTATCTATAGGATCTTGAAAATTCTTAGACTCTTTCAAGTTTAGATCGCATTTTAAAGTTCCCTTGATAAACAACTCTCTAGGATCAATTATAGGAACTTGCGAAAAGTTCTTGTTCTTAACCCGTGAGAGTTAAGACTTTCGCGTTTTAAAGCTCCCTATATAAAAGCCTAGCAAAACTTGACTTAAACACGTTAAGGATACTAGCTAGAGTAAACTTAGATAAGTAAACTCGGGTTGAGTCAAAATATTCATGACTTTGAAAAATTTAAAACCAATTTATTAAACTTTATTTTTAGCAAAGAAAGTAAATAACGATAGCAAATAAAAACTACAAGGCCAAAATAGATTAAAAATTTTGAAAAATGTCGAAAAATCAAATTTTCCGGTTAAAATGAGGGCAAATTCATGGAAAAGACCACTTACTTCGATAGAAGTCCCCCCCACTTGATATAAACATTGTCCTCAATGTTTAAGCATGTGGGAGTAAACTCCCCTACACTTATGACATTGTGCACTTTGTTTACATCTCGTTAAGGAGAGGACAACTAAAGTGAATTCAATGTGAATCATATAAGATAGGAAATATTGAATCATGACAGTTTAGGAAAGAACCGGAAAGACGGGTACACGGGATCACGGGTCATCAAAAGTCATCAAAAGTGCTTCACTGAAAGTTCGAATCCCTGCACATCATAAGAAACAAAGCAACAAACACCTACAAGCTCTCCCTACACTTAGGGTAAAATCGAGAAAGGGTAGATACACGGGTTGCCTCCCGAGGAGCGCTTGTTTTTGTTCACCGAGTCACGAGCCTGACTCGGTCCCGAATTAATTCAAAGGAAAGGTGGAGAGGGATGGAATCTCATTAGAGATGTCCTCTCCAAAGTATAACTTCAAACGCTGGCCATTCACCTTAAAATTGGGCCCATTTGGCTGAGAAAGCTCAATGGTGCCATATGGAAAGACTTTGGCGACGGTGAATGGACCAGACGAGCGACTCTTCAACTTGCCAGAGATGATCTTCAATCGAGAGTTAAAAAGTAAGACTTGATCACCAGCGTGGAACTCTCGGTCCTTAATTCTAGCATCGTGGATGATCTTGGTCTTCTCCTTGTAGATCAATGAGTTCTCGTAAGATTCATTCCTTAGTTCATTTAGCTCGTTGAGTTGAATCTTCCGAAGATCACCGGCTTTGTTGATGTCGAAGTTAGCCCACTTCAAGGCCCAGTATGCCTTATGTTCCAGCTCGATAGGGAGGTGGCATGCTTTCCCGTACACAAGACGATAAGGTGTACAACCAATCGGTGTCTTATAGGCGGTACGGAAAGCCCACAGAGCATCATCAAGTTTATCGGCCCATGAGGCACGATGCTCTCCCACAGTACGTTCCAAAATTCGCTTTAATCCACGGTTGGATATCTCGGCTTGCCCATTAGTTTGGGGATGATAAGCGGTGGAAAGACGGTGATTGACACCGTACTTAGCCATGACTCTTGCGAATTGGTCATTGCAAAAATGAGTCCCGCGGTCACTGATTATAGCACGAGGAACACCAAATCGAGCAAAAAGTTGCTTCAAAAAGTTCACAACCACCCTCGCATCGTTCGTAGGGAGAGCCTTAGCTTCAACCCATTTAGAAACGTAGTCAACGGCTACGAGGATGTACTTATTTCCTTTAGAAAAAGGGAATGGCCCCATAAAGTCGATGCCCCATACATCAAAGATTTCACATTCTTGTATGAAATTTTGAGGCATCTCATCTTTATGTGTGATCTTTCCTTGTCTTTGGCAAGCATCACAATGTTTAACCTTCTCGTGAGCATCACGATAAATGGTGGGCCAATAAAATCCCGAGTCAAACACTTTCTTCGCGGTGAAGGTGGGACCAAAGTGACCACCGGTGGGTCCTTTGTGGCAAGCATTGAGAATGTCTAAAGCTGCCGGTCCGTCAACACATCGGCGAATAATCAAATCAGCGCATTGTTTGAAGAGAAAAGGGTCATCCCAAAAGTAAGTCTTAACATCATTCAAGAACTTTTTCTTTTGTTGGGATGTTAACCCTTTGATGAGAACACCACCCGCTAAGTAGTTTGCAATGTCGACAAACCACGGGGTGTCATCAAGATTGGAATTTATAGACATTAAGGTCTCAAGGGGAAAAGAGTCATTGATCTCTTTATTCGGAAGATCCCCTTGATAAGGATCCTCAAGTCTACTGAGATGATCCGTGGCTAGGTTTTCAGCTCCCTTTTTGTCACGAATTTCAATGTTAAATTCTTGAAGGAGTGAAACCCAGCGAAGAAGTCTTGGCTTAGAGTCGTGCTTAGTCATCAAGTACTTCAACGCGGAATGGTCCGTGTATACAATGGTGGTGGATAAAACAAGATAGGGGTGAAATTTTTCAAAAGCATAGACAACAGCTAAAAACTCTTTTTCGGTTTTCGTATAATGCAATTGAGCCCCCGTTATGTCTTGCTAGCATAAAGGATTGGTTGGAAGTGCTTATTCACTCTTTGGCCCAAAACCGCTCCAATAGCAAAGTCGCTAGCATCGCACATCAACTCAAAAGGTAGCTCCCAATTAGGGGTAACCAAGACCGGTGCCTTAGTTAGCTTATCCTTAAGAAGATTGAAGGCTTCAATACACTCTTTAGAAAAGATAAAAGGAGTATCTTTTTCCAAGAGGTGGGTCATCGGGCGAGCGATTTTAGAAAAATCTTTGATAAGTCGACGATAGAAGCCCGCATGACTAAGGAAACTTCTCACACCCTTCACGGTTGAAGGTGGAGGTAATTTGGCTATGACATCCACTTTAGCATGGTCCACTTCAAGACCGGCTTTTGAGATTTTGTGTCCTAGCACAATGCCTTCTTTTACCATAAAATGGCATTTTTTCCAATTTAGAACAAGGCGAGTGTCTTCGCACCGCTTAAGCATACGTTCTAAATTGGCAAGGCAAGAAGAGAATGAATTCCCAAAGACCGAGAAATCATCCATGGTTTGCTCAACCATATCATGGAAAATAGCCAACATGCACCTTTGGAAAGTCCCGGGGGCATTGCATAAGCCAAAAGGCATTCTTTTGTAGGCAAATGTGCCATAGGGGCAAGTGAATGTTGTCTTATCTTGATCTTGGGGATCGATGGGTATTTGGAAATAACCTGAGAAACCATCTATAAAGCAGTAATATTCATTACCCGCTAAACGTTCAAGCATTTGGTCCATAAAAGGAAGAGGAAAATGATCCTTTCTCGTGGCATCATTGAGTTTGCGATAGTCTATACAAACTCTCCACCCAGTAACGAGACGTGTAGGAATCAACTCGTTGTTTTGATTGGGCACAACGGTGATTCTGCCTTTCTTAGGCACACAATGGACTGGACTAACCCATGGTGAATCCGAGATAGGGTAAATCATGCCCGCATCAAGAAGTTTGATAACCTCTTTTTTGATAACGTCATGGATTTTAGGATTCACCCTTCATTGGCTTTGAATGGTGGGCTTAAAGTCGTCCTCCATGAGAATTTTATGTGTGCAAAAGTGAGGATCAATTCCGCGAATATCGGATATTTTCCAAGCGATAACTCTTTTATATTTCTTGAGAACTTCAATGAGACGAGTTTTCTCATCGGCTTTTAAGTCTTTAGCAATGATAACGGGGAGTTGATCAATGCCTTCTAAGAAAACATACTCGAGATGAGGAGGTAAGTCCTTAAGCTCAAGAGTGGGAGGATCCTTAATAGATGGTGTAACTAACGATGGATCATCATTAGTCACCTCTTTAGGAGAAGGAGGAGAGAAAGGGTATTCATTGAGAAGTTTCTCAATTGTACGAATGTCTTCTTCCCAATCGGTGGGAGAATCATCATACTTAAGATCAAGTGTGCCCAAGCTGGCTTCAAAATCATCCAAAAGAAAATCACTTTCTCCAAAAGGAGTCAATGACGGAGCGATTGAGGCAACGGTCTCAACATTGGGTAGAGAAGAGAGATTACTTTTGCAAGCATCATGAAAGTGTTCTTCACAAGCCTCATCGAGAACATCAATAGTGAAATTGAGTATAATGCAGTTCGTTTTTTCTCAGTTCTTGCTAATGGTAAGTCCAACCAATATCGGGTTTTTAACTGTTTTTGGTTGTTAAACTTGCTTGGATATTCTATTTGCTAATTCAACAAAGTCTTGCAAAAAGGAAAAATATTACCTACTTATATGTAAAACAAGGTGCAAATACCAAATTTTATTCAAGTAAAATTTAAAATGTAAACTTTTAAACTACAAGGACTGAAAATGTAAATTCTAGGAAAGTAAAATGCTCAAAATGAAAATTATAACAAATCTAGGGACTAAAAATGTAAAACAGTTAACTACAAGGATCTAAAATGTAAATTCTAAAACATACTAACTAAAATGTAACAAATTAACAAACTTTTAAACTGCAATTAACTAATTCAAAAACAGAAAGGACCTAATTGTGCAATTTCCTAAAAATTAGGGAGATTAGCTAAAATTTAACACTGTTAAAACAACAAGGACCTAAGTGCAAATTTTGAAAACTTAATAAGCCAAAACGGGCTAAAGAAACAAATAAGCTCGTTTGAGCTTAAAACTGAACCATTTTCAATGAAACAAGTTGCAAAACTCTTCAAATTCAAATTAAGCTATGTGTGAACAAGGAATTTAGCTAAAGTTGAGAAATAAGCAAATGAGAACTTATTAATAAGCTCAAAATAAGCTACAGCAAAATCTAGACAGTCACAACTAGCTTTTCTTATTGAAACTGATTATGCAACTCAATTAATGAACGGGAAATCAAACTAGAACATTTTTCATCAAGTAATAAGCTGGGAATTTGAATTAAGCTGAAAATGGGCTTATGTTGACCAGCGTTAGACAAAATTTTACAAAAAGCTAAAACTTTCAAAAATTAATTATGAACACTTTTAACACGTTTCTATAAAAGAAAATCACAAGATTAATGAAGTGGATTAAGAGAACCAAGAAATCAGTGTGCTATTTTATTACAGAAAATGAGCTATGCTCAGCTTTGACCAAAAAGCTATTTTCTAGCTTATTTCCTAAGACTGTAGAATTTCTTCTATACCACTAAAACTTTGGATGTTACTTGAGATCTAGAAACAAGTTTTAGTGAAAAAGATTAAGAAATGAAAAGGCTGTAATGATTTGAATCTGGCAAGTTTGAGAAATGCTAATGTTCAAAATCTGAATCACAAAGAATCCAAGTACACAATTGAGCAATAAGACCTATGAGTGAAGGTTACCAACTAAAATGCACCCTATTTGATCACACTACACTAGAACAAGCTTAAAATCCAACTTTTAACAACTAGATCAACACAAATCATACAATGATTATGTCTAAACACTGTTGCCAAACACTCCTTTCTGAATTTTTTGGAATTTTTATGAAAGCTTTATGAGCAAAAGTTAATACTGAGCTAAGAACTCTATCAAACTAAGTTTGGTAATCAAAATGAAGTATGCTAGCACTAGTTTCAAACAAGTACAACTACTAAAACTCAGAATAGCAAGGAAGGCTAAAACTGGCTCACAAAAGCTGAAAACAGGTTAAATTCTAAAACAATAAGCTAGATTAAGCTACACTTAATGCTATAAGAACTCTGGAATCAATCAATCAACAAACTAAACAGCTTTTATCATTCAATCAAGCAAAGTTATCTAAGAATTGAGCATGCATCAACAATTGAGAGGAATTGAAACAAGAGGCGTTTGCACCTATTGTAGTTAACCACTGAGAAGAAGAGGAGCGATGTGCTCTCTTAGCCTAGTGATAACCACCACCTTATCACTAGGACAACAATCAATCAATCAAATTCAGCTACAAATCAACAGAAATCATCAACATGCTTGAAATCTTCAAAAAACTATGGATTGAACTGAATTCTTCTCAAACAGCTAACAAACTTCTTCAAAGTAAGTTATGATCAAGGAATGATCATAACAAACACAATGCAGTAACACAAGTATCCAATAGCAGCAGGAAATGAGCAGTAATATGAAGAACAGATTTGGCGGGAAAGGATGAATTCAAATTTTATTAATGGAAAACGGTTACAAAGTTGTTAGAAGGTAAGTAACTAACTAACTAACTCAAGAGTTTGTCAGACTCTTGAGTAGCTAGGGTAAAAATGGAGGAAAGGGAAAGGAATTAAAAAACTATGTGTTTTTCTACAAATTGCTAACTCTTACAAATGAAGGCTAATCAATCTATTTATAGGCATGAAGGAGGAGTTTGTTGGGGTTGGTGACGTGTTGGGACCAATCCCAGCTCTCCACGTGGACAATTCTGCAAATTTCCTCTTCCAAGTATGAACACAAATTGGGCCTTTCTTCAATAGTTGATTTCATGTTAATTGACTTGTACCATTGTGTTCGTCTCTTCAAAATGATCAATTTTGGTGTTGACATCTTTTCATGAAATGGATTGTAGCTCAAACACGATCCTGGCAAATATTTTTTGATGAAGAAGATGCCACGTGTCATCACATGAATGGTTAAAAATTGATCACACGGATCCAACTGTTGTGATTGGGTATTAATTGCATGGCTTGGTGATCCGTGTGCTCATTTTTCTCTTCTCTCATTGGTTGAAATGGTTTCACATGGATCAAGCTAGTAAAAATCTTCCAAACTTGGCAGAATTAGTCCTTATACTTTGGCAGATTGCATTTTTGAGCTAGCAGCTTCATTCTTTTGACATATTTGGTCCTTCAACTTTCATTCTTGAACAAAATGGTCCTTTGACTGAGTTGACTTGAGAGTTGACCAAGTTTGACTTGAATCTTGACTTTCACAATATTTGCACTTTAGTCCTTCAACTTTGACAACTTGTCAAGATAGGTCCTTGTATTTCAAAGTCTTGTCACTTTTGATCCTTCCTTGTCTTTTTCATCAATTTGAGCTTGATTATTCCTTGTTTGCTTGGAAATGTATCTTTTTACCTACACAAGTGCACACAAACACAAACATACCACATAACACTGTTTTTGCAAGATAAATTGGTATTTTGCTTCATGTTTTAGGGTTATTTGTTGATAAAAGGATATGAGTTTAAGCTCATATCAAAATCCCCTACACTTGAACATTGTCATGTCCTCATGCAATATTATATATTAAAGCTCAAATTTACATTTCCCTCATAATTAATCCACCTTGGCCTTATGAGATGCATCTACACTACTCTAAACTAAATGATGCATGATTTTAACTTTTACTAATGCAATGAACAAAATACGATTCTATCTATATCTTTTTGATTTTTCTTGAAATGGTTTTGATGGAAATAACTCATAAAAAATTCAATGGCTTAGATTAGGGCTTGGGTACCATGGACATTTATCACCCTCAAGTTTCACTTTCCCCATACCAAGCTTAAAAATGGGATCATTGCATTCACAATTAAAAAGTGCATCAACTTATTCATGACAATTAAATGTGGAACCGGTTATTATTTGAGCAAATTGCTTGTGGGCAAATTTGTCATTATTCAAGTGGGAAGTATAAGAAGTGTAAAATCCAAAAATAAGGAAGCATGGTTTTAATCCTAAGTAATCCTCTCATCCACTACTTGAAAAACCGCTCACAATTAATATAAGTCCGTTTTAAGAGTAATAAGTCATTCGCCTTATGTGTAAAATCCCCGGCAGCGGCGCCATTTGAAATTGAGTATAATGCAGTTCGTTTTTTCTCAGTTCTTGCTAATGGAAAGTCCAACCAATATCGGGTTTTTAACTGTTTTTGGTTGTTAAACTTGCTTGGATATTCTATTTGCTAATTCAACAAAGTCTTGCAAAAAGGAAAAATATTACCTACTTATATGTAAAACAAGGTGCAAATACCAAATTTTATTCAAGTAAAAATTAAAATGTAAACTTTTAAACTACAAGGACTGAAAATGTAAATTCTAGGAAAGTAAAATGCTCAAAATGAAAATTATAACAAATCTAGGGACTAAAAATGTAAAACAGTTAACTACAAGGATCTAAAATGTAAATTCTAAAACAGACTAACTAAAATGTAACAAATTAACAAACTTTTAAACTGCAATTAACTAATTCAAAAACAGAAAGGACCTAATTGTGCAATTTCCTAAAAATTAGGGAGATTAGCTAAAATTTAACACTGTTAAAACAACAAGGACCTAAGTGCAAATTTTGAAAACTTAATAAGCCAAAACGGGCTAAAGAAACAAATAAGCTCGTTTGAGCTTAAAACTGAACCATTTTCAATGAAACAAGTTGCAAAACTCTTCAAATTCAAATTAAGCTACGTGTGAACAAGGAATTTAGCTAAAGTTGAGAAATAAGCAAATGAGAACTTATTAATAAGCTCAAAATAAGCTACAGCAAAATCTAGACAGTCACAACTAGCTTTTCTTATTGAAACTGATTATGCAACTCAATTAATGAACGGGAAATCAAACTAGAACATTTTTCATCAAGTAATAAGCTGGGAATTTGAATTAAGCTGAAAATGGGCTTATGTTGACCAGCGTTGACCAAAATTTTACATAAGGCTAAAACTTTCAAAAATCAATTATGAACACTTTTAACACGTTTCTGTAAAAGAAAATCACAAGATTAATGAAGTGGATTAAGAGAACCAAGAAATCAGTGTGCTATTTTATTACAGAAAATGAGCTATGCTCAGCTTTGACCAAAAAGCTATTTTCTAGCTTATTTCCTAAGACTGTAGAATTTATTCTATACCACTAAAACTTTGGATGTTACTTGAGATCTAGAAACAAGTTTTAGTGAAAAAGATTAAGACATGAAAAGGCTGTAATGATTTGAATCTGGCAAGTTTGAGAAATACTAATGTTCAAAATCTGAATCACAAAGAATCCAAGTACACAATTGAGCAATAAGACCTATGAGTGAAGGTTACCAACTAAAATGCACCCTATTTGATCACACTACACTAGAACAAGCTTATAATCCAACTTTTAACAACTAGATCAACACAAATCATACAATGATTATGTCTAAACACTGTTGCCAAACACTCCTTTCTGAATTTTTTGGAATTTTTATGAAAGCTTTATGAGCAAAAGTTAATACTGAGCTAAGAACTCTATCAAACTAAGTTTGGTAATCAAAATGAAGTATGCTAGCACTAGTTTCAAACAAGTACAACTACTAAAACTCAGAATAGCAAGGAAGGCTAAAACTGGCTCACAAAAGCTGAAAACAGGTTAAATTCTAAAACAATAAGCTAGATTAAGCTACACTTAATGCTATAAGAACTCTGGAATCAATCAATCAACAAACTAAACAGCTTTTATCATTCAATCAAGCAAAGTTATCTAAGAATTGAGCATGCATCAACAATTGAGAGGAATTGAAACAAGAGGCGTTTGCACCTATTGTAGTTAACCACTGAGAAGAAGAGGAGCGTTGTGCTCTCTTAGCCTAGTGATAACCACCACCTTATCACTAGGACAACAATCAATCAATCAAATTCATCTACAAATCAACAGAAATCATCAACATGCTTGAAATCTTCAAAAAACTATGGATTGAACTGAATTCTTCTCAAACAGCTAACAAACTTCTTCAAAGTAAGTTATGATCAAGGAATGATCATAACAAACACAATGCAGTAACACAAGTATCCAATAGCAGCAGGAAATGAGCAGTAATATGAAGAACAGATTTGGCGGGAAAAGATGAATTCAAATTTTATTAATGGAAAACGGTTACAAAGTTGTTAGAAGGTAAGTAATAACTAACTAACTCAAGAGTTTGTCAGACTCTTGAGTAGCTAGGGTAAAAATGGAGGAAAGGGAAAGGAATTAAAAAACTATGTGTTTTTCTACAAATTGCTAACTCTAACAAATGAAGGCTAATCAATCTATTTATAGGCATGAAGGAGGAGTTTGTTGGGGTTGGTGACGTGTTGGGACCAATCCCAGCTCTCCACGTGGACAATTCTGCAAATTTCCTCTTCCAAGTATGAACACAAATTGGGCCTTTCTTCAATAGTTGATTTCATGTTAATTGACTTGTACCATTGTGTTCGTCTCTTCAAAATGATCAATTTTGGTGTTGACATCTTTTCATGAAATGGATTGTAGCTCAAACGCGATCCTGGCAAATATTTTTTGATGAAGAAGATGCCACGTGTCATCACATGAATGGTTAAAAATTGATCACACGGATCCAACTGTTGTGATTGGGTATTAATTGCATGGCTTGGTGATCCGTGTGCTCATTTTTCTCTTCTCTCATTGGTTGAAATGGTTTCACATGGATCAAGCTAGTAAAAATCTTCCAAACTTGGCAGAATTAGTCCCTATACTTTGGCAGATTGCATTTTTGAGCTAGCAGCTTCATTCTTTTGACATATTTGGTCCTTCAACTTTCATTCTTGAACAAAATGGTCCTTTGATTGAGTTGACTTGAGAGTTGACCAAGTTTGACTTGAATCTTGACTTTTACAATATTTGCACTTTAGTCCTTCAACTTTGACAACTTGTCAAGATAGGTCCTTGTACTTAAAAGTCTTGTCACTTTTGATCCTTCCTTGTCTTTTTCATCAATTTGAGCTTGATTATTCCTTGTTTGCTTGGAAATGTATCTTTTTACCTACACAAGTGCTCACAAACACAAGCATACCACATAACACTGTTTTTGCAAGATAAATTGGTATTTTGCTTCATGTTTTAGGGTTATTTGTTGATAAAAGGATATGAGTAAGCTCATATCAAATAGCATTAACACTCTCATATGAATAAGGTTGCTTAGAAATCTTACCCATGTTGAAGACAATTTTATCGTCACCAACTCTCATGATTATTTCGCCCGCGACTACATCAATGAGAGTGCGACCGGTCCTCAAGAAGGGACGTCCAACGATTAATGGAACACGGGGATCCATCTCGTAGTCAACGACAACAAAATCCGCCGAGAAGGTGAATTTGTCAACGCCAACGAAGACGTCTTCGGCTATCCCCACTGGATAAGAAACCGTACGGTTAGCTAATTCCAAAGTCATTTTGGTGGGGACTAGCTCGGGGAGAGATAATTGCTTCCAAACACTTAAAGGCATTAAGTTTATACTAGCACCTAGATCGGATAGGGCCATGCAATTCTCTACTCCCGGGAAGTTACAAGGAATCAAAAAGCGACCCGGATCACCAAGTTTGGTGGGCAATTTCCTTAAGAGAACCGCAGAGCAATTCTCGTTAAGTTGGGTATTAGAAATATCAAGAAGCTTTTCCTTGTTACTAAGAAGATCTTTAAACATCTTCGCATATTTAGGCATGTGAGCGAGAGCCTCGGCAAAGGAGATGTAAAAATTCAATTGTTTAAACATTTTAAGAAAGTTTGAAACTGGAATATCATCCTTGCTCTTTTTCTTCTCTTTCCTCAACCTTGAAGGATAAGGTATATCGGATGAAGAGGAAGGCTTTAGGGGAGTAGGATCACTCACAACCGCGGGTGATGGGGGAATGGGGTAAGAAGGTAAAGGAGGTGACGAAAGTTGTTCTTTTTCCTTGTTCACAATCACGGGTGGAGGTGTAGGAAGCTCGGGTTCCTTATAACCTTTTCCACTACGAGTGGTGATTGCTTTCATCTCCCCTCGTGGATTAGCAACGGTGTTACTCGGAAGAGTACCCGAAGAAGAGGGTTGATTACCTTGGAAAAGCGAACCGATCATATCACGTATATTATCCGCTTGAGTGCTGAAAGAGTCTCTCATGTCTGCGCGAATATCATTTCTTTGTTTTGCCATGTCATTCCTTAGCTCGGCTCGAATATCGCCCCCTTGTTTCGCCATGTCTCCCTTCAAGTTGATGAATTGACTCTGAAGATTCGTCACCATCTCTCTATTAGTCCTCATGAACGTCTCGAGGTCTTGATTCAATGCCATCGATTGATTGAGAGGTGGAGCTTGGTAAGCTTGAGAATTTCCTTGAGGTGGGTATGGGTTTCTTTGGGATTGATATGGATTGTTAGCACGAGGTTGGCTTTGGTTATTTCGGTTATAGCTTTGTTGTTGGTTTTGGTTTTGAGGAGTAAAACCGGGTGGTGAAAGATAGTTGTTTGAACGATAACTTAGCAAGTTACGGTCTCCTTGAGGACGAGCTTGATAGCCTCCCGTAGGATAGTTACCGTATGCCGCGTTAGCGGTTTCACAAAAATTGCCTTGAGTAGAAGGACAATCAGTGTAAGAATGAGGACTACCACATGTTTCACAAGAAATAGAAACGGCTTTAGCTTGTTGAGTATGGTTAGTAGCCAAAATTTGCATATTTTTGCTCATTTCGATAATGGCTCGTTCCATGGCGGACATGTCGGTGGTGGAAGAAGTAGATGAAACATTGACTCTCGGATTAGATCTTGAGGATGCGGATGAATCCCAATTCTTGTGGTGAGAAGTCATGTTTTCAATCAACTCTCTACACTCCTCCGGTCTCCTTTTCATAAAAGTACCACCGGCGGCGGCGTTGATCGTGTCACGATCACGAAAAGTGAGACCATTATAGAAAGTATCAATGAGAGTGACGGGGAGCATGTTTTGATTTGGACAACGGTCGATCAAATCATTGTAGCGTTCCCAAGCATCAAAGAGTGATTCATCATTGTCTTGCATGAATCCACTAATTTGGTTACGAAGGCTCGTGACCATGGACGGTGGAAAGTAGCGCGACAAAAATCGTTGAGTCATGTCGTCCCAAGTATGAATAGAATTCTTTGGGAGACGGTCAAACCATTTTTCGGCATGGTGAGAAAGCGTGTGTGGAAAGAGGTGAAGGCGAAGGACATCCATAGAAACACCGGGCATCTTCATGCTTTGGGTAATGGTAATGAATTTGTCGAGGTGCTTGTTTGCATCATCATCCGGCAATCTGCGAAATGGATTAGTTTGCACTTGTTGGATCATGTGATGTTTCAACGAAAACTCCTGAGCCGTGATTTGCATCGGCGCAATCGGTCCTCCACGTCCATTCATTGTGGGTTGGCATAGCTCCTCCATGGTTCGTAGGTCGGGTTGGGGTAGATTATTCATGTTGGGGTGGGGTGGATTATTATTGTTGTTGTGTATACCGGCCATGTCTAAATTATCGAGAGTCTCAGGCTCGGGATAGGACGTTGATCGGGTACGCATACACTAAAAAAGAAAATGCAAGAGAAAATATTTTTGGTTTTTATAGGTTTTTTAATTTTTTGATAATTTTATATTTTTATGGGTTTTTGAAAATTTTTGTACTTGAAAATAACGTTCCCGAAAGAACGGATCCCAAATCCATTTTTTCTCACAAGAAACCGTTGATCCTTACGAAAAGAGCCGGCAGCGGCGCCATTTTAATAACTGATTTTTGGTTAGATAATAAAACAGTGGTTTGCAAGATCTTTCTTCGTGTTGCTCGTACCCAATTATATTTGTCGTTGTTTCGTTCTCGGTATCTTCTCGAATTGATCACGGTTCAAAGTGGAATTGTTGTTATTGGTGACTAAAAGGGGGAGCTTTGGGTTATCTATTCTAATTTGTGAGATAAACGATAAAATAATTAATTGACAAGATGAAAACGAACTAACCTTGACTTGGCGGGAAAAATGAAAATTAGAAACTGGAATTGAATTAAAACAAGCTAATCCGGAATACAAAACCATGAGCTTATCCACAATATGCAATTCTTACCCTAATCCGCAAAAGAAAATAAGCTTATCCGGAAAACATACACCTTCTCTTATCCGCAATAGCCAAATAAAACCTTATCCGCAATACCCAAACTTCTCTTATCCGGAATACGGCTGATGATGCTTATCCGGAATAACGACCAACTACTCTTATCCGGAAAACGAAGCTATGCTTATCCGGAATGTTGGCTGTTGAAGCTTATCCGCAATACCTTATCCGCAATCCGTAACTCACACCCTTATCCGGAATGCGTTACTTTATCCGGAAAGAGGATTTCAACTGGTTATCCAGAAAGTGGTTACTTTGGATTATCCGGAATAAGGATTAATGATCCTTATCCGGAATACTACTTGTGAGAGCTAATCCGCCAAAAGAATTCTAGTACTCCGGAATGTCTAATCCGGAAAATGTGAACAAGGTTCTTATCCGGAATCCTTATCCGGAAAACTTTATCCGCAAAAGAAGAACTTAGGAAGCTTATCCGGAATAAGGGTTTGAGACCCCTTATCCGGATTACTGGTGACGGCTGCTTATCCGCAAAAACAATAAAAAAATCCTTATCCGGAATAAGGGATGAAGACCCTTATCCGGAATACAAGGGATATAACTTTCCGAGATTTGCACAACAAGTAAATAAGCCAAATTTCAATAAGCACTTTACCAAAAGTTAAACCAAAAGATTTTAAGCTAGAATTTGAAAACTTTTAAAACCTTACTAAGCTAGAAATCAAAAATCACTTTTTTATCAAAAACTTAAACTTATTAAATCAACTTATTATCAATATGCCAATACAAAAGTCAACCAAATCACAACCACTACATACTTATTAAATCAAACCATAGATCATTAAGAAAGGAAGAATGAGAGATTATCAAAAGATTGCTTGAATTAAAAGATTAAGATTCAAAAGTACAAAACTTTATATAAAACTAGAGAGAGAAAGTGATGAAAACAATAAAACTAAAATTATGAAAAACTAAAAACTAACTAACTAGCTAACCACCCTCCTAATGTGATTAGGAGGGTATTTATAGGCTAAGTGGGAGGTGCATGTGTGGTGTGCTTCCTTCTTTCTTTCTTCTCGACTCGATTTAATTCTTTGTCTTTTCTCGACGTCGTCTCGGGATTTGAACTTGTCTTAATAATTTTCTTCTTTAATTTAGACTTTAGTTCTTCGACTTCATTAAACTTCCGTCTTTAGACTTTTTCTTCGATAAATCTTCAGAATAGGTCTTGGACATCCGTTCTCTAAGCACTATTGATCTCTTGACTTCGTCTTTTCTCATTTTCTTCGATAAAAGCCCGTGAAAGCCCCTGTTTTCTTCCTTTTTCATCTTTTGGTCCTAAAACACAATAAAAACACAAACCACACATAATTCCGACTTTTATGACATAAAATACATGTTTTGGTCATGTTATTATTGGAAATAAGTGGTAAAAGGATAAGTGTTTTCACACTTATTACCCATCCAATCAAAGTAATTACTGATCAGCAGATCAAACAAGTGTTGTCAAGGGCCGAAGCATCAGGAAAGTTAGCCAAGTACGCGATTGAGCTAGGAGTGTATGCAATCAACTATGTGCCTCGGAACGCGATAAAGGGTCAAGTAGCGGACTTCTTGGCCGAGACGCCGTCAGGAGAAAAGCTAATTTGTACCATGGAGGTGTTAGACTCCAAAGAAGCAGAATGGACGTTGTTTACAGACGGGGCGGCTAGTTCAAAAGGGGCCGGAGCGGGCCTGGTGCTAGTAGACCCCTCCGGCACGGAATATACTTATGCTCTTCGGTTGGACTTCGAAACTTCGAATAATGAAGCCGAATATGAGGCTCTGCTAGCCGGGTTAAGGTTGGCTGAAAAAATTGGGAGCCCAAACCCTTCAATCAAAAATGGACTCGAAGCTAGTCGCGTGCAAGATAAATGGCGAATTCATCGCTTGTAACGAGAGAATGAAGAAGTACCTCGTCGAGGCGATGGAACGGGTAGCCAAGTTCAATAAGTTTGCCATCCAGCACATTCCGAGGAACAAGAACCAGAAAGCGGATATTCTGAGCAAGCTAGCCTCGGTCGCCTTCAACCATCTTACAAAAGAAGTCCTAGTGGAAGTATTGGCATCTCGGTCGATTGAAAAGGAAGAGGTAAACGACGTGGTGGAAGAAGAAGAGGACAATTGGATGACCCCAATTCTCAAATGCCTACAAGAAGGCGTGAGGCCCACCAACCCGGATGAGGCTAGGAAACTCCGAATGGAAGTACCACAATTCGTTATCGAATGGCGAGTGTTGTTTAAAAAGTCATATCTTTCTCCCATGTTGAGATGTGTGGTCCCCTTACAGGCAAATTATATCATCCGAGAGGTTTATGAAGGAGGGTGCGGGATGCACCCCGGGTACATATCGGTGGTGGCAAAAATAATGAGACAGGGGTATTATTGGCCAACGATGTACCAAGACACATACGAGGTGGTAGTGAAGTGCGATTCTTGTCAAATCCACGCCTCAATCCCTAAACTGCCGAAGACCTTCATGACCTCGATCATGTCGCCCTGGCCCTTCTAGCAGTGAGGCCTAGACATCCTAGGTCCCCTTCCTGAAGCACCGAGCAAAGTCAAGTTCATCATAGTGGCTATAGACTACTTCACCAAGTGGATGGAAGCTAAACCACTAGCAAAGGTCCGGGGAAAGGACGTGAAGAAGTTTGTTTGGGAAAACATAGTATGTAGGTTTGGTGTGCCGGGCATCATTGTTACGGACAATGGAACGCAGCTTGTGAATGATCCATTCAAGGGGTGGTGCGTTAAGTGGCAAATCAAGGAGATCAACACCGATGTAGCCCACCCAAAAGCCAACGGGCTCGTCGAAAGAATAAACAAGTCACTCATGCACGGACTTAAAGCCCGCTTGGGAAGGGAGATGACTGGATGGGTGGACGAATTACCAAGCGTCTTATGGGCCCACCGCACCATGATGAAGACCAGCAATGGCGAGACCCCGTTCAGTTTGACTTACGGAAGTGAAGCAGTCATCCCAGTCGAAATAGGAATGAGGACCTTCCGGATACTCATGTTCAATGAAGAGACAAACGAGGAAGAGCTCCGGCTAAACATAGACCTCGTTCAAGAACGAAGGGAAATGGTAGCCATCAGAGAAGCCAACTACAAGAAGAAAATGGAACAATATTATAGCAAAAGGGTTAGGCACATGGCGTTAAAAGTAGGGGATTTTGTCTATCGAAAATATGAAGCAAGCCGAGTGATAAAACCGGGCAAACTGGCTCCGAATTGGGAAGGTCCATACCGGGTCGTCGAAGCATTTCAGAATGGCTCTTACAAACTAGAAACTATGAAGGGGAAGGAGGTCCCGAGGAAGTGGCATGCTATGAATTTAAGAAATTGTTTTATGTAACCAAAAATGATTATTTATGATATAACATATCCTCCCCGGCGTTGGGAAGGAAGTTTTCCGAAGCAAATACCTAGCAAGCGTAATACTAACAGAACAACCGCAAGAACAAAACACCAGATCCCCCCGGCGAGTCTGATCAACTCGGAGGAAGAGGGCCGCTTGTAAAGGTCGGAGAACCTCATCGAGCGGCCCTATTGGTTGTAAAGGTTAAGATCCTCATCAATTGTGGTAAAGGTTAAGAGCCTCATCCACCTAAGCGTAAGACCGCTTGTAAATGTTCAGAGCCTCATCGAGTGGCGGCCCTATTGGTTGTAAAGGTTAAGAGCCTCATCAACCGTGGTAAGGTTAAGAGCCTCATCTACCGAAGCGTAAGACCACTTGTAAAGGTTAAGAGCCTCATCGAGTGGCGGCCCTATTGGTTGTAAAGGTTAAGAGCCTCATCAACCATGGTAAAGGTTAAGAGCCTCATCCACCGAAGCGTAAGACCGCTTGTAAAGGTTAAGAGCCTCATCGAGTGGCGGCCCTATTGGTTATAAAGGTTAAGAGCCTCATCAACCGTGGTAAAGGTTAAGAGCCTCATCCACCGAAGCGTAAGACCGCTTGTAAAGGATAAGAGCCTCATCGAGTGGCGGCCTTATTGGTTGTAAAGGCTAAGAGCCTCGTCAACCGTGGTAAAGGTTTGAGAGCCTCATCCACCGAAGCGCAAGACCGCTTGTGAAGGCTAAGAGCCTTGTCGAGCGGCGGCCCTATGGGCCGTAAGATCGAGCCTCAACAACCGGTGCAAAACCAGTATCCCCAGCGGGAACGATAGCCTAATGCCCGGATAACCGAAGCAAAAGACTGGGGAAAAGAACCAAATAAAATGTGTACTCCGGTTCTCTGGAGACGTAGATAAACATAATTACATAAAACAAAAACTGAACATTCAAAATAACGATTGCATATCAAATTTAACCGGAGTAATAACCGGCGCAGACAAGTTTAAAGGATTCACATCAAAAGAACCGGAACAAACTCCGGCATGAACAAAGTTAAAGTTGCAACAAAAGTATCTTAAGAGGAAATAAACCTTACAAAACACGCCCTAGAAACATGCTTCATGGTGGGGCCACTTGAGAGGAGGTGGAAACAGTCAGAATAGGAGGAGGCTTGTTTGGAGTTTCTGGTTCATCCAGAGTCAACTTCATCAAATTCCCAATGGATAAATCGAAGGACTTGCTCACCTTATCGACAAAAAGGTAAGACGGAGCAAACAATTCATCACACTTTTTCACCCATGTTATGGCCTGGTCGAAGTCAAAGTCCTTCGTCTCAGAAAGAGTCTTGGCAAGTGATTCCTCGGAACGGTTAACTTTAACTCCATCATACCATCCTCCGGAGTAACAGACGTTAGCAACCTCGGCCACATGCCTCTTATACTCAGAGCTCCCATGAAGTAGACGGATGACATGGGGGATGAACTCCTTGACAAGTCTAGTCGGTCAGATGCAGCCCTTCGAAGGTTAGCTGTGGTTTTGATGTTGGAGGCCTCGGCATCTTGAGCACGCTTGTTGGCCCGAGCCAACTCTTCCTCCTTCAAACCGAGAGTGGATTCAAGATCTTTTACCTTTTGATCGTTGACTTGAGCAGCGGCTTCCAAGGACTTCACTCTGGCCTCGAGGTTTGCTTTGTCTTGGGAACATGAAGCATGCACCGTCTCAAGTTTCTTGAAATTAGCAGAAATATGCTCTAGCAACTCCTGTCCTCGTTGGAAGTTCTCGGAATCTTGGCGACGGGAGTTGATCAAATTCCGGTGATCTTGTTTCAACAACTCAAACCGCTGGATGATTTCAGTTTGGTTCAAAGAGGTGCGGGCCAATGCTAAGTAGCCTTGTCGGATCAGCTCGTGATCCGACAACGCGGCCAATGACCGCTGCTCAGCAGGAGTTGGGAGATGAATCAGCATTTCCTTGGCAACAAAGTGAGTATCTATAAGGACATTATGCTGAAGTCGCCAAGAAGGAACGTAGGTCTGCATCCCCTCGTCATCAGCATCGTCGTCATCCTCATCTTCATTATCCAAGTCGAGATTTTCCTCCTCCTCTGGAAAAGAAGGTACACATGTCAAAACAATATGCCAAAACAAATGAAACGGAGGGAGTCGAATAAAGCATACCAGTAACGGGCCCCTTGCCGGCACGACGAGGAGAATGGACGGAAGGGTCTACTCCTCCGTCTTGTTGCCCCTGTTGGTCTTGTGTTTGTTGATCCTGTTGATCTTGTGTTTGTTGATCCTGTTGGGAGGCGCTTCCCCCAGCCGTGTTAGGTTGAGCCATATTCACCGGATTAGGAGAGTGGACCCGGTTAGAAGTAGACCCTGTTCCGGTCTGATCGTCGGAAGTGACCTTACTCCTCTTGGTCCCGGCATCAGAGTCGCTCCCTTTCCTTTTCTTTTGACCCTGGCTCGGCCCGGCATCACCACCCTCTTGCAACAAAAGGATCTTCTCAAGAGTTAGGGCCTCCCTACGCTCACGAGCAGCTTTAATCCTTTGATCAGGGTTTTGCACCGCCTCTTGTGCCGTAGTAAGAGAAGGATAGGATCCTTAACCCCCAAAGGATGAGCGGTGCGATCAACGGTCCTTTGGTTCTCTGGGAGTTCCTCCTCAACGGTCACCCGTGTGCCAGTCCACTTCGGCAATCTCAAGAACTGCTCCATTTTACACTCTGCAAAATGAACAAGAGGGGAGAGAAGAGGAACAATTAAAGAAACTCGGTTAGTCAAAAGCAGGAGAAACATAAAAGCGAAATATTACCGTTGCCCCTTGCATCACGAAGAGCACGACGACATTCTAACCGGGACAAAGGTCTAAATAATCCACATAGGTATATCAAGCCTTTGTGAGGCGATCAGCCTGACTATAAGTTCGGGGAAACGGATCCGCAACACATGTGTCACGATCCCTCCACGGCATAGCATCCGGTATAACCCTCCGATCAATCAAGAAGAACTTTTTCTTCCACTCCTTTAAGCTAGAAGTGGTCTCTATGCAAAACCGCAACGCGTTCCTATGAACTTTGCTCACAAAAGAGAACCAATGCCTTTGTTTCCCCAACTTATTAAACACCCGGAACAGGTCGACGGTACAGTCAATGTTCAGACTCCTGCACCGAATCTCAAACACCACCACCCGGTTCACACCAATGGGCACAAGTTGGGAGATATGTACCCTGAAGTGCTTGATCACAGCCAAGAAAAAGGAAGAGAAAGGTATCCGGAGCCCACCGTGTTCCAGAAGAGCCAGGTAGACACCTATATGACGGTTTCGTTTCAGCAAATCCATGGTCATGTTCGGGTCAAGCAACTGCGGACGAAACTCCCTTGATATTCGATACTCGTCAATGGTATGCTCTAATTCGTCACTGGTCATCTCGGAAAACCGGACATGCATGTCGCACTTCGGATCCAAAAGACCGAAGCTGGATGCCACGCCGTCGGACTCTTCGTCGGACATATCGGATGCAAGAGGAACGGAACAATATATAACCGAGAAAGAAAACCTACCTGAAAAGACGGAGAGGGAAGCCGCAAAGGATACGTACAAGAACAATGGTGTGTGAGAAGAAAATGAAAAGTGAAAAGTGAAAGTGAAAAATGTGAAAAGGTGGGTATATATAGGGAAAACCTCGAGAAGTGTGAAGGGTGCATTAATGGGCATTACACGTGGCGCGCTTAGGAACGACCTATGAACATAAGTGCGTTCCACGTGGCCCCCAGTTAAACTCGCTTAGCAAAACGACATGCAAAATTGGGCCCAAGCCCAAGCTTGTCAGAAGCCCAGGATAAGTATAATATCACCCTCCAGATAACATTATACTGGGGGGACATGTTCGTGTGTGGTCCCGGCAAGTGACCGAAGAACACAACACGTGTCACACACCGAAGGCCAAACCGGAATAGATGGCCGGACCACCAACCCGCGACTGGAGAACAGTACCATGACATCATCCGTGATGTCATCTGACTCAAGGCCCCACTCAAGGTCTTGGCGTATGCCCAAAGAGGAAAGGTACAGTGTCAGAGTCGATTAGGTACACAGACCCATTTTGGGAAAGAAGACAAGGCATGAAATGTCTACATCAAGGTATCAACAATACCCTATATATAGTCCTCACATTTATTGCTAAAGCATGATTAAATACTCTGACAGCACACACATAATACCACATAATATCATATAACCATATTTCGTACCATTACTCATTCTCACACCAAAGCTTGGTCCTGGGATAACACCCGGGACGAGTTAACGTGTGTTGCTTCTTGTGTGTAGGTGCTTCATCCATTCATAACTTACGTGGAAGGCTCCTAGTCCCGTAGGCCCTACCGGAGGATTTTAGCATCAACAATGATTGCCCTTCCCTTATGTATTCTATGTGGTTATCACACTTTGATAAACCAAGTTTAACCAAATATGTGCACTCACATGTGTGTTGATAGCATGCGTACTAAGAAGTTGGAACAAATCTGAAGGAACTGTAAGAAGTACTCCCGCAAGCATCAATGCTACTGTGTTTTGTTCTCACTTTCTGTATTCTTTTTTTATTTACAGGTATGAGATCATCCTTAGCCATGTTACACTGCCTGATAAACTTACTGTTCAACTTATAAGATTCAAGATCATACAAGCGAAAAACATTCCATTTTTTTACTCAACCGCATTATATTGACACAATAGCTGTACGTTTGAAATCCAATAACAATCACATAAATCTAACAGCTTGATTTACAATAACAACAACGACCCTCCAATAAGCAAGATCCACCGCCACTGCTACTTAAGGAGGTTATGAAGGCGATTTCTTAATACCAGCCATTTCTGTCAAAAAATCAATTTAAGTTCATCCCCAAAGCAGCAACACTACAACAAGAAAATGGAATGATTTACTAACATGTTTTCCAATGCCGAATAGGTCATACTTATATTTAAAAATGGAATGATTTACTAACCTCCAATAAGATATATCCACCACCACTGCTACTTAACGAAGTTATGAAGACGATTTCTTAATACCAGCCATTTCTGTCAAAAAATCAATTTAAGTTCATCCCCAAAACAACAACACTACAACAAGAAAATGGAATGATATACTAACCTGTTTCCCAATGCCGAATGGGTCATACTTGTATTTAAACATATCGCGGATACGATACTTGAGTGCATAGACTAACATCGCAAGCCAGGAAACAAGTAGGATTTGCCATGGATAGAGAGTAATAAGGAATATCTTGAAGGAAATCATCAGAATCGCTATGATGAAACCCATTGTAGTGGCATACCTTTTATGTTTAACAAATTATAACGTTATGAGGTTATGAGTTTAGAAAAATTGTTAAAACAAAGATCTTGACGCATCAGCTACACTACAATAAGAGAGCATTCTACCAGAAACAAAACTGTTAACAATAAGAATCAATAATGGTTGCATCCTTATAAAGTTTCATTAATTTGGCGGTTTCACTCTTAGAAATTTTTTATGGAATTGTTTTATTGCTAACGTAAAGGCTAAAGTGAATGGTTAGAGCATCCACTATGATGGACTTTTTTAAAGGTCTAAACTTTAATAAAGTCATTAATTTACAAAGATTTTGATGTTATAAACTTTGTGTACTATGGATAGACCTTTTTAAGTTTATATTTACAGTTATGAACACAATTTTTTAATTTGGCTCATCAAACCAGTGAAGAGGTTGGTTCGAAATGTTGTCTAATTTTTACCATTTGATGTTGGATATTTGATTTATATTTATTTTATTAATATAAATATATATTAATTACTTCCTTATTTTTAAATTATTGTCCTCCCACAAAAAACTCAGAGTTTAAGAAAAATGCACTTATTACAACTTTTTATCTCTTATTTTTTAGCACAATAACAGTTTTACCCTTAGCTAATCAATAAAATATTTTTTAAAATTTGTAAACAATTTCAAGCACGGATAATATGGTAAACTTCTATGTATTTTAGTAGTGAACAATAATTTTGTGACAACCCAAAATAGAAAGATGACTATAATGTTGGGAAGGAGAGAGTATATAAAACATTCAAACGGTTTCTGGCCGTAACTGTTTCTTGAATTTTGGGATATTGGCGTTTCTAAGTACCCGTGTACCCGTCCCCGTGTCCTTCCGTGCAACATATCTTAGGAGTATGGGTCCAGGTCAAATAGGTCTAGGGTCTGGTTGACCCATCAGGTCTTCACCAAATTTTTTCATATTTGAGACAGATGAAAAGAGCTGTTCAAACTTTATTAGACCCATTGGTTAATTGTAAGCAATTCTCAATGTTATATCATACACGGGGTACCTATTTTGGAACCATCTAAAATATTGAAGGAGAACCAACAAAACCCTCACCTCATAAATATTACCCAACTTACCCATAATTAACCAATGGGTCTAAAATTGCCACATCTACGTTAAGGGGTCAAAACAAAGTGAAAAAATTGCCAAGTATAAAAATATTGCAAAAAAACTTTAGGGGCTAAACCACCAAGTGGGTGCAAGCGTAGAATAATTACCAGAATTGAAATTCAGATAGTCGCCGAACGAATGGTCTGAACTCATCAGAGCCTTTCATAGGTAGCAAGGGACCTTCAGTGACATCATCTTCAGGTAAAACCAATGGCAACAAAAAAAAGGTCATTGGAAAGAGTATGTAGATCCCTAGACAGTAGACAACAAAGTAGCCATTTTGAAGGTAGAAAACACGCATTAAAAGGATGAATGCTAAGGTTGCTGTTCCGAGCCACCTGTTACGTGCATGAAGGACTGTTTTATCAAGGTAGATCTGGTAATACCTCCATAACTGCCTCCATCTATCCAAAGTTGCTGATGGCCAAGCTTTAATACCCTCCATGAAAATTTTGCCTTACAACCCTAAAGTAATAGAAACACGTCCAATCAGTATCTCATGCACATTCTTATGAGAGCAATGCTACACTTACGCAATTTTCACAAAAAGAAATCCTCACATATGTGGCAAGTGACTTGTACCAATTAAATTGTATTAAGTTTAGTTTTTCTTGTTTTCATTTGCTATAATTAAATTACATGTGCGTGTAGATTTCTTTTGTAAATTTTTTATAAGCATGGTGTTTCTCTTCTTTACAACCGATTATGATTATTTTATACTAAAGTTTTCAAATATCTTTATGTCACTAAACATATTATGGAAAAACTCAAGAAACTAATAAATAGCTGAATACATAGTATTGTACTAACGTAAAAGATATTCTGGATTCTAGACAAGTTCACAATTAACAACATACTTAACATACCAAGTCACTAATATATACTCAGTCACTTACTGTAAAATAATAAGAATACTGAAAAGAGACGCCTAACAAACTATTACATGCTTGAGCAAAGATAAAAAAGAACAGCATGATGATCGAACAAAGTTATTATATACTATCATATAGTACAAACCTACTAAACTATTAAATCAACAAAAAGGGTAAACAATAAATTTATAAACTAACCAGACTCATAAACTTAAAACTACGAATTAAAACAAAATTGAATAGCAGTTTAGGTACCTTGAATTGGATCTTTGGAATTGGGGATTTTCGGTTCTTGCTACCGGCTGTTAAAATAGATACGGTATATATAACCTAGATCTTACTTAATTACCTCAATTAGTCCTTATGATTTATCAAGTTTTACATATCAGAATAAAAATTGTCACGACAAAAAACGAGCTAAAAATGCACACAATTTTGACAAATGACAAACGCAAAATCATCACAATGTGCACCAAAAACCTCGTTTTTCTTAATACTTACATTTGTATTCGAAAATTTATTATTACTGTAGTATTTAAACCTTATTTCGTAGCTAAGACATGAATATTTTCGTGCGGGAAAATTAGTACATATTGCCTCCTTAGCATGCCAGTATATGATGTTATTATATAGGGATGGGAACAAATAAATAAATAAATAAATAAAATGATTATCAAAATAAAATAAAAAATAGTAATAAATAAATAAAATAATTATCAAAATACATAAAACGGCGTTTTATCGCTTTTCTTCTCCTTCTCTTAGTCGGGCGTCTATCTGGAAGCCGTCTCTTTACACTCACGTTGTCCCAAGAATAGGGGTATGATTTGTCTACATCTCGCATCCCCATACCCTGGCAGGATTAGTGATCGTTGTTGTTGTTGTATATAGGGATGGGAAAAATGGTAATGTCAGTAAATGGGTTAATACGATTCTTTCTTTGGAGTAATTATTGTCTCCTTGATATACAAGCCAAGAAAAGAAAGATGGAGCAATTCTTTTAGATAATTTTGATTTACCATAATTCTAATTTCTAACTATGAAACAGCTTACGAGAACACTACTAGAAATCATGCCAACGCCAACAAAATTTCACAAACAATCGCCAATTCGTTGGTAAAAAGGAAAAAATACGAAGTAATAGTTTACCAACAATGTAATTGTTGCTAAATCCGTGGGAACTTAGTTGATATTCGATGGGAAAGCTCCCGCTAATTTTACCAACTACATTTTCTCAATAAATCGTCGGTAAATTTAGAAAACAATAATATCAAGAGTATGAAAACACAAACTAAATCCATATATTCTATGTCGTTTCAGACTTTCAGTTCATGATCCCCAAAAGGGCCTGATTAGTGACAAGATAGACGTTCACAAAGAAAGATGTTCATCACTATTTTACCGGGGTTGATCCCTTTTATCCAAAAAAAAAATAAAAAATGTTCATCACTTATTACCGCATTTGTTATATTTGACTGCGTAATCTCCTGGAGAGTTTGGCTATTAGCCAAATGGGGAATATTAGAGCATTTTGTCATGATTACAAATGGGCAAGGAGACGATGTTGGATTGACACTTTGCCAAAGAAAGATGAATTTATTTGTATGTTTTTGGATGTCTTGCCATGAGATTATCGCCTTTCTATTTTGAGGATCATGTCAAGTATTGATTTAGCCTTCTGCTGCATAAAGTACGTTTGGTCCGTTTCTATACAAATGATCTATTTGAACCATGTTTCATCTCTAACTCGTGTACCGGGTCAAAAGAGTGAATTAGACCATGTATCAAGCTAAAAGACGTAACAGGGAATCAGTTGAGTAGGTCAAACGAGTGAATTAGACCAAATGCATCAAAGGACGATAGATAATACACTAGTATATAAATACTTTTGGAGTCACAGTGAACACAATGGTTTATATATCTATCCATACTACCAGTACCAATTTTGTTTTGACCCGAACTTTACATCTAGAATCATCATTATTGCCCTTCTCTTATGTGTTCTATGTGTTAGTAGTTAATCAGGAGTTTATTCATGATTAGTGAGGTTATCACACTTTGATAAAACCAAGTTTGACACTTTGACCTAATATGTGCACAAAACTTTTCATTAATGGTAAATTATATTGTTAAATTAGTTTGAGTTTTTGTACTAATGTATTGTTTAGTAAATCAATTACTGTATATATGAAAAAACAAAGCGCAAAATGTGTAACACCCCACTTGAATAAGTGGACCGTTACGTGTATTTATAACGTGTCATCAAAGCATAAAATGTCCTAAAACATTAACTGACCATAAAGGAAATACCGAAATCAAACATCGGTAATCCAAACATAAGCTCAAAACATGAAAAGTAAATATTGAAGGAAATGACTAAACAATGTCCAAATAAACAGAATAACGAAGAAGTGCATAAAGTAAGAAGTCTGGATAGCTTCCATCCAAATGCACATACTCTTAGAATCCTAAGAGCGTCCTGGTGTACCTGCCGTTAGAACATGAAAGGAACTACGGCTGAGCATAACGCCCAGTGAATGGATATAAAGCATGATAAGAAAATACTGAGATGAAGCAGATGATAAAATACTGAAGCTGTAAGACTGATAAGTAAAATTGTAGCGGAAACCTGTGTAAAATCTGAGAAGTCTGATTTATAAATAATAAAGCTGGACTGTTATCTGTTAAATCTGAAAACATGAATTTGATGTATTTTAATTGCCAAGAGCTTATATAGGTCATGTGCTGAAACAACTGTTGCATGAATAACTGGAGGGGTGACCTCGTCATGCTGTAGAGGGGTGACCTCTAAATAATATGTTGGGTGGAGGGATCAGCTCCAATGTGAAAGATGTAGAGCACACACCACATTCACCTGATAACTGTAAACTGATATCCTAGGATGCATCCATACGCCCCGCTGATAATACTGATAAAATGGCCAAGCTGAATAAATGGGACGCTGCTAGAAGTCACTCCCTCGCAGAGGAGTCATGACACCGGTGCCTCTAGTGTCATGGTTACGGTACCTCCGTAACTAGTACATAAACTGGTCATGCTTGTATATAAAGCTCAGGCAATTTATTTAGTTATTAAAGTGATTACTGATAAGCTTAAAACATATACTGGGGAAAAACATTAGGCTGTAGACGGGGAATCCTAATCATGCATAGAAGGAAGTCCTTACTGAAGGACGGAGAATCCGTACCTCGTGTCCAATATTGAAATGAGAATGAAAGATGAAAGATATACTCCGACTCCAGGTTACTACATAAATAAGGGACGTGAAATGCGTTAACTGATATCGGTTTATTTATACTGATCTTAACTGTTCTCAGTTTGATTTATTTTATACTTGTATTACTGTTTGTATATAATTTGATAAGTTCTGACTGTTCGTTAATATTACTGATTTAATGTACTCTGTATTCCTGATTACTGTACAATGAATATCCTGGTATCACTATAAATAGTAACTCGTTATGATTAGAAAGTTTCCTAAATTAGAAAGATTTCTAAATTTGTTTCTTTGAAAATAATCATTAATTAAATCACACATTTTAAAGTAATCAAAAAGGATAAAACAATTCGATTTAATTTTTACTAATTAAATCAATAAAAACAACCATTTAATATGTTTGTTTATGAAACTCCCTTTTAAAATGATTTAGTTACTTTAAATAATTTTTCGCGGTTATTATAACTTGAAATCCCGAAACTCGTGCTAAAAACCTTCCCCGAGACACCCATGTCTCGGGTTAACCAAACCAGGCCCACTACGTGGTCCGCACGCTGTTCATTTAGTTCCCACTGCTTTTATATTTTTCCCACTGCTTTTGTTGTTAAAGTTCCCATTATTTAAGTATTCTTCCCACTGTTAATGCAGTGGTTCCCACTACTATTGTTTCTGTTCCCACTGTTTGCAATCCCAAACACCCCCTTGGTGCAAATTAGACCCAAACACCCCCTGTCCGTATTTGATTCGGGTCTGGGCAACCACAACACCCCCTGATTTTGTTTCCTTCACCCCCGACTGCCAACCAAACACACCCTTGTTTCCCTCGTCTTTCCCCACTGTATTTCTTTAAATAATCTTCACCCCATTTAGGGGTTGTGGCTACGACTGAATACACAAAACACCACAAATCCACCGAGAGCTTATATGCTCTCGGATTTCATGACCATCCCGAAACCCACGTTTGATTTAGATTAAATCCCATTTACCTTTTTCCAAAAACATGTGTTCTTATAGATAGCTTTATATAAATTCATGATTAACAAAGGTTTTGAGGGGGAAAAATTACTTACACTCGTGATTGATTCAGAGCTATGAACACACAACCCGAACACAAGAAAAATTGAGTTTCTCCTCTTTGTTTTTGGGTTCCTAACAGGTGGCACACACACAATTGATAAAACCCTATTCTTTGTTTTGTTTACTGTTATACCAAAAGGGATGGGGATGACCCCCCCCCCCCCCCCCCCCCCCCCCCCGTTTTGTTTTTCTTTGGCAATGGGTTGGGCTCAAGCCCAAACCCTTTTCTTGTTTTCCTTTGCTTTAAACGGCCAAAACAGCACAGATGTACTATTTCGTGTTTCTGTTTCGCTATAGTATATACACATTTAACTTGCGTGTTCGTTTTTAAATCCCGTGATGCATTTATTTATCTTACTAAAAATAAATACGTATGTAATTCTGAATAATCGTTCTCTGAATTATTTTATGAATAACTAATTACGTCAAGATCTTAATTTAAACCGAGATTGCGTAATTACTGTTTACGTTTAATTAAGGTCAAAGCTGAGACTACGCGTATTTAATATTCAATGATTTTAAATACGGGTTTTACAATTCTTCCCCTCTAAAAAATAATTCGTCCTCGAATTAAGGATGCGATTATGCCGTGGTTTTACAATTCTTCCCCTCTAAAAGGAGAAATTCGTCCTCGAATTAAAGGTAATAAGCTGATGAAGTATATAAAAGCTGAAAGGACACATATGCTGAAAGAGTATGAAGGCTGCAAAGACATATTAGTTGAAGGATTATTCGTCCTTGATTTAGAACATGATGCTGCTGAAAGAGTATAAACGTGACATGACTGAAGTGAATATGGAACGTGACATGGCTGAAGAGGACATGGGACGTACATGACTGAAATAACTTAACTGAATATATTGGAGGAAAAGGTTGAGAGGTCCGGATGGACTCCTCCGTTTCGAGTGGCCTCCAGCTTCAAACGATTCCTCCAAAGGTTTAAACATAATGAAAAAAAGCTTGGTCCGGTTGACCCTGTCCTGATGAATGCTGAAAAATTTCTGGTTCCATGCTTAAGATGGATTTTTCTAAATCTGATAGAATAAATAAGCTATAGCATGTAGGATACATGGAACGGTACGTACAAATATCTTCAAAAGATAACATTTATATCTCTGAGCAAGCTGCTGAAAATATATAGGGACGAACTACGTGAACAATTGTGAACGTTCTACGTGAGCAATTGTGAACGTGGTTCACGATTATATAAGGAACGCTGTGCATGAAGTATATCGTGAATGTGATACGTGAAACATACCGTGAACGTAGTACTAGGACATATCATGAACGCATGATGACTGAGGAAGGAATGCCAAACAATACGGCCTAAGATGTGAAACATCTACCTGAGTATGAAAAAAAAATTGTTCTAAACTTGATTCTGGTTTCTTAAGCTTTGTGTGACCGTATTCAGTAACAAGCTGTGAAACGTGTATCATGAAATGAAACACGAATCTGAACGTGAACAGTGTCATGAATGCGGGTATGAACTTACATCACGAGGTAGCATAAGCATGGACTGAAACAACATCATAATGTGAACGTAAGATGTAAACGTGAACATGAATGTGAGCATGATTCGCGAATCTGAATTTCTATCTGACTTGATTGTTGATGGAATATCTAGAAGTTGTACGATCTATTGCTGAATTTCCTGCAGATCTTCTACTATGAAATCCTTTCGGATGAAAGAAAGCGTGTAGGTTGGGTTAAGTGGTCAACAATGACTTAGATAGTATCATATTTCTTCTAAGCCTATGGTATCCTGATAACAGCCTCATGGAGTCTTGTCCCATTTCTGCTCAGAAATTTCTAAGGGTTGTATTAACTTACTAGCATGACAGCGTTCTATCTTGAACTTGTGGTATGTCAGACATCCAAATATGAACATAACTGCATCAATTGTGTTATACTGCTTCTATCAAAATTTTGCCTGGAATTATGGTACATTCAGGTGGAATCTGGGTGAATAGTCATGAAAGAATTTTGGGTCTCGGTAAATTTGATCTCTCCTACAGTAGGAACTTATGAAATACAAAATTTTAGTGTATGTCCTCTCCTTTATGCGTAAGATTAGCCATGGAAGGCTAATAGTGGGAATCTGGTGAATAGTCACAGGCGTCGATCTTGACTATCTGGTGATGGCCTTCATCTTCGCAGGACTGCCTGAAATTTCCTTCTGCTAAAATAGGGTGGCTCATAATGCCTCATTGTTCATCTGGAACTCACATCTGGAAAGCTGCGTATATAGATTTTCCTCCTATCGAAGAATTTGTAGGATCGTGAAAAGATGATTCTCATGTTCTTCTCTAGAATTTAGGAGATCAGAATATCATCAATGAATATACTAACGCCTTTGTCTGAGAAGTCATAATAAATTTTATTCCTAAATTTCATATTGTAGCTGGAGAATTAGGGAGCTCAGAAGCATAAATCAAAATTTTAGAGAGACTATAGCGTGTGCAACAGTATTATGGAAAACATCATGTTCTTTCTCTCACCACTGCTGGTGGCATGATCATGAATGGTTCTGGAGAATATTTAAGACATAGTAGCAGATCCGTTAAACCTTCTATTTGTGGAATAAACATCCATTATAAATAGTGATCTTGTAAAATTTTTGGTGATCGATACATGATCTCATGTTACCGACCTTATTTCTGATAGACAGAAACGATACACCTCCTGATGGTGTGCTAGGGCGAATAAAGCCTCGTTCCGGTAACTTTTGCAATAATTGCTGCAACTCCTTTAACTTAGTTGAAGCCCTAGAATAAAGAGTTCTAAAAAACAGTTTCTGTCCTTGAGACAAGCTCGATGGTAAACTCTGTCTCGTGGTTAGAAAGGAATTTCTGGAAAACCTTCTAGAATGACATCTGGAAACTTTGGGATAAACTGCTGATCATGAATTTTAGGAATTTTAGAAGTCGCATCGTGAATGGTGATTAGAAGTCTTCGCAGCTAAGGAATAATAAGTCATGTGCTTGTAAAGTAGAAACAACTTGTACTGATTTTCCTGGCAGAAATATAATGAATATATTTGGGATTTAGTAACATGGACCTCGTCGTTAACTGAAAGGAAAACCTTAATAAATATGGGTGATACTGTGGAGTCTTTTCTGGCTGGGAGGTAGGTAATACCTGATTTAGATAAATCTGAAATATGAATAACTGAAACAAACGTGGTGAATCTTCACTGAATGTGTGCGTTTGTAACCTCACAGCACGAATACTGCGTGTTTAACCTGAATAATACCCCAGTGGTGGTGACTGGATTTTTAATGATCTGATTCACGCGTGGCATAATAGAACGGGTATACCCCCTTGGAGGGTACCCTGAATTTCCAAGGGCCTGATTTAGAAAACAACACTGAAATTATGAGTTTTGACTCGTGCTTCGAGAAGCTATTTGTATAACATGTATCCTGACTGATGTCCTAACATGTGTCTTCAAGAATGATACTTGAGACCTGAGTCTTGATTGATGTCTTGACAGATAGCTTGACTGATGTCTTGACATGTGTTTTAGTAGGTGGGCCAGAACAAGGTTGAAATTCAAAAAATTGCGAATATTGCCGTACCGTTTAGATTGTTGACCTCTGTATTTCTGGTCATGTTCGTTCCGGAATTTCGATGGTTGCTGACTGATTAATTTTAAGCACGGTGGTTGTCATTACCGCTTTGTATGTCAGTTTCATGACGGTCATTATGACGACCGTAATTTCTGTAACTAGTCTGCTGAGTAGCCGACTGGGTACCGGTTCCCACTCTTTTGACTGAAAAACAGCTGTGTGAAGTGTGACATCTAGCTGAGAAAGTAAAAGCATGAAAGGGCATGGTAGCGTATTATAGTTGAAGTATATTCTTGTCAGAAATTTCAAATTTTTAGTTTTTCGTTCTTGTTTTGTAGAGTATTCATAGTATAACAACATCAGCATCTTGAAAATCTCCAAAGTATTCAGCAACATCAGCATTTGTGAGGTCCTCAAGTGTTATCAGCATCAGTATCTGGTAAAATCTTCAGCTCACGAGCAACATCAGCATCTGGTAGAATATCGACAAGTGGAAACGCCTGACATGATTGAGGATCGATTAGCAATATCCATGGAGTAGGGTACATGGAGTACACAATGAATACTGCACATGGAGCATATATGAGACACTGTATGCGGAGTACACATGAAATACTGTACATGGAGTATAACTGAGACACTGTACATGGAGTACATATGGAATAATGTACATGGCACTAGTGGAAATTTTTATGGAATAATCGATACTGGTGTCAATTGTCTGACATGATCAAAGAATAAATTTATTTAAACGGTAGTAAACTGAACTGAAATGAGTAACATGATAGCCTGGTTCATATAGGCTCTAAAACTTGACCTGTGACTAGTGGGTAGTCATCAGGAACTTCCCAGATTTTGGCGTTGTTAGCTTTCATGTTTCTCATGCATTTATCAGCCATTTTTCTTCATTTATCAGTCAGTTTTCTTAAAGTTTTTTACTTAGTAAAAGGTTGGTACAGGACTGGCCATATTTAGTCACATGTGCTTTACATTCGAATTTTGTTTTGGTGAACCGACCCATAGGCGTTCACCCTTGCCCGTTCTGTATGGCAAGTCCTGTACCAACCTTTTACTTAATAAAAAAACTTAAGAAAATTGATTGATAAATGAAGAAAACTGACTAATAAATGTATGAGAAACATGAAAGATAACAACGCCAAAATCTGGGAAGTTCCTGGTGACTACCCACTAATCACAGGTCAAGTTTTAGAGCTTACAGGTCGAACCAGGCTCTGATAGTAACACCCCACTTGGATAAGTGGACCATTACGTGTATTTATGGCGCGTCATCAAAGCATAAGGTAAATGTCCTAAAACATTAACTAACCATAAAGGAAATACCGGAATCAAACATCGGTAATCCAAACATAAGATCAAAACATGAAAAGTAAATACTGAAGGAAAGGACTAAACAATGTCCAAATAAACAGAATAATGAAGAAGTGCATAAAGTAAGAAGTCTTGATAGCTTCCATCCAAATGCACATACTCTCAGAATCCTAAGAGCGTCCTGGTGTACCTACCGTTAGAACATGAAAGGAACTACGACTGAGCATAACGCCCAGTGAACGGATATAAAGCATGATAAGAAAATACTGAGATGAAGCAGATGATAAAATACTGAAGTTGTAAGAAAACTGATTCGAACATTAATTACGTACAATCACAACTTTAATTTAAACGTTACGTAACTATTATTCAGATAATAGATAACAATATAAATTCAGATATTACGCGAATATTATTTATTCAGGAAATAAATAATCCATGTCAGAATATATATCACGAGGATTAATATACGAACTCGTGCGCAACATTTAAAATCCACAAATATTAATTTCACGCAGACTGAGTCTTATTAAGCGTTAAGTAATTAATTATTCAGAAGAGAATAATTTATTTTAACTATCCAGGTATTACGTATGTATTTAAATTCCAAATAAATAAATAAATAAATAAAATTCTGAAATTAAACGGAAATACGTACGCTAGTAATTATAACACGACGTGGAATTTTGAAGGTGTTCTTTGGGCTAGTGGGCCGCAGGCTATTAAACAAACGGAAGAAAGGTATTTTGGGCTTGGAGCCCAACCCACCCTCAAAGAAATTAAACGGGGTAACCCCTCCCTTATGTCACAAATCAGTAAACAAAAAAGAAACTAGGGTTTCTTCCCTATGGTTGTTGACGGCTAGAGAAAAACAAAGGGGAAGGATCCGAATTCTTGCAATTGATTCAGTCTTGTATGTGTAATTCGTTCTTAATCATGAACTAGGTAATCACCTTTTCTTTCTTTTTAAAAATCATGAACTATGGAATATTATATCAAGAACACATGGATCCAAAATACTAAACATGTAATAATCGGTGAAGATCAGACGAGTTTTTGTTGTGGGGCATGAAGACCGAGAGTCAACAGACTCTCGGTGAAGTTTGGTTGATGACCAGCCGAGACTTCAAGTCTCGGTGGTGTCTTATTCTAACCAGCCGCAAAAACAGAAACCAAACAGGGGGCGTTTGGGATTAGTCGCAGGGTATGTTTGGTATTAACAGTGGGTATAAAAATATGAACAGTGGGAACAGAAAGCCAAGCGGGGGGGGGGGGGGGGGGGGGGTGGGACAAAACATATGCAGTGGGAAACATATAACTACCAGTGGGAACCACCAGGGCAGCAGTGGCTGCCGGCTAAAGCCGGTGGCTACTGTTTGTTTGACGGCAGCAGGGGACCACAGCCAAGGGCTGTGGTGGGGCTCAGTTTGAGCTAACCCGAGACATGAGTGTCTCTGGAAGGTTTTGACACGGGCTTCGGGTGCTCGGTTAAAAGATTAAAACAAGGGACTTATTTAACTAAGAAATTAAATCATTTTTTTTGCAAATAAGTTTATATCTTAGATTAATCAAGTTTTAAATGTTTCATTTATTTAATTAGAAAATTTAATTAAAATGATTTAAATAGTTATTAATTTAAAATGCTTGGTTTATTTAATGATTTAATTCTCATAGACAATTTTGGAAACGTTTTATTTTGGGAAAACTTTCTAATTTAGAAAACTTGCTATTTTTAGCAGGTTACTAATATCAGTATTTCAATAATCAGAATACAGTATAACATACAGAAATCAGAAATACATGTTATACGTTATGCAGTAAATAATTTAAGAACCATTGGATTTATCGGAAGTACTCGAGACAATCAGATTAATCGGTTTATACGCAACCAGTAAATTAACAAGAGAACAGACAAATGAATTAAGAACAATAATAAACAGTAAACAATATACAGTAATCTGACAACTCATTCACGTCCCTTATTTATGTAGTATCCGTGAAGTCGGAGTAGATCCTTCAGCTTTCATTCTTATTTTATTACTGGACACGAGGTACGGATTTCCCGTCCTTTTAGTAAGGACTTCCTTTCTATGCATGATTAGGATTCTTCGTCTGCAGCCAAATGTTTTCCCCGGTACATGTTATAAATTATCAGAAATTGTTTTAATAAATAAGATATTGCCTGAGCCTTATATACAAGCATGACCAGTTAGTTGTACTACACTACTAAAAAAATATATTTTACAACGCTTCTTTTATAACGGTTCTTTGATGTACCGCTTCAAAAAATAAGAAAACCTATTTTATAGAACAGTTTCTTGAAAAGCCGTTCCAAATGATGTTATTTAAAACGGTTGGTGTTGAAAAGTTGTTTTATAGTACGGTTTTTAATAACCGTTGTATAATGAATAACATTTTCAAGAATTTTCTCAATTAAAAAGCGGGATAATTCCCTCCATTTCTTTCTTTTAGCATTTTATTAGAACGGTTGTTAAAGAACCATATTAAACAACCAAAATATTTTAGTAAAACTCAGAACTACAATTACAAACATATCTTATCATCTTTTCACTTTTCAAGAACACACACAAATAAAACACATACAAACATATACACACAACATATCCTTCTACTAGCCGATTTACCAGTACCACCACTACCTGTTGGAAACATAGAGCACTCTCTCATTATAAACTTAAATTGCCTAAATCATAAGCCCACATATCTATGGCTGCTAATCCGGCCACCAGATCTGCGAAGGTTCAAGAACATTTCTTGTAGATCTAAATAATTTTATATGTTATTGTTTTAAGATCATTTTGTTTCAGATCTGTTATTGTTTTAGATCTATATGTTATTGTTTTATTTTATTTTCACTTTTGTTTTCTTGCAGGTGTAATGAATTTGACATGGATTTGATTGTCTTCAACTGTGAATCTTAGTTATGTTCTTTATTTTGTACATTTTGAAATTTACATAAAATTAGGCATAGTTTATCAATTTATTTAACAGCTGTTGATATTGTTGTAAGATGCATTTAACTTTTGGATTTTATGTATATTGAATGAGCAATATTTAGACTTGGTGAAATAAGCATATTATGCTTAAAATTTGTTTTGCAAAGAAATTTTGTCTTGACAGCTCATATTATAATAGTACAATGTAGTAATATTTTTTAATTGAATGACTTTTTAAAACGGTTGTCTCCCACCGTTTCTTTTGGAGTTTATGTAACTGTAATTCATGCATTCATGGCATGTCTTTTACAACGGTTAGAAACCGTTTTAAATAGTCGTCTTTATTATTTACTACGTTTTGTGATACAACGGTTTAAGACCGCTTTAAAAAATGCTTTTTAACCGTTCTTAAAAACCATTTTTGTACTAGTGCTAGTTACGGAGGTACCGTAACCATGACACTTGAGGCACCGGTGTCATGACTCACCTGTAGGAGAGTGATATCCTGTAGCATCCCATTCAGCTCAGCTTGGCCATTTTATCAGTATTATTAGTGGGGCGTATGGATGCATCCCAGGCTTATCAGTTTATAGTTATCAAGTGAATGTGGTGTGTGCTCTACATCCTTCACATTGGAGCTGATCCATCTACCCAACACATTGTTTAGAGGTCACCCCTCTGCAACATGACGAGGTCACCCCTCCAGTTATTCATGCAACAGTTGTTACAGCACATGACCTATATAAGCTCTTGGCAATTAAAATACAGTAAATGCATGTTTTCATATTTAACATTTAATACTTCATTTTTATTATTTATAAATCAGACTTTTCAGATTTTACACAGGTTTTTGCTACAACTTTGCTTATCAGTCTTACAGCTTTAGTATTTTATTATCTACTTCATTTCAGTATTTCTTATCATGCTTTATATTTGTTCACTGGGCGTTATGCTCAGCCATAGTTCCTTTCATGTTCTAACGACAGGTACACCAGGAAGCTCTTAGGATTTCGAGAGCATGTGCATTGGATGGAAGCTATACAGACTTCTTACTTTATGCACTTCTTACATTATGCTGCTTATTTGGACATTGTTTAGTCCTTTCCTTCAGTATTTACTTTTTATTTTTTGAGCTTATGTTTGGATTACCGATGTTTGATTCCGGTATTTCCTTTATGGTCAATTGATGTTTTAGGACATTTACGTTATGCTTTGATGACACGCTATAAATACACGTAACGGTCCACTTATCCAAGTGGTGGGGTGTTTCAATTATTTATGGCGTGTCATCAAAGCATAAGGTAAATGTCCTAAAACATTAACTGACCATAAAGGAAATACCGGAATTAAACATCGGTAATCTAAACATAAGCTCAAAACATGAAAAGTAAATACTGAAGGAAAGGACTAAACAATATCCAAATAAGCAAAGTAATGTAAGAAGTGCATAAAATAAGAAGTCTGGATAGCTTCCATCCAAATGCACATGCTCTCAGAATCCTAAGAGCTTTCCGATGTACCTGCCGTTAGAACATGAAAAGGAACTACGACTGAGCATAACGCCCAGTGAACGGATATAAAGCATGATAAGAAATACTGAAATGAAGAAGATGATAAAATACTGAAGCTGTAAGACTGATATTTAAATTGCAGCAGAAATCTGTGTATAATCTGAAAAGTTTGATTTATAAATAGTAAAGCTGAACTGTTATCTGTTAAATCTGAAAACATGCATTTACTGTATTTAAATTGCCAAGAGCTTATATTGCTGTAATAACTGTTGCATGAATAACTGGAGGGGTGACCTCATCATGCTGTAGATGGGTGACCTCTAAATAATGTGATGGGTGGAGGGATCAGCTCCAATGTGAAGGATGTAGAGCATACACCACATTCACCCGATAACTGTAAACTGATTGCCTAGGATGCACCCATACGCCCCGCTGATAATACTGATAAATGGCCAAGCTGAAATAAATGGGACGCTGCGAGAAATCACCCCCTCGCAAAGGAGTCATGACACCGGTGCCTCTAGTGTCATGGTTACGGTACCTCCGTAACCAGTACATAAACTGGTCATGCTTGTATATAAAGCTCAGTCAATTTATTTAGTTATTAAAAATGATTACTGATAAGCTTAAACATATAATGGGGAAAACATTTGGCTGCAGACGAGGAATCCTAATCATGCATAGGAGGTAGTCCTTACTGAAGGACGGGAAATCCGTACCTCGTGTCTAGCAATGAAATAAGAATAAAAGATGAAAGATCTACTCCGACTTCACGGTTACTACATAAATAAGGGACGTGAAATGAGTTGACTGACTACTGTTTACTGTTACCGATTTTTATTGTTCTTAAATTAATTTATTTACTCTGATATTACTGTTTGTGTATAAACTGATAATATCTGACTATTCGATAATATTACTGATTAACGTATTTTCCGTATACTTGAATACGGTATAATGTGCAATGTATCCAATATAATTATTATTACTATAATTAGTAATCGGATATAATAAAAAGGTTTCTAAATTCGTTCCTTTGAAAAAGTATAAATTAAATCACGCGTTTCAAAATAATTAAAGGTAAAACAATATTGTTCTAATTTAAGAAATTAATAAAATTTTACAATTTAATTAATTTATTATACGACACTATATAAAAGTTATTTAATTAATATAATTATTTTCCTCGTCCGTTAATAAAATACTGAACCCGAACCCGAGCTAAAACTAACCCCCAAGACGTCCATGCCTTGGTTTAACCAAACTGGGCCCACTACGTGGTCCCCCCGCTGTTCTTCTAGTTCCCACTGCTTTTATTGCTAAAGTTCCCACTGTTTTGTTATTAAAGTTCCCACTGTTTTGTTATTAAAGTTCCCACTGTTAGTGCAGTGGTTCCCACTGCTAGTGCAGTGGTTCCCACTGCTCGTAGTCCCAAACACCCCCTTTGCTGCGAGTTAACCCGAAATACCCCTGCTGGACGAATTTAAACCCAAACACCCCTACTGTTGCGTCTTATACCCACTGTTTCTACAAAACCATCCCCGAATGGGGTGTTTTGGTTGACAACACCCTGTGTAAAACTGATAAGTAAAGTTGTAGCGGAAACCTGTGTAAAATCTGAGAAGTCTGATTTATAAATAATAAAGCTGAATTGTTATCTGCTAAATCTGAAAACATGAATTTTATATATTTTAATTGCCAAGAGCTTATATAGGTCATGTACTGAAACAACTGTTGCATGAATAACTGGAGGGGTGACCTCGTCATGCTGTAGAGGGGTGACCTCTAAAAAATGTGTTGGGTGGATGGATCAACTCCAATGTGAAGGATGTAGAGCACACACCATATTCACCTGATAACTGTAAACTGATAGCCTAGGATGCATTCATACGCCCCGCTGATAATATTGATAAATGGCCAAGCTGCATAAATGGGACGCTGCGAGAAATCACTCCCTCACAGAGGAGTCATGACACCGGTGCCTCTAGTGTCATGGTTACGGTCCCTCCGTAACTAGTACATAAACTGGTCATGCTTGTATATAAAGCTCAGACAATTTATTTAGTTATTAAAATTATTACTGATAAGCTTAAAACATATACTGGGGAAAAACATTAGGCTGCAGACGGGGAATCCTAATCATGTATAGAAGGAAGTCCTTCCTGAAGGACGGAGAATCTGTACCTCGTGTCTAGTAATGAAAATGAGAATGAAAGATGAAAGATATACTCCGACTCTACGGTTACTACATAAATAAGGGACGTGAAATGCGTTAACTGATATCGGTTTATTTATACTGATCTTAACTGTTCTCAGTTTGATTTATTTTATACTTGTATTACTGTTTGTATATAATCTGATAAGTTCTGACTGTTCGTTAATATTACTGATTTAATGTACTCTGTATTCCTGATTACTGTACAATGAATATCCTGGTATCACTATAAATTGTAACTCGTTATGATTAGAAAGTTTCCTAAATTAGAAAGATTTCTAAATTTGTTTCTTTGAAAATAATCATTAATTAAATCACACGTTTTAAAGTAATCAAAAAGGATAAAACAATTTCGATTTAATTTTTACTAATTAAATCAATAAAAACAACCATTTAATATGTTTGTTTATGAAACTCCCTTTTAAAATGATTTAGTTACTTTAAATAATTTTTCGCGGTTATTATAACTTGAAATCCCGAAACTCGTGCTAAAAACCTTCCCCGAGACACCCATGTCTCGGGTTAACCAAACCGGGCCCACTACGTGGTCCGCACGCTGTTCATTTAGTTCCCACTGCTTTTATATTTTTCCCACTGCTTTTGTTGTTAAAGTTCCCATTGTTTAAGTATTCTTCCCACTGTTAATGCAGTGGTTCCCACTGCTATTGTTTATGTTCCCACTGTTTGTAATCCCAAACACCCTCTTGCTGCGAATTAGACCCAAACACCCCTTGTTCGTGTTTGATTGGGGTCTGGGCAACCAAAACACCCCCTGTTTTTGTTTCCTTCACCCCCGACTACCAACCAAACACACCCTTGTTGCCCTCGTCTTTCCCCACTATTTTTTCAATAATCTTCACCCCATTTAGGGGTTGTGGCTACGACTGGATACACAAAACACCACAAATCCACCGAGAGTTTATATGCTCTCGGTTTTCATGACCATCCCGAAACCCACATTTGATTTAGATTAAATCCCATTTACCTTTTATATAAATTCGTGATTAACAAAGGTTTTGAGGGGAAAAAATTACCTACACTCGTGATTGATTAAGAGCTTTGAACACACAACCCAAACACAAGAAAAATCGAGTTTCTCCTCTTTGTTTTTGGGTTCCCAATAGGCGGCACACACACAACTGATAAAACCCTATTTGTTTGTTTTGTTTACTGTTATATCAAAAGGGTTGGGGATGACCCCCCGTTTTGTTTTTCTTTGGAAATGGGTTGGGCTCAAGCCCAAACCCTTTTCTTGTTTCCTTTGCTTCAAACGGCCAAAACAGCCCAGCTTTACTTTTTCGTGTTTTCGTTTCGCTATAGTTTATACACATTTAACTTGCGTGTTCGTTTTTAAATCCCGTCATGCATTTATTTATTTTACTAAAAATAAATACGTATGTAATACTGAATAATCGTTCTATGAATTATTTAATGAATAACTAATTACGTCACGATCTTAATTTAAACTGAGACTGCGTAATTACTGTTTACGTTTAATGAAGGTCAAAGCTGAGATTACGCGTATTTAATATTCGAGGATTTTAAATACGGGTTTTACAAAATGGGTGTCCAACTTGACAAGATTCAGGATCATACAAGCGAAAAACATTCCATTTTTAAAACATATCCGCATTGACACAATAACTATATGTTTGACATCCAATAACAATCACATAAATCTAACAGCTTCATGTACAATAAAAACAACGACCCTCCACCACTGCTAAAGATCCACTGCACCACCACTGCTACTTAATAACGACGATTCTTAATACCAGCCACATTTATGTCTAAACATCAGTTCAAGTTCATCCCCAAAATAGCCTGCTACTTAATTATTTAAGACGATTTCTTAATACCAGCCACATTTCTGTCTAAACATCAGTTTAAGTTCATCCCCGAAGTAGCTTCATTACAGCAAGAAAATGGATTGACTTATTAACCTGTTTCCCAATGCTGAACGGGTCATACTTGTATTTGATCATATTGCTGATAGCATGCTTGATTGTAACGACTAACATCATAATCCAGGAAACAAGTAGCATTTGCCATGGAAAGAGAAAAACAAGGAATATCTTGAAGAAAGTCATCAGAATCGATATGATGAGACCCATTGTAGCGGCATACATTTTATGTTTAAAAAATTATAACATTATGAGGTTATGAATTTAGCAACATTGTTTACACAAAGATCTTGAAACATCAACCACACTATAATAAGAGAGAATTCTACTAGAAAGAAAACTGTTAACAATAAGAACCAATAAGGCAAAAATGGTTCAATCCTTATAAAGCTTTCATTAATTTGGCAGTTCCACTCTTGGAAATTTTTTAGGGATTGGTTTTATCGCTAACCTAAAGAGAACGTTAGATCAGTGACGGAGCCATGATTCTAATTTTGGGTAGGCCAAAGAGTAAATTACTACTAGCAATTAACAAAAATGTTATACTGTATAATAATAACTTGATATTATTCGTGACACCCAGATAACATCAAAGAAAGAGGTATACGATTTCTATAATGCAACTACGAAAGATCATAACTCTATTATGATCGATGAATGCGAAAAAACTCACGAGTTCTAACTCGTTACTTTCTTTCCAACGGTAAAACTTCAATGGAAATATGGTAAAATAGTGTTGGTTTAAATCTATATGCTTAGAAATTAATTAGATGACTTAATTTCAATACAAGAATTCTATTAATGAAACAGTGGTTAGTAAGAAAAAAAATTTGACGACACATGTTCTAAATTTTATACAATAACATAATATATTCTATTTTGTCAATAACGACACATGACTTCTTTTAGCTCCAATATAAACTGTAAATAATAGTTTACTAGAGTAAAAAGTTGTTGACTTCTTGAGTTTGGGTGGGCCAAATACATCAAATTGTTCAATTTTGTACCAAAATGTAGGATATCACCGAACACTAGCTTTTGGGTTGGCCTTGGCCCACCCTAACACTACCTTTTTGGTTGGCTTTGTGTCGATAGTTGGTGTAAGCTACTTGTGTATGATTTTATTCGTTTTGAAGGGAGTTTGTTGACTAGTGGAGTAACTCTCGAGTTGGGTACTCGAGGAGTAGAGTAGGGTGAAGAGGAGTTTCATGCCGAACCACTATAAATTTTGTGTCTAGTTTGCATTTCCTTTTACTTACCTCTTTACATCTTTACTCGCATTTATCTCTTTACGTTTATATTTGCATCTCATAATCTAAACATCTTAGTAGCGGAATAATTTGAAACTTAGTACGTGTATGCTTTGTGTGTAGACTATCTTTGTGTTGAGTATGTTTATGTTAAGGTTTGGTATATGCTTATGCTTGGTTGATGAGTTGTTTTATTACATAGATCTTGTTTGTATATGTTATTGTAGTCTTGTTTATTAGATTTATTTTGTATAGCATATAATTGTATTACTTGTTGTGGTCATTGATTTTTTTTTGCTTATATTATGGTTATACAAGTATAATGTATTTATTGTTGTATTGATAATATATAGTTATTGTACAACTAGTTTATTATAACACTCTTAATAATGTATCACCATTGATCGAGTATTTGATACGAAAGTTTTTAAGTTCTAAATGGAAACGTCTTCACCCCCCCTCCCCCCCCCCTCCTCTATAGTTTCCACAATTGGTATAACAGCGAGGCCGCTCTAGTTTTCAAAACAAACCGTTTTAAAAATAGAGTACATGCCATGTAACAAATTACCCATTAAGGGGGATTAAATTTGAAAAGTGTTTTGTTGCTTGATTCGAATTAGTTTTATTGTTAAGTATACGTCGCATACTATCTCAAAAGAAAAAAAGATTGATAAAGGTTTTGGAGGTGTCGAGAAGTATTTAATTAAGTCTAAACCACATGTTTTATGAGAAATAATCAGGTAAAATTAAGTTGTTAAGTGCAGGTCTCATTGTAACATGTTCATGGTAATTAATAAAAACTGTTAAGCCTTTGATTTTTTAATTAGTCGGCTCACTTAATTTGTTCAGCTGGTACACTTAAATAAAGTGTACCGGTAGAAAGATCAAGTGCGCTGGCCCCTCAGGTTACACGACCATTTTTTAGAATTCGGTAAACTTAGAAAATTCATATAAGATCAACCGTAAGTTTGTAGGTGTCGCGCCACCCGTCATTTGTTAGATAGTTAAGTCTAATTTCATATAAAAATACTTTCAAGTATGACTTAAAAGTTTAAGTATGATATTATAACAAATTACTATAAAATGTCCAAAACCAAAGATTCAAAAACCATAAACAAGCTCTTTAAAAACTAGTTATAACAACTTGGTCTTTTTAGATCCCAAATTATCATAACCAATCTAAGTTTATAAAGCATGTGAATAGAACTTAGATAGCATTATGGTTCTTCAACATAAACATGAAATCGTTTGTGTAAGATCATATCATAGCATCATCACTAATTATATTTACATACCCATGTAATCACAAATAACTTAGCCGAGCATAGCAAGCAAATATATAATATCAAATGGAAAAGAGTAAATAAAATCCACACTTAGATTATATCATATTGACGTTTACACAAGTGTCACGAAGTAATATCATTCTGAAACCAAAAGAGTATAATACCTTTATTAGAATTATTCCCAATGATGGAAATATACCCAAAAATTACTAAGGACCAGATCATTTACACAATTGCTGGCTGAGGTAGAAAGTGCGTTGCACGAACCCAAATGTGCGACGCACATTGGAGGGGTGATTTGTGCACCGCACAAATCAAACGGCGTGCCGCACATTCATGCCTCCATAACGTTCTTTGTCTTTATTTCATTTAATTGCATAAGGAGTTGTCTTCCCTTCATTGTTTGTAGCTTTGGGCCTTCGAGTTAACATGCACAAGTAATTGTGTGATTAAGTATCGTAAGTTCACAAGTATATAGTTTATGCGTCAATATCTTCATATTAAACATGTATATTTCGAGTGTAGAACATTCCTCCACACTTAGCTATTGCTCGCCCTTAAGCACTCAAAATGAGAAAACAAGATTAGATTTTAAAAGCATAAGTATCGATAGGAAACATGAAAATGATTAAGTTTCTAAGTAGTCAAGGCATAGTGTTTAAATTTTTGTATTCACACAATGTCACTCATAATAGGTGAAATATAAGATAACACTCAAATAGCAAATACATAAGATAGATAGCTACCATATGCTTGTACGAGACACATAAACATAACTTTTGTGGCGTGAGCACCAGATAAGTTTTCAAAAAGAAAAAACGTAATAATGATGAGAATTTTGTAACGTACTATGCTTTTGTCAAAGTCGTAGAATCAACAATATAACACTTTATTCAATTTTGGATTATTTTGCTTTATTCCTTTTTTTTAATAGAAATCACAACATATGTGCCTTGGCAGAGATAGGCATAAATAAGGGATATCAGCACATAGGATAATATAGTACATAAGTACGAGTGCAACATATTTTAGCAAGACAATGTAGCTCGACTAAAATGATATATGATGAGGTTTATTTTGCCTCTTATAATAAATATCTATAACTTAACCTCACTGCGGTTTAGTGAATGATAATCAAACACAAATTTTGAAGCATACTAAATTACCGGCATATGTACAAGATAGAGTAATATATTGCTTATAATTCCTCACACATTTAGTGTATTATCTTGTGCTTTATTATAGTGTCAACCAAATGAGAATTTCCTTGCTAAAAACAATTTTATTTCGTCAAAACGTATATATTTTTAATTGTTAAATTTTGAAAGTTCAAGCTAGATTTAGAGCATATATGGAGAGAATTTATTAAATATTTTTTCTATTTGTCTCCTCCTCCACACTTAAGTTGAACATTATCATCAATGTGAGAACTGATAACATAGTAAAATAGGGAAAATTAAGTTTTTAAGGGAACTGAGTACTTCCCTGGGCTCAAGGTAAAATTGCTAGTCTTTAAAGGTAAATCCTACATAGAGATTCAGTTTTGTTGTATCTGCAAGATGTAAAAACACAAATACACACAATATAAATACAAGGAGGATTTTATTTATATACACGTCCTTCTCCACACCTAAGATAGAAAGTGGGGTAAAACACGGATTGTCTTCCGAGAAGCGCTAAGTTTAGAGTTTTCAGCCAGACTCTACTCTCGGGATTGTTTATCATTTGCACATGAAATGGTACTTCTTCGTCTTCAGTTTCATTGAGTGTTTCCTCTTCATGATAGAGTTTGAGTTTGTAGCCGTTGACAATAAAGGTTTTGTTGTCCTTGCTATATAGTTCAACATATCTGGATGGATATTGATGTTTTACCACATAAGGGCCTGACCATCTAGATATAAGCTTCAGTTGCTTGAATTGTATTTCTATTGAAAGAGGAGCACTATATTTCCGTTTTTGAATTCTTTTCTCATCCAGAGTTTTCGATCGTGCCAAACTTTGGTTAGTGCTTTGGAGAAACGAGAATTTTCATAGGCTTGATTTCTGAATTCGTCCAGTTCGTGGAGTTAAAATATTATCTTTTCACCGGCCGCATAAACTATATATTCGTGAGCTTATTTCATGATGTTCTATTGCCCCTCCCCAACAGGAGAACCTCTAGGAAAAGGAGGCAGCGATCAATGTGTAGGTTCCCAACATGAACTATATTCTATTTCAATAAGTATGTGGCATGTTTTCCCATATAAGAGCTTATATGTGGTAGTTCTGTGTGGTGTTTAAAAGGCGGTGCGAAAGGCCCACAGAGATCTCCGAGTTTCATAGGTGTATTGGGGTAATGCGCTTGATTTAAAACATATGACAGAGTATGAAACTTGAAAGGATGAAATGTCTCCGAAAGAGAAGATTGACTACATTGCAGTCATGCTTGATTATCATAAACATTTGGCTTCATTTCATAGATACCAAGCTGAGTTGGAAAAGGATTTGAACTCTAACGATAACAAGGAAAAAAATATTATATGGTAATTCTTAAAAGTCACAGGAATTGGAAGACCATACACTTCAAAGGTATATCTTTTGAAGAGATTGAAGAATAGACTGCTCATGCTATGAGGAGTATGCATAATTTTCTTGAACCTCATTCAGAGGTGGAGAGAAAATTTAAAGAAGAACAGAAAAGATGGATGACGATGGCTAGGTCAAAGAGAAAGAGTGTAACACCCTCTCTGATAAAGAGGCAAAGTGTCACGTTATTAGTGTCATATCAGAAATATATAAACGTTAGCAGAAGTTTTAATTTATTAAATATCACAATAACTCTCCAGAAGAGTAACAATATCAAACATGATGGTCCAAAGTGTAAATTGCAAAAATATAAAATGTCTTCAATACATTTATTACGACTCAAGGGTGACTCTAATGTAGCTCTCAAACCCAACTCTCAGTTCCTATCTTAACGCTTAATACCTGCCGCATGGAAAATAAACACGGCTGAGTGAATGCCTAGTGAACGGATATAACAAATAAGACTGAAAAGTAAAGAGTAGTAATGGAAGCTGAGAATGTCAAGGTTATATGAACATGGGAATGAATATAAGGAGTCATGAAAGAAAGGTAAAGGAATGTCCACGAGCTCATATCATAAATCATATATCATACCAAATCCAAAATAACCAAGTGCACATGAGTAGCTACTCCCATGTACCTTGATTGTTATATGGGGCATATAGCACATACCACACATATACCGAAACATATCCCAACTTACCAAAAGCCTAGGATGCATCCATATGCCCCCTGCAAATCACGTACACTAGCTTATGACTAGCATAAGTACTTACAAAATATATATAACATAAATGGCCATCCAAAAAGGGAACGCCGGGGTCTAATCACACCACCTCAAATGGTGTCATGCCGTTGGGGCATCAACCGACATGGTCATGGTATCTCCATGACTAGAAACAAAATACATATGGCTCGGGCATAAGGGTTCAAAATCAAAAGGGTCATATCAAAGCATATATCATATTTGGTTAAAGTGAAGCATATGAAGGCATAACAAATCAAAGGATCATAACGAATCAAATGGCTTAATGAATCATATCAAAACAACAAGTAAACATATAGGAATCATAGCAAAGCCTTAAGGAATGATCATAAGTAAGAAGTACAAAAAGGAAGAAGTACAAAAAGGTAAGAGAAGGCTTCTTACTAAAAGAACCGAATATCCGTACAACCAAATAATGATTTAAAAGAGAGTGGATATCAAAAGGTCATTTTTAAACGAAAAGAATAATTTCATATCATGGCAATGTCAAATAAATCATATATCAAATGAATTCAAAAAGCTATGTCAAATGAGTAGCGAATGGACGTCGAAACAAATAATATAAATCGAGTGTCATGAGAATCCTATTAAAAGAAAGGATAGAATATTTTACAGATATCGAATGCAAACGAAAAGACCAACGTATCGTATCGATAGCCAAAAGAAATATTTACTGATCAAATAATATGTACCGAGAGTGGAAGATAGAATATCAGAGTAGATATATCCGTACATATAAAGAATAAAAGAGAGTAGATAAAGGAACAATTAATCGTAATAATAGTAGAGATATATGAATATCAGTACCTTAGTCAAATCTTACGGCTAAACAACGTCCAAAATATAGATGAATCAACACTTAGTTCCTAGTCGGTCAGTTGTATTATTATTTGGTAGAGAAAACATTGACACTTAATAAATCAATTAAATACTGAATGAGCCATGAAAGTATAGATGGTGTGTCATTCAGTAGCTTTTATAATCATCATATATACATGTCATATGATACAATTTGCTTTTTCCTCTTTATTTTATACTATTAAATTTTCATTATAGTGCTCCGCAATATCTATGATCTTTTGCCTATATTACTTCGTAGATATTAGAAAAACCCATTTATTTTATACGAGTTAGAAAGTGTTTACGAGATGCAGCACTGAATCAAATACGAACACAAGATTCCGTGAGACACAATAACCTCAGAACGAGATGGACACGGACACCTAGGCTAAGATACCAACCGCAAACCAAGACTTACTCCAGCACAACTCCAACTGAACATAGGCATGGACCGAAACAGGCTCGAAAACGACACGGACAAAATTAGCCAAAAGTTAGTCACCAACTGAGATCAAATAGAGCAACGAACCAAAACCTGAACAAAACTCCAACTCGAAGAACATGAACTGAAGCCCGCGAACACCGATCACAAACACCTAGATCAAATGAGACACAACCTGTCTCAAAACCAAATGTACGCGATCAGTTACGTGCACCAACCTCGAAACTTTGGCAAGCTACTAAATCCTGACCTGTCTTCCAAACATGACACGGTCGACCTTCACCTGCGTGCATACCCAAAACTCGAAACACGCCTCTCTCGCCAGTCATAAACTATAACAGGGACTCAGACTGAACGACTTGTCGCATTCAACAAGAATGGTCGTTCATCTCTACTATCGACAAGGTCATAACACATCAAAACCACATACGCGTGAACATGAGGTGAGCTCAAAATGAGACCAAACACAGCCCTAATGCCGTAACAAATGAGCGTAGCACCAACATGATCATGAACTAAAAACTCCATTAACACGTGTTAGGAAGTCGTACCATATGGCATGGATTATGATGAATTCTTTTTGTTTCTTAGCTTTTATGATATTTTGGTTTACAATGTATTTGTGATAAAGACTGATAGAGAATGCCATAATTTATGAAATGATCACGTGCCGAAAAGTATGGGATTTAGTTTCAACGAATCGGTTACTTTTTACCCAGTCAATTCTATAACAACTTTCTTCTTTATTTCTCTTCTTTATTTTTCTTAGCTTTATTTTTCTTTAGTTATAGATGTGGGTAAATGGACTTAAAGCGAAAGAAACACATGAGAATTAATTGTTCATATATTAGGAGGAGGAAATACGTTTCAACTATGACAAACGAATCTTGTATTTTCTTATGATCTTTTCAACATTTATAAAGAAATGATATGGTATAATTCAATTTTAATTCTAAAATTTATCTAATAATTTCATATTTATTTTCTTTGTTGATATTTTTTTATTATAAAAACAAATATCTTATGGTAAAAATTAATAATATACTAATAAATATAACTAAGGCTTTAATATCAAATGCTTATTATCAAAACTTTATGTTATATTCAAAATGATTAAATAAAATACAAACCAAATTTTTAGGTTTTACAACTCTTCCCCTCTAATAAAATTTCGTCCTCGAAACTAAAAACGGATTATACGGGTTTTACAAAGAGATATGCGGATGGTATTCAAAGTTCAACTTCACAACAATCAGAGGTTGTTCAAGAGTCTTCGGCTATTGGTATAACCTTGTTTGAACAAAGAATTTCAAAGAGACAGAAAAGAATGGCCAAAGCTAAAGCATTTACAACAAAGGGTTTGGGTTCTTCTTATGAATAACTAAAAGGATGTTTGGAGCTCGTTGTTGCTGATATTCCAGTTGTGCCTTTAGAATCAAAGTATCTTATTGTCAACTACGAGGTCTATTATGAAGGGATTGAAAGATGGTGGAAACTTTATAGAGCTAGAGGAGGAACTAAAGTATATTAGTTTCTCGAAAACATGTTTCAAGTCTTAGATAGAGAATCCTTGGATGATTTGTGAAGATTTTTGAAGGTTGGGTTTGGTACTAGTTAGTTTGCAGCTATTAGTGAACACTGAGATTTTTATCTATTGGAGACTATGAAGAGAATGTATGAACTAGATAATAGCAATGACATATGGAGAGGTCAATATACATCGGAGATGAAGCATTGGTATTTATACAATTCATCTGAAGTATATGAGTTGGCAATGACAAACATGTATGCATTCTTTCTAATGGATAGGTTTTATCCATTTTCTCAGGAAACTTTTAAGAAGATGGTTAATAACCAGCTCAAGGTGGATGTAGAGGATCATGTTGCTCTTGAGTCTCTCAGGTTCATCCATAGTCAAATTCAGAAGTGAATTGGATTGTAAGTTTTGTTCAGTTATTCTCATTTTTATTCCCAAAACTTGTGGATTTGAAAGAGTAATCACAAGTTTAGGTGAGTATTGTTGGGAATAAAATCAGTGTTGTTTAGTTTTGTACTAGAAGTATAGTAACCAAGGTCAACATTCTAATCCAAATTAAAACCTTTCATAATGTTAGTTGGTCTGTATACCCTTTTAACATCTTTTACTTTGGGGACTAACATCTTACCCAATAATTTAGCACCAGCATTACGATGTCGTGGGTATATTTGAGTCTTACAACATGAATGTTTGTTAATAAATACACAACCTTTCTTAATCTTACGAGCAAAAAGGTACCAAGAACACTCTTTTTCAAAACATTAAACAGCATACCTAAGTTTACAAGATCTGGCAACCTTAAACTGAAACCCTTCGGTTAAAGCTTTTACTCATATAGCATACATGACCGCTTCCTTATTCTCAAATCTAAACTCTTTTGCAAAGGTAGCATTATCTATATTCAAATATGATATATTTTTTTACTATGAGTGAAGGAAGATTATCATTAGTTGTTTTACGCTTTGTAAGAGAAGATGGTTGTACCTGACTTTTTGGACTAACAAGGTTGATGTTGAGTTTCATAACATCACTAGTTTCAATAATCTCATTGACCAAAAAACAATATCATTGTCATCAATTATGTTGATTAACGTTTTACCAATGGTGTAAGTTAGGGTTATTTGATTGTCAACGCCAATCTTGAATTTTCTCTTGAAATAACCTAATAAATTGTCGAATGTGATATTTCGTGGGAGTATCATGCCATATTCGCATTCTCCATACACCATAATTATCTTGAAATTAGAGGGGTTATTCGAGTTCATATTTTTTTTGTACATAAATCGTATGATAAACTTAGGCTCAAATAAGATATGCTCTAGTTGCTCAATCCTAAATTAGTCGCCCAGAAGTACAATTTAGTCATATGCCAAAAACAGTTAAATGCTATGCGAGAGAGTATGATTGGGTAGGCCTAAAATAATTGAAGTAATCCAAATAATTGAATATTAGCTTTGTTAGCCCAATAAAGACTTGAACCATTTTTAGTCAACTTTCTTGTAAATTTTTTGACAAAAACGTCAATTTTTATAAACTTAACATAACGAAAAAAATATTATACATAACAATTGACGCCACGACATTTTGTTACACATATAATCCCCAAAGTTGTCTCTCCTCTTCATCCCCCCTTTCTTGCCACTCCTCTAGATCTCTTTTAAGTTGTTGCTCTTCCTCCAATGCAAAGGTTAATGCTTCTTGATCAAACTTATTTTGTTCATCTGAATGAATAGCCTCTTGCTCCATATCATCTTCTTCCAGCATTAGTTTCATAATTCATCCTTCTTCTAAAATTCCTTCAACTCGGTCCTTATGGAAAACCTTAACAACATTCCTTGTGTTAATGTTCAAGAATTGGTGAGACTTGTTCCGGGAAAAAACATACACATTCTTTAGTATCAATGTAAGATTATGTAAATCTTGCTTAATCTAGAAATAGAGTAGAGATAGAAATAGATGGTGATATCACACACACACACACTTGAGAGAGAGAGTATGAAAATACACACTTTTCTATGTGAATATATTATGTGAACCACACCCTCTCCAACTAAGGAGAGGGGTTATATACTGTAACACCTCATTTTGATAATGGAATGTCACGCGTAATTATGGCGTGTCATCAAAGCATACAAGGAAAAATGTCTAAACATTACATGACCATAAAAGGAAAATACAGGAATCAAACATCGGTAGTCCAAAAGTAAAGCTCATCACACACAAACATAAGTACTGTAAAGGAAAGGACTAAAAAATGTCCATAGCAAGTGTATCAAAGTAAAGATAATGCATAAAGTAAAGAAAGGCTAGAAAGCTTCCAGTCCATATGCACGTACGCTTAAAGTCTACGAGCGTCCCTGAGTACCTGCCGTTTTGGGAACATAGAAAAGGAAAACGGCTGAGCAATACGCTCAGTGCACGGATGTACAATAAAGCATGAATAGGATAAGCATATAACATATAACAGCGGAAGAAGCTAAGTCCCGAATAACCTGGTTAAGTCTTGGTAAAACTTGTTTTATAGTTTGAAAAGCCTCATGTTTATCTTATAAAAACTGTTTAACATATTCTACCATTAGCCAATATAGGTCATGAAAATCCACCGTGCATGAATACTTGGAGGGATTACCTCATCATGCAAATTAGAGGGGCTGCCTCTAATTTAATAACTGGGGGTAGGAGGGATCAGCTCCTTGTGAAGGATGCAAGGCACACACCACATTCACACTGAGTAATCTGCTGAAAAACATGTAACTAGGATGCACCCATACGCCCCACATGATAAATATAAAAATATGGCCAAAAGCTGAAGGGACGCTACGAGCAATCACTCCGCCGTGGTGAAGTCATAACACCAGTGCCTCTAGTGTTATGGTTATGGTACCTCCATAGCTAGGTGAAACTGGTCATGCATGTATATGGCTATAGGTATTCTAAATTAAACATAAGCAAATCAAACATATAAACTTATACTACGGAAAAACAATTGGTTGCATACGGGGAATCCTAATAAGGAAAGAATGTCCATACTGAAAGGACGGGAATCCGTACCTTATGTCCAGTGAACGAAGAAGACGAACTGAGGAGAGTCCTACTTCGGTATCACTAATGCTACATAAATACATACATGAATAAGTATCTGTTTACTAAATACGTAACTGGTTTTACGTCATGTCTTAGCTTATTTTATACGTTATGCCATGTTTTACTGTTTTAAGCCTTAAACTGTGTTTATCTTATATTCTGTCTATTCTGATTAAGTATTTCTTGTATTTCATGTATTATTATACTTACTATGTAATAATAAGTAACTTTCTAAAAATAGCAGGTTTCCTAAAATAGAAAGTTTCCAAAAATAGAAAGTTTCAAAAAATAGAAAGTTACCAAAAATAGAAAGTTTCCAAAAATAGAGAGTTTCCGAAAATATAAAGTTTCCAAAAATAGAATTACTGCTTAAAATAGATAAGTTTCTAAAAATAGAAAGTTTCCATAAATAGATTAGCTGCCTTAATTAAATAAGTTTCTAAAAATAGAAAGTTTCCATAATTAGATATAAGTTGGTTAAATAAGCTAAGTATATAAGCTTAAGTGTTTTCTGATTATTTTTCTAAGTCATAATGATATAAGGTATAGTTTATTAATTATTACATGTAACTTAAATAAACTATAGGTTAAAAGTATTTAATTAAATATATCATGTTTTTAATTAAATAAAGTTAAATACTTAGGTTAAAACATGTATTATTAATTATAAATAATATAACCTAAGTCATGTTAATTAATTAATTATAGCCATGGTTTTTAATAATTAATTAATTATAAAGTCTAGAAAAATATAAATACTTAGGTTAATAATTCCATGATCTAATACTTAAATTATAACCTAAGTCATGTTTTATTAAATTAATCATGTCATATTATTAATTTAATTTTAACATATGATTATTAAAAACATCACATTAACATAAACCATGAACCGGATCGTGACTAGAAACCATGAACCGGACTCGAAATCAACACCATACCCCAAACCACTTCGGGGTTCCCCCTTGTTTGCTGCTGCCGTGGGACCCACACCACCAAACCGAGACCTTGTGGTCTCGGTGGTGGTCTATAAGCCAAACCGAGACCCCCTTGGGGTTCGATTTAGGCGCCGGCCAAACAAAACACCCCTAAATCCTCCTTTTTGATTTACCCAATAACCTTTTACATGTTTGATTTATGTTTTTAATTAGGTTTTTAAAAACATCATGTTCTTATTTAATTTAATAAATCAAAACAAAAAGAAAAAGGATTTAGAAAGGTATACCAAATGCGTGGATCTAACGAGGATGAACACACACGAATACTTGTACCAAAATCAAGATCAAAAATCAAATAAACACCCCCTTGGTGTCTTGTATATGCGGCGGCCAAGAGGAGAACAAGAAGGAAAAGGAGAAAATGTTTTTAGGTTTTTGTTTAAGTTTATTGTAAAGTGAAAATGACTAGCAAAATTTACCTTAACCCCTTCTTAGTAAAATTTGATGGGCTTGGCCCATGGTCTTAGTGTAGCCGCGGGTAGGGGGCCCCACATAGGGTACCCGTACCGTTTTCCGTGTCTCGTTATTTAAGTGTTCGTTCGTGTTTAATCGTGTTCGTGTTTTATGTGTTCTCGTTAACTATTAACCGTGACTTAATATATTTATTCGTGTTCGTAATAAATATATATACGTAATTAATATTAGTTCGTGATTTAATTACGTTCATGATTTCATGATCGCATGTTCGTGATTAATTATTGTTTAAATAATTATTGTGCGTTCGTACGTAATAAATACTTATCGTGTTCCAACACGTACGTAATACGTAAAATTCTAACACGTGAACGTAATCATACTATAAAAGGAAAGTTTCAATCTAGTACGTACGATCTTAAGGGTACTATTCATGTTTAAAGCATGCGGGTTTTACAACTCTTCCCCCCTAAAAAGAATAATTCGTCCCCAAATTATAGATAAAGTAAACTGGAAAAGATGAACATACCCGAATTCAAAATATGAAGTGAGGGTAAGAAGCCCGGATAGACTCCTCTGTTTCCCAAGTGGCTTCCCGCTCGGTATGATCCCTCCAAAGGATTTTGACGAATGGAATCGTCTTCCTTCTCATGACTCGTTCTTATCTGTCAAGAACTCGTTCGGGTTCTTCTATGAAAGTGAGATCTTCACGTATCTGTTCCAGTGGATACTGAACCATGTGAAGGGGATGATACTGGTACCCTCTGAGTAAGGACACATGAAACACATTGTGTACAAAAGCTGCGGAGGTAACGCTAACCGGTAAGATACTTCACCGACTCGTTCAATGATATCAAACGGTCCGATGAAACGAGGACTGAGCTTCCCTTTAATCTCGAAGCGTCTAACACCACGTGCAGGCGAAACCTTAAGGAAGACGTGATCTCCTACTTTAAAATGTATGTCCCTACGATGCTTATCGGCATAACTCTTCTGACGTGACCGTGCTTCCTGAAGTTTCTGCTTAGCTACTGCGATCCTTTCATTGGTCATCTCTATGATTTCTGGTCCTTCAAGTTTCGCTCGCCAACCTGATCCCAGCAGATTGGGGCGCGACACTTTCTGCCATACAACATCTCGAAAGGAGCACACTTGATACTTGCGTGCCAACTATTGTTGTATGCAAACTCCACCAAACAGATATAATCGTCCCAATCACCCGTCCATTCCAACGCACATGACCTCAGCATGTCTTCCAATGTTTGAATCGTTCGCTCCAAGTGTCCGTCTATTTGAGGATGAAAAGTCGTGCTAAGCTTAAGTTGTGTACCCCAAGCTTTCTGCAGACTCTTCCAAAATCGCGAAGTGAAACGAGGATCTCTGTCTGAGACGATGCTGGATGGAGCATCGTGGATTCTCATGATCTCTCTTCTATACGTATCGGCGAGTTTACTTACTGGATCTTCCTTGCGGATCGGTAAGAAATGAGCTGATTTGGTAAGTTGATCTACGATAACCCAAATTGCATCGTGCTTCCTCTTGGTAGGCGGAAGACCAGTAACAAAATCCATGGTGATTTTGTCCCACTTCCACTCTGGAATATCTAACGGTTGAAGGAGACCGCCAGATCGCTAATGCTCGATCTTAACCTGCTGGCAGGTAAGACATTTGGAGACGTAAGTAGCCACATCCTGTTTCATACCACTCCACCAAAAGTACTGCTTGATGTCATGGTACATCTTAGTCGAACCAGGATGTATAGAGAATGGGGAGCTATGAGCTTCAGCTAACAAGGCTTCCCGAAGTTCTTGGTCATCAGGAACACAAAGTCTCGTGCCCTGCCATACGATACCATCTGCATCTACTCTGAATTCCGTCTGTTTCTCCAAATTCTGTACTATCGCCCAGATTTCTCCATCATCTTTCTGAGCTTCCTTGATATTAGAGAGTAACTCGGGTTCTACTCTAAGATTAACCCAGTAACCATGTTGTCCACGTACCATGATCTTGATGTCTAGTCGCTCCAAGTCTCTTATGATTTCCTCCTCAATTTTAATGTCGTTGATCATTCCAGACTTTCTGCTAAGAGCATCTGCTACTACATCTGTGTTGGGTCTACTAGATATAGATCTTGTAGCCTGTCAGGAACGGTGAACGACTTCTGTAATCACAAGTCAATCCACAGAGAGACTCTATACACAATATGAATGCAGAATACAAATATAATAAAGAAGAACAGAATAACTATAAAGACTTGATCCTTTCTAAGGATTTCTAATATTGATGATGACTAGAACTACGTTTTATGAAGGTGTGTATAACCCTTCTGCCTAAGGTTCCTTTTATACTACAAGGAAACCCTAATACAGCATTAAGCTTGTTGGCTCTCGATCTGGTTGATCTACAAGGTTTTCGTTAGTATTTTCTGTTTTTATATAAATAAAGTTGTTGATCTAGGGTTTTTCCCAACAAACCCTAGATGATTTGTTGTTCTATTGCTGCTGTTCATGTGATGCTGCTGCTGCTGATGTTGTTTGATGTTACTTTAATGTTACTACTGATGGTATAACATGGTGACAAATCGTGTATCAATTTAGGGGTTCGATACACTACAAGAAATCACGATTTTGGTGAATGTTGAATGTGGCTGTATAGCGTATGCTTTATCTTGGACTTAATGTGTGATATTCATATGGGTATGTTGTTGTTTACATCATATGAATTGTTACTATCACATAAGTTGTCCAAGTCTTGAGCGAATCAAAAAAGGACGAATAAAATAAATGCCAGAGATGGGTGAAGTGTATTGCGGCTCACGTGGGTATCAAAGGAGCAGATAGACACAACCTCAAAAACCACAAAGGTATATTGGTTATACATATGGTCGTTTGTTTTTGTCCTATTGTTTTATCACGTCTGCTGTTGATCTAAAAGGTTCACGTGGGATTGAGTGTTACCTAATTTTATGGAGATAAAACAGGTAAAAGTACATGTACTTTGTTTATCTACCGTTCACATTACTCGTTGTTATTACGTGGGGATATGTTTGAATACCTAATTTTTAGGAATTAAGTTTTATATCATATCTTAATTAACTAAGTCAAAACGCATGATGGAGAATATAATGGGATTGATATGTTGAACGTAATTTTTGGAGAATCTATTTTAGTATGAATATTTACAGGGATTACGTTTCTATATGGGATTTATTCTACATGGTTTTGCACCTGATTTCATGGGATGATAAGGTCAAATAATGAACGTGTATTCAAGTCTTGCGTGATTTATGGGATTGACTATTCTTTCGTCAGTTATGGTACGAAAATTATGGAAGATAATTCATGGAAAAATATATCATGCATGCATGAGTTATCTCTTCATATAATCACGTTTTGGGAAGAGTTTGGACAGCCAAGAGTAAAACAAGCCCAAACGCATGATTGGGCTCTATATTCGGTGTAACTCATGGTACAAATATGGTATGTGTGTTTTCCACTTTTCATTATTTGCTATGGTCTAATCATAATCGTGTGAAATACATGGTATATGTATATCGTATGTGATTTATGGAAAGTACACAATAGATGGTGCGAGAGTTTTGGGGGCATACATATATTTTTCTCTGATTCTTAGAGACTTATTTATTGTGGGTATACAAGGAAATAAATAAGTCGTGATTTGTGAAGGAGAAAGATATAGGTTGGTTGCTGATTTTTAGGGATTTACCTTTTAAAGGTTCATTAAATAATCAATTATCCATTTTAGACGTGGGCATGAGTTACTATGTCACATATTTTGTTTATTTCAACAATCATTTCATGATTTGTTAGACTTTGACATGAAGTGGTCAAAAGGATTTGCGACTGGTACAGACTGGTACATAAGTTCTACTAGTATATGGGCCATAAGACTTCATGGGCTACACTTATTCACGGGCTGGATAAGTTTTAATTTGGGCTGAAGATACAAGATTTGCGACAGCTTCGCAACACATTAGTGACAGTCAAGTGCGTCACTAATTATATTGGAGGATGTGTTTGCGTTTAGCAACAGTTTCAGCAACAGTGTGGTGACAACATGTTAGTTAAAAAAAAGGTATAAAAAAAAGAAAAAAGGGGGTTTTGAAATGCTACTGGTAGGTTATGTTGTTCCTACTGGTGCCCTATGGTTACTACTGGTCATATATTTTCATGGTGGTTGTGTTCTCGGTTCCTCCTGGTAATATTCGATGGTTCCTCCTGGTTGAATCATCAACTCCTACTGGTCGGTTTCTACTAGTCGGTTCCTACTGGTCCGTACCACTGGTTTGTTCCTATTGGTTTGTTCCTACTGGTAGGTGTATGTTCTTGCTGACTTTCTTCTGGTTCCTGCTGGCTTGTTGTATACTAATTTTCTTTGGCCGGTTTTGGTTCCTACTAGTCAAGTAAGATTGCTTTTAGTGACTAGTCTGATGTCACTACTGTTACTGGAGGAGGAGTTCTCAGCCATCATCATTTCGTTGGGGTGATTCATTGAAGAAGACATTTGATTATCACTTATTTTATGTTGTAGTTGATTTTCACAAGTTTTGTGTTCTTATCATATCATAAAAGGAAGGGAGCACCTTTTAAGATAACTTGCTTGGTTTGTATGGTGACGAAGACTTGACATATATAGCGAAGGGGTACGATCTATTCATATCTTAAAAGGAGTAGTAGCCTTTTTAAGATACATTGCTCTATGCGTACATTTGCTATCGTTTGAACGGGTTACGTTATTGTGCTCAGTGTCTCACTTATTTGAGGATTTTGTTCGAGCTCGACGTCACGTGGTTAGTGCAAGACATAAGACACAAGTTTGGGAGATTCCACTTCTTCAACAAATTCGTTATACTTGATTTTCTTCATCAGTGATCTCTTCATGGAGCCTACTGGATTTGTCGTGCACTTCTTAAGGGGAAGACGATCCTTTTTGAGTTGATGTGACAAAAAGGGGAAGAATGCATGGATCAAGGGGAAGCTTAGCCTTCATCTATATTAGCTTCAGGGGAAGCTTGTGCTTACTGGTTTTGTCAAATCAACTAGGGGAAGATTGTTGGGACATATATATCTTGAGTTGATATGACAAAAGAAGATGAAGGACTTAATAATAAATAGTTAGCTTAGTAAGTAATCTAGGGTTGTGATGTAACCCTAGTACCTCTATTATATAAAGAGGGTTAGGCACACATGGTTATTCACTCATTCACAAACAATGTAAACCATAGGTGTGTGTGCGTTCCTCCTGGTGTCGAGCCTATAAGGCACCAGGAGTAGTAGTTAGTAGCATTATTAATAGTAATCTTTATTAGTGAAAGCCTTGTTCTTGGTTATGATTGTGTTCTTTATGTTCCGCTCTGCTTATTACAATCATGATCATGATATCCCAGATGAGTCTAGATCCTAAGACTCAACAAGTGGTATCAGAGCCTGGGAGGGTCTCTATACAAAGAAGAATCAAGTTTTCTTATTACTGACATTTTTGTTTTATCATGTCTGCTTCAACTTCTACTCAAACAGGAGAAGACAGCACTCCTAAAACTGTTGTGCAACCTCAACAGATCGTTGCTACGGTTTCCAACACGAATGGTAAATTCCCTCTTCTGAAAAAGGACGAATATGATAGTTGGGCAATGAAGATGGAATGGTGGATCACCAATACTGATCAAGACCTTTGGAAGGTTATTCTGAATGGGAACAGCAGGAAGCTAACTGGAAGAGACAAGAATGGTAATATTACTCTTCTTGACCCTAAAACTCATGAAGAAATCATAGCTATTCAGAAGGAGGTCAAAGCAAAAACTATTTTGCTTCAATCTCTTCCCGATGATCACATGGGTGACTTCTACCATTTGGATGATGCCAGAGAGATCTGGAATGGTATAAAAGCAAGGTTTGGTGGGAATGAGAAGTCAAAGAAAATGCGAAGATCCATGCTGAGAGATGAATTCACAGAACTCAAAATCTCAGAAACTGAAGGTTTACATCAAGGGTATGACAGGTTCCAAAAGATATTGAGTCAATTGAATCAACTTCGTTCAAAGCCTAACGATTGTGATATTAATGCAAGGTTTCTTAAAGCCTTACCCTACTCATGGAATCAGGTGGTAATCTCTCTCAAAGCCAAAGGTGGGCTTGACTATCTCAATTTTGATGATTTGTTTCATAAGCTCAGAACTTTTGAACCTCATGTGAGAGGATATTCAAGTGACTCTTTTCCCACTCCTGCTAATTCTGCCTTTGTGAGTTCTATGGCTTCTAGTCCCATGTCATATGCTAGTAGCCCAAGCAATACTGTGTCTTCTCAACATACTTTTCAGCATACTTCTGCTCCTGATCCTACTGCCAAGTCTGGTAGTATGGTAGAAGTCGTTCTTCATTCTTTTGTGGCTGATGTTGATGCTCAACAACAACTTGCTTTTGATGACTTCAAACAGGTCGATAAACTTAACCTGGATGAAATGGATCTTAAATGGCAGATGGCCATGCTCACTCTGAGGGTTCACAAGTTTGAGAAGAAAGCAGGTCGAAAATTCAATTACAACCCACGGGAGCCAGCAAGATTCGACAGAAGCAAGGTTCGATGCTATAACTGCCAGCAACAAGGTCACTTTGCAAGGGAATGTCCTAGCAAGAATGACCAGGAGAAGAGCAGGTACTCAGCTTTTAAGGTTCAGGAGGTAAAAGATGACAAGAAGGCATTGGTGTATGTTGACTCTATGGTCAACTGGAATGATCATCAGACTACCACGTTGGAATCAGCTGAATCTTTGACTGACGTGTTTGCAATGATTGCTGGGAATTTATCTGATGCAGAAGAAGCAGACGAGTTTTCCCTTATGGGCATCTCACCTCAGGTACAACATTGTCCTCTTGGTTGTCATGATAAATACTCAGAATTGTTGTCCCAATTTAATGAAGTAAATGATCAGAATGATAAGTATTTTTAGAGGTTAAAGCCTATAAGGCTTCATTAAACACATTGGAACAACAAAAGAGGTGGCTACAAGATACTCAACGTGAGTATGAGGATAAAATTAGGATACTGAGCATCGATTTAGAAAACACAACTAATATGCTTAAATATACAGAAAAGGTAAAAGATGCCAGTATAAAAGAAAAACAGGAGATGCAAGAAATATTAGATGCTACCATGTTGAGATTTGAAAAATGGCAAAAGGCACCTAAAAATATTTCAAAATTAATTGATAGTAGCATGTCTGGTAGGACTAAAAGAGGAAGAGGGAGAACCTAGGTACAATAGGTTTAAACCAGCAGCAGAAATGCATGCTGTCCCTCCCCCTCTTACTGGAACTTTCATGCCCACTTCTAGGCATAATGACTTGGATGGATCACAGATGCATGAGTCCCCAAAAAGTTCTACTAATTCTAATGACTTTGTCTCGTGTACTTTCAGTGACAAAGCCAGTGACTCTGCATCAAGTGATTCAAGTGAAGAGTCAAGACCTACAAGTTCCAAGTCAAATGATCATGCTGCTACTGGTGCTAGGATGTGTGAAGAAAGAGTTGCTTTTAAGTCAAGTGTGTCTGGTCCTGGTTTATTGAGTCCTAGGAAGTTTGTTTCTCCTATAATTGTGTGTAATAATGTTAGCAGTATGAAACAATGTCATTCTAATAAAAGGTCTATTAAAACATGTTTTGTTTGTGGAAGTGCATTTCATTTGATTAAAGATTGTGATTTTTATGACACACATGCTTCTGTTAATAAAGCATTTCCTGCTCCTGGTCCACCAGGAGCTGCCACATATACTTCTAGAAGACTAAATCCTAGTGCTCAATCGTTTTCTTCTTCTAGAAGGTCCTCTCCATTACCTTCTGATCATTGAAGAAACATTGGATTAACAACAAATAGATCCACCAGTAACTATTTTCAAAATTTTAATCCAATTTATCCACATAATTTTGACCACATGTATTTTGGTTTGGGAAGTTTGGGAACTGCTGTTAAGCCCTCAGCAGGTTGTTCTTGGTCAAACAATAATACCCATATGATGCATAGGCAACCAAGGAACAACGGTGGATCTCATCAATCTTCTTGGCTCTCTACTAAAGATCCACAAAGCAGGCTCAAACCTGAAAAGGTTTGGGTCCCCTTAAGGTACTAACTTTTGCATTTTTCTTATCTTGTTGTTGTAGGTTACTCCATACCAAGATCCTAGTTTAGGCATTGTTGATAGTGGGTGCTCCAGGAGCATGACAGGAAATAAAAGTCTTCTCTCTAACTTTGTACCATTTCAAGGCGGCAAGGTCTATTTTGGTGGAGGTGAAGGCAGGATCACTGGCAAAGGAACAATTACGACGCCTAATCTAAATTTTGAGCAGGTCTACTATGTGGAAGCACTTCAACACTTCAACTTGATATCTGTCTCTCAGATTTGTGACAAGAAGCAGTTTGTTCTCTTCACGGATACTGATGCACTTGTGCTCTCCAAAGACTTTCAGCTTCTGGATGACTCATAGGTTCTGCTCAGAATCCCTAGAAGACACAATCTCTATAGCATCAAGCTGAATGAAGTCAACCCTACTGGTCAACTAGCATGTCTGGTTGCAAGGATTGAGGCCATTCGTCTGTTTTTTGCTTTTGCTTCTTATGTGGGCTTTACGGTGTTTCAGATGGATGTCAAGAGTGCATTTCTCTATGGAAAAATTGATGAGGAGGTGTATGTCACTCAACCTAAGGGCTTTGTAGATCCACTTCATCCCAAGAAAGTTTACAAGGTGGTCAAGGCTCTTCATGGATTACATCAGGCTCCTAGAGCTTGGTATGAGCGTCTTTCAACTTTCTTGTTAAAGAATGGCTATAGAAGAGGTACTATTGACAAAACACTATTTCTTAGGAGGAATACCAAGGACATTATCCTTGTTCAGGTTTATGTGGACGACATTATCATTGGTTCTACTAAGAAGGAATGGTGTGATGAGTTTGAACACTTGATGAAAGGCGAGTTTCAGATGAGTGCTATGGGAGAGCTTTCCTTCTTCCTTGGCCTACAAGTCAAGCAACAATCGGATGGGATCTTCATCAGTCAAGATAAATATGTTCATGAGATTCTTTAGAAGTTTGACATGGATCCTCTTCGACCAGCAACAACTCCTTATGACGTTGCTAAATTCAAACTCAAGAATGAGCCAGACCCCCCGGTCAATGTTCACATGTACAGGTCTATGATTGGCTCACTCATGTATTTGACTGCATCACGTTCGGAAATCATGTTTGCAGTAAGTGCTTGTTCTAGACATCAGGTGACTCCAACGGTTTTGAACTTGAATGCAGTGAAGAAGATTTTCAAGTATATCAAGGCTCAACCTAAACTGGGCTTATGGTATCCTAGAGAATTACCTTTTATTCTAGAAGCATATAGTGATAGTGACTATGCAGGTGCTAATAATGACAGCAAGTCTACTACTGGTGGTTGTCAATTTTTGGGTCGACGACTTATTTCATGGCAATGCAAGAAACGGACAATAGTAGCTACTTCTTCAACAGAAGCTGAATACGTTGCTGCTGCTAGTTGTTGTGGACAGGTTTTGTGGATCCAAATCAAATGTTGGATTATGGTTTCAATTTTATGAACACCAAAATTTTTATTGACAATCAAAGTACTATCTGGATTGTGAAGAATCCTGTTTTTCATCAGCGAACAAAGCATATTTAAATTAGGCACCATTTTATACGGGATGCCAATGAGAAGAAGTTGATACAGGTTCTTAAAGTTCATACGGATGATAATGTTGTTGATTTGCTGACAAAAGCATTTGATGGTCCTCGGTTCAACCACTTAGTGGTTCACATTGGGATGGTCAATCCTTGAGGTCTAGGATTGAGGGGAGGCTTCGTGTACATATTACTTTGCACAGACTAACATATTGGTAGATTTTAACAACATATTGCATTAGTTCTGGTGGTGTGTGTTACTCCTGGTGGAGGATTTTGCTCACTTTTGGTGGTTATATTCTTTCATGACTGGCTTCTAGTCCTCATTGGTTAGCTTCTAGTCATTATTGGTTGGCTTCTGGTGGTTAAAAATCCTTCTTTGTCAAGTGATGATTGGCTTCTGGTACTGGTCTGGGACACTGTTCATTCTTAGTGACTTTTGTTGACCACATTTTGCTTCTAGTATTGACCATTGTGCGCTCTGACTTTTAGTCACCGCTTCCAATTCTGGTATTTACACTCTTATTTAACTTTGGTAAATTGGAATTTGGAAATTATGTTAAAAGGGGCAAGTGGTTACTATGTAATAATTGTCTAATTTGAAAGGGCAACCCCCTATTATTAGGGGTCAATGAACAGTTACTATCTCCATTATTTATGGTCAATTAACCCCCCCTTGACTCATTCATACCACTCATAACACACACACAATCAATCCTACTCTCTCAACCCTAACCAAAATCATCTTCCATTCAATTAATCAAGATCCATGGCTGCCCTGGTATACCAACCTGCTCACAACAAGGTCGCCTATCTAGGAGACGGTCCACATCGTGATGATTTTACTGACATTCTGGACTTCATTGAGGCTTCGAACCTAAGGTATGCTTTTACTGTATGTCCCACTATTTATGATAGTGTCATTCGTCAGTTTTGGGCATCTGCTCGTCTTGTGGTTGTGGTTGGTCGTCCACGTGAACTCCATGCTACCATAGATGGACGTTCATACGTGGTGTCTGAGGCTTCTATTCGATCTTCCCTTCATCTTCAAGATGAAGGTGGTGTTGTGTCCATCCCCAATTCGGAGGTGTTGGAGGGGATGGCTGCTATAAGGTACAATCATGGGGGGAAGTTTAACTTCCAGAAGCATAGGTTTTCCCCCTAATGGAAGCTTCTAGTGCATTTTCTGATTCATTGTTTAAGTCCCAAGTCTGGGAGTTGGGATGCTTTCCCTACTCCTTTGGCTACTGGTCTCATTTGCTTAGCACGGGGTAGAGTTTTTAATTTCTCTCGTTATTTGTTTGAGGGGATGGTTAGCAATCTATCTAGTGCTTGTTCTAGGAAGAAGTTTCTGATGTATCCTAGGTTTTTACAACAAATATTGGTTTGCATTCCTCGTGATAGGACTGAACATGTGCCTTCTAAGCTTACTGCCAAAGTGTATTATAATATGGTCCATGGGTTTAGTGGGGAGTGGAGGCCCCTTTCTGAGGCCATGTTGGGTCTGGCTCAGGGTCCTCCTGATGTTGTGGTTCCTCCGGTTGAACAACCCGAGAAGGAACCTCAATTGAGTAATGACCTGATGGAGGAGGAAGTTCATGCTGGTGGTGCACCTCCTGTGGTTGAGGAAGAGCCGGTTGTGGAGGTGGTGGTTAAAATTACATCCACTTCCAAGGCTGCTCCTTCTTCATTCCCTCATGCGTCTTCATTTGTGGAGACTCCCCCTTCTAGTCCTACTCCACACTCTTCTGATAATCCTACTGGTGCTAGTGCTCCTAATGTTGACCCATTTGTTGCTTCTGGTTCCAATGACGCCTTCCCTGATCCAAGTCCTCTAGGTGGGAAAGCGGAGGAGCCTATTACACTTACTTCTCTACTTGATCTTATGCACAGGTATCATGCACGGATTCTTTCCCTGGAAGCAGATTTGAATCAACACCGGAAGCTTACTAGGGAGTTTGTTCTTCCCATGGCTGATCGCATCAAAGCTTTGGAGACTCAGCAAAGACGCCGAAAGAAGCATGTGGTTCAATCTGATTTTGATGAGGAAGTTAAGGATCGTGTTGAGGATGGTTTGACTTTGTTGGCAAAGGCTGCCTTTGCTGATAAATTGTATGATGATTTGTCGGTTTCTCCGAATTCCTTCAGTGTTCCTTCTCCTGCTGCTTTTCCCACTCCTATGGATGTTGCTTCTGGTCCTACTGCTAGTTCCAATGCTGGTCCATCCCATGATGCAAAGGGGAAGGCCCCCATGACTGATGCTCCTTCACCACCTCGCAAGCGTACACGTAGACAGCTTGAGGAGGATAGGTTGGGTGAGGAGGCTGCTCAACGGATGCAAGCCGAAATTGATGAAGCTGCTCGAGCTGAGGAGGAAGCGCTTCAACAGCAGAGATGTGAACAAGTCCAGCATGATGCAATGAATTGGAATGATAGTGATTGGATGCAGGTGTTGACTATTCTTACCAGGGATTATTCCCAGTTCACTGATCTTTTGGGTGCGGATGTGGATGAGCATAACTGTATTCCAAGAGCCATGGTGTTAATGCGCAAGCATCAGTTGGCGCTTGCTGCACAGCTTCGTGAGAAGCGTAAGAACAGACCTTTGTCGAGAACTGAGGAGCGAAAGCAGATGCAGCGTTATGTGAAGTATCAGTCGGCTGCTTATTTCCAAACTGGTTGGAAGTGGGACAGGGTTCGGGCTTTGTCTTTTGATGAACTTAAAGCATTATATGAAAGAATGGTCAAGCATCAAAGCACCCCAATTCCGGAACGATTTATCTATCGTCCTTCTCCACGTGTGGTGACCACTTCTTCACCTGTTGTTACTACTGGTCCTCCATCTGATCCTACTCCTGGTTCTGCTGCTATTCCCTCAGTTTTTGTTGCTTCTACCGTTGGTACCACCACTACTCCTTTGGTTGCTCCTATGGTTTCTTCTTCAGGTCCTGCTACCACCACCACACATGCTACCACCACCACCTTTGCTACCACAACCACCACAACTGCTACACCTGATATGGCATCACCATCACCACCAGTTCCTGGTTCTCACCCTATTCCTTCTTCTAGTGCAGCTCCTGTTGATCTCTTGGGTGGGCAAACTCTTGAGTCTACTTCCCCTACTCCCACTGCTGCTGCTCAGGTAAAGGTAAAGGTTGAACCCTCACCTAGTGATACCACACCTCGCCGTTCGCTTCGCCAGAAATCGGATCGACGTGTTAGACGTGGCAAGACGGTCCCCTATGAGAAGCGTGATCCTGAAAATCTAATTGATGCGGCTTCTGACAGTGACTCTGATTTGCCTTTGGGTAATGGATATATTACTGGTTGGACGGTTGCGCGTTCCACGACTCTTCCTGGTACGGTATCTCATAGGATTACTCTTAGTGATGGGTCTGTGCGGTTTGCTTCGGGTCTACAGGGTATTTTGTCTTGGGCTGATCGTAAGGATCTTATGGCTTTATATGGGTTTGTGGATACCGGCATGCCTGTTGATCCTATGGCTGTGTCTTCCTGGCCTGGTCTGCGAGTATGGGCTGATCTTAAGATGATGCTTGATGCACCTCCTCATGCTCCTGTTTCTGGTGTCTAGAAGGATCAGATGCAATGGGTTATTCAGCGATGGAAGTTATATGCGGGATGTGGTGTGCATATGTTGGAGTTGGAATCTGGTCATATGGTCTTCATGCTCACAGACGTGGATTATCCGTTGACGATTGCTTCAATGGAGGCTATGTTGGCTAGTCACTTGTAGATTTCAAATGCTCCCTTGGGGAATGAGTCTTCTATGGCAACTGCGTTGATGGAAGGGATCCAGGCTCGTTTGAAAGCTGATAAGAAGGCTGCTTCTGGTCTCTAATTTGGTTGGTTTGTAAGTGTTTTTGTTTTGTGTTTTTGATCATTTGTTCCTATTATCATTCTTTTCACCAATATGTAAAGTGATTGGTGAATTTCATTCTTTATAGTTAACAAAAAAAAACTAATAACAAAATATATATATATATATATATATATATATATATATATATATATATATATATATATATATATATATATATATATATATATATATATATATATATATATATATATATATATATATACCTTTTATATAATATCTGCTTATACTTTAACACATCATGGATTTTATACTTGTGAATATAATACCATCTGCTGCTTCACACTTTGGGTTCTGGTTGCTGAATTGTCCTTGTGCTGGTTACTGGTTTCATCTGGTGTTGGACTTGGTCCTCACAATAAATGGTCCTCAACTCACCATGTCTAATCGATAAGAAAGAGTTGATTCACCTTGAGGGTACGGCTCCTGGTGCGATTCTCAAATCCGTTGATGGTTGCCAGGTTACCCAAATCTGGATGGTTTTCACTTGCCATGGTCCTAGACTGAAAAGTGGCTGATCCAAGGGGGTACGGCTCTTGGTAAAGATTTTATCAAATCCGTTGATAGCTGTAATAGCTTGCTTAAAGCTATAGGGTTTTCAACTAACCGATGCTTCATTGCTGAGAGTTGGCGAGTCCAGAGGGGTACGGCTTCTGGTAAAGACATATCAAATCCGTTGACGGCTGTGATGGTTTGCCTAAAATCATCAGGGTACCCCCACTCACCATTGATTCACGTTCTAAGAGTTGGGCTGGGTTCTGGTCTCCCAGGGTGATGCTTATTCCACCAGAAAGACTGGCTAGCCCAAGAGCGAGCAGCTACTTGGTAAAGGCTCATCAAATCTGCTCATGTTGCTGTAAAGATTCAACACGATGCTGATTTGTTCCAAGCTTTGAAGAAGCTTCTAGTGTTTCATGTTGCGGCGATTCTTCTGACTCTTATCTTGCTGTTGCTGCTATTTCTTTTGCTGCTTCAATCCTCGAGCTTTATTGCACGTTTTCCAGGAAACTTGAACTCAACAGGTCAAATTCAAGTTTAGGGGAGGATTGTTAGGACCATTGGTATAGTTAAATGTAATAGGTAGACTAGGAGGTATGTAGTTCCTCCTGGTCCTAGTAGTAGTAGGAGCAAGTCGTGCTCCTAGTCCTAGTCAAAGTCAAACTTTATTATTTATTTATTATTCTGTTAAGATATACATGAGATATGTTAGGAAAGGATATGCATATCAGTTTTACACGTTTTGTTTAATGCTGTATTAGGGTTTCCTTGTAGTATAAAAGGAACCTTAGGCAGAAGGGTTATACACACCTTCATAAAACGTAGTTCTAGTCATCATCAATATTAGAAATCCTTAGAAAGGATCAAGTCTTTATAGTTATTCTGTTCTTCTTTATTATATTTGTATTCTGCATTCATATTGTGTATAGAGTCTCTCTGTGGATTGACTTGTGATTACAGAAGTCGTTCACCGTTCCTGACAGGCTGCAAGATCTATATCTAGTAGACCCAACAATTTGCCTTTCCGGGATGATACTCTAGATTAATGTCATAATCCTTCAACAGCTCCATCTCCTCTGCCTCATGTTCAATTCACGCTGAGTGAAGATATACTTCAAGCTCTTGTGATCCGTGAAAATGTCACATGATTCTCCGTATAAGTAGTGCCTCCATATTTTCAATGCAAACACGACTGCAACAAGTTCCAAGTCATGCGTAGGGTAATTCTCTTCATAAGGCTTAAGCTACCGTGAATCGTACGCGATCACTTTCCCATGTTGCATGAGAACACAGCCAAGTCCCTTCCCCGATGCATCACTGTAGATTTGAAATCCACCCGTACTAGATGGGAGAGTAAGAATAGGTGCAGATACTAGCTTCTGCTTCAGGTCTTCAAAGCTCTTCTCACGACAGTCCAGACGAATTTCTCCCCTTTCCGCATCAGTTTGGTCAATGGTAGTGCTAAGCGGGAAAAGTTCTCCACGAACCTACTGTAATAGCCAGCTAAGCCTAAGAAACTGCGGACTTCCGTCACTGATGTCGGCCTCGGCCACTTAGTAATGGCCTCAACCTTCGTTGGATCCATAGTGATTCCTTCTGCTGATACAATGTGACCTAAGAATGCCACCTTGTCTAACCAGAACTCACATTTGGAGAATTTAGCATACAGCTGCTTCTGGCGAAGAATCTGTAGTACTGTACGAAGATGGTCTTCGTGTTCCTCCTTGGACTTTGAGAAAATCAGGATGTTATCGATGAATACAATGACGAACTTGTCCAGAAATTCATGGAAGATTCTGTTCATCAAGTCCATGAACACTGCTGGAGCATTGGTCAGGCCGAATGGCATAACTACAAATTCGTAGTGGCCATAGCGGGTACGAAAAGCAGTCTTGGCGATGTCCTGCTCCTTAACCCGTAGTTGATGGTAGCCTGACCTAAGATCAATCTTGGAGAAGTGTTTGGACCATTGGATTTGGTCAAACAGATCGTCTATGTGTGGCAGTGGACACCTATTTCGGATAGTAATCTTGTTGAGCTCGTGATAGTCTATGCAAAGACGCATACTGCCGTCCTTCTTCTTAACAAATAAGACCGGTGCGTCCCATGGAGATGCGCTCGGTCGAATGAAACCTCGTTCTAGAAGTTCTTGCAGTTGATCCTTCAGCTCTATGGGAGCCATGCGATAAGGAGCCTTGGAGATTGGTTCAGCTCCTGGAATAAGCTCGATATTGAATTCCACTTCTCGTGTAGGTGGTATGCCCGGAAGTTCTGCTGGAAACACATCTTGGAATTCCGACACTATTGGTTGATCCTGAATTGATGGAGATTCAGCATCCATGTCGTGAACCGTAGCTAGATAACCCTCGCAGCCATGTGATAGTAGTGCACGCGCTTGCAGGGTAGATATGATTTGTACAGACCGTCCGGGTACGAACCCGTTATGAACTTACTCTGGTGCATTAAAATCACCGAAGATAACTCGATATGCGCAGTCTATGGTAGCATGATGCTTGGATAGCCAATCCATGCCCAAAATCATTTCGAAGTCATTCATGTCCACCAGAAGTTTGTCAACAGGACGAACCTTATCGTCAAATTCTAGGGGAAGACTCTTGTAGACATGGGTGATTAATACAGAGTCCCTCAACGACGTGGAAATAGTAAGTCTATTCTCTAGTGGCATGGGGAGCATCCTAATGTTCTTAGCATAAGCAGTAGAAATGACCGAGTGAGTAGCACCCGTATCGAAAAGAACACACACAGCTTGACCATACATATACAAGATTCCAGTGATGGTACCTGTAGACTTGTTGGCCTGGTCTCGAGATGTCGTGTAGACACGCCCGGTGGTAGGAGGCGGCTTGGTATCAGCATGTACCGATGTGCCCTCCATCTCGCCCTTAGGACAATCCTTCATGATATGGCCAGGAAGACCACATTTGAAGCATGTGTCAGTGTTACGACGACATGGCCCTGGGTGCCTACGGTGGCAAGTAGAGCAAAGAGGATGAGTATATCCTCCAGCAGGTGCTCTGGCTGGCTGAGGACCTAATAAAACATTTTACATAAGACATGATAATAGGGTATAAGGGACAATGCGGATAATCGTAAGATTGAATACCAGTGATAGCTGGACGGCTAGGCTGTGAACCTCTCTGGTTCTGGTCCCTACCGTTTCCATGGTTCCTGGTAGAAGATTTGCTAAAGTGTCAGAATATGAGTTATAACATGAAACCATAAGAAAATGCGTAAGTATTAGGACATGCTGTCGTTGGAGTGTCCAACGTTGTTACAGTAATTATCATTACCGCCACGCCTATCCGTAGTAGAACGGTCGTTAGTCTGACCGTTTCCCTTGGGCTGATGAGGCTGCTGCTGAGTAGCCGGCTGAGATCGGTCCCCAGTTTTCTGCCTGGAAGATACAATTTAAAGAGATGAATAATTGACATATATGGAAAGAATACGGATTGGTCACCGCTTGAATACAAATGTTTACCTCTTTTCGGGTCTCTCAACTTCCCCGAACTCATCTCTCTCCTGTAGCATCTCCAGCTTACGTGCTGCATCGGCCACTTGTGCTACCGTGTTGAACGTAGCACACACCAGATTGTTTGCGACCGATGTGCGAAGAGCCTACCTAAAGTGGTGTGCCTGCTCTTCAGGAGTACCTGCCGCTGCACCAAGGAAACCAGCTAAGCGGAGAAACCGCTGCATGAACTCGTTGCTATTCTCCCCAGCTCTCTGTCGGATCCCGTGGTACTCCCTCTTGAGCTTGTCTTGCTCAACCTTGGGAAAGAACTGCTCCATCACCCTGTCCTTGAACTGAGCCCATGTCAAACCAGCAACCCAATCGTCACCTCCCTCAGACTGCATCAACGCTAACCACCAATTTAGCACATCGCCTTCGAACCGAAAGCATGCCAACCTCGCCTTGTACGTGGGGTCACAACCCATAGCATTGAAAATCTTCTCGATGTGAGCCAACCATCTTTCAGCATCACTAGGGCTATCTGTTTTCTCTAAAGCTCGAGGATGGAGCTTGTTGAATTTCTCCAGCCATACTGCCAATGTCACTGGAGGAGGAGGAGAAGGAGGTGCTTGGTTATGCTGCTGATTGTTGGTAGCTTGAACTTCAGCCCTGATGTCGTTCCTCAGTTGAGGAAGCAAAGCTTGCATTGCAGCTTGGATTGCTGCATTGAGTTGTTCCTGTTCGCGTGTGAGAACCATCTAACAGTATAACATAAAACATATGATTAAACAGATCAAAACATAAAATATATGCATGAAAAAAATTATACCAATAAATCTAAAGAAAAATTTCATGCAAGAAAATCGTGTATGAATACATGATGCAGTTTTATGAAAACTTTTGTATGCTCGAGAGTGAACGCCTATGGTCAGTTCACCCAAAACAAAAGACATGGCGAGGGGACGCCGTCGGTCCCAAATTTAAAAGTTTCGATAAAACACATGCGACTAAATAGGGCCAGTCCTGTACCAACCATTACTTAGTCATAAACCTGTAACAATGACATATATATGTATGCATAAAAATGATGAATGCATGAAAACGACTGTCAGTTCTAGGAAGACCATAGTGACTACCCACTAATCATAGGTCATATTTTGAGAGCCTACAGGTCGAAGCCTTGGCTCTGATACCATAATTGTAACACCCCATTTTGATAATGGAATGTCACGCGTAATTATGGCGTGTCATCAAAGCATACAAGGAAAAATGTCTAAACATTACATGACCATAAAAGGAAAATACCGGAATCAAACATCGGTAGTCCAAAAGTAAAGCTCATCACACACAAACATAAGTACTGTAAAGGAAAGGAGTAAACAATATCCATAGCAAGTGTATCAAAGTAAAGATAATGCATAAAGTAAAGAAAGGCTAGAAAGCTTCCAGTCCATATGCACGTACGCTTAAAGTCTACGAGCGTCCCTGAGTACCTGCCGTTTTGGGAACATAGAAAAGGAAAACGGCTGAGCAATACGCTCAGTGCACGGATGTACTATAAAGCATGAATAGGATAAGCATATAACATATAACAGCGGAAGAAACTAAGTCCCGAATAACCTGGTTAAGTCTTGGTAAAACTGGTTTTATAGTTTGAAAAGCCTTATGTTTATCTTATAAAAACTGTTTAACATATTCTACCATTAGCCAATATAGGTCATGAAAATCCATCGTGCATGAATACTTGGAGGGGTGACCTCATCATGCAAATTAGAGGGGCTGCCTCTAATTTAATATACTGGTTTTGGGTAGGAGGGATCAGCTCCTTGTGAAGGATGCAAGGCACACACCACATTCACACTGAGTAATCTGCTGAAAAACATGTAACTAGGATGCACCCATACGGCCCACATGATAAATATAAAAATATGGCCAAAAGCTGAAGGGACGCCACGAGCAATCACTCCGCCATGGTGAAGTCATAACACCAGTGCCTCTAGTGTTATGGTTATGGTACCTCCATAACTAGGTGAAACTGGTCATGCATGTATATGGCTATAGGTATTCTAAATTAAACATAAGCAAATCAAACATATAAACTTATACTACGAGAAAACAGTTGGCTGCATACGGGGAATCCTAATAAGGAAAGAATGTCCATACTGAAAGGACGGGAATCCGTACCTTATGTCTAGTGAACGAAGAAGACGAACGGAGGAGAGTCCTACTTCGGTATCACTAATGCTACATAAATACATACATGAATAAGTATATGTTTACTAAATACGTAACTGGTTTTACGTCATGTCTTAGCTTATTTTATACGTTATGCCATGTTTTACTATTTTAAGCCTTAAACTGTGTTTATCTTATATTCTGTCTATTCTGATTAAGTATTTCTTGTATTTCATGTATTATTATACTTACTATGTAATAATAAGTAACTTTCTAAAAATAGCAGGTTTCCTAAAATAGAAAGTTTCCAAAAATAGAAAGTTTCCAAAAATAGAAAGTTACCAAAAATAGAAAGTTTCCAAAAATAGAAAGTTTACAAAAATAGAAAGTTTCCGAAAATAGAAAGTTTCCAAAAATAGAATTACTGCTTAAAATAGATAAGTTTCTAAAAATAGAAAGTTTCCATAAATAGATTAGTTGCCTTAATTAAATAAGTTTCTAAAAATAGAAAGTATCCATAATTAGATATATGCTGGTTAAATAAGTTAAGTATATAAGCTTAAGTGTTTTCTGATTATTTTTCTAAGTCATAATGATATAAGGTATAGTTTATTAATTATTACATGTAACTTAAATAAACTATAGGTTAAAAGTATTTAATTAAATATATCATGTTTTTAATTAAATAAAGTTAAATACTTAGGTTAAAACATGTATTATTAATTATAAATAATATAACCTAAGTCATGTTAATTAATTAATTATAGCCATGGTTTTTAATAATTAATTAATTATAAAGTCTATAAAAATATAAATACTTAGGTTAATAATTCCATGATCTAATAATTAAATTATAACCTTAGTCATGTTTTATTAAATTAATCATGTCATATTTTATTAATTTAATTTTAATATATGATTATTAAAAACATCACATTAACATAAACCATGAACCGGATCCTGACTAGAAACCATGAACCGGACTCGAAATCAACACCATACCCCAAACCACTTCGGGGTTCCCCCTTGTTTGCTGCTGCCGTGGGACCCACACCACCAAACCGAGACCTTGTGGTCTCGGTGGTGGTCTATAAGCCAAACTGAGACCCCCTTGGGGTTCGTTTTAGGCGCCGGCCAAACAAAACACCCCTAAATCATCCTTTTTGATTTACCCAATAACCATTTACATGTTTGATTTATGTTTTTAATTAGGTTTTTAAAAACATCATGTTCTTATTTAATTTAATAAATCAAAACAAAAAGAAAAAGGATTAGAAAGGTATACCGAATGCGTGGATCCAACGAGGATGAACACACACGAACACTTGTACCAAAATCAAGATCAAAAATCAAATAAACACCCCCTTGGTGTCTTGTATATGCGGCGGCCAAGAGGAGAGCAAGAAGGAAAAGGAGAAAATCTTTTTAGGTTTTTGTTTAAGTTTACTGTAAAGTGAAAATGACTAGCAAAATTTACCTTAAACCCTTCTTAGTAAAATTTGATGGGCTTGGCCCATGGTCTTAGTGTAGCCGCGGGTAGGGGGCCCCACATGGGGTACGCGTACCGTTTTCCGTGTCTCGTTATTTAAGTGTTCGTTCGTGTTTAATCGTGTTCGTGTTTTATGTGTTCTCGTTAACTATTAACCGTGACTTAATATATTTATTCGTGTTCGTAATAAATATATATACGTAATTAATATTAGTTCGTGATTTAATTACGTTCATGATTTCTTGATCGCATGTTCGTGATTAATTATTGTTTAAATAATTATTGTGCGTTCGTACGTAATAAATACTTATCGTGTTCTAACACGTACGTAATACGTAAAATTCTAACACGTGAACGTAATCATACTATAAAAGGAAAGTTTTAATCTAGTACGTACGATCTTAAGGGTACTATTCATGGTAAAAGCATGCGGGTTTTACATATACCCAAGCCCATAAGATGGGCTTCGACTTACAATAGGTCGCCGGCCTATACATGTTGTAGGCTGTGCTTGGCCTTATTTGTTTAATATTAAGATATAAGACTACAAGCTACTAACTTATATATTTTCAGAGTGACCGAACCTTTCTAAATACGTAAAACGTATTTCCAACAATCTCCCCCTAAGGGAGGTCACTCCAAACAAGGGCGTTACCAGAGTTACAATATTAAAATAAACCTAGCATACTATGCTTGTCTTAGGCTAGTAGTCTTCGTCTTTCTTTTCTTTTTCTTTTCTGGTGAACATGTTGATGTGATCTTTGATATCAATCTTGAGCATTAATCTCTTGCATTGATCTTGTGCATCCATCACTTGTGATATTTGCCTCCTCGTGACTTCATGTTCCATATACTTATACCTTTGTAATTCTTGAAAGCTTCAGAGTTTGATACATCGGAAGACTTGACTTTTAGGCTTTCTTAAATTTGTTGAAGTATTAAGTGTATAATGTATAAGCATGCAGGGACGACTTCTTCTCAGATTCCGCAACGCCACCGTCTTCAAATGTAGTAACATAAGTAGACACGAACAAAATGGCTTTGAACATTTCATTCTAATTAGGTAGCATTTTACCTCCGGTCGGTGAAGACCGTTGGACGATATTAAATATCGTACTTGTGGAAGTTAGATTTAATTAAAAATCTCGTTGACAAGATTTCGTGGGTAAACCCGTTCTCTTTACTCGACCGTCCAAAGCGGACTGCAAACGTAAAGAGTGAATCATTTGGATAAAATTATCCGAATGATTGAAGCCATCAATTATGATTCTTGGAACAAGTTTGATTCATTAAAGAATCGCACCATCGTCGCTTTCCAGTTGTCACGAGCTTGATTCATATTGAATCATGCAAGTTACATACCAAGTGATGTTTGACGTTAACACTAGAAGGATTTCTGTTGGGAATTATTTGTAATGTGTCAAGTACCGTTAGTGTAAGTGTAAGTACTGTTAGTGTTGGCAAGTACCGTTAGTGTTAACGCGGTACATAGTAAGTATTGTTAGGTATATTCTAAGTACTGCTATATTGATTAGGATGAATATATCTTTGTAAAAGATATGTCATAGTTATAGTTAGAGTATATCTTATGTGATATACTTAATAGTTTAGAATATTGATAATATATTGTGTGTGATATACTTATCTTTATAAAATATTCTAATGGTTCTAGGGTTCCTTACTCTATAAAAGGAACATAGGTATGATGAGTCTATTGTACGTCATTCAAGTCGATTAATAAGAGAATCGAATAGTTAAAAGTAATTCTGTTCTTATTTGTTTTATAAGTTAGATTCCGCATAACTTATTTGGTTGAGTAAAAGTTCTCAAAGTGTTCTAGTTTAATTACAGACTATTATACTAATTCTTAGCAGAATATAGATCCATTCAAAGGGATCAACAAGTGGTATCAGAGCTTGTTGAGAAACTATGAATAAGAAGAACACAACCCTAAAATCCCCACTCACACCAAAATCAATGTCTCAAGCCGGTGATGACCCTCACATGGAAGCAATTCCAGATCCTGATCCCATACCGCAGAGACAACCTCAAGTTGTGCATCCTGTACACCACAAGGTGTTCAAGCCATAGATGTTGTAGTTACTTCTACAACTACACCTTCTTCCCATACTCTCTCTACTATCAAACTCCCTGTTCTCAAGAGTGATAACTATGAGACGTCGGATATGCAGATTGAACATTACTTGAACCACATAGATCATACTTTGTGGCAGGTTATCAAGAATGGGAATACATCTAAGAAGTTGCATTGGTTACCTGATGGTACATGCTATGCTTTACCTACTGTGACTGTTGAATAGGTACAAGCAGAGATCAGAGAAAGAAAGGCTAGAACTGCTTTGGCTATGTCACTTTCAGAAGACATCTTACCTAGCTTTCATCACTACAAGGATGCAAAGGCTATGTGGGATGCCATCAAACTTAGATTTGGAGGCAATGACGAGTCTAAGAAGATGAAGAAGATTGTCTTGAAACAAGAATTTGATAACTTCTCAATTTCCAGTACTGAAGGAATCTATAGTGGTTATGAAAGGTTCGGTAAATTTCTCATTCAATTTACAGTTTATGGACTAATAATTCCTAATGAAGAAGCCAATCTAAAATTCTTAAGAAGTGTTCCGCAAGAATGGAAAGAAATGGCTATGCACTTCATCACAAGGGATGATCTGGATACAACTCCTTTAGATCATCTCTATAACAATCTTAGAGTTTATGAGATGGATGTTAAAGGCATTGAAGTGACCAAAGCAGCAGCAACAACAAAGTCTAACTTGGCTTTTGTGTCAGAAGGAAACAACGGTCTTTACTCTCAAAATACTGTTGGTGGATCAAGCAGCGGTACTTACTTCCAAAATACTGCTAGAGGATCAAGTAGCAGTACTTACTTTCAAAATACCGCTAGAGGACTAACAAGCAGTACTTACTCTCAAGGTACTGAAGGCAGTCCAATTACATCTTAGAATTCACAAGGAAGATCCTCACCATTGTTTAGTGACAATGATGCCTTCTCATTCTTTGTTGGACAAGAAAACAGAACAAGGTTAACCCTCAATGACTTTTTCCAAATAGATGATGCTGATGTTGAAGAGATAGACCTCAAATGGCAAGCTGCTATGATCTCTATACGATCTAATAGTTACTACAAAGAGACTTGAAGGAAGATGACTGTTGATCCTAATGAACCATTAGGATATGACAAGTCCAAAGTTGAATGCTATAACTGTGGAAGGAATGGACATTTTGCAAGGGAGTGCTTTAGGGATAAGGCTGATAGAAGTAGTCAAAAGTCCAAGAACAGCTATAGAACCAGTCCAAGAATCTCTTAAAGCTTTCCAAAAGGAGATAGCAGGAGTCCTCAAGGAACTAAAGCATTGGTAACTGTAGATGGAGTGGTAAACTGGGCTGATGATGAGGAAGAAGAAGAGCTTAGTTTGATGGCTCTGTCTCATAAAGATACTGAGGTACATCCTTGTTCTAAAGATTGTGTTCTTAAATTTAATAGTCTAAAAGTAGAACTTGATGAACAGTATCAAAAGGTTAACACATGTACTGTAGAAGCAAATGCTTTTAAACAAGGTGTTGTTAAGTTATAGGAAAATATAGTTTTATATAAAAAGGTTCAACAAAACAATGAAGAGAAAATTAGAACTTTGACTCTTCAAATGAGAGAAAAAGATGTGGAAATTAAAGCTTTTGAAAAACAACTTATGAAAGTAACAGCAGAAAATGAAGTTTTAAAAGCCAGTCTTTTTAATGAAAGGGAAGTGATTAATCAATGGCAAAAATACTCTAAAGGATTGGGTAAGCTGATTAATAAGTGTGAAAACACTTAACCTTTTACCACTTAAAACAAGGAAAAACCAAACCAAAACGTGTATTTATAAACGTAAATGTCGGAGTTACGCGTGGTTTTGTGTGATTGTGTAAAATAGGTACAAAAGATCATAAATGAATAAAACACGGGATTTCACGGGCTTTTATTGAAGAAAAAGACAAAACACATGCTCAAGGGACCAAAAGTATTAAGAGGCACAGATATCGAGAAATCACCAATGAAAAAGGTGAAGAAAACAGCAAAACAAGCACGAGAATGGAAAGATCACAAAATTACGAAGCCAACGGTTCCGGCCTTTCCGCGTAACTCGTCTCGATTAAAGATGGTGGAGTTGGTTAAAGAAGATTAATCAAGAGCCCTTGGATAAAAGAATAATAAAAGGTGAAGATGGTGACCCATGTGAAGTGCTCCCATTAGTCTATCTAAAAGTATCTTTCATCCTATTGGTGGAAACACATCATCACCTACCAAATGACGAAGATGCCCTCAAGTTAAAGAAGAGAATGTGATTAAAAGCCTAAAAAGAATAATCTACCCCAAACACCTTGACTTCAACTATAAATAGCACCTCATTTTTCTTCATTTTGTATGTAGATTTTAGCTAAATAGTGTCAATTTTATTTCTTGTTTTTAAATGTATTTCCTTTCAACTTTGTACTAGCTTATCATTAAGCACTTTCATATTAATAAACGTTTATGTTTTAGCTTATTCTGTTTTAGCTTATTCTCATTCTACCTTTCTTAATCTTTTCTTATAATCTTGCTTATTATTTTGGGATTAGTTTTTAATAACTTTTTCCAAATAAGTTAAGATTTATATATAAGTTTGAAATAAGTTATCTTATTTCAAGCTTAGTGTGGGCTTATTTTTCTAGATCTAGCTTATTGTGGGTGATTTGTTCATTTAGCTTTCAAGATTTTTGAATCACATAAGTTTTAAGCTTAGGCTTACAACTTATTAATAAGCTAGCTTTTTGATTATTTACTTTTAGTTTAGATCTATTAGTTTTTTTATACAAAATAGTTTAGATCTATTAGTTTTAAGTTTAAAAATTAAAGTATTTTCATAAAAACATAAAAATTAGTTTAGATCTATTAGGTATTTGATAAAATAGTGTAGATCTATTGATTTTTAGTTTAAAAATTAATATATTTTTTATAAAACTTTAAAAATATTCTAGATCTATTAGTTTTGTTCGAATCTCTTTATAAAATATTAATAGTTGCTTATTATTCTAACCTCTTGTGTTATTCTGATCTTGGCGAATCGATTCATCACGTTTGGTAAAGAGCTTATGGTTTTTATAGATTTGGTTCGAGTTTGATGTGGGAGGCCGTGTACTTTACGGGCCGGGTTGCGCTTTTGATTAAGTGTGATATAGGAGGCCGTGTACTTTACGAGCCATATTTTGTTGATTATGTTGATTGTGTTTAGAGCGTTTTCTTCGGACCACGGGTACTAAGTTCTTTCCTTTTTAAATATCTAGCTTAATCGATTTAGTTTAATTAATTAGATTAATATATTTAAATTGTTTTTTAATAACATCTTTTTTATAAAAATTGTTTTAATTAGTTGTATTGTTTTATAAATAGATCTAAAATTTGTAAAAATTAGTTTTCATTTAGGTAAGCTTATTATTAGTATAAAGTTTACACTTTTTTGTGATTATTAAGCTTATTAGTATATAAAGCTTCAAGCTTTATCATCTAAAAAGGTTAATAAGCTATAAAGGTTAAAGCTTTAAGCTTTATTCTTAAGTTTATCTTTGTGATTTTTATTTTTTTTGTCATTTTTACTTGTTATTATGTGCTTGCATTTAGATTAATTTTACATTTAGAGTAATTAATATTTTTAATTATAATATCATTTTGTTGCATCTTAGAATTAATTTGTTTAATCTAGATTTTAAATTCTAGTATAATTGTATTGCATTTTAGAGTAATTTTATGTGAACTATCTGTGCTTTTATTTCTATATATTCCCTAGCCTAAAATAATATTCCCCTTTAAGTTTAAATTAGACATGGATATCAAACAAGTACTATTAACAAAATACGATAGATCTTGTGAGAAATTTGTTGATCAATTCAAGTCGAGTCGAGGAAACGAACATTAATCTCTTTGATAACTAGGTTTTACCTAATTAAAAAGATTCTTTGTCGTGTGTCTAATCGAATTGATCCTGGTTAACTATGTGACTCAGTCGTTCTATGGTGAAACAAATAGTTGTGTCGTTGTAGTAATTAAAATGTGCAAAGACGTAGATGAAAATGACGTTAAAGTAAATCTAAGTCTAATTTAAAATAAAAGACGAGAATTTAAAAGCGAGACGAGAAATTAAAAGGCACTAAGAGTAAATAACGCAAACTTAAATCTATCTAAGGCAAACTTAAAACGCAACTAAAACTTAAACTAAGGCAAGGCTTAAAATAAATCTAAGGCAAATAAACTTAAAGTGCGACTAAGGAAAAAGGCGGGAAAAGTAAAGCTTGAAAATTAAAAACAGAAACTTAAAAAACAGTAACTTAAAAGAACCTGAAAAATAGCTCATCCGGAATAAACCTTCGTTCGGAATAATCACTCATCCGGAATGTCACCTTCGTTCGGAATGATTATTCTTCACTCGGAATATTTACCAAAACCCTTGATCCGGAATAAATCCTTTATCCGGAATATGTCACTTATCCGGAATAAAGTCTTGATTCGGAATACTTGGTTGATTCGGAATGTTGCTGATCCGGAATATTATTCCGAATAAAACTCCTTGATCCGGAATATGTCACTTATTCCGGATGGAAGCTTTTGATTCGGAATACCTCCTTGATCCGGAATGTTGAAGATTCCGGATGAAACTCCTTGATCCGGAATATCTCCTTGATCCGGAATAAAGCCTTGATCCGGAATATCAAATATTCCGAATGAACCACCTTTTTCCACTGATCCGGGATATCTTCCTTGATCCGGAATATTTCTCCACAAAGCCTTGATCCGGAATGTTGTTGCTGATCCAGAATATGGGATTGATCCGGAATATGTCACTTATTCTGAATCAATACCTTCTATTCGGAATATTTTCCTCACAAACCTTGATTCGGAACAACTTTCAACAAAACCTTCACTCAGAATAACTGGGCTTGATCCGGAATGTACCTGGGAACAGAAATATGCAGCGAAGAACAAGGAAGAACCAAAAAGCTGCGAATCTAATCAAACTAAACAAAATCAACCACAAGATTAAATCTAACTAATCAATAAACATCTATTAACCATAAACAAACAATCCAAAACAATAAAACTAACAAAACTAATCAAAATAATCAAAACCCACTTAAATCAAATCAATAAAATATCAACAACATAAACATGAACATGAACAATAAACATAAAAATCAAAGATTAAAGAAAGGTAGATAGGAGATCAAACAATAAAAATAAAGATTGACAAGAATTAAAGAGAAACTTACCTGAAATTAAAGGAATTTAAGGTGCAAGACAAGTATTTAAATTTGACAATTAAGTAAATGACATGTATTTAAATGTGCAAGTAATTAAAATGGAAGAGCATAGTTTGTCAAACTAGCTAACAAAATGAAATGATTATCCTAATGTTATATTTATAGGGGAGATTAGGGAGGTGCTTAGGAAGCTTCCTCCCTCTTTCTTCTTTTCCTTAATTGCAAGCTTAGGTCCTTATTCTTCTTTAATCTTTTGACTTCAATGACTTTGTCTTGGGATTTCTTTAAACTAGTCTTGAATTTTCTTCATAAATAAGACTCGAGTTCTTCGACTTTTAATAAACTTCCGTCTTTTGACTTTTTCTTTGATAAATCTTCAGAATTGGTCTTGTACTTCCGTTCATTTTGCACTCTTGACTTCTTGACTTCGTCTTTCGTCTTTTTCTTCGATAAAAGCCCGTGAATGCCCGTGTTTTCACCACTTTTCACCATTTCGTCCTAAATCACAACAAAAACACAAACCACGCAAATTTCTGACATAAATGACATAAAATACACGTTTTGACTCGGTTATTATTATAATTAAGTAGTAAAAAGGATGGGTGTTTACACACCTATCAAATCTCCTACACTTGACCATTGCAATGTCCTCATGCAATGCATTAGTTACAAAGCATGTTTACATTTTTCATCACAATCAATCCATATTGGCCTTTATTAAAGAGATAGAAAACTATAAACATTAAAAGTAAAGAAATCAAAAACATACCTTGGGTTTTGGAAATGTCATGAATAATCATCATCCTCAAGTTTTCACTTTCTCCAAACCAAGATTAAAAACGAGATCATTGTTATTATAAGTTAGCAAACTAACACGAACTCATGTGGGCCAATTATTCACTCAGACTCCCTTATTCCTAGGTGTATCTCTTATATTTTATTGTTGTCTTGAATGATCACGAGGATGCATTGTTGACTTATTTCGATAGTTATTAAGGCTGAAAATAAAGTGAACGATTTAATCAATAGTTAGCTAAAGGACAAAATCTTTTAAAACTGCTTCTCAGGACCTCAAAAAGTTCATATCTTGGCATAACTCGCTTCGCGATTTGAGACCTTTCTCGGACCGATATTTCGCAGTGACTTCATACTTCAAACCTTGAGAGACGTTCATGAAATAATGGTCTTCTCTTCATATAGGAATTTCTTCACTTGAAGTTTTGAGAGATTCATACTTGGACCACGACTTCTTCATTTTTCTCCAATCTTTATTTGGGATTTTGATATACAACGATCCGCCTCCTTTTTGGACTTGGCTTTATTTATCCTCATACCTTGCTAGGGTCTTTTCGGATAGACTTCTCCATGACTTTTGGGGAGTTTTTGCTTTTCGTCGTGTGTCTCGATCCTTCATATTGATTTTTGATAAATGATTCTTCACATCACTTGGGATCTTTAGCAACAAAATGTAGCCCTCATGCCTTGTTAGGACCTTTTTGGACTCGCCAATCTTCGCATCCCGCTTGAATAAGTTATGCCTTGGCTATGAACTCTAATCCATACCGAGCAACTTTTAAACGATCTTGGGCTAGAAGCTAAGTAACTTTTCAAATCGTACAACCTTATTTATTGCAGATAAATTTATTAGCAAGCGATGGGAGAATAGGCTTATAATTAACTCACATAAATTCACGAAAGAATACCAAACTTATAATTGACTCTATCATCTCTCGTTCTCCACAGTTTAAAATCTCAAGGAATGAGACTCGTGTATTTTGGACTTTGATATACAACAATCCGCCTCCTTTTAGGACTTGGATCTATTTATCCTTATACCTTGCTAGGGTCTCTTCGGATAGACTTCTCCATGACTTTTGGGGAGTTTTTGCTTTTCGTCGTGTGTCTCGATCCTTCATATTGATTTTCGATAAATGATTCTTCACATCACTTTTTGGATCTTTAGCAACAAAATGTAGCCCTCATGCCTTGTTAGGGCCTTTTTGGACTCGCCAATCTTCGCATCCCGCTTCAATAAGTTATGCCTTGGCTATGAACTTTAATTAATACCGAGCAACTTTTAAACGATCTTGGGCTAGAAGCTAAGTAACTTTTCAAATCGTACAACCTTATTTATTGCAGATAAATTTAGTAGCAAGCGATGGGAGAATAGGCTTATAATTAACTCACATAAATTCACGAAAGAATACCAAACTTATAATTGACTCTATCATCTCTCGTTCTCCACAGTTTAAAATCTCAAGGAATGAGACTCGTGGATGCTTAGCCTATTAAATCAAAGTTTTGGGTTTTCGAGTTGCCTATAGGATCTTGCAAATTCTTAGAATTTTTCAAGTTTAGAAAACGCATTTTAAAGTTCCCTTGATAAACGACTCTCTAGGATCAATTATAGGAACTTGCGAAAAGTTCTTGTTCTTAACCCGTGAGAGTTAAGACTTTCGCGTTTTATAGCTCCCTATATAAAAGCCTAGCAAAACTTGACTTAAACACGTTAAGGATACTAGCTAGAGTAAACTTAGATAAGTAAACTCGGGTTGAGTCAAATGGTTCACAACGTTTAAAAATTAAAACCACTTTATTAAAATTTATTCTAGCAAGGAAAGAAAATAACTATACAAAGGGAAAAACTAATAGGCCAAATGTCACACCCCACCATGGCGGAATATGGGGCACGACGTATGGATATCATCACAACAATAGCGTGTCTATAGAGATAACTAAATGATATAAGAAATGTCATAAAATGGTGACACAAATGTCATGACAATATCTCAACAATGCAGGAGTCTAGGTAAGTAGGTAACAGTCCCACCTCTTATCCAAGACAAACAAATAACACGAACAAACAAACATATAGGTGCCAACAGTATCACTTATTCAATGAACAAATAAAACTAAGAAGGAAACGGGGATTCTCCTTCTATATGCATTCCTAAGCTTCTCCAAGCCTAGCCACTTATGTTCTCATGCTTAACCATAGTATCGCCTGAAAGAGACACTAAAACACGTCAACATAAAGTTGGTGAGAGTCATAGGTTTAGACTCCAACGCTAAATCAGATTACAAGCTGTGAATAACAATTATCAACAAAAGAACATATGGACAATGTGTTACAATTATGTATTAACAACTATCAATCAAGACCAATCATACCAAACCAATCCAAGGCTCCTACCTTGCCAAACAACACCATGGTACCTTAGATGATCACCCTATGTACCTATTCCAAGGCCACTACCTTGGAAAACCACAAGGCCACTACCTTGTCAAACCACAAGGCCACTACCTTGTCAAACCACAATAACATATCAAAAATCGCATAGCAGTTAATCACATAAGTGTACACACAAGTCCATCACAACCATAAAACATTCACAGCAACAATTTAGAAACAACTCAACACAGTGTCTCTTCCATCCCATCTGGAAGTCAAAAACAAAAATAAATATGGGACTATGAACACTCACCTGATAGCTCCTTCACACGTCCTTGCACTAGCAACAAGCTAACAAACCAAAAACATGAAATCAATAAACGAACCAATCACTAAGATGGCTCATTAACCTATGATGGACATCTAACCCATTCTCACATATTTACCTCATTAATAAGCTCTAATTACCCCATTACCCTTCCTTAACAAGTCCTTAACTTAGTTAAGTTTAACAACTAACCCGTTCATATTTTACCCAAAACAGTCCCAGTTTTTAGGTCTCAAAACTTTAGGTCAAACGCCCACTTAAACCTACCCATGGTTTCTGTAAAAGGAATATTCACACCCTTACATATGTTGGCTAACACCTACCACTTTCCCTAACCTTAAAGCTACAGCTAAGGCCCCGATATATATATATATATATCTACTTTCGTCATTCCAGATTTCCTGATTTTAAACGTACTAAACGTTTGTTACCATTAAGGGGTCATACCCTAAACCACCACCTTAGCCCAAATGCAGATATTAACTACAATATATAAACCATCTCTCACGTTCGTGAGAAGATCCCAATGCAACCCTAAGTGCCCCAAACAACCCAAAACTTAAAAAGAAAACAGGCTGAATTCAAAACTGTTTTGACCTCCGACTGTTGTAACCTGTTTTTGACCCACTTCCCTACCTCCAATTTAGTTCTCGTTTCTTGCATTGGAAAGCCACTTCAAATAGCTTTCCAGGGGTACTTGGATCGTAAAATAAGAGTTTATAGAACTCCCGATATGATCAAAACAATTGACTCAAAATCTGCCCAGTTTTTAAAAACGGGTTTAAACAAATTGAACTAATTAATTACCCATAACCCCATCTAATACAAGCCCTAGATTATATGATCATCATATTATGATTATAAAATCATTAATTTACTGATTTTATATAAACCCTAACCCTAATCCATCATAAGAATGATTAAGAAATCATTAAAACAATTAAATTAAAAAGGGATTAAAGACTTTACCTTCGATTTATGAAAACCCCAAAAAAAAAATATGAAGAACCCTAATTTTTGTGAAACCCACGAATTTAATTTGTCTCCAGGGGATAGATAATGAATTTTGGTTGTGTATAAAACAATATATAGGGTATGGGTGAATCCTAGTCCAACCCAAAGCCCACTTTCCTTTTTTTTTTCCTTTTTTTCCTTTTTTTTCTCTTCTAAACCGACCCAAACACCCCTAATTTCGTTTTTTTCTTTATTTTTTTTTCTTTTTATTGTTAATTAATACCTTATTAATATTACCTTAATTTACCTTAATTTATTTCAGCTCCTAAAGCCTCCAAAACCTCAAAACCGTAAAACTAGTCAGTTTTTACGCGATTACCGTAAAAGACGTAAAATATACACTTTAAAAAAAATCTCAAATTTTGAAATAAACTTTATAACTAAGTCCTAAATGACTTAAAACCATCCCGAAAAATATTCATATGGATAATTACCTCACCCGAGACCTCTAAATGCTAAACCGTAAATCCTAAAAAAATACACTATTACGATAATACTTATACGTATACGTAACCACCAAAATATCACCATTTCATTTCATAGTCACTAATTGTGATCTCATGAACATGAATTAACCGTTCCTCGATTTACTTATGAGTACTCTATACTCATAAACGATAATCACACCAACCTCAATCACACAAAATAAACACGTAATCACACAATTCAAGTAAGCACACATAAAATAACCTAAAAGTAAGACCAAGTGACGAACCTCAAAACCACGGTTGTCACATCACTCCCTCCTAATAGAAATCTCGTCCCGAGATTTACTCCTTAGGATCAACACACAGACAACAAATCACACGAGGATACTTGTTCTAAATGAACTCCTCTCATTTCCACGTGAACTTCAGTTCAAGTTTCAAGATACCACATGTACAAACCAAAAATAATTAAACCCATTGCCAAACTCTTGAACTCACAGTCAATAAATTTCGCAAATGACTCTTCGATAAAACAAAGACTCTTATTAGCACAAAACCCGAATAACCGGACATGCAAATATGCATCCTCAAACAACATTTACCAACCCTAATACATGAAATGTATCATGTATACAACTCATTTCCCCCAGGTAATTCTATGCTCATAAGCTAATGGTCTGATCTTCCCAAAGATCATAAATTGACCTACAAAACTCTACATCAACACTTACAGCTTTCCAAATCATACCACCCGTTACTATGGGTGAAACTCCATACATAACTTTGTCACTAAATCTAGTGCTTTCCTCATTTTCTACATAGCATCCCTTGTTGCTCTCATTCTGTCCACAAACACCATTACCACATTAGTAGCCTCTTTTACCAATTCTAGTCCACAATGAGGACAACTCACCCTATCCTTTCATATCGTGCCTCAAATGGCATTTATCGACTTCTAGTACGATAACTATCATTATATGAAAACTCAGCCATCGCTAACGAGTTTCTGAACTACCTCTAAATCAATCACCCATGTCCAATTACATTCATCAACTCCCTTCAGTCCGTATCCCAAAATACTTTAAATTCCAATTTCCTTACAAAGTGACCTATGACGGTCTTTCACATATCCATTAATTCTTCCAACTTCCCAACTACGTGACTTCTCATTCCTCTTGAAATAGGTGATGAATTAGTCAGTCTATCGACTATCACCCAACTCTCATCGTACTTAATCCCCCACCGCATTATGTATCCCTTCCACCAACTTCGTCCTTACATCGCCCTTTCTAAACTACTCCTATCCATGTAGGAAGTATAGTCTACGTCCCTTTCCTCCTTACGATTGTCCAAGCCACGCAACATAAATGTTGACGCGTTCACTACTTTAGACAACTCAACTCGTGCAACCCACATCCTTCATCCAAACCACTCTAATACATCATCCCTATAGTTCAAGTTCGTCTCAGCTTCACCTCATCCTTCTTATTCCATGTCTCATCGACCATGCTTGCCTTTCCCAGATGGTACTTGGCCTTGCAATTTTCTTTCATCAATTAACTCCTCCCATCACCTTTGCCAAATGTTCAATCAAGATGATTGAATATGTGTTGGATACGTTCATGATCCGTATAGATCATTCTCCACGTCCCGTACACCAAATGCCTCTAGCATTCTAGGCAGATATAACAGTCCAGCTCCACTAACTAAGTCTATCCAGTTCTTCCAAATCTTCAGTTCCTGCAACGTATAAGCGATCGCCTTTCTTTGTCGTCCTCGTACGCGTCCAAATCCCTGCTCCACGTATCGTCATGCTTCGCGAATTTATCCAGTCCTTCCGATAATGCCAAGATCTGCTCATCATCCAATCCACCTCTTCAGCCTCCAAAATGCTTCCTCGTCCTTCTTCACTTCGCCCCTTGCTGGTTCTACGATATGCCATCATCTCTGACTACTAGTCCTGGCCAACTAAATCGTAAAACTCACACTTAGAAATCTCACGTTTCATTCCCTTTACTAACAACTCCAAAACCAACACATAATTCGCCTCATCCTCCTTCTAAGATTTGAGTAGATCAAGATGTCGTCGATGCTCCCGATGACAACTCGTTTATAGACGTTCATGCACACTCGGTTCATTGACTCCATGAAAACCGCTAGTGCTTTGGCGAAGCCAAATGCATAACCGTAAACCCAAAGCGTTCATACAACATCCTTAGCAATTTCAACTATGTCCTCCTCACACCCTCTCTTAGCGGCAATACGAATAAATTCCTTGCAATTTCTAACAGCTCTTGTTCTTAATTCACTCCATCAACGATTTGCCTTGGAAGACACTAACTACAACTCCTCTCACTTCTCCTACTTGCTCTATTCATGGTTCTACATCAACGCTCCTAAACCATACAAAACCAAAACTACATCCTGAATACACCAGATACGATCGACGAATTAAACCCACGGATAACTAACGACATTTCACGTACACCAATTAAAACAAATCAAAAACCACGAGACTCCAAAGAAAACTCAAACCCAAAACATGTATCAATTCCAAATGACCCATGACAACGAAAAAAAATAATCCAAGAAACACCCAATGGCAACCAAAACATATTACGCCCCGCCACATATTATTTAAACCGTGCAAAGATCGACTTTCCAAAAGAATATATATATTTTTTTTAATTTTTTTTTCCTTACCTCCCCACATCTATGTGACTCAAACCATCTACAAGCAACCTTCTAGACGATCTCAAAACTCAACTCAAAGACTAGGTATCCCGTGCATCCCAAATCATAAAAAAAAATAAAACTACTATTCAAACTCAACCTTGAACCCGACACTTGTACAACAATTCCGGCCAGTCCACTGACCTCCCATGACTATACATTCTGAATATTTGAAAAGTACGTTCCGAGTACATAATTTTTGGCTTTTGAATCACCCAAAAAGCTTTAAAAACGAACAAGTTATGACCAAAACAATTTTATGCTAGTTGTTTTAAAAAACTAAAGAATATACTTAATGATCAATGCAATCATTTTCAATGAAAGATATAATTGTATGTGAAATATTCATAAACTCCTTTTAACCTTGTATCAATAACTATAAATGACATGAATCGGTTAAATCCAATTATATAAACTATGTAAGTAGAAAGAAATTTTACTTGGCTTTTTTTAAAGAAAGTCTTTTAGAATTTGAAATAAATAAGTGTTGATAAAAAAAACTTATGTTACATCTTGTTTCAAACATGACTCCAACACCTTACCCTTATTTTACCGAATACAACCAACTATCTAACTCTATAGTAGATTTCCAAGTCCCCCCTTTTTCCATATACCAACCAAAAGAAATGTAAGAATCAACCCAAAAGATTTCATTATCCCAAAAGAAATCTCCATTTATTTCAACGGACTTAAAACCCAGAACAACATTTTAAAACGTACACGTGAAATATGAACTCAAAGAATACGCTACAAGACACAGTTAAAAAAAATCGAAACGTTGTTGAAACCCCATCAACTGCAGCACCATAAAACACGAACAAACACAAGGTACGTTCAAGTTATAATAACTAGTGAACGACCATATACCATAACGTAACACATAGTAGTATATATACATCCGCATATATATAGCTATTAAATCACCCAAAACATACTCGTTACCATACATGTCGGATCAACCAATCATGTCATACACTCGTTTTTCCACACGAGTAATCACCATCTCACCGTGCCACAACAAAGCATAAAACACACCTCCAAAACCAAACCATATCGTGTGACCCCAAAATCACACAACACAACTATAACCCAAAACATATAACACACTAATAAAAATAGCCATATCGTAGGCAGCCGTTACATAAATCCATATATTATACGTATACCCAATATCTACATCTCACCATATACAAGCATGTACTAATCCTCTTTCATGCCATCATACTTGAGAACCCATTGAAGTTGTGGTACTTGTATAACTATGTTGGCCACCATACTTATACAATTACCCTTTCCCCAATGCACTCCCTCCTATGATGACACTTATAAGAATCAATACAACATATAACACATAAATCTATCTACTCACATAAGCTCATAACCATATAACCAATAAGGTCCAAAACTCCATCTATAAAATAACATAATAAAACTCTTGGAATACAGAAATCCATAGTCTAGCTAAAACAGCCTAGACTAAATCCAAAACGAAAACATAAACAGTTATAAGTCATGTCGCCCATAAGAGTGGAAATAGCATAAGGTCCTTCATATTCACCTACTCCAAATAACTCGAACCACCACATGATTCTTAGGGAACATGACTTAAACATCAAAAGAAAATAATACCCCTCAGGTACATAAAATAACCCACAAAAGATAGAAACTACTATGTACCAAATTATGTACTATAATGTACATTATAAGTAACATACGACAATGACTAGCGTGGACGATTATGGTTAAACCCACACTACTCACAACTCGAAAAGAAAATAACATGTTGCTAAGTATGAATTTACTATGGTTCAATTCATACCAGCCAAAACATCACAATAAATAACATTCAAACACATCAATTATAATAAAATGCACACATACTCCTATGACGCCTATATGCAGGGACCCTTAAGTTATAGACTAGGCTACGCGACTAGGCAACCTAATTCTCTATAACCATTGGCTCTGATACCATTCTGTCACACCCCACCATGGCGGAATATGGGGCACGACGTATGGATATCATCACAACAATAGCGTGTCTATAGAGATAACTAAATGATATAAGAAATGTCATAAAATGGTGACACAAATGTCATGACAATATCTCAACAATGCAGGAGTCTAGGTAAGTAGGTAACAGTCCTACCTCTTACCCAAGACAAACAAATAACACGAACAAACAAACATATAGGTGCCAACAGTATCACTTATTCAATGAACAAATAAAACTAAGAAGGAAACGGGGATTCTCCTTCTATATGCATTCCTAAGCTTCTCCAATCCTAGCCACTTATATTCTCATGCTTAACCATAGTATCGCCTGAAAGAGACACTAAAACACGTCAACATAAAGTTGGTGAGAGTCATAGGTTTAGACTCCAACGCTAAATCAGATTACAAGCTGTGAATAACAATTATCAACAAAAGAACATATGGACAATGTGTTACAATTATGTATTAACAACTATCAATCAAGACCAATCATACCAAACCAATCCAAGGCTCCTACCTTGCCAAACAACACCATGGTACCTTAGATGATCACCCTATGTACCTATTCCAAGGCCACTACCTTGGCAAACCACAAGGCCACTACCTTGTCAAACCACAAGGCCACTACCTTGTCAAACCACAATAACATATCAAAAATCGCATAGCAGTTAATCACATAAGTGTACACACAAGTCCATCATAACCATAAAACATTCACAACAACAATTTAGAAACAACTCAACACAGTGTCTCTTCCATCCCATCTGGAAGTCAAAAACAAAAATAAATATGGGACTATGAACACTCACCTGATAGCTCCTTCACACGTCCTTGCACTAGCAACAAGCTAACAAACCAAAAACACGAAATCAATAAACGAACCAATCACTAAGATGGCTCATTAACCTATGATGGACATCTAACCCATTCTCACATATTTACCTCATTAATAAGCTCTAATTACCCCATTACCCTTCCTTAACAAGTTTTAACTTAGTTAAGTTTAACAACTAACCCGTTCGTATTTTACCCAAAACAGTCCCAGTTTTTAGGTCTCAAAACTTTAGGTCAAACGCCCACTTAAACCTACCCATGGTTTCGGTAAAAGGAATATTCACACCCTTACATATGTTGACTAACACCTCCCACTTTCCCTAACCTTAAAGCTACAGCTAAGGCCCCGATATATATATATCTACTTTCGTCATTCCAGATTTCCTGATTTTAAACGTACTAAACGTTTGTTACCATTAAGGGGTCTTACCCTAAACCACCACCTTATCCCAAATGCAGATATTAACTAAAATATATAAACCATCTCTCACGTTCGTGAGAAGATCCCAATGCAACCCTAAGTGCCCCAAACAACCCAAAACTTAAAAAGAAAACAGGCTGAATTCAAAACTGTTTTGACCTCCGACTGTTGTAACCTGTTTTTGACCCACTTCCCGACCTCTAATTTAGTTCTCGTTTCTTGCATTGGAAAGCCACTTCAAATAGCTTTCCAGGGGTACTTGGATCGTAAAATAAGAGTTTATAGAACTCCCGATATGATCAAAACAATTGACTCAAAATCTGCCCAGTTTTTAAAAACGGGTTTAAACAAATTGAACTAATTAATTACCCATAACCCCATCTAATACAAGCCCTAGATTATATGATCATCATATTATGATTATAAAATCATTAATTTACTGATTTTATATAAACCCTAACCCTAATCCATCATAAGAATGATTAAGAAATCATTAAAACAATTAAATTAAAAAGGGATTAAAGACTTTACCTTCGATTTATGAAAACCCCAAAAAAATATGAAGAACACTAATTTTTGTGAAACCCACGAATTTAATTTGACTCCAGGGGATAGATAATGAATTTTGGTTGTGTATAAAACAATATATAGGGTATGGGTGAATCCTAGTCCAACCCAAAGCCCACTTTCCTTTTTTTTTTTCCTTTTTTTCCTTTTTTTTCTCTTCTAAACCGACCCAAACACCCCTAATTTTGTTTTTTTCTTTATTTTTTTTTTATTTTTATTGTTAATTAATACCTTATTAATATTACCTTAATTTACCTTAATTTATTTCAGCTCCTAAAGGCTCCAAAACCTCAAAACCGTAAAACTAGTCAGTTTTTACGCGATTACCGTAAAAGACGTAAAATATACACTTTTAAAAAAAATCTCAAATTTTGAAATAAACTTTATAACTAAGTCCTAAATGACTTAAAACCATCCCGAAAAATATTCATATGGATAATTACCTCACCCGAGACCTCTAAATGCTAAACCGTAAATCCTAAAAAAATACACTATTACGATAATACTTATACGTATACGTAACCACCAAAATATCACCATTTCATTTCATAGTCACTAATTGTGATCTCATGAACATGAATTAACCGTTCCTCGATTTACTTATGAGTACTCTATACTCATAAACGATAATCACACCAACCTCAATCACACAAAATAAACACGTAATCACACAATTCAAGTAAGCACACATAAAATAACCTAAAAGTAAGACCAAGTGACGAACCTCAAAACCACGGTTGTCACACCAAAATAGATCAAAAATTTTGAAAAATGTCGAAAAATTGATTTTCCGGTTAAAATGAGGACAAATACAAGGAAAAGGCCACTTAACTTCGATAGAAGTCCCCCTACACTTAATATAAACATTGTCCTCAATGTTTAAGCATGTGGGAGTAAACTCCCCTACATTTAGGACATTGTGCACTTTGTTTAGATCTTGCTAAGGGAAGGACAACTAACGAGATTCCTATTTTAATATTGAGAAATATAAAATAGTGAATCGAAAAGAGTTTAGGATAGAACCGGGAAAATGGGAACACGGAATCACGGGTCGTCAAAAATCATCAAGAGTGGATCATTGAGCGCTCGAATCCCTGAATATTAGAAGAGAGGAGAGAGAAAACACCAACGGGTCTCCCCCTACACTTATGGTAAAAACAAAGAAAAAGATAGATAGATAATCGGGTTGCCTCCCGAGAAGCGCTTGTTTTTGTTAGCCGAGTCACGAGCCTGACTCATCCCCGAATTAAATGGTCTATGGGGAAGCCTCAAATGTAATACCGGGATCAAAGACCTTGTCCTCGTTCCTGGGGGAATATAATAAAGGAGAGGCAGGAGGATAAGTCTTGAATGGTAGGAAGGTCCTTTCAACATACGAGAAGTATGTGAAATCCTGATCCACGGGAGGTGGGGTAGGTAAAGGAATCACATTGTCATCCTCCAAAGACAATGGATGCTGACCAATTGGCAAAGCCGTAAGGTTATCAATCATAGAATGGTCATTTTCACCTCCCGGGTCAAAGCACTCATCCTCATTTCCCGGAGAGTGAAATTGATACATCACCCGCTTGGGCGTGCATTCGGTGGGATGAGGGGGCAATAGAGTAGGAGAAGTAAGAGAATAATTACCTTCCACCCGCGGTACCTTTCCAGTAGAGTAAGAACTCTCCACCTCTGCGATAGAAGGGGGGATGGCTAACAAAGTATGCTCATCAATAGCAAGAGAAGCAGAGCTATCAATGTTCTCAATCCCTTCGTCAAAGAGAGGATTCACCTCACTAGATATGTAATCGTCATCAAAATCAAATAAAGGGTTCGAATAAATCTTGAAAGTTTCCTTCGGAACGTCTTCATCGGATAGTGACTCGTCATCACCAGAAGTAAAATAATCATCTTGATCAAAAAGAGGATTAGAGAAAGCCAAAGAATCCTCTCCCAAAGTGTTGGTGGAAGGAACATCATCAGAAGAAAGCACATCATACTCATCGTCACTGTCGGATGTTAACTCAGATTCACTTGGAATTGGGATAAGGTTATCAACACTAGACGTATTGAATTCGTCGGATTCCTTTGCAGGAATGGTGTTAAGATCCTCATCCCTTAGGATGGTTGAATCCTTAGGCTCCAGAGCCGGCAAGTCGGGCGAAGGAATAGAATTCTCATCGTTCTAAGAAATAGGACTCTCATCGTCATCACTGTCATAATAATATGGAGGCACAAGAGGAGGAGTATAAGCATTAAGGTTAGATACCTGCTCTTGTTGCTGATCCGCTTGACATGTCTCCATGATCTTGTTGCAAGCTTCTTGAACTTTGTGAAAGTTGTCAAAAAGTGTGGCCATTTGCTCAGGAGGAAGTGCACACAAGGGTTGATGATTGACAATGTGACTTGGGGGCTCAAAGTTATACACACTAGGATGATAGCACGAAACTTTCTCAAAGACCTTCAACGGATCACAAGAAGAAGCATCATGAGGGCCCCCACAAATATAGCACCACGGGTATGGAGAAAAACCCGGTGCATCTTGAGGATAGGGATTGTCATAGACGGGAGAGGGTGGGAAAGTATTGTAAGAGTTGAAGTATGAATTTGTTGAATTACAAAATGGACAAAATCCAAATTGTGTATCGTCGATATCAAAACCACACCGCTCACAAGTACACCATTGACATGTTTGAAAACCATGCCATGGTCTCCCACACCGTACACAAGACGAATCCATGAAGAATTATAAATAAGAAGAGTAAAGAAAAGAATTAAACATAATAGAGGATAAAGAGGAATATTTTTGGTGCAAAACTTTGAAAAAGAAATGCTTTTTATGATTTTTCAAATGTTTTTGGGATTTTTTTTGAAAATTTTTGACACAAAAAATAACGTTCACGAGTGAACGGATCCCAAAAAGGAACGCGTCTCTCACAGAAAACCGTTCATCTTTACGAAAAGAGCCGGCAGCGGCGCCATTTGATAACTGAGATTTTGTATGTAAAAAGTTCGTTATATTGGTCTAATCGAATTGATCCTGGTTAACTATGTGACTCAGTCGTTCTATGGTGAAACAAATAGTTGTGTCGTTGTAGTAATAAAAATGTGCAAAGACGTAGATGAAAATGACGTTAAAGTAAATCTAAGTCTAATTTAAAATAAAAGACGAGAATTTAAAAGCGAGACGAGAAATTAAAAGGCACTAAGAGTAAATAACGCAAACTTAAATCTATCTAAGGCAAACTTAAATCGCAACTAAAACTTAAACTAAGGCAAGGCTTAAAATAAATCTAAGGCAAATAAACTTAAAGTGCGACTAAGGAAAAAGGCGGGAAAAGTAAAGCTTGAAAATTAAAAACAGAAACTTAAAAAACAGTAACTTAAAAGAACCTGAAAAATAGCTCATCCGGAATAAACCTTCGTTCGGAATAATCACTCATCCGGAATGTCACCTTCGTTCGGAATGATTCTTCTTCACTCGGAATATTTACCAAAACCCTTGATCCGGAATAAATCCTTTATCCGGAATATGTCACTTATCCGGAATAAAGTCTTGATTCGGAATACTTGGTTGATTCGGAATGTTGCTGATCCGGAATATTATCCGAATAAAACTCCTTGATCCGGAATATGTCACTTATTCCGGATGGAAGCTTTTGACTCGGAATTCCTCCTTGATCCGGAATGTTGAAGATTCCGGATGAAACTCCTTGATCCGGAATATTTCCTTGATCCGGAATAAAGCCTTGATCTGGAATATCAAATATTCAGAATTAACCACCTTTTTCCACTGATCTGGAATATCTTCCTTGATCCAGAATGTTTCTTCACAAAGCCTTGATCCGGAATGTTGTTGCTGATCCAGAATATGGGATTGATCCGGAATATGTCACTTATTCCGAATCAAATCCTTCTATTCGGAATATTTTCCTCACAAACCTTGATTCAGAACAACTTTCAACAAAACCTTCACTCGGAATAACTGGGCTTGATCCGGAATGTACCTGGGAATAGAAATATGAAGCGAAGAACAAGGAAGAACCAAAAAGCTGCGAGTCTAATCAAAGTAAACAAAATCAACCACAAGATTAAATCTAACTTATCAATAAGCATCTATTAACCATAAACAAACAATCCAAAACAATAAAACTAACAAAACTAATCAAAATAATCAAAACCCACTTAAATCAAATCAATAAAATATCAACAACATAAACATGAACATGAACAATAAACATAAAAATCAAAGATTAAAGAAAGGTAGATAGGAGATCAAACAATAAAAATAAAGATTGACAAGAATTAAAGGGAAACTTACTTGAAATTAAAGGAATTTAAGGTGCAAGACAAGTATTTAAATTTGACAATTAAGTAAATGACATGTATTTAAATGTGCAAGTAAATAAAATGGAAGAGCATAGTTTGTCAAACTAGCCAACAAAATGAAACGATTATCCTAATGTTCTATTTATAGGGGAGATTAGGGAGGTGCTCAGGAAGCTTCCTCCCTCTTTCTTCTTTTCCTTAATTGCAAGCTTAGGTCCTTATTCTGCTTTAATCTTTTGACTTCAATGACTTTGTCTTGGGATTTCTTTAAACTCGTCTTGAATTTTCTTCATAAATAAGACTCGAGTTCTTCGGATTTTAATAAACTTCCGTCTTTTGACTTTTTCTTCGATAAATCTTCAGAATTGGTCTTGGACTTCCGTTCATTTTGCACTCTTGACTTCTTGACTTCGTCTTTCGTCTTTTTCTTCGATAAAAAGCCCGTGAATGCCCGTGTTTTCACCACTTTTCACCTTTTCGTCCTAAATCACAACAAAAACACAAACCACGCATAATTCCGACATAAATGACATAAAATACACGTTTTGGCTCGGTTATTATTGTAATTAAGTGGTAAAAAGGATGGGTGTTTACACACCTACCACTCTTACACATATTTCCTATACAAATTGGTTATTAAACTAGCGCCGCTGCCGCTTCGATCTCGTTACGATTGACGATTTTTCATGAGACGATTTGGATTTTGGGATCCGTTCACTTTTGAACGTTATTTTTCTTGTTAAAAAAATCAAAAATACAAAAAAAAATCAAAAAGATAAAAATACAAAAAAAAATCAGAAAAGCATATTCTTTCCTAAGAATTGCAACAAAAAAATTAAAAAATCAAAATGTAATACTTTTCCTAAAGTATTACACCAAAAATATTACGTATTATTATTTTTCTTATTTCGATTTCTCTTGTTTTTATTGTGCATATGCTTTATTTAAAAAAAATACAAAAAGATTTTTTTACTATAGATATTACATATAAGAACCTTAATACACAATATTCCATAAGTATTGCTTGCAATACCCCGTATTTGGAGACGTTCCGGTTCCATATACGTGTATCGATCAAACAAAAATAAAGGCAAAAATAGATAACTACTTTCGATAAGCAATAATTTGAAAAAAAATACGAACTATAAGGTGAATAGAAATGCGACGTGCTATAAAAGGCCGTTTAAGGGAAGCTAGGTACAAAAGTGCTTCGCGCCACCTCATTCCCCCCGTTCACTTGTGAGTATTTTGATAAGGAAGGCTAATCGAAGGTTTGCCACCCAAAGTAGTATTACGTATATATTTTCTTGTAGCTTTTTCATATTGAACCTCGAGGGGGATAATCTCTTCCCTTTCAAAGTCGACTGAGGTCTCCTACCTCATTCCTCGTGTTTAGTTGTATGCAGACTCGCGCGCGTGCACACATACCGAGTGGTGTACCAAATACTTCTAATTCTTCCAAAAAGAAGAAGAACAAAAAGACCGTCTCTCAAGCTGATCCCGAGAATCGAGCTTTCGACAATACCATGGCAACAGATAATCGACCATTGATTGAGATCTTGCAATCCCACGTGGAGGGAAATGATAACGCGATTGTGGTGCCCGAGATTGGAGCGAATAATTTTGAAATTAAAATGGGTTTTATTCAAATGGTTTCCGCTACACCATTTTTGGGCCGTTCCCAAGATAACCTTCATGATCATATTAAGAGATTCATACATTTGACAAATACGGTGAAATGCAATGGGGTGACTCAAGAGGCAATACGTTTGTTGCTCTTTCCTTTTTCCCTCGAGGGACAAGCCCGTATTTGGCTTGATAAGGAACCACCCCAAAGAATTCTTACATGGACGGATTTAGAAACAAAGTTCATTAACTACTTTTTCCCACCATCTCGTACCACGGCTTTACGAAATGACATAATTACTTTTGAGCAAAAATGTGGGGAAACTTTTAGTGAGTCTTGGGATCGATTTAAGGAACTTTTAAGAAGGTGTCCTCAACATGGTTTTACTAAATTTCATCAAATTAATACTTTTTATAATGGATTAACTTTGAATGACCAAGACTCACTAAATAGTGCTTCGGGGGGAAATATTTTGGTTAAATCAATGAATGATGCTTGGAATATAATCGAAAACAAGGCCAAAGTTCAAACTAAAAGTGTAAGGGCTACTATGGCTTAAGCTAGTGATAGTGCGGTTAATAATCAAATTAAAGTGCTTTCTTCAATTGTGACTGCTTTAAAAGTCGATACCCCTCCCACTAGGCACGTTCATGCCATGAGTGAGTCTTGTGAGACTTGTGATGGACCACATCCGTACCTAAATTGTGATAAGGTTTATGACCATTCTCAACAAGAAGTGTATGCTTATAACACGAATGAGAGGGTGCATTTTAAACCTAATGTAGATGCGAGTAATTTGTCGTATAAGTCCACTAACTATTTGGATCCCACGGGATTTCAACCTCATTCTAGACCTCCCCCACCATTGATGACTAATAACCAATACCAAGAAAGGAACCATGGTCCCCAAAATGGTAATTTTCAAGGGAAATGAGGGGTTTAATCTAAACCAAGGGAATTTTCAAGGGCAAAATCAAGGCTTTAATAACCAAGGTTTTAATAATCAAGGCTTTCAAAAGCCTAATCAATTTCAAAACCAAGGTTTTCAAAATCAAGGGTTTAACAATCAAGGGTTCAATATGCCTAATCCTTAAATGAACTTGGTTCTTCAAAAACTTAATGAGCAAGACCGTAAGCTTAAAGAAATGCAAGAGTCCACGGATAGGAAATTCATACAAATGTTGCAAACCCTTAGACCCCAAGGAGCCTTACCGTCTAACAGCGAAACCAAACCTAGAGCTAATGTTAGTGCTATTAATACTCGAAGTGGAGCCACTTTAGTGGAACCTTCCATCTCTTCGCCCATAAAGGAGAGACAAGGCCCGGAGGTAACAATGAGTAATCGTACTCCCCCTTTGGTGATCCCTCCCACTACCACTCCTAGTACTAGTTCTCCATTTCCTAATGAGCCTAACCCTAAGTTTGTTCAAGAAGCGAGTCCTTCTCCTTCTCAACCTTTAACTTCTAAGCCCAATAACGTTCATGTTTCCAACTTTTTGAAAATGATTTCTCAAGTGAATGTTAACATTAGCCTTATTGAAGCACTTGCTCAAATGCCTAAATTTGTAAAAATGTTCAAAGAATTGCTCAATAAGAAAGAAAAATGGTAGAGCTCGTTAACACTCATTTAAATGAGAATTGTTCCGCAATTCTCCTCAAAGAGCTTCTAGAAAAGCTAGGAGATCCCGGACGGTTCGTGTTACGTTGCTCGTTTCCCAAATTGATGATTGTATGGCTTTAGTGGATCTCGGTGCTAGTTTCAATTTAATGCCTTTATGTGTGTGGAAACAATTATCATTACCCGACCTTGTACCGAATCATATGACTCTCGAGTTAGCTAATAGAAATCTCGCATACCCCGTTGGTATTGCCGAAGACGTTTTTGTTTGGGTTGGTACATTCACTTTTCCCGTAGATTTTCTCGTAGTTGACTATGAGATAGATTCTCATATTTCGTTAATACTTGGTAGACCATTCTTAAGAACCGGAAAAGCGTTAGTTAATGTAGCCGAAGGAGAATTAATTTTTAGGGTTGGGGATGATAAACAAATTTTTAAAATGGGAAAGATCACAAGCAAATCAAATGGAAAAGAATCGGTCGATATGATTGATGTGCTTAATTTTGATAATGAAGAAAGTTTTATCAATTTTTTGAAACTAAAAAGTTTAACCTTAATGATTTTGTGATACATTCAAATACACTTGAGTCTGGTATGTGACGTGAAAAGTCTATCTGAGACGTGGAATGTGACGTGAAAGGTCTATATAAGGATAGAGAGTTATACTAAACTTGAGTCTGGTCTCTCAAGTTCTTGCAAAACTTCCCAGAACGAAAATGAACGTAAAATCGTAAGCCATGATACGATCATGAACGTGAATAGTGTCATGAACGTGAGTGTGAAAGCAAGTCGTGAAATTAGAACAAGGACGTGAACGTAATTAAGGAGCACAAATGCGAAAATTTGTCTGGCCCGATAGCTGAGGGATTACCAAGTGATCTGATGAGCCTTGACTGGAACATGTCCGATCAACCTGTTGGTTCTAAAATCCTTGCGGATGTAAGGATTCTACAGACTTGATCGAACTGTCGGCAATAATCCAGATAGCATCATGCTTCTTCTGAGTTTGCGTTAATCTGGTAACCAAAATCCATGGAGATCTTGTCCCATTTTTTATCACCTTTTTCCGATGATGGAAAACATCATAGTCAGTTGGTGTTCTATCTTAGCCTATTGGTATGTCAGGTACTTAGATATGAACGTAACTATATCTTGCTTCGTAGAAACTTGATACGTATAAATTTGCGGAACTATAAGTCTCAGAAATTAGACTTCTCTTAGCGTTGGATTTTTTTTGGAACACCTAATGTAGTGTAGGATTCTCACCTTTACGTGTAAGTTGAGTCATGGTTAGATTAACCGTGTGAATCCATGTGATTCAACGTGTCACTCTAATCAACCATTATTTATATTGGAAAATTTCAAGGTGAAATTTCTTCTGTCGTAGAATTTGCAACATAGTGCAAATATGGTCTTCCCCTCTTCTCTAGACCCAGAGAAAAAAATTTAGGTTGTTCTCGATGAAAATACTGATGAATTTGTTTATGAGTTCATGGAAACTCAATTTATTAAGTCTATAATGCTGCTGGAGCATTTATGAGATTAATACAAAATCACGAATCTAGCATGACCGAGTCGTGTATGAATAGCAGTCATGGGAATGTTCTGCTCTTTCACTCGTCACTATTGGCAGCATGATCATGAGTCTGATCTTGGAAAGGTGATTAACACCCTAAAGTCGATTGGACATGTTGTCAATACGTGGAGTAGAATAACGGTTATGGATGGTGATTTGTTTTAAATCGACGGTAGTCGACACATAATCTCATGTTACCGTGCTTCTCCTTGAAGGTTCTTCTGGAATGTATGGAAAGATTTTGGTATAATCGGCTGGTTATGCATAAAAGGAACTTCAGTGGTCGTGTCTTAACTGACAGCTAGAAAATTTTAGCAGTCATGGCTAACAAAGCACGTGCTTGGAAAGCATAGATAATTTGTACAGATTTTCCTGCTGGAAGACCATGCTAAATGTATTCAGGAGCTTGAACATTACTGTACAAAATCATGAATCGTAGCAGGATGTGCTGCTCGTAGTCCATAATTAGGATTAAATTCAACTCGCATCTGTCCGAGGTAATGCGTTAGCAACTTGGATCTCATCATTATGCTGAAGGAAAAGCTTCGTATACATGGGGGATACGAATGGCGTCCTTTATGGTCATGAATATATGAAATATAGGTGCAAGAAAGGAAAGTGTCATTGAGCAATCATGACAGATCTCACTAATACACCGGTGATGGTACTGAAATTCCTGTGTCCAGATTAGCACATGGCACAACAAAATGGATATGCCCTTTGGAGGGTATCCTGAATTTCTTAGGGATGTTCCCGAATAGACGTGAAACTAGGATTTTTAGTCCTTTTTAATGCAATGAATGTTCGTTTTTCCTCGATTCGACTCGAATTTGATTTCCGGTTTAACGTTTCAACTTAACTTTGTTTTTGGTAAAATCTCTATTTGGAATTTTTTTTAAACTAATTTAAATCAACTAATTAAAAGAAAACTATTTTAATTGACTATTTTAACTATTAATTTGAAAATAAAATTTAACTAATTAATAAAACTTAAAAAAAAAACTTTTTAATTAAAATCTATTTAATAAATTGAAAACTTATTTTAAATCTAAAATTTAAATGAGAATTGAGAACTACTTTTAATTCAATATAAAAAAACTATTTAAAATTATAAAAGAAATATAAAACTAATGAAAATTTATAAAAGTAAATAAAATTAAAATATTTTTTAATCCTTTTTATATTTTATAAAAAACTGAATTTAAATAAAACTTTTTAATTAATATAAATAAAACTAACTTTAATTTAAATAATTTTAATTAAATAAGCTGCCAACTAAACTTCCTATATTAATTAAATGCAGGGAAATAAAACACAAATAAGTATGTAGAGCAGTTGGTTGGGACGTTGTGTAGTTGAACGATGGGTCACTGGTTCGAATCCAACCAGTGACAAAATTTGCTAATATTTTTTGGACCTTTTTGGAACTTTTGATTTGGACAGAACAATACCTCAGACCAATTGGGTCTGAGATAAGCAGTAAAATACAGCAATTACACAACTAATAAGCCAAGCCAATTAAAAGCAAATAAGCAGATAAGCTGAAAAGCCCAAATAAGCAATTACAGTCAAAATAGCAATATCTAAACAACAAAAATAAAACTGAATCTATTAAGCTGGCTAAACAAAATAAGCATCCGATAAACCAAATAAGCTTTTAACATAAGCAAATACCAAAAGAACCGAACCAGTTTAAGACAAATATGCAGATTCTAATAAGAAATTCTACTAAAACCGATTCACCCAATAAGCACTTCTAAATAACCTTATTAAGCTAAATCAAATCAGCCAAATACTAATCTAAATAAGCAGATACAATCTATCCCATAAACCGAATAACCAAGCAAAATAATCATATACCAAAATATCTTAGCCAAACATATCAGTGATACCAGTAGCTTAAACTGACTGAAAATTAATAGCAAACGTAAAAACAAACAGAAACCCAGAATTAAATAAGCAGATCCACAAATACCTCAAACTAAGCAGAATATCAATAAACTCAATAAACATAAAAATTAACATAAAATTTAAAAGAGAAACAAACCTGATGGAGTAAACCTTTGGGAAGAAGGTAAGGCGCTGAGCCCCCTTAATACCGAAACCAAACGAATCAACAAACTCCACCGATTATGAACCACTTAATCTCCTTCGTCTCGAAACAGTAACACTATTTTTTTTTTAATATTTCCCAGTAGGGGAAATATTGATATCAATTTCTTTATCTTTTTTTTTTATAATTCAACCGAGAACAGTAATATATTTATAAACAGATTAAAATAATAAACAGTAACTGGAAATTGAAAATGAGACAAAATTAAAACGAAATTATCTTTTCATTAATTTAAATCAAACTTACAAATACTGGAATTAAAAATTACAAGATTAAAAACCCTAATCTATTTTTACTGAAAATTAAAAAATAAAGAAAAGGCTACAAATTACATGATAGAGGGGGGTTTTATAGGAGAACCCCCAGAAACCCTAATCTTGGCTTCGTTTGTAAGCAATCAATCTCAATCGTTGATTTGATCATTCATCTTCTCTTTCTTCTTTTCTTCTAATCTACGGTTGAAAACTGCCCTTGTAGCCACGGATTGCCCTCGTGTCAGGATGTGTGCTTCTTGTTTTTGTTGATTGGTGATGTGGAATGATATAAGTGGTTGATGGATGTATGGACGTGTGTTTCCTCCAATCAAAGTGGGAGAATAGGCCACGTCAGCTTATGATTTGAGGACCACTAGGTGGATTGATCCGAAAACTTGGGGGTTTTATTTGTTTTGATGTGGATTAACCGTTTCAGTGAAAACCCCCAATTTTTAGTGGTAATTTTTTTTTGGTGATTTTGATTAGGGTTTTGACATGGTGCCTGCGTATTTTTGGGGAGAGAGGTGAAGTGGGAAGATGGTCTTTGTTTGTAACGAAACAATTGATGGGGTGGGGTAAAGTAAGTTTATTTATTTGGGTATAATGGGGTAAGTTGGGTAAGTGGAAAACACGTGGATGGATTGGGTAAATAAGGGTTACGTGTGAGGGTTGACTTGGTCAAAGTTGACTGCCAAAACAAGAGTGAAAGATCCCATTTCTATATTTTTGTGAGATATGGGCTTAAGGCCCAAGCTCTTGTTCCATTGTTTTCAAGCAAATGGGCTTGGATATTTCCAGCCGTCACAAATAATTTTCAAATAATGGGCTTTCTCTTTGGGCTTAATTTTCAAATTGTATCCGTATTAATCCAATAAATGAGCTTTTAAGCCCATTAACCGGATGTGGGACCCACTAAACCCAATTAAAGTTCAAAGAGATTTAATCCACTAAAACGAGATCGATTTCGGCTTTCATGATCTTTTTCTTCAAAATTGAGTTTGCTTTGTCGGTTTTTGTGATCTTCGGCACACTTAGGTCTTTTGACTTTGTCTTCGTATCTTTTCTTCAACATTTGACCGTGAAATCCCGTGTTTTCTCTTCTTTTGATCATTTGTACCTATTTAACACACAAAACACAAAACCACGCGTAATTCCGACATTTACGACATTAAACACATGATTAGGTCTTGTTTTTACTTGATTTTAGTGGCAAAAGGATAAGTGTTTACACACTTATTAGGACGTAAGTCATGTGTCCTAAATCGTGTCTTGGAAAATATACGTATGACATGTATCTTGACTGGTGTCTTGACATGTATCTTTAGAAAATATACGTGAGATATGTGTCTTGACTGATGTCTTGACATGTGTCTTGAGGTGTGAAACAAATAGAACTACAAATATTAGGTTATAATGCCAGAATTGGCGGATCGGTTGGACTACTGATCCTTTGTATTTCTGATCATGTCCGCGGCCGAAGCTTCGGTTGCGATTGCTAGTATAGTTGCAGTCATACTAGTGGTTACTATCGTCTGGTCTGTCAGTTCTATGACGGTCATTCTCATGACTGTGATTCATGTAACTATTTAGCTGAGTGGCCGGCTGGTACCGGTTCTCACTCATATCACTAAAACGATAACTGAATGACGTGTGACATATAACTAAGAATTAGGGACAATGATTGATGGAAATCGTCTGGTGGTGAAGCATCTTCTCATCCGATCGCTTTGATCTAACGCCTTTGTCTTCGTCTTGTAAGATCTCCAAGTTGTAAACAGCATCAACATATCATAACGTCTCTAAAATCCGCAGCATCAACCCTTAGTAACATCTCCAAGCTATGAGCGGCATCAACACTTTGTAGAGTATTAGCAAGTGGAATACGCACATGGGATACGGTACATGGAGTACACATGGAATGCTCATGAAATGATTGGTATGGGGTCGATCATCTGACATGATTTTAAAGGAAAATAACTGGTTAAACGGTTAGAAAGACCATCATGATAACCTGGCAATGCCAGTATATACCTCATTCTGGTTGCATAGAGAAACGCTAATGTGTGGTTAAACGAATTTCAACGATGATTTTCCTGAAAGCATGATTAATGAAAACCAACCATGACTATCATGAAAGCAGGATTTAAATGAATTCCAATAGTGTCTTGCATGAAAGCATAAATAACAAAAGAAACATAAGACGTAAACAACATGAAGATGAAATCATCATGAAGAAACATGAAGGAGTATATAACATAATCAGCATGAAACTGAAGTTAACCATGACGGTATGAAAACATAATTGACATAAAAACATAGTAACTTATTAGGGGACATGAAAAAAAATTTATGCCAATAAATCATGAGAAGAATTTTATGCGTGAAAACAGTGCGTGAATACATGATGCAGTTTATAAAAACCTTTATATGCGCGAGGGTAAACGCCTATGGTCAGTTTACCCAAAACCAAAGACATGTCGAGGGGACGCCTATGGGTCGGTCCTAAAGTTAAAAGTTTCGATAAAAGCACATGCGACTAAATAGGGTCAGTCCTGTACCAACAATTACTTAGTCATAAGTCCTGCAACAATGATACATGGAATAAATAAATGAAACTCACCTGTCAGAACTTAACAGAAAAAAAATTTATGTGACCAGTTATGAACTACTGGGTTCAGTTCACATTAGCCACGGTTCACAAGGAACATCTTGCATGAAACAATGACACGTAACTAAGTATGGATGATGGTTGTTCATTCCATAATAGTAAAAGCAATACTGATGAAAACATCATGGTTAAAACAACAAGGTGCTGAAAATATCATGGTTAAAACAACAAGGTGTTGAAAACATAAATACATGGAATAACAAGCGTTGGCTTAGGAAGCTCCTGATGACTACCCACTAGTCACAGGTCAAGTTTTAGAGCCTACAGGTCGAAGCCTTGGCCCTGACACCATAATTGTAACACCCCACTTTGATAAGTAGACTGTTACGCGTAATTATGGCGTGTCATCAAAGCATGTAAGGTAATATGTAGTAAAACATACATGACCATAGGGAAAAACCGGAATCAAACATCGGTTCCCAATCATAAGCCCAAACATAAATAAAGTAAATGAAATGAATGAAAGACTAAACAAGCATAAGTATATGAAGGCAAAAGCAGAAGAAGTATATGGCAGCTTCCATCCTATGCACGTCCTCCAAATGCTCGAGTCTGTCCTTGAGTACCTGCCGTTTTGGGACATGGAAAGGAAAGTAACGGCTAAGCATAACGCTCAGTGCACGGATATACGACATAGTATGAACGGCTAAAACATAAATAAGACTAATAGCAGCGGAAATTTATAAGTCCTGGAAAACCTCACATATCTAGTAAAGCTGGTTTTATAGTTTGAAAAGCCTTATGTTTATCTTATGAAAACTATTTAACATGTTAACCATTAGCCAATATAGGTCATGAAATATCAACGTGCATGAATACTTGGAGGGGTGACCTCGTCATGCAATTAGAGGGGCTGCCTCTAATTAATATAAGTTTGGGTAGGAGGGATCAGCTCCTTGTGAAGGATGCAAGACACACACCACATTCACCTGAATAATCTGTAAAAACATATAACCTAGGATGCACCCATACACCCCACATGATAATAATAATATGGCCAAAAGCTGAAAGGACGCCACGAGCTATCACTCCGCCGTGGTGAAGTCATAACATTGGTGACTCTAGTGTTATGGTTATGGTACCTCCATAAATAGGTGAAACTGGTCATGCATGTATATGGCTTAGGCATTTAATTAAACATAAGCAATCAAAACATATAAAACATATACTGGGAAAATAGTTGGCTGCATACGGGGAAATCCTAATAAGGAAAGAATGTCCATACTGAAAGGACAGAGAATCCGTACCTTGTGTCCAGTGAACGAAGAAGACGAACGGAAGAGAGTCCTACTTCGATATCACTAATGCTACATAAATAATATACGTGTATAAGTATTCTGATTACCGAGTACGTAACTGGTTTTATATCATGTCTTAGCTTGTTTTATATGTTCATGTCATGTTTTACTGATTTACGTTATGCTGTATTTATCATGTATTCTATATATTCTGATTAAGTATTACTTGTATTTCTTGTATTATTATACTGGTTGTGTAATAATAAGTAACTTTCTAAAAATAGTAGGTTTCCAAAAATAGAAAGTTTCCAAAAATTGAAAGTTTCTAAAAATAGAAAGTTTCCAAAAATAGAATAGCTGCCTAAAATAAATAAGTTTCTAAAAATAGAAAGTTTCCATAAATAGATTCACTGCTTAAAATAGATAAGTTTCTAAAAATAGAAAGTTTCCATAATTAGAAATAAGCTGGATTATTAAGCTAATAATATAAGCTTAAGTTTTACTGATTAATATTCTAAGTCATGTCATTTATAGTATAGTTTATTAATTTTAATACATGTGAATTGAATAAACTATAGGTTATAAGATTTAATTAAATATAACATGATTTAATTAAATTAAAGTATAAATAATACTTAGGTTAAAACATGTATTAAAATTTAATATTGACCTAAGTCATGGAAATTAATTAATTCTATGCCATGTTTTAATAATTACATAATTACTTTAGTCTAAAATTAAATCATAAAAATACTTAGGTTAAAATCATGTATTATTACAAATAATAATTAACCTAAATCATGTCTAAATTAAATTAATTATATAGCATGTTAAATTGATTTGGGTTAAGTCTATAAAATAGAAACGAACTTTTTATTTTTTACAATTATAGTAAACGAACTTTGTATATTACCAATATAACTATTATAACTTTTAAATTTCGAACTTTATAGTAAACTTTCTTGCTAGCAACTTCCTACAACAGGTCACATAAACCGACACGTCATCTTTATTAAAAAATAATTTTTTTTACTGACTTGAAACTTTATATATTACCAATATAACCATTATAACTTTCAAATTTTGAACTTTATAACAAACTTTATTAAAAAAATTCAACTTTAAAAAAAATTGTAATTCTTAAATTATTTACAAAGATTCTTCGAAAAAGTTAAAAAAAAATCCAAATATGTTTTTTAAAAGTTTATTCATTTTTTAAAAAAAGTTTATTCCAATTTATTTTTTTAAAGTTAATTTCAATTTATTTTTATTTTCGAAAATACCAAAATTTTTATTTTCGAAAAGCTTTTTAGAAAATTATTTACAAATTCTTCGAAAATATTTAAAAAAAATCCAAATACAGTTTAAAAAATTTTATTTAGTTTTTTAAAAAAGATTATTTCAATTTATTTTTTTAAAAAAAGTTTGTTTCAATTTAAATTTTAAAAAAAATTGATATCAATTTATTTTTTAAAAATTTTATTTATTTTCGAAAATAACAAATATTTTCAAATTTTTAATTTTTTTGGTGGTGAATTTATTTTTTAAAAAAGTTTATTTATTTCCTTTCTTTTAAACATTTTCTTTTTAACTTTAACTTTTTTTTAACTTTAACTTTTTTTTGAAAAAATTATAAAACTGGTACAACCGGTAACATTAGTATATTTAACCCAAAACAACAAGTTACAATAGTTATATTGGTAATATATAAAGTTCGTTTACTATAATTGTAAAAAATGGAAAGTTCGTTTCTATTTTATAGACTTAACCCAATTGATTTAATTAAATCTTGTAATTATTTAACTTGTAAAAATAATTAACTTGTAAAAATAAATCGTGAACGGAACCCGTGTGTTAACCTTTGTGTTAAATCTAAACATGTCGTGAACCGGTCCGTGAAACCCCCTGAACCGGATCAACAAACCCTTAATTGTGGCGAACCGCCACGGTTTATGTTAAACCGTCACCGGCTTAAGCCGGTGGTGCCCTTGTTTTCAGCCGAGACCCCCCCTCCCCCATGACCACAAGGACAACCCCGACATGCGTCGGGGTTCCTTGCTTTTCCTGCGGCCGAGACACCAAACCACACTGAGACCTTGAGGTCTCGGTTGGTGGTGATCACACAACCATCGAGAGCTTTGGCTCTCGGTTCTACACGTCGGCCGAACCAAAACACCCCTTAAACCCATGTTTTAATACCCCCCATGATTAGATCTAATTCATTAGCATGTTTTAATTAATAGTTTTTAATAAACCCATGATTCATGTGTTCTTAGATCTAATAAATAGTTAAAAAGAAAAGGCTTAAGGAATTACCGATTCGTGAACACAAAGAAAATAATAACACGAACGATCTTGCAAGAACTGGATCAACCAAAAATCAACCAACACCCCTTTTGGTGGTGTTAAATCCGGCGGCCAAAGGGAGACAAGAAAGGAGGCTAGGGTTTTGTATTTTTTTCTAATTCTCTGTAAATGAAAATATGTTCTCTTTTTTCCTTGTTTTAGTTAAATCGAAAGTGGGCTTGGCCCCTTCCTTTTCCTTCTTGCCGTGGGTATGTGGGCCCCCAAGGGAAACCCGTTGTTTCCCGTGTTCTAATATATTACGTTTTCTCGTGTCGTGTTTACGTGATTTATTTATTAATCGTTCGTGTCGTAAAATATATTTATACGTAATCGTAATAAATATACGTAAATACATATAATAGGTTCGTGATTATTTACGTTCATGATTTCATGTTCGTGATTATAATTATTGTTGATAATAATTATCGTGTCTTAATACGTATTAAATACTTATCGTGTAATAACACGTACATAATTTCTTGTAATTAATATTTGTGACACGTGTTCATGTTATAAAAGGAAGTTTTAATCCTGTACGTACGATTATTAGTGTACTGTTCATGGTAAAAGCATGCGGGTTTTACAACTCTTCCCCCTAAAAAGAATAATTCGTCCCCGAATTATAGATAACGTAAACTGAAAGAGAAACACACCCGATTTAAACTGGAAGGGTATGTAAGATAACGGAATATGAAGGTGACATGGTAGAAGGTAACATGGAACGTGACATGGCTAAAAAGGACATGGAACGTGACGTGACTGAAAGAATCTTACTGGATTATGGAAGGATGAAAGGATAAATCCGGATGGACTCGCCCGTTTCCAAGTGGCTTCCCTCTCGAAACGGTTCCTCCACAATCTTGACACAACTGATAAATCTTGGTCCGCCTGACCTTGACTTGAAAATATGTAAAAGTTTCTGGTTGTCAACATAAGATAGATTTTCATGAATCTGATCGAGTGGATAATAATTAACATGCAAAATAACCCAACCTAACTGATAATAGTAACGTCTTCGCAATGATGCGCGAGACATACTGAAACGTAGTACATGAAAAATTATGAACGTGATACGTGAACAATTTTGAACGTGGTACGTGGAGATATGGTGAGTGTAGTATGAGCAAACATATCGTGATCAATGATACGTGTAACATATCGTGAACGTGATATGAGGAACGTAGAATGAACATGGCATGCAAAACATATCGTAAACATGGAATACGGCGACGGTAATGTCAAACGCTATAAGGTGAGACGTGGAATGTGACGTGAAAGGTCTATCTGAGGATAGAGAGTTATACTAAACTTGAGTCTGGTCTCTCAAGTTCTTGCAAAACTTCCCAGAACAAAAATGAACGTAAAATCATAAGCCAGGATACGATCATGAAGATGAATAGTGTCATGAACGTGAGTGTGAAAGCAAGTCATGAAATTAGAACAAGGATGTGAACGTAATTAAGGAGCACAAATGCGAACCTTTGTCTGGCCTAATAGCTGAGGGATTACCAAGTGATCTGATGAGCCTTGACTGGAACATGTCCGATCAACCTGTTGGTTCTGAAATCCTTGCGGATGTAAGGATTCTGCAGACTTGATCGAACTGTCGGCAATAATCCAGATAGCATCATGCTTCTTCTGAGTTTGCGTTAATCTGGTAACCAAAATCCATGGAGATCTTGTCCCATTTTTGTTCACCTTTTTCCGATTATGGAAAACATCCTAGTCAGTTGGTGTTCTATCTTAGCCTGTTGGTATGTCAAGTACTTAGATATGAACGTAACTATATCTTGCTTCGTAGAAACTTGATACATAGAAATTTGCGGAACTATAAGTCTCAGAAATTAGACTTCTCTTAGCGTTGGATTTTTTTTGGAACACCTAATGTAGTGTAGGGTTCTCACCTTTACGCGTAAGCTGATTCATGGTAAGATTAACCGTGTGAATCCATGTGATTCAGCGTGTCACTATAATCAACCATAATTTATATTGGAAAATTTCAAGGTGAAATTTCTCTTGTCTACAATTTGCAACATAGTGCAAATATGATCTTCCCCTCTTCTTTAGACCTGGAGAAAAAAAATTTAGGTTGTTCTCGATGAAAATATTGATGAATTTGTTTATGAGTTCATGGAAACTCAATTTATTAAGTCTATAATGCTGCTGGAGCATTTATGAGATTAATACAAAATCACGAATCTAGCATGATCGAGTCGTGTACGAATAGCAGTCATGGGAATGTTCTGGTCTTTCACTCTGTAAATGAAAATATGTTCTCCCTTTTCCTTGTTTTAGTTAAATCAAAAGTGGACTTGGCCCCTTCCTTTTCCTTCTTGCCGTGGGTATGTGGGCCCCCAAGGGGAAACCCGTTGTTTTCCCGTGTTCTAATATATTACGTGTTCTCGTGTCGTGTTTACGTGATTTATTTATTAATCGTTCGTGTCGTAAAATATATTTATACGTAATCGTAATAAATATACGTAAATACATATAATAGGTTCGTGATTATTTACGTTCATGATTTCATGTTCGTGATTATAACTATTGTTGATAATAATTATCGTGTCTTAATACGTATTAAATACTGATCGTGTAATAACACGTACATAATTTCTCGTAATTAATATTCGTGACACGTGTTCATGTTATAAAAGGAAGTTTTAATCTTGTATCCTGTACGTACAATTATTAGTGTATTGTTCCTGGTAAAAGCATGCGGGTTTTACACCGGACATAAGATGGCAGATTGTAGAAACAAGGGTGTGGCCACTGGGGCCAATGCTGTTAAGGTAGTTAACTGTTCTGGATGTGGAGGCCGTGGACATAAGCAAGGGAACTGTCCGAGGGTTGGCATGCGACAAGGAGGCAATGTTGCTGCTGTTGCTGCTGGGACTGCCGCTCCAGCCTATGTCATGGGAGATGCTGACAAACCTCAAGGGCCGAATGTGGTGAATGGTACGTTCTTACTTGACGCTTGTTATGCTAGTGTGTTATTTGATTCTGGATCTGATAGAAGTTTCGTAGATGTTAGATTCAGTCAGCTATTGGATAGAGAACCAGTGAGATTGACAACTAGTTATAAGGTGGAGGTAGCTGATGATAAGGTTGTAAGCACTAATTCTATACTTAAAGGTTGTTCCTTGAAGTTAGGTAATTATGTGTTTAGTATTGATTTGATGCCTATAGAATTAGGATATTATGACGTGATTGTTGGAATGGACTGGTTAGTTAGTAATGGTGCAGTGATTGTTTGTGGAGAGAGATTAGTTTAGATACCGCTGAGGGGAATAGGGTATTGACTGTGAAAGGTGATGAATGTACTTCTCGTTTGAGAGTTGTTTCTTGTTTTAAGATGATGAGGTATATGGAAGCAACTGGTTTAGTGCTCCTACGTGTCGTTGAGAGTTGCTCGTGCACCGTATCGTTTAGCTCCATCTGAGATGAAAGAATTATCTGATCAATTGAAGGAATTGATGGATGAGGGATTTATTAGACCGAGTTTGTCGCCATGGGGTGCTCCTTTTTGTTTGTTAGGAAGAAAGATGGTTCTTTTAGAATGTGTATTGATTATCGAGAGCTTAACAAATTGACTGTCAAGAATAGGTATCCATTGCCGAGGATTGATGATTTGTTTGATTAGTTGCAAGGATCAAGTGTATACTCGAAGATCGATTTGAGGTCTGGGTATGATCAACTGAGAGTTAGGGAAGAAGATATTCCTATAACAGCTTTCGTACTCGATATGGACTTTTTGAATTTCAAGTGATGCCTTTTGGATTAACGAATGCGCCTGTTGTATTCATGGATCTGATGAATCGTGTATGCAAGCCGTATTTGGATGAGTTTGTTATCGTATTCATTGATGATATTCTCATTTACTCCAAGAGTGAAGAAGAACATGAGAAGCATTTGAGAACAATTTTGGAATTGTTGAAGAAAGAGAAGTTGTATGCGAAATTCTATAAGTGTGAATTTTGGTTAAAATCAGTGCAATTTCTAGGGCACGTGATTGATAGTGAAGGTGTTCGTGTGGATCCTGCTAAGATTGAGTCAATCAAAGATTGGTCAGTGCCAACGACGCCGACTGAAGTTCGCCAATTTCTTGGTCTAGCTGGGTATTATAGAAGGTTTATCGAGAAGTTTTCACTAATTGCTAAACCGTTAACCAAGCTTACTGAAAAGAATCGAGTGTTTGAATGGGGATTGGAAGAGGAATCTCCATTTAGTACGTTGAAGGATAAGTTGTGTTCTGCGCCGATATTATCTTTGCCAAAAGGATCTGAGGATTTTGTAGTGTATTGTGACGCGTCTCATAATGGATTTGGAGCTGTGTTGATGCAAAGGGAGAAAGTAATAGCATATGGATTAAGACAATTGAGGAAGCATGAAGAGAATTACACTACTCATGATTTAGAACTTGGGGCTGTGATTTTTGCTTTGAAGCTGTGGAGACACTACTTGTATGGAACCAAGTGTGTGGTTTTCACTGATCATAAAAGTCTGTAATATATTTTGGATCAAAAGGAATTGAATATGAGGCAAAGGAGATGGGTTGAGTTGCTGAGTGATTATGACTGCGAGATTCGTTACCATCCTGGTAAAGCAAATGTGGTAGCTGATGCACTTAGTAGAAAGGAAAGAGATAAGTCTATAAGAGTTAGAGCTTTGGCAATGATGGAAAGTGTTGATTTGACAGAAGCGATATTGAAAGCCCAAGCTAATGGTTTGAGGGAAGAGAATATTGAGGCAGAAAATTTGGGTAGAATGTTGAAACCATTGTTTGAAGTAAGGACAAATGGATTGAGGTATTTTGAGAATAGGATTTGGTTACCATTTTGTCCGTCTGAGGAAGGTTCTTTAGGAGTGCGAGATTTGGTGATGAATGAATCTCATAAGTCGAAGTATTCAATACATCCTGGATCAGACAAGATGTATCAAGATCTTAAGAAAGTTTATTGGTGGCCGAATATGAAGGCGGATATAGCACAGTATGTCAATAAGTGTTTAACTTGTGCGAAAGTGAAAGCTGAACATAAGAAACCGTCTGGATTATTAGTGCAACCTGAGATTCCTGAGTGGAAATGGGAGAAGATTACTATGTATTTTTTGACAGGTTTGCCAATGACTGCAAGTGGTTGTGATATGATATGGGTGATTGTAGATAGATTGACTAAGTCTGCTCACTTTTTGCCAATGAAGAAGACGGATAGTATGGAGAGGTTAACAACAGTGTGCGTAAAGGAGATTGTTTGTCGACATGGTGTGCCTTTGTCGATAATTTCTGATCGTGATAGTAGGTTTACTTCAGAATTTTGGAAATCTTTGCAGAAAGCGATGGGAACGGAGTTATGTTTAAGTACAGCATATTATCCGGAAACTGATGGACAAAGTGAAAAAACGATTCAAACATTAGAGGATATGCTTCGTGCGTGTGTGATTGACTTTGGAAATGGTTGGGATAAGCATTTGCCATTGGTTGAATTTTCGTACAATAACAGTTATCATGCTAGTATTAATGCCGCACCATTTGAAGCTTTGTATGGACGTAAGTGTAGATCTCCAGTGTGTTGGAGTGAAGTAGGAGAAACTCAATTGACTGGACCTGAAATGATATTTAAGACGACTGAAAAGATTGTGCAAATTAAGAAGCGCTTGTTATCTGCCAGAAGTAGACAAAAGAGTTATGCTGATAACCGAAGGAAACCTTTGGAATTTGAAGTAGGAGACATGGTTATGTTAAAGGTATCTTCATGGAAAGGAGTGATTCGTTTTAGAAAAAGAGGAAAGTTTAGCCCGAGATATATTGGACCATTTAAGATTATCCAAAGGATTGGATTGGTTGCTTATAAGTTGGACTTGCCTGATGAACTTAAGGCTATTCATAATACTTTTCATGTGTCTAATCTGAAGAAGTGTTTAGCTGAAAGGGATGTGGTGATTCCATTGGAGGAAATTCAACTTGATGATAAGTTGCATTTTATAGAGGAACCTTGATAGGTGTGAAAACACCCATCTTTTTACCAATTAATTACAATAATAACTGAGCCAAAACGTGTATTTTATGTCATTTATGTCTGAATTATGCGTGGTTTGTGTTTTTGTTGTGATTTAGGACGAAAAGGTGAAAAGTGGAGAAAACACGGGCATTCACGGGCTTTTATCGAAGAAAAAGACGAAAGACGAAGTCGAAAGATCAAGAGTGCAAAAAGAACGGAAGTCCAAGACCAATTATGAAGATTTATCGAAGAAAAAGTCAAAAGACGAAAGTTTACCAAAAGCCGAAGAACTCAAGTCTAATTTATTGAAGAATTACAAGACGAGTTCAAAGAAATCCCGAGCCAAAGTCATTAAAGTCCAAGATTTAAGAAGATTAAAGAAAGCAAGGACCTAAGGACGCAATTAAGGAAAAGAAGAAAGAGGGAGGAAGCTTCCTAAGCTCCTCCCTAATCTCCCTATATATTTCCATTTCATTTTCATTTTGTGGTTGTTGGTGGCTTGACAACCCACTCTTCCACCATTTTCATTTCCCTGCATTTTAATTTCTTGCACCTTAATCTTCATGTATTGCACCTTTAAATTCCTTTTAATTCCAAGTAAGTTTACTTTTGATTGTTTTTAATCTTTATCTTTTATTGTTAATCTCCTTCTACCTTTCTTGTTTGATTTGTTCTTCATCTTTATTGTTCATGTTCTTGATTTTTATGGTTTTGATTAAGTGGGTTTTGATTATTTTGGTTATGATTGTTGGTGTTATTGATTTGGTTTGATTGGTTATTGATAGTAGATCATTTGTGGTTGTTTTGGATTAATCTTTTGGTTAATCTTGATTAGTTTTGATTAAATTCGTGCTTGGTTTTCATCTCCTGTTCTGCATTCATTCTACTGTTAATATTTCCCAGTAACTGTTCCGAACCAACTTTATTTTAAAAAGTTCCGAACCAGATTTTATTTGGAAGTTCCGAGTCAGATATTTGAAAGTTCCGAATCAGCTTATCTTAAAAAGTTCCGAACCAACTTTATTTGAAAGTTCCGAACCAGATTTTATTTGAAGGTTCCGAACCAGAGTTTTGAGAAAGTTCCGAACCAGTTTAAAAGTTCCGATTCAGATTTGTTTTAAAAGTTCCGAAGCAATATTTATTTAAATGTTCCGAACCAATAAAAAGTACCGAACCAGAAGTTTTTAAAAGTTCCGAATCGGGTTTTTCGTAAAGTTCCGAACAAAGTAATTAAATTCACCAACATGTCTGCTAGCTTAACCCTTTTTGGCGCCAAAATGAGCAGCTAGGCTGGCTGCTTCCAGCAGCTAGCCTGCCTGCTTGCTTATTTATTAGTATTGTTCCGTAATTGTCTAGTTTTATCTGAAAGTTGTTCCGATTTTATTTTTGAAAGTTACGTATTTTTAGTTGAATTTTTCTTCCAATTTTAAAATTAATATTTTTACGTGAAGTTCAAGTTTTATCTTTTATTTAGTACCCGCTTTAGGTTTTTCCTCGTTTAGCTTTAAAGTACCATTTTAGTTTTATTCTCTCCTTTTTCATTTAGTAAACTTTATTTTCGAGTCGATATTAATTTCGTCTTTTAGTTTTATTTTTATTAATTGTTTCGCTTTAAATTTCGTTTTATTATTTGTTTTAATATTCGTTTTAATATCGTTTTAATTTTTAGTTTTTAATATTCACCTTGTTTTACTTTTATTATTTGAACTTGTCTTTAATTTGTTTTTGAATACTTTTCTCATTTACTTTTTAATTAGTTTTAGATAATCAACTTCCCTTTTTCTTAACCAAAAACAACTGAGTCGCACTTTGAACCAGAAATCAATTCGATTAGACACCGAGAATAACGAACTTTCAACTAGTAAAATCTCTATATTAAAATGGCGTCGCTGCCGGCTCTTTTCGTGAAGATTAACGGTTTTTTGTGAGAGACGCGTTGGCTTTTGGGATCCGTTCACTCGTGAACGTTATTTTTCGTCTCAAAAATTTTTCAAAAATCCTAAAAAAAATAAAATAAATAAAATAAATAAAAAAAAATAAAATAAATAAAAAATAAATAAATAAATAAAAAAAATTTTGAAAAATCATAAAAAGCATTTCTTTTTCAAAGTTTTGCACCAAAAATATTCTTCTTGCTTATCTATTTTTCTTTATGGATTTTTATGTCCATTGCGTCGGGTGTGGGAGACGATTGTACGAGAACGACTCTTGCCAATGGTGTACATGTGAGCGGTGCGGAAACGATATCGACAATACACAATTCGGATTTTGTCCCTTGTGCAACTCGACTAATTCGTCCTTTTTGAATCCACCTCCTGTTCCCCCGTGCATCTATTGTGGAAGCGATTCTCATTAGCATGTTTCGTGCCCGGTTCGATACCCGTATGGTCACGGGCAAGAACCGGGGTACAATTATGACAATGATAATAGCTATCCACAAGGCGCACCCAGTCTTTCTCCTTACCCGTTTTGCAACAACTGTGGGGGTCCTCACGATACCTCTTATTGTCAACCAATGAATTATTATGGGCCAGATCCGTGTCCTCAATTTTCTTCACCGATGGATTATTATGAACCAAATCCGTGTTATAATTCTTCTCAACCGATGACTGACTATGAGCCACATCCGTGCTATAATTCTGGTTTTCATAACTATGAGCCCCCACATCACACCCTCAATCATCAATCCTCTCAGGGAATTCGTATTGATCAACAACTCACTACTCTGAATGAAGAAAGGCACGTCATTATTTTGGAAATTCAAGAAGCCTTTGTTCAGTTTAAAGAAGCATGGGCGGAGGAAAAGCGACTGCAACAAGAGCAAGTATCTAATCTTAGTGATTATACCCCTCCTCTTGTGCATCAATACTATTATGATGATGATGACGACGATGTTGTATGCACTTTCAACACATCTTCTGAAGTTGCTGCTCCTACTCTCGATGTTCCTACTGCGTCTAAGGATCTTGATTCGTTGAATGAGCTTAGTGATGTTGGTCTCGACAAAGTATTGGATGATGAGGTTTGTGACTTACCTGCTATGGAGCTTCAGGACGACATTTCTCTTACGGAAGAGGTCGATCCTAGTGATGACGATTCTTCTCTCCGCTATGAGAATTTCACTTTTGAAATTTCTCAATCTCCACCGGGAGATGCGGGCGATGACGATTTATTCTCTCCGGCTTACGAGAAGTTCACCGATGAACATGATCTTGTGGATAAGGTGGAAGACGTGCTTCTTCGCGATAGATTACGGAAAGTTCATCTTCTTATTGCTCAAATCGAAGAATTGACTTCTCCTCCTCTCTCCGAGTCTTTGCCTCCATCTATTCCTCCCGTTGAAGATAATGACCCATTGTTGGAAGAAATCAACATTCACTCCATGCCTCCAGGTATTGATGATAATGATACGGAGGGGGATATTATTTTTGATAATTTGCTGCAGGAAGGTATTGTCCCAACTCCCCCTCCCGAGCACCTTTCATCCTCCCCTTTAGCCACTCTTACGGAGGATGAGTGCTTTGACCCGGGAGGTGACATTGATTTTATTATCATTGATAACATTATGGCTTTGCCGAATGCTCAGCCTCCATTGTCTTTAGGGGATGACAATGTGCTTACTTTACCCACCCCACCTCCCGTGGATCTTGATTTCACATACTTTTCGTATGTTGAAAGGACCTTTCTCCCATTCAAGACTTATCCCCCCGCCTCTCCTTTGTTGATGTCAACCGGGAACGAGGACAAGGTCTTTGATCCCGGTATCACATTCGAGGCTTCCCCATGGACCATTTAATTCGGGGACGAGTCAGGCTCGTGACTCGGTTAACAAAAACAAGCGCTTTTAGGGAGGCAACCCAATTATCTATCTATCTTCACCATAAGTGTAGGGGGAGCCCCGTGGTGTTTCTTGCTTTCTTTCTTATCATGTGCAGGGATTAGAGCTTCAAAGACACATTCTTGATGACTTTTGACGAACCATGATTCCGTGTTCCCTTCTTCGCGGTTCTATCCTAAACTCTTTTCGATTCACTATTTTATATTTCTCAATATTAAAATAGGAATCTCTTTAGTTGTCCTTTCTTACCGAGATTTAAACAAAGTGCACAATGTCCTAAGTGTAGGGGAGTTTACTCCCACATGCTTAAACATTGAGGACAATGTTTATATTAAGTGTAGGGGGACTTCTATCGAAGTTAAGTGGCCTTTTCCTTGTATTTGTCCTCATTCTAACCGGAAAATTTGATTTTTCGACATTTTTCAAAATTTTTAATCTATTTTTGGCCTAGTTGTATAGTTGTTTTTACCTTTATATAGTTATTTTCTTTCCTTATTAGAATAAATTTTTAATAAAGTGGTTTTAAATTTTCAAACGTTGTGAATCTTTTGACTCAACCCGAGTTTACTTGTCTAAGTTTACTCTAGCTAGTATCCTTAACGTGTTTAAGTCAAGTTTTGCTAGGCTTTTATATAGGGAGCTATAAAACGCGAAAGTCTTAACTCTCACGGGTTAAGAACAAGAACTTTTCACAAGTTTCTATAATTGATCCAAGAGAGTCGTTTATCAAGGGAACTTTAAAATGCGATTTCTAAACTTGAAAAAGTCTAAGAATTTGCAAGATCCTATAGATGACTCGAAAACCCAAAGCTTTGATTTAATAGGCTAAGCATCCACGAGTCTCATTCTTTGAGATTTTAAATTGTGGAGAACGAGAAATGATAGAGTCGATTATAAGTTTGGTATTCTTTCGTGAATTTATGTGAGTTAATTATAAACCTATTCTCCTATCGCTTGTTAATAAATTTATTTGCAATAAATAAGGTACGATTTGAAAAGTTACTTAGCTTCTAGCCCAAGATCGTTTAAAAGTTGCTCGGTATGGATTAGAGTTCATAGCCAAGTCATAACTTATTGAAGCGGGATGCGAAGATTGGCGAGTCCAAAAAGGTCCTAACAAGGCATGAGGGCTATATTTTGTTGCTAAAGATCCAAAAGTGATGTGAAGAATCATTTATCGAAAATCAATATGAAGGATCGAGACACACGACGAAAAGCAAAAACTCCCCAAAAGTCATGGAGAAGTCTATCCGAAAAGACCCTAACAAGGTATGAGGATAAATAGATCCAAGTCCAAAAAGGAGGCAGATCGTTGTATATCAAAGTCCAAAATAAAGATTGGAGAAAAATGAAGAAGTCGTGGTCCATTTATGAAGAATCTCTCAAAACTTCAAGTGAAGAAATTCCTATTATGAAGAGAAGACCATTATTTCATGAACGTCTCTCAAGATTTGAAGTATGAAGTCGCTGCTAAATATCGGTCCGAGAAAGGTCTCAAATCACGAAGCGAGTTATGCCAAGATATGAACTTTATGAGGTCCCGAGAAGCAGTTTTAAAAGATTTTGTCCTTTAGCTAACTATTGATTAAATCGTTCACTTTATTTTCAGCCTAATAAACTATCGAAATAAGTCAAAAATGCATCCTCGTGATCATTCAAGACAACAATAAAATATAAGAGATACACCTAGGAATAAGGGAGTCTAAGTGAATAATTGGTGCACATGAGTTCGTGTTAGTTTGCTAACTTATAATAACAATGATCTCGTTTTTAAGCTTGGTTTGGAGAAAGTAAAAACTTGAGGATGATGATTATTCATGACATTTCCAAAACCCAAGGTATGTTTTTGATTTCTTTACTTTGAATGTTTATAGTTTTCTATCTCTTTAATAAAGGCCAACGTGGATTGATTATGATGAAAAATGTAAACGTGCTTTGTAACTAATGCATTGCATGAGGACATTGTAATGGTTAAGTGTAGGGGATTTGATAAGTGTGAAAACACCCATCTTTTTACCACTTAATTACAATAATAACTGAGCCAAAACGTGTATTTTATATCATTTATGTCGGAATTATGCGTGGTTTGTGTTTTTGTTGTGATTTAGGACGAAAAGGTGAAAAGTGGAGAAAACACGGGCATTCACGGGCTTTTATCGAAGAAAAAGACGAAAGACGAAGTCGAAAGATCAAGAGTGAAAAAAGAACGGAAGTCCAAGACCAATTCTGAATATTTATCGAAGAAAAAGTCAAAAGACGAAAGTTTACCAAAAGCCGAAGAACTCAAGTCTAATTTATTGAAGAATTACAAGACGAGTTCAAAGAAATCCTGAGCCAAAGTCATTAAAGTCCAAGATTTAAGAAGATTAAAGAAAGCAAGGACCTAAGGACGCAATTAAGGAAAAGAAGAAAGAGGGAGGAAGCTTCCTAAGCTCCTCCCTAATCTCCCTATATATTTCCATTTCATTTTCATTTTGTGGTTGTTGGTGGCTTGACAACCCACTCTTCCACCATTTTCATTTCCCTGCATTTTAATTTCTTGCACCTTAATCTTCATGTATTGCACCTTTAAATTCCTTTTAATTCCAAGTAAGTTTACCTTTGATTGTTGTTAATCTTCATCTTTTATTGTTAATCTCCTTCTACCTTTCTTGTTTGATTTGTTCTTCATCTTTATTGTTCATGTTCTTGATTTTATGGTTTTGATTAAGTGGGTTTTGATTATTTTGGTTATGATTGTTGGTGTTATTGATTTGGTTTGATTGGTTATTGATAGTAGATCATTTGTGGTTGTTTTGGATTAATCTTTTGGTTAATCTTGATTAGTTTTGATTAAATTCGTGCTTGGTTTTCATCTCCTGTTCTTCATTCATTCTACTGTTAATATTCCCAGTAACTGTTCCGAACCAACTTTATTTTAAAAAGTTTCGAACCAGATTTTATTTGGAAGTTCCGAGTCAGATATTTGAAAGTTCCGAATCAGCTTATCTTAAAAAGTTATGAACCAACTTTATTTGAAAGTTCCGAACCAGATTTTATTTGAAAGTTCCGAACCAGAGTTTTGAGAAAGTTTCGAACCAGTTTAAAAGTTCCGAGTCAGAATTGTTTTAAAAGTTCCGAAGCAATATTTATTTAAATGTTCCGAACCAATAAAAAGTACCGAACCAGAAGTTTTTAAAAGTTCCGAATCGGGTTTTTTCGTAAAGTTCCGAACAAAGTAATTAGATTCACCTACATGTCTGCTAGCTTAACCCTTTTTGGCGCCAAAATGAGCAGCTAGGCTGGCTGCTTCCAGCAGCTAGCCTGCCTGCTTGCTTATTTATTAGTATTGTTCCGTAATTGTCTAGTTTTATCTGAAAGTTGTTCCGATTTTATTTTTGAAAGTTACGTATTTTTAGTTGAATTTTTCTTCCAATTTTAAAATTAATATTTTTACGTGAAGTTCAAGTTTTATCTTTTATTTAGTACCCGCTTTAGGTTTTTCCTCGTTTAGCTTTAAAGTACCATTTTAGTTTTATTCTCTCTTTTTTAATTTAGTAAACTTTATTTTCGAGTCGATAGTTAATTTCGTCTTTTAGTTCTATTTTTATTAATTGTTTCGCTTTAAATTTCGTTTTATTATTTGTTTTAATATTCGTTTTAATATCGTTTTAATTTTTAGTTTTTAATATTCACCTTGTTTTACTTTTATTATTTGAACTTGTCTTTAATTTCTTTTTAAATACTTTTCTCATTTACTTTTTAATTAGTTTTAGATAATCAACTTCCCTTTTTCTTAACCAAAAACAACTGAGTCGCACTTTGAACCGGAAATCAATTCGATTAGACACCGAGAATAACGAACTTTCAACTAGTAAAATCTCTATATTAAACCTGTAGAGATTATGGATAGGAAAGTTAAGAAATTGAAGCATAGTAGGATTCCGATTGTGAAAGTGAGATGGAACTCTAGACGTGAACCAGAGTTTACCTGGGAACATGAGGATTTCTTTAAGGATAAGTATCCTTATTTTTTTAGGAAGGATTAAGCGCCGCGGACGTCGCTCTTTTTACGAAGGAGGGGATGTGATAACCCGAAACCAAGGTCATTGCTTAATCTTATTTTACGATTATTTTTTAAATTTTTGATGAGTTGAATGATATTTATTTTTGGATGTTTAAGTTTAAACCGATGTTGGAAGGCTTATATTTTATATTTAATAAGTATAAGGAGTATTAGCAAGCGTGATGTCGATGGATGCCAAATATTTTACGTTTTATTGTCGGTTGTTCGATGTTTGTCATTTTTGATGTTTTCTTTTAAATGACGTGTTAAGTCGAGTCGGGAGTCGATATTATTATATTTGAGGTACGTTTTAAATTTTTTTTAAGTATCTTTATGAAACCCGAGCCCCGTAAATATTTTCAAAATTGACTAATAGTTCTCGCTTTTTAGCTAACTATTTTCATTTTGAGCCATAACTATTGCAAATTTACAACATTGGTCCCTCAACCACTATATATAAGCCTAAAATTTTCACAATTACACACACAAATCCACCAACTCAAAATTTCTCTCTCTCTTTCTTTTTCTTGTCTAACCGTGACCCCCCTCTCCACCAAAACACATCTTCAATCAATTTTTACTCCATTTCTACTATGATCTAAGCTAAAACAACACAATTCCCATCTATAATTTTGTAAGTAGATCATTTTGGTATAAAATTTAGGTACATGCAAGAATTTTCATTTTTTCAAGTTGGTAGGTGGGAGCTATGATCATGCATGTCATTTTTATGATGATCAAAAGATGTTCTTGCTAAAAGCTTTGTTAAAAACTTGATTTTGATTTGAAGGTTTTGATTTTGATGATGATTCTAGTGTTATAGTTTATATATGTTAGTGTTAGGGTTATGAGATGATCATAACTATGGTTGGTTTGAGCTAAAAACATGATTTTATACAAGTTTTTGAAAGGTATTTTACAACAGTAGGTAAACTGTATTTTTGATAATTTTATGTTGTGATAATGGTTTAACTTATAGCCTAGGGTTGTAGATAATTCGATTAGCTTCGATTTGATATAAAGTAGAGCTTCTAGCTCCAAACGAGTGCGAAGTTATGATGTTTTGATTATTCGTGTACCGGGAGACGAGTATCGGCACTACATATAGTTGTTGTCGATATTTGGATCGAATATCGGGGACTATAAATTGAAGTTTTGAAATGAGTCACATACTGATAATGAAGTGTAAACCATAGAGGGTGAGTTTATTTTCAATCTCAAGTGTCGGTTTTGTAAATGGAGTCGTTTAAAGAAGTTAAAACGGTTGTATGAATTATTAACGTAAATCTGTCCGGATTTTGTAGTTTGAAGATGAGTCGGGTAAAGAACTTTAAAAGTAATTTCATTTGATAAACTTGTTGGAGGACTTTCTATATATAGTAAGTTAGTTTCTCGAGTCGTTTTATAAACGTTTGACGAGTCTAAAAGGGGTAAATAAGCTAGTACATGTAGTATGTACCGACGGATTTTGTCAAAAGTGTAGAATGGTAAAGTAAATGTGTAGAAGAGTGTAATAGAGTTATTTGTATCATTTTCTCTTGAGTTTATCGTGATTTTATGAGGTTGAGTTTGATATTGTTATGTATGATTTATTTCTCGAGTCATTATTAATGAACGCGCCTATTTGATAGGTAGCGGTTCTCGTGTTTGAAATGCATCCTCTATCATCGACGATCATCTCGTTAGATCTCTTATACTAAGGTGAGTCTGTAGCCACGCTTTTCATGCTAGCTACTAAATGTTTTATTACCCGCGAGGGGGATACATGCTATTTGAAAATAAATGAACACAAGTCATGAGTAATTGTTGGACCCGAATGTTGCCTAAGTTGTTTACATTGTATTGAGTACCTTGTTGATAAAGACCCTAAATTCATGAGCCGTTAAGTCGTTAACTATACTCTGACTTGATGTTGTGACTCAGGAATAGTCGCTTATTCTAATGATAGTACTACTGGGTTGACCACCCTATCTGAGACCAGGGCATTACGCTGAGTAACCTCTGGGAAGGATAATTTACAGGAATAAGAATGTGGTATTCTAGCAACTGATACCCTAGAGGGGCAATGGTTTTATTCTAGTCGTGCTGGCATTTGGCGTGGGTGACTATTTGGTTAAGGGTCGGTGTCATGAGCTTAAATACAATGTGTTGCCTTGAAATAGATTGTGTGTACGACAATTCTATAAATGATTATGATTGATTTTCTTCTTGTGTTCAAATGTGATTTGATAAACCTATAGACTCACTCAACATTATTGTTGACTCGTTTTAGCATGTGTTTCAGGTAATAGGAACTGATGGAAGGCGGAGCTTTGCTGTGGAGGATGTGGTTTGGCTTTTGGAAGAATGTTGGTCTAAAAAATATTTCTATCCTTTTACTGTTGAACAATTTGTTGTATGTTTGTGTACTGTACTAAACTTGTTGGTTGTTGGTCGAGATCCTTGGGGACTAAACGCTTTACTCTGGTGTCATTTTAGTACATTATGGGATGAAATTATGTTTTAGACCTATTATGAAAATCTTGTTTATATTTTATGTATAAACGTCTCACTTTTGAGTCGTTCAATATACCTTGTGTGATGATGCTTGTGTCTAGCACCCAATTGTGTATTTCCGCTGCGCAATGTAAATTGGGGGTGTTAGATACTATATGTCTTGTTACTTCATATACTTCAAATTCTAATCTTCATAATATCAAATAGTAGATTATACTCTTTGATATCAATTCAAAGTTTCTACTAAGGTTAAGTAGAGTTAATTCTGCTTAGTCTAAATCTACAAGCTATGTTTAAATGATCAAAGGGGTCAACACATCCCACAACGAAGCGCGGGCTGAAATCCTCGTTATAAAAAAGTTGTTAGAATCATATAATTTTTTAAAAAGCTATCACTTTTGGTATAATTCAAAAATTGGCCTTAAGTATATTGACCAAGTTATAAGTAGTAATGAGTTTCTTTTTATGCCTTTCAAAAAAGCGTATATATACATGAGTATGTAAGTAGTCGTTTATTAGTAGTTGATAGTATTTATAATCGATAATTATCTACTAGGATATGAGTTTGGTAGTTAGTATTGTATCAACTCTCCGTTCTAAAAAAATATGAGTTTGATAGTTTCATTATGATCAATTAGCTTGCAAGACTCCTTTGCGTGAGACTTTGGTATGTTTAGAATTAACTAGTTTTTTAAAGTGATGGTCATATAATATATCTTTGCGAAGCTAGTGGAAAATGTTATTTAATAGTGTCGGGAGTTCTTAGTTATTTTTGTTTATGTAACGGGAATTAGTCTCTAACACACAAATGAGGAAGGCCTCATAAACATTTACTCTTTAGTATAAAAGGCCATTCCACCTCATTTGTGTATGTGTGGTTTTCATTGTATTGTTTTAGAGAGAGAAATATGTTTACTTTATCTCACCAGGAAAATACCAACTCTTTGTTTCTTTTCTTCATCTTAATCTAATCTTTCTTTTTTAGTTTAATCTTCATCATGTTATTCATGTTCGGTTAGTCGTGTGCATACATCTTACAAGTGGTATCATTCGCCAAGGGATTCGTGGATAGCTCTTTGGTGTTGTTTTAGTTGATTTATTTTCGTGGCTTTAAGGTTGTTTCAAGATTGAATTTTGAAATTTTTTACGTTTTGGTGGTTAAAGTTTGTAACAAAATCGACTACATAGTTGTGGTAGTGATTTGGGTTAATTGGTTTGATCATAATCGCAAAAAATTTGGTCTTTTGGGTGATTTTCGGGGTATATATCGAATATCTGTTAAATCAGATCACGAAAAAGTCGGGCAGATCAAGTTAACTTCGGAATTACTGGTGTAGTCCGAAGTACCCAAGAGGGTTTCTGTTTTTCCAAAGTGGGTAAGTCTTTTTCTTATTCCGAAGTCAAGCAGTGGGATATTCCGAAGTAGGATTGCGAAGAGGCATTGCGAAGTTGAGAATTAGTTGGATTCCGAAGTTAGCAAGGTACCTATTCCAAAGTACCATTTCTTCAAGATTCTGAAGTACTATATTCCAATTTTTCCGAAGTCATATTTCAATGTGTATTTCAAAGTTGCTATTATTGTGATATTCCGAAGCGAATCTTTTGTTATACCGAAGACAAAATTTATTTGGATTGCGAAGTGGGTCAAATCTGGATTGCGAAGTTGTTGTTCAAGTTGGATATTGCGAAGTCACCAAGGGTCATTATTCTGAAGTAGATTAATCTTCGATTACGAAGTCACCATATTCTGTATTCCGAAGTAAGTTTTTTGGATTGCGAAGACATCCAACGATATGTTATTGCGAAGTTCAAGTTTTTTTGTGGATTCCGAAGTTCACAAAATTGTTGGATTCTGAAGTTCATGGTTTTTATTCTGAAGTAATTTTGCGAAGTCAGTTTGCATGAATTATTCCGAAGTAAAATTTCATTTTGAAGTTCTTTCTCAATTATTCCGAAGTTCTCAAATACGTCTATCGCGAAGTTAAAATTTTTGGGAAGATTGTTTGTTGAAATTTTTCAGAAAAAGTGTCTTAAAAAATTTCGAATCGTGAGTTTTTTTTTTGCTTCTCGTGATCACATTCTTAGGGGATTTAATCCATTTAGGGACTTTTACAACAACACTCTGCTTCCTACGAATTGAGATCATGTTTTACACACGACTTCTACGATGACGTCTCAACAAGATATTTATGATGCGGGTACTAAGAATCGTCCACCCATGCTTACCAAGAAGAATTACACTACATGGGCTAGTCGTCTCCTTCATTATGCAAAATGTAAACCTTTGGGAAAGTTCATTGTCAACTCGATTCAAAAAGGTCCGTATGTTAAAAGAACAATTCTTGTCCCTGGGGACCCTACGAATGCTAACCCAGTGGCTGACTCTAGTCATGATCAAACGGATGAAGAATTAACTGAAGTTGAATCCAAAGAACTCGACGCTGATGATCAAGCAATTCAAGTCATTCTTATGGGACTTTGTTAGCCTCAAAATATTGAGCCAAACAAGAATGCTCGGTCATATGTTTATTATGTATCGTATTTTAGAACGTTGTAATAGGTAGTATATTAGTCGTGTTATTACGGGCTTAACTTTAAGCTAAGGTTCATTAATAAGTAACCAAAGCCCAAAACGAAAGCCCGGCCCAAACCATATAGTCCATAAAGAAGCCCGCATGTGGGTGGACTATATATACCCTTCCTAGCATGTTAGGAAGGGTGTTGGTTCATTTGTATTTCTCACTTCTCAATCTAACATTCACCTAGTTCCAACCATTTCTCTCTCTTTTCTCTCTCTACTTTCTCTCACTAAAATTCATCTCATTTCTACATTTCTTTCTTTAATTCGTGTAATATAACATCATATATTAGGGACAACAATTGGTATCAATCGCCATGGGGTAGTTTTGTGATTGGTTGTTGTTATTATATTTGATTCGTATGATTTAATCCATAAATCATCTCGAATTCAATTTTTTTTGTGTTTTTCGTGTTCTATATCTTGCTACAAATCTTCTATATACTTGTTGTAGAGATTTGGCTGTTTTGGTTTGGTTAAAAACACGATCTTGTTGCCTAAAAGTTGCTAAATTTGTTGCCTAAAAGTTGCTAAAATCGTTGCCTAAAAAGTTGGAAATAAGGTCCCTTATTGCGACAGCTTAAATTTTGGAAAAGGTAAGTACGGTTTCGATCGCAATAACCCTAGGGTTTTACTTTGCGATCAGTATTGCGATAGCCCCCTTATTCCGACGCTTATTGCGATCGTTATTGCGATCGTGGATTGCGACGGATTTAAGGCAATCTTGAAACGTTACTCTGCCCACATTGCGACAGCCACATTGCGATAGGTGTTATTGCGACAGATTATTGCGATCTAAATATTCCGATCTGAGATTTCGATAGGTACACATTGCGATCTGAATATTCCGATCTGGGATTTCGATAGGTACACATTGCGATCTGAACATTCCGATCTGAAGGATTTCGACAAGTACACATTCCGATCTAAGGATTCCGACAGGTGCACATTGCGATCTAAAGGACATTCCGATCTAAGCAACATTCCGATGGGCATTCCGATGGCACATTCCGATGACATGTTTAGCTAAATTTTGTTTGAGTATTTTTTAGATTTAGCCACCATCTAGACTAGTTTCGGAACGTAGTTTACACGAAGATTAAAAAAAAAGAGTTAAAATTTTTAGGTCAATTAAAATCAAATTTTTTCCATACTAGTTTTAGGACATTTCTAGCTCAATTTTAAAATTTGGTGATTACAAATTTTTTAGGTCTACCGTTTTGTCGGACTGAGGAATTTATTGTCGGGCTGAGAAAAAATCGCAATTTTCGGAATTTCAACAACCAAACAATCACAACACAACTACTTAAGATCCACATTCGATTCATCATTTCAGAGAATATTGAGATGGATTCTACTGCCGAATATCGTGTGACGAACAACAACATAATGGTGGCAGGTAACAAAGAAAGACCACCAATGCTTGTGTCGGGCCGATATGATCAATGGCAATCCCGTTTTATACGTTACCTTGACACAAAACCTAACGGTGATGCTTTAAGGCAATGTATTTTGGAAGGACCTTATAAACTCTCAAGGATTCAAGTTCCTGCAGTACCAGCCACAGACACAAGTGACGCACAACCCGCATATGAACGTGATGAAAAGAGGACCGACCTCACCCCAGAGAACCGTGCGTGGTTTGATGCAGAGAAGGAAGCAATCTACTTAATTCTCAGTGGCATTGGAGATGAGATTTACTCTACGGTTGACGCATGTCCTACTGCTCAAGAAATGTGGACGGCCATTGAAAGATTGCAACAAGGTGAATCACTTAACAAACAAGATGTAAAAACTAAGATGTTTTGGAACTTTGGCAAGTTTACATCAAAGGATGGGGAATCAATTGATTCTTATTACTCCCGATTCTACAAGATGATGAATGATATGACCCGAAACAACTTGCAAGTTTCCACCATGCAAGTCAATGTCCAATTTCTACAGCAACTTCAACCAGAGTGGACACGGTTTGTCACCTTGGTGAAACAACAACAAAAGTTAGACGAAGTTTCATATCACAAGCTCTTTGACATCTTGAAACAATTTCAAAATGAGGCAAATGAACTTCGAGCTGAATGAGTTGCAAAGGTTTCCAATCCACTTGCTTTGGTGTCTACCACTCAACATTACCCAGATTATCACTCTCGTACTTCAAAGACCTACTCTACTCAATCATCATCACCACGATCATCCATTGTCTCCAAGTCATATGTTCCAACACGATCCCGAGGCAAAGAAGTTGCAAGAGAACCATCACCCACACCTGAGCAATCATCCGAAGAAGACAGTGATGAAGAAATAGCTCAAAAGGATAGGGAATTCAAGCAACAAATGGCTTTCGTTATGAAGCAATATAAGAAAATCTACAAACCCACCAACAACAACCTTCGAACATCTTCAAACTCGAGGAACACCCATGCACAGAGTCCTCCAAGGTATGACACACGAAGACGTGTTGCGAGTCCTCCAAAGTATGATCGACAACCTAAGTATGATAATCAGAGGGTGGCTACTGTTGTTGGAAATCGGGAAACTGTTGGTACTCAAGTTGTGCAACAAAGTGGGATTTAGTGTTTTAACTGCAGAGGTTTTGGGCATTTGGCCAAGGAATGAAGGCAGCCAAAGAGGGTTAAAGATTATGGTTATCATAAGGAAAAGATGTTGTTGTGCAAGAAAATGGAAGCTGGAATCAAGTTATCAGCTGAGGAAGGAGAAATGCTTGACGACACAGATGATGAACTCTCCGACCAAGAACTCGAGGCACATTATTCATACATGGCAAAGATTCATGAGGTCCTTAACGTCACTGAAGATGACAATGGTCCTATCTTTGATACCGAGCTAATTAATAAGGTACTAGATGATGCTGAATATAATGTGTTTGGTGATACACATGAGCATAGTGATCTACGAACAACAATTACTGACACGTGTATGATGGAAACGGTTGATAGCAATACCACACCCGATTCATCAGACATGTGCAATAATGAGTTTGAGGATGATTGATGGTTGTAAAATTACACTTGTTTAGGAAAACAAGGTAAAAGTGGTAAGTATTAACGAGCGGTTTAGGAAAACCACAAGTTATGACCCAAATGGGGATCGTTCTCTCGAGGAGGCACGTGTGTTGTGTAATGAATGAATTAATGATTGTTTGATTTTATTAAGAAGAAAAGAGAAGAGAAAATGACGAAGATGTAAAAACGAAAAAAATTCACTACTAGAAAGTTAAGACGTAGAACCTTAAAAACTACCAAAATTAAAATTTTAACCTAAAAAATTCCTAAAAATTACTAAAAAGTCCACAATAAAATTCTAAGAGTTTACAAAAAATCAAAACTTGCTAAAACCTTTAAATTAATTAAATAATGACTTTTTAATGCTAATTAAAGCCCTAAAAATCACAATTAATTATTAAAAAGCCCCAAACAAGATCTAATAGTTTTTAAACCTCAAAAATAAACTAATTAAGCTAAAAACTATTTTTAAAAATTTTAAAACCAAATTAAACTATTTTTAATTACTTAAAAACTATTAAAATCTATTAAAACTTAAATTAAATCTAGAAATTAAATGAAAAGCCTAAAAAATATTTGGAAAGTTAAAAAGTTCCTAATTTAATGTCTACAATCTAGGAAAAATGAAAAAAGTAGAAAAAACAAACTTTCTATTTTTAGTAATAAAATAATATTAAAATATTCAAAAAATAAAAAGTTTTTAAATAAATTCTAAAAAATTACCAAAAATCCTAAATATTGTAACTAAGATAAAAATGCAAATTAAAGTTCCTAAAACCTTTTTATTAATATTATATTAATTTTTAAAGTTGTCTAAAAACCCTAAAATCAAATAAAATTAAAAATAAGACTTTTTGAAAACTTTTTGGAATGTAAACCTCAAAAATATAAATTAAAACCTAAAAACTATTTTTCTGGATTTTTAAAGTACTTTTTACTATTTTTAATTTACTTTCTAAAAATTAAACTAAAAATAATCCTAAAAAATAAATAAATAAAGGGAAAATTTTACTTTTTAAACAGAAAAGTCTAAAACCTAAATAAGAACCTAGGAAAAATAAGCTATCACAAATAAGCTTATTAAATAAGCTGAAAAAGGCTAAATAAGCTACGGCTTATTTAAATAAGCACAAAACAAAACTACCTTAAGTATCTAATGAAATGAACCTATAACGTAAAAACCCATCTGGATCACTGGTTAACACGTTACTCCAATAGAGAGGTCGCGTGTTCGAGCCCAGGCAAGGTGAGGTTTTTGCAATTTATTTCTTTTTTTTTTCTTTTTTAAACTCAAATCCAGTACCTTTTTAACTCAGAAAAACACAATCCCAAATCAAATCCAACAAAGATTAAGCCAAAAAGAAACCAAAACGTGCCCAGTTGAGCACTTGTTGACTGATGAACACAAGTGATGTATTCACTTGTGCAAATATGACCAAGAGGGCTTTGTTCTTGTTGATTGTGGTGAATTGTTGGACAAAGGGGGCACCCTTGTACTCTTTGGAGTACAAGGAGTCAATTAAAGTACAAAAAAACAACAAGCAATCACTCAAGATCAATCACCAAATGACACAAAAAGTTACTGATAAAGCTTTGTGTTGACTGATGAACAAAATGACCAAAGTACATGCAGAAAAATGGATTTCAAACCTTCATAACTTGCATACAATCAAAGTAAATGGCATACCAGCAATACTCAAACCTCAAACAACCTTTAATCTAGCAATGAACAAAAGATTAAGCCAAAATCTCTCAAAATTCATACAGACAAGGCAGTTACTGATTTTATATGCTATTGACCCTTTTTTAGCTTGCAAATTGGTTCAAAACTTTTTCCAAACTGAAAGCACAACTACCAGCAACCTATTGCTACCCTATGAAGTGATTCTAACACATTTTAACACAAAATCAACCAAAGAAGCTCACTTTATATGCTAATCCAAACACCCCTTAAGAACTGATATGAACTTTTTTCAAAGCAAATCACATCAAAACTTAACCAAATGGATTTCAATCAACCTCAGCATGCATAATAACCTTAATGAAGCAATATCAAACCACATAAACAACACTAAAACATTTAACAAAGCAAAATCACTCAAATCTCATAAACCTAAAATATGAAAATGGTAAAAGATTTTTACCTTGAGGGACTTACATCCAAGTCCCTCAGTGACAGCAAGGTCACCTCCTTCAGGCTGGGGCCTGAGCTGATCCTTGGACAAGCTCCTTCAACAAACCTGCAAAAAGTCAATGAACACACAAAAACAATACAACTTTTCTGATTTTTTTGAAACTTCCTTAAAACCTTTTCACAAACCTTGAAACCAATTGACACGTTTCCAAAACAGCTTCAAACTCACAAATCCAAACCCTCCTTATCCACTTTCACTTCAAAGGAGTTTTGGGTTTCTGAAATTTGAACCTTTTTCAAAAACCTTTTTTTGAAAACCTTAAACACTCAAAGTGTTACACAATATCAAATGGAACTCAGTTTTTAGCTTTCTAACACACACACACACAACTTTTAACAATCATAAAAAAGGAATTACACTTGTTAACACAAATACCAAACTTTTTATATTATCAAAAAGGAATTACAATGAGTGAAAGCTTAAAAACTGGAACAGCCCTTCTCACATGTTGAGAGGTGCTTAAATAGAGCTAGAAGAACTATCTAGAATGATAAAAACCCTAGTAACTGGAATGGAAAAATTGCCCTTGGAATCTTGACTGAAAATGGGTCAAATTCGTGCCATGTGATGCTTTGTTGGATGCCAGCTCTCAAAACTTGATCTTGGGCGTTGGTTTGAGCTTGGAGGACAAGGAGTTGATCACAAACGTTGATTTGGTCGGGTTATAGGGTTTGGGGGAAAGAGACGTGTGCAGGGGAGGGGTCCACAACCACATGGGTGTGTTGTGGATGGAATATGGGTTGTGGGTTGGGTTTGGGTGATGATTAATTAGGGATCTGGAGTGATTAAGGGAAAAGCCCTTTGTATTAAAGGTGATTAGGTCTGGGGATTATTAGGGTTTAAAGGGGGATTAGGGAGGGTTTAATCCGTTTTGGGTGGGGTTAAGTTCAAAAAATGTGTTTTGGTGGGAAATGAGTGGGTGTTGACTGGTCTTTGACCAAGTTTTAATAAATAAACTTGGGTGGGTATTGGGTTATGGGCAGGTCGGGTAAGGGTTTTGGTTATTTGGGTGGGTATAATGACGTGGCAAAGCCTGAGTGGTGGAATAAGTATGGCTGTCTGGTCAGAATGCCCCCCAAGCTTTCTTCATCTCTTCACTTAGTAATAAATGGCTATCAATGCCCATTTTACTCTTGACAACTTTTGGCAAGTTGTCACTTTTGGCACAACTTGTTCCATAACTTTTTACAAGGGTTTCTTTTATACTTCTTGGATTCTTGAAGGACTGAACTTGTAATATCTTCAAACTTTAGGGATCATTCTTGTACAATAGACATTTGGAGGGTCATTTGTGACAAGTTCTTCAAAGATGAGGGACTAAAGTTGCCAATCTTCAATTCTTCAAGGGCATTTTTGTAAAATCCAAAATTGGGCCCGGTTCATTGTGCGGCTTCGTTTCCCGTGTTCGTTTATGAATGATTCTTGTGATCTTTTGCCATTTCCTCAATATCCGTACCTAAAAATACATAAGTAACAAACACGAGCATATATTTGGTATATTCTATGATATTTTATGCATTTTAAGCCCGATTTGGACGATGAGACCATGTATAAAAGCAGTCTCATCACTCCCCCATACTAAACCATTGTCGTGCCCTCACGCAATGCTAGAATAAAGTATCATAGCATCTCCAAAATTCATTTTTATTCATTTTATTAAATGAAAAGCTAGCTACACTACTACTATTGCTACTACTTGTGTTTTAGACATAATGTATGATTTTCATCGCAAAATGGGACGTTTAGGTTCATAGAATAAGAACACGTGAATGCTTCGTTAGAAATAATTTCGTCGTCCTCGATTTTCACTTTAATTCCATGCCAAGCGTGCAACGAGATCATTGTCATTATAAGTTAGTAATGCTAACACTACTCATATGCTCTAATCACGTACTTATCCTCCCATTATTCCTAAGTTGTATCTCTTATATTTTATTTTGTCTTAACGATCACGAGGATACATTGTTGACTTATGCGATAATAGAGATTTAGGTCTAAAAATAGAGTCCTAACGGTGTAACTAAGACCATCAAATCAATAACCCCTCCTAATAGACAACGATGTTAAAAAATTAAGTTGACAAGAAGAATCGATAAACACGGTTTTATAATGGTTTTGAACATGAGACTTATTACCAAGACTTTTATACGCCCCCTAACGGAAGGACCTTATTATCTTTGGTTTACCTCCATCTTTTATTCAACTTCGCCATGAAGCTTTTATTATGACTGCGGTCTTTCCTTGCCTTTTAGTATCCGCCATCATCGGTGGTTTTATTAGCCAAAGACGTATATCCTCACGCTAAAGCGAATTTTGGATCTTTAAAGCTTCGAAGATTAAGGCTTGATTCACTTCAATTTTGCATAGATTTTAGGCCTTGTGGGGCTTCAAATTGTTTGCTAGATTTAGGTGAGCACTTGAAATCTTATTATTGGGTGAAGCTTTCGATTATTAGGGTGCCAATACTTCAAAACCGTGACGCTGGCGATACCTTAATGTCTTCCCAATTTAATTACACGGAAGCTACTAGAAAAGACTAGAAACCCAACAATCCTAACTAAACCGCTAAGTCAATATTTATTAAGAAAACAATATTTACAAGCGAAGCGAGAATAAGCAAACAACGAGAACACATGAGTTTTTGAAAGAATACGAGTACTCTACGTTTAGCATAGTAACTTATAATTAACTCTATCATTTCTCGTCCTCATTTAAGAGACTTAGCCTAATGTGTAGTTAAGGAATCAAAGCTAAGTGCTCAACACGCACGGTCAAGTCAAAAATTACTTTTATTCTCGCCATCGGAAAATCTGCATTCGTGTCTTCAAACACTTATAAAACATGAGAAAAATTTTAAAATTTGGCCATTTTTAGCCTTATTTTGTAACAAAAACGATAACAAAACGATAAACTTTGGAAAGCGTGAAGGTTTGGCAAGGCAAGTATCTATTCACCCCCCATACAAAAGTTAAACATTGTCCTTAATGTTTTGAGTCTAGGGGTGCAAACACCCCCATACTAGAGACGTAGTCGAATGCCTAATCTAGCATGGAAAGGGTGTAACCAATAAGTAATAGCCGTTTATGAAGTGTGCTAAAAACCTAAGGTTAGAACATAAAAGGATATATCATTTGGATATTGGGAAAGGCCTCCAAAGCAAACGATCGAGTGCTTCCATAAAACGAACACGAGAGGCTCCAATCGTGAAGTTCATGATCTAAAAACCACAATGCACAAACAACCACGGAACAAAGGTTGGAAGGGCACAAATCCCCTCACATTAAGTTAACTAAAAAGCAATAATATGTACATGGATAAGCATGGGTCTCCCCCACGAGGCACCTTGTTTTTGATAACCGAGTCAAAAGCTCGACTCGAATCCCCATAAATGTGATCATTTAGGGATAATCATGGTGTGGTCAATTTTTGGTGGGGCTTACATGATAAACAAGGCCCAAAAGCAACCGTGTATAAAGGCAAAACCTCTATACCGGGATCAAAGATCGTGTCTTCGTTTTCGGATGATAAACGAAACAACACGGCTTCAGACATCGTCGTCCCAAAGGGACACAAGAAAATAGAATGAGAAGAGAAAGGTGGGACATTGGGTGGTCATAAAAATCGAGTTACTCGAGGTAAACTCTCACCGTAAGTGTAGAAAGGATTTCTAGTGACTACTTCGGTAAAAGACCGAGATTTTATCTTAAAAGTGATACCGGGGTCAAAAATCTCGTCCTCGATGGAGAAGTGTGAGGGAACAAATGGGGCTTCCCCCATACTAGATCCACACAAAACGTCGTCAAAAGAAGTAGACGCGTTTGTAGCAAGCTCAATTGAGCGAGGTGATGTCGGAGTTAGCATTGAAAAAGTTTTTAAATCAATTGTAAAATCTTTTCCTTTTTCATTTTTAAGCTCTTTGTTACGAAAACCCAAGTTGATTAAGTTGAAAATATTTGGTGTTTCTAAAACAATTCTAGGCACACTTAAAATTTTCAAATTTATCTTGAAGGCGGGAGGAGGATTTGAATTTTTAAAGCGTGAATCGATTAACAAAACATCCCCCTCCAGGCTAACGCAACGGTCCTCATCAAACTCGAAAATCGAAAGCGGGTTATCAAGAATACGTTTGATCTCGCAAAAATCTCCATCGGGATCAAAAACGTCTTCTCTTCCTCGTGGAAGAGGGTGAGCAATAAAGTCGTCGATAATCGAGTCGCTAGCTTCAACCGTCGTGAAACTAGGAAAAGAAGGCTCTTCGATTGAAGATTTTGCCTTTGTCGTTTCGACCTCGATATCGAAAAACGTATCAATGTGAGCAAGGCCATCGGCGGACTTCTCACACGATAAATCCAAAATCTCACTCGATGTGGGATTAGGAGTAAAAGGCTCGTCTCGTGACGATTTTGCCTTGACGGTTTCAGCTTTGTCCTTCGAAGGGATTGAACGTGGGTTTTCAAACATTTTTGCAAAATTACTAACAAGTCCCTTCGGAATTAATTTTCGTTCATCTTGTAAAAACGAGGGTTCAACGATTTCCTTTAAAACCTTTTCACATTTTTCCTCTTTAAAATCATTTAATGGAATTTCTTTGTCAAAATTAAGTGTATATTGATTTAGAAAATCCTCAAAAATTTCATCCTCATTAGAAAAATTAGGTTCACAAGGTATTAAATTCAATACTCCCAAGTATCCTACGAGTTTTTCCTTTGGTTTATTTTCAAAAACATTTTTCAAAACTTCGTTGGATGATTTTTAGTTTCCTCTATGGTTTTACAAGACGATGAAGGTTGCCCGACTCTAAAATTCGAGAGATATGGATCAATACGAGACGTACGAGTCTTAGGAGTCGAAGTAACTTGAACCTCTCCCACGGGATTAGGATTGGTCACATTTGACAATGAATTAAATTTTTCCACTAAGCCCTCGAACATTAAAAGAATTTTATCTTTCTCATTGGCGTGATCATCCTTAATTTTATCTACGTATTCTCTCCACATCACTTGACTTTGGTCATACAAACGTTGCTGCTCTTCAAAAAGGGTATCATAATCGTTTTCCATTTTTTTGAAAGTTTCCCCTTGGGTTGCCAATTTATCTTTGTAATACTTATCGAGATCTACCACGTGTTCTTGAAGTGACTCTATAAGTTTGTTATGACGGCTCATATAATCACAAAAAGATTCATCTTGATTCATTTCATTATTTTGATTTTCATCACAATTAAAAGACGAATAAGACGAATATGGTTGGTGATCTTGGTCGTTAGATTGAAAATTGTCATCATCACCATGTGGAGGAGAGTTATAGACATAACCCTCTCGACCTCCAATAACCTCACAATTAAAACAATTAGCCCCATCGGGTGGGCCTCCACAATATGGACACGAGTAATAGCCCTCATCATTTGACATGATGCAACGAGAATGGTGTTACGAGAATTAAACGTTATAGAGGGTGAAAAGAAGAGAATCATGAAATTTAGAGGGAATGTAGAAGATTATTTTTGTGCTTTTGATTGTTTTTTTTAAATTTTTTTTTTTTGGAATTGCATTAGGTAGACAAAAATCTACAAATCTCCTCCTTAATCAAATCTCTTGATTAAAGAAGCCTCAAGGAATGAAAACGATCACGTGGAGTGAACGCCTTCGATGACTTTAGAACGATGGTGGAACACCAAATCGTTCAAGAGGGATTAATCAATGAAACCAAGAAAATATATATGATATGTAATACTACTTTGGGCGGCAAAACCCTCGATTAGCTCTCAAAATCAAATACGCACAAGCAAGCGGAGGAAACGAGGCGGCGCGAAGCACTTAAGATCCTTTTTCCTTTAGGTCGTGAAATACAACCGCCTTATACCCACCTTATAGTTTTTATTTTTCAAAATCGAGCTTCTCGAAAGTTTTAACACTCCCAAATTTACTCGCAGCGGAACCAACTATTTGGGTGTTAAGAAGTAGCACAATCACAAAAGAATATAAAGAATGACTCTAAAAGAGACATTTTTAGATAAAGGGTTCCATTCATAAAGATCAGAGTACTGGTCCCACAAACCGTTACCAACATTTATACACAAGTCTTTTAAAAGCACACAAACATTTTAAAAGTAAAAGATAACTGAATGGAACAAAAACATGTTTTCCAAAACATTGCGCTTGCCTCCTCGTCCATTCCAAACCTCCAGCATTCATCTTTAATTACCTGAGATAAACATGCTAAAAAGTCAGCTAAAAGCCGAGTGAATTTATAGAGTTTATAAGAATAATAAGTGAACACAAGAATTTTTAATCATCTCAAACTTATCACACAGACAAGTCATATATATAGATAAATGCATTAAGCTCACGCCACTGAACGTTAACCAACATGTCAAACCGAGTCACTTACGGCGCCCCTACTAACAGGTAATATTGTCATATACCAACGACCTCTTATACATAATATCCCTCTCAGGTGTTCACAAGGATACAAACCCTAGGATAAGGCTGTCAAACCAAATAGATCTATCATATGTATTAGCGTTTACCCCTTCGAGTAATTAACAGTGCATGAAATTCAGGGACTTCATAAGACAATGGTACTTATGCATTTATCATCTCATTCGGGTCCAGCATACCGAAAACAACTTGTGTTCATTTTATAAAATAGCATGTATCCCCCTCGCGGGTTTAATAAAACATTTAAAATAATAAAAGCGAGGCTATAAACTCACATGATATGACGAAGCGCTGATTAGACAATCAAATGTTGAATCAATCGAAACACACCTAAACGTGACTAAAATATCTTCTTTCGCAACATGAAAAGCTAATACTCGTATCAACTTTTGAACTAATAACTACTCATGGCAAGCTTGCACAAATTTTTTTTGATTCAACTGTAGTTAACTATATGAAATAGAGAGAACCCTCGCTCTAATGCTTCCTTTTTCTTTTGTCTGTGGATATATGTCTGTTGTAAGAATACTATGTTCAGCTTTTACATGTGAATATGTAATATGTAATAATCTTAGGAACTAAGTTAACTTCACATGGTAACATTGCCTAGATGAAAGGCACGTATTTGTTACTTTCTCAAACTTAATACGAAGCATACATGTATATTAGTCATTAGTCTAGTACCATGCATCCAGTTAGATGCTATCTTTTCTACTCGAATGTTATGAAAACAAATTTGTTTAGAAAAGTCAAATTTTGTAACTAGACTAGATATGAATAATTTGGATTTATTTGCTATATTCCTAGAATTGAAATTCATGTAATATGAACTAGATGATTATTACTTAACTTTGAAGCAAATATAAGATAAAGTTCATATTCACATGGAAAACTCTAACGTGGCTCATAGATAAAAATGTGGAAGTCCTTGTATGTATTAAAAAGTAAAACTACATAACACTATATTTCTTTTTGTCCATGAAAAATATATATATCTTTCAAATTCATTGTCATACTAAAGAAAAGAAAAAAAAAGGTCTTGACGCCACATGCCAAGGTCATTTGGTTATTTATTGATTTTTTTTTTTACGAAAGCTAATATAATCCCAAAATTTGTAAAATCGGGTATTATCAAAGTCCGATATTTTAAAAGTTACACTACGCAAAAGATATATGTAAGACACGAAAAATAAACGCTCAATATAAAATAAAAACATCGACATTTGGATGACATTTTTTTATTTTAATAAATAAATGACTTAAAATAATTTAATATGTGGGACGAACGAATGACGCGTAAAGGCTTAAGGTAAATTACGAAAAATACTTTTCAAAATAAAATAAAATAAAAATTAAACGATAACAATTGAAAATATTAAATATCGAAACTATTGATAATAAAATATAAAATTTGGCCACCCATCGGTATCACGATCACTAGCAGATAAATTCCATTCGTAAGATTCGCGAAAGTTATAGTTTAACGATTCTCATTTAAAATCAACTAAAACCAATAATTAATTCAACAAAAATTTGAATTAAATTATATATTAGAGTAAAATATGACCTTATTTTTGCGGGTTTTACATCCTCACCCCCTTAGGGAAGCACCGTCCCGGGGCTTACTTCTCCTTATGTCCGTCTACGAATAGATGCGGATACTTGCTCTTGAAGTAATCCTCACGTTCCCATGTGTACTCGGGTCCACGTTGGGAATTCCATCGCACTTTAACTATCGGAATCCGACTTTGCTTAAGCCGTTTCACTTCTCGATCCATGATCTCCATCGGTTCTTCAATGAAATGTAGTTTGTCGTCCAATTGAACCTCCTCAAGTGGAATTATTAAATTCTCGTCTGCCAAACACCTCTTAAGATTAGAAACGTGGAAAGTGTTGTGAATAGCACTTAACTTGTCCGGCAATTCCAACTTATACGCCACGGGACCAACTCGATCGATAATCTTGAATGGACCAATATAGCGTGGACTAAGCTTTCCTCGTTTGCCAAATCGGATTACTCCTTTCCAAGGTGATACTTTCAACATAACCATATCACCAATATCAAACTCCAATGGTTTTCTCCTCTTATCCGCATAGCTCTTCTGCCTACTACGGGCAGTCAATAAACGATTCTTGATTTGCACGATCTTCTTAGTCGTCTCTCTAATCAATTCAGGACCCGTCAATTGACTTTCACCAACCTCACACCAACCAACTGGTGATCTACACTTTCGCCCGTAAAGTGCCTCAAAAGGCGCTGCCTTGATACTTGCGTGATAACTGTTGTTGTATGAGAACTCCACCAATGGTAAGTGTCGATCCCAACTACCTCCAAAGTCTACTACACACGCTCGTAGCATATCCTCTAAAATCTGAATAGTCCTTTCACTTTGACCGTCCGTTTCCGGATGATACGCAGTGCTCATATCCAACTGAGTCCCCAAAGATCGCTGAAGCGATTTCCAAAACTCAGATGTAAACCGACTATCTCGATCTGAAATAATTGACAAAGGAACTCCATGTCTACAAACAACTTCCTTTAAATACAACCGAGTAAGTTTGTCTAAATCATCGGTTTTCTTTATCGGTAAGAAATGAGCCGACTTAGTCAACCGATCAACAATCACCCAAATTGTATCATGACCACTAGAAGTTCTCGGAAGTCCCGAAACAAAGTCCATAGTGATCTTCTCCCATTTCCATTCTGGAATTTCAGGTTGTTGTAGTAAACCAGAAGGTCTCTTATGTTCAAACTTCACCTTAGCACACGTCAAGCATTTACTAACATAGGTGGCTATGTCAGCCTTCATATTCGGCCACCAGTAGCATTTCTTCAAGTCTTGGAACATTTTATCCGATCCTGGGTGAATCGAATATTTAGACTTATGAGATTCGTGCATAATTAAATCTCTCAGTCCTCCATACACCGGTAACCATACACGATTATCAAAATACCGAATTCCATCATCACGAATCTCGAATATGGGTGTCATCCTTCTACCCAAGTCTTCATCCCTCACATTCTCCTCTTTCATCGCTTTTGTTTGAGCTTTAAGTATTTGATTAGATAAATCGGAATAAGTTCTCATGGCTAAAGCTCTAACCCTTTTCGTCATTTCTATTTCTTTCCTACTAAGAGGATCGGCAACTACATTCGCCTTGCCGGGATGATAACGGATTTCACAGTCGTAGTCACTCAAGAGTTCAACCCAGCGACGTTGTCTCATATTAAGCTCCTTTTGGTCCAGGATATGTTGTAGGCTCTTATGATCCGTATATACTACACATTTTATGCCATACAGATAATGTCTCCAGAGTCTAAGTGCAAAGACAACAGCACCAAGTTCTAAGTCATGAGTCGTGTAGTTCTCTTCATGCTTTCTTAGTTGCCTTGAAGCATAAGCGATGACTTTCTCCCTCTGCATCAATAAAGCTCCATAACCTTTATGTGATGCGTCACAATATACCACAAAGTCTTCAGCTCCCTCAGGCAATGCCAAAATAGGTGCGGAACATAACTTTTGTTTTAGCATTTGGAACGCTTCCTCTTTTTCCTTGCCCCATTCATACGTCTTGCTCTTTTGGGTCAATTTGGTAAGTGGTTTAGAAATCAAAGAGAATCCCTCTATGAATCTTCGGTAATACCCGGCTAAACCCAAAAATTGCCTTACTTCGGTCGGTGTTGTTGGGGCAGGCCAATCTCGAATAGCCTCAATCTTTGCAGGATCAACATGAACACCATTACTATCGATTACATGACCAAGAAACTGTACAGATTCTAGCCAGAAAGCGCATTTCGACAATTAGGCATACAATTGTTCCTTCTTAAGCAACTCCAAAATAATCTTCAGATGCTCTCCATGCTCTTCCTTGCTCTTGGAATAGATAAGTATATCATCAATAAATACAATCACGAACTTATCAAGGTATGGCTTGCACACTCGATTCATTAAGTCCATAAAAATTGCGGGTGCATTAGTTAGACCAAAGGGCATCACTTGGAACTCGAAATGACCATACCGAGTCCTAAATGCAGTAATTGGTATATCTTCCTCCCTAATGCGAAGTTGATGATACCCCGATCGCAGATCGATCTTTGAGTACACATTCGAACCTTGAAGTTGATCAAATAGATCGTCAATCCTCGGAAGCGGATATCGGTTCTTGACCGTCAACTTGTTCAGCTCGCGGTAATCAATACACATACGAAAGGATCCGTCCTTCTTCTTCACAAACAATATCGGAGCTCCCCAAGGCGATGAACTCGGACGAATAAATCCCTTCTCCGATAATTCCTTCAATTGATCTGCCAATTCCTTCATTTCTGATGGCGCTAGACGATAAGGTGCACGTGCGATAGGTGCAGCTCCAGGCACAAGTTCAATTTTAAATTCGACTTGTCGAGGTGGTGGAAGTCCTAGCAAGTCGTCAGGAAACACCTCTGGATAGTCACAAATCACCGGCACATCTTCTAAATGCTTCTCCTTAGGTTTTACCCCAATCACATGGGCTAAGAACAACTGGCATCCTCTTTCCATGTACTTCCTCACCTTTATACAAGAGATCACCTTCAAGTGAGACGTACCACTGTCTCCTTTTACTACCAAAGTCTTACCCTTAACAGGTACATGCACTACTTTCTTCCCACAAACAATGGTAGCATCATGCTTAACTAGCCAATCCATCCCAATAATCACGTCAAAAGTACCGATCTCAATAGGCATAAGATCAATTTTGAACAAGTGATTCACTATGTTCAAAGTACAATCCCTTAGAATAGAACTAGTACTAGTTATCCTACCATCAGCCAATTCAACCTCATACTTTGTATCTAATTCATCCGGTTTAGTATCGAACAAAAGACTAAAGCTTATGTTGATAAAGCTCTTATCCGATCCAGAATCAAATAGTACTCTAGCATATCGGTTATTAAGTAAAAACGTACCCGTCACGACATTGGGTCCATCGTTCTGCTCAGCACCTCCAACAGCATACACTTTTCCTGCAGCATTTCCTTCTTGATTGTTCTTCTTCGGGCAGTTCCATCTCACATGGCCTTTCTCTCCACAATCATAACAAGTTATAGCACGTTGAGTGTTTGCACCCGTGGCAACACCTCTGCACCAGCAATCTTTAGCCTTGTGGCCAGGCTTTCCACACTTGTTGCATTTCGGTGGACAGTTTCCAAAGTGTCGAATCCCACAATTATTACAATTAGGAGCATTACCACCTTGATCACCTCTTGCATTTGGTGTGTTGGTCATGGCTCTTGCATTTCCCTGCCTCTGATTGTTGTACTGATTATGGCGGTTGTTACCTTGGTTGTTTCCCCTGTTGTTGTTTCTGTAGTTACCACTACTACCACCTTGGTTATTGTTCTCCCATTTTCTCTTATTGCTTTCTGCAACTCTTTCAGCCTTAGCAGTTAACTTCTGCTCCATCAAAGTATGTGCCATTCGAACAGCTTCATTCAACACAGTAGGCCTTGAGGATGTAGTTTCCCCTTTGATGTTCTCTGGCAGACCCCTCAGATACGCATCAATTTTCTTTTTCTCAGATGGAACGGTTTTAGGAAACAACAAAATCAACTCATTAAACCTTTGAGTATAAGCAGCAATGTTGTAGTCCTTCACCCTCAAATTCCACAGCTCCACTTCCATTTTCTGAATTTCCTCAGCAGGACAAAACTCCTCAGTCATCATAGTTCTCAACTGTGTCCAGGACCTCCCATGTGCCACTTCTAGTCCTAAGGTAGCTACTTGAGCATTCCACCAAGTTAAAGCTGGACCTTGAAGTGTAGCAGTAGAAAACTTCACCTTGTTCCTTTCAACACAGTCACTGATACTAAACACACTTTCCGTCTTTTCAAACCAACGAGTCAATCCCACTGCTCCTTCAGTACCATGAAAGTTAATCGGCCCACATTTCTTGAAACTAGAGAAAGTACATTCTCTAACAGGTGGCACACCAATTGGACCAACGTTTCCTCCTGCTCCACCAGCTCCACCGGCTTGGTTCCTTGCAGCACGATCTTCTGCAAGAGCTGAAGCAACAGTTCTGTTCACCTCAGCCTGATTCATCCTACGTGGCGGTATGATTCTGTCACAACACAAGGAAAAACTCATGAGTGTTCATACAATGATATAGTCATAACATGTACAAATTTTTGATCACAACATGAATGAATCAATATGTCATACAAAAATCACAACACAAAAGTAATTACTATTATATGGGTCACGTGGGGATCCACGTGGCTCATATGCGTGTTAGTCACTAGCATCATCCTCTTCATGATCAATAGCCACGAGAAGGTAGATTTGTCAATTTGCATATCATAGTAAATCCCGTAAAATAAATTTTATAAGGTCATTATATAGTTTCAAAAATTATGAAAAATACGAATAGATGCATTTACATCAAAATATCGTTCGAAGTCGACATATATAATTTATATCTCAATATATCTCAAAATCTCGAATATCTCAAAGTATCTCAAAGTATTTATTATTAAAATACTTAACAATAATGCTTCTCATATGCATTAACAATAACATAAAAGTTACCTGAAGGCTTGGACTAGGAACACGAGAAGACTTAGCGCACAAAACACGGTTATAGTTTAGGTTTTTGAAAATGAAAGACCTAGTTCTCTATAACCTTAAGCTCTTGATACCAATCTTTAACACCCCCAAATTTACTCGCAGCGGAACCAACTATTTGGGTGTTAAGAAGTAGCACAATCACAAAAGAATATAAAGAATGACTTTAAAAGAGACATTTTTAGATAAAGGGTTCCATTCATAAAGATCAGAGTACTGGTCCCACAAACCGTTACCAACATTTATACACAAGTCTTTTAAAAGTACACAAACATTTTAAAAGTAAAAGATAACTGAATGGAACAAAAACATGTTTTCCAAAACATTGCGCTTGCCTCCTCGTCCATTCCAAACCTCCAGCATTCATCTTTAATTACCTGAGATAAACATGCTAAAAAGTCAGCTAAAAGCCGAGTGAATTTATAGAGTTTATAAGAATAATAAGTGAACACAAGAATTTTTAATCATCTCAAACTTATCACACAGACAAGTCATATATATAGATAAATGCATTAAGCTCACGCCACTGAACGTTAACCAACATGTCAAACCGAGTCACTTACGGCGCCCCTACTAACAGGTAATATTGTCATATACCAACGACCTCTTATACATAATATCCCTCTCAGGTGTTCACAAGGATACAAACCCTAGGATAAGGCTGTCAAACCAAATAGATCTATCATATGTATTAGCGTTTACCCCTTCGAGTAATTAACAGTGCATGAAATTCAGGGACTTCATAAGACAATGGTACTTATGCATTTATCATCTCATTCGGGTCCAGCATACCGAAAACAACTTGTGTTCATTTTATAAAGTAGCATGTATCCCCCTCGCGGGTTTAATAAAACATTTAAAATAATAAAAGCGAGGCTATAAACTCACATGATATGACGAAGCGCTGATTAGACAATCAAATGTTGAATCAATCGAAACACACCTAAACGTGACTAAAATATCTTCTTTCGCAACATGAAAAGCTAATACTCGTATCAACTTTTGAACTAATAACTACTCATGGCAAGCTTGCACAAATTTTTTTTGATTCAACTGTAGTTAACTATATGAAATAGAGAGAACCCTCGCTCTAATGCTTCCTTTTTCTTTTGTCTGTGGATATATGTCTGTTGTAAGAATACTATGTTCAGCTTTTACATGTGAATATGTAATATGTAATAATCTTAGGAACTAAGTTAACTTCACATGGTAACATTGCCTAGATGCAAGGCACGTATTTGTTACTTTCTCAAACTTAATACGGAGCATACATGTATATTAGTCATTAGTCTAGTACCATGCATCCAGTTAGATGCTATCTTTTCTACTCGAATGTTATGAAAACAAATTTGTTTAGAAAAGTCAAATTTTGTAACTAGACTAGATATGAATAATTTGGATTTATTTGCTATATTCCTAGAATTGAAATTCATGTAATATGAACTAGATGATTATTACTTAACTTTGAAGCAAATATAAGATAAAGTTCATATTCACATGGAAAAATCTAACGTGGCTCATAGATAAAAATGTGGAAGTCCTTGTATGTATTAAAAAGTAAAACTACATAACACTATATTTCTTTTTGTCCATGAAAAATATATATATCTTTCAAATTCATTGTCATACTAAAGAAAAGAAAAAAAAAAGGTCTTGACGCCACATGCCAAGGTCATTTGGTTATTTATTGATTTTTTTTTTTACGAAAGCTAATATAATCCCAAAATTTGTAAAATCGGGTATTATCAAAGTCCGATATTTTAAAAGTTACACTACGCAAAAGATATATGTAAGACACGAAAAATAAACGCTCAATATAAAATAAAAACATCGACATTTGGATGACATTTTTTTATTTTAATAAATAAATGACTTAAAATAATTTAATATGTGGGACGAACGAATGACGCGTAAAGGCTTAAGGTAAATTACGAAAAATACTTTTCAAAATAAAATAAAATAAAAATTAAACGATAACAATTGAAAATATTAAATATCGAAACTATTGATAATAAAATATAAAATTTGGCCACCCATCGGTATCACGATCACTAGCAGATAAATTCCATTCGTAAGATTCGCGAAAGTTATAGTTTAACGATTCTCATTTAAAATCAACTAAAACCAATAATTAATTCAACAAAAATTTGAATTAAATTATATATTAGAGTAAAATATGACCTTATTTTTGCGGGTTTTACAAAAGTATTTATCTATTTTTGCCTTTTTCTTTGGTTTGAGATTCGAATACAATGATCGAGTGATGAAATCCCGAATCAAGGTTGTGATTGCTCACGTATTTGGAGTACTTGTGTATTTATTGTTCTACGTATACAATATAGTAATAATATTCACAAAAACCGAAAAACGATAATACGTATTAGTAGAGTGCTACTAATACAAATACTATTATGGCTAATATAAAAAAACAACAATGGTTCAATCAAAACACAACACGCCTCCCCGGCAGCGGCGCCAAAAATGTTGGTTGTAAAATTACACTTGTTTAGGAAAACAAGGTAAAAGTGGTAAGTATTAACGAGCGGTTTAGGAAAACCACAAGTTATGACCCAAATGGGGATCGTTCTCTCGAGGAGGCACGTGTGTTGTGTAATGAATGAATTAATGATTGTTTGATTTTATTAAGAAGAAAAGAGAAGAGAAAATGACGAAGACGTAAAAACGAAAAAAATTCACTACTAGAAAGTTAAGACGTAGAACCTTAAAAACTACCAAAATTAAAATTTTAACCTAAAAAAATTCCTAAAAATTACTAAAAAATCCACAATAAAATTCTAAGAGTTTACAAAAAATCAAAACTTGCTAAAACCTTTTAATTAATTAAATAATGACTTTTAATGCTAATTAAAGCCCTAAAAATCACAATTAATTATTAAAAAGCCCCAAACAAGATCTAATAGTTTGTAAACCTCAAAATCAAACTAATTAAGCTAAAAACTATTTTTAAAAATTTTAAAACCAAATTAAACTATTTTTAATTACTTAAAAACTATTAAAATCTATTAAAACTTAAATTAAATCTAGAAATTAAATGAAAAGCCTAAAAAATATTTGGAAAGTTACAAAGTTCCTAATTTAATGTCTACAATCTAGGAAAAATGAAAAAAATAGAAAAAACAAACTTTCTATTTTTAGTAATAAAATAATATTAAAATATTCTAAAAAATAAAAAGTTTTTAAATAAATTCTAAAAAATTACCAAAAATCCTAAATATTGTAACTAAGATACAAATGCAAATTAAAGTTCCTAAAACCTTTTTATTAATTTTATATTAATTTTTAAAGTTGTCTAAAAACCTTAAAATCAAATAAAATTAAAAATAAGACTTTTTGAAAACTTTTTGGAATGTAAACCTCAAAAATATAAATTAAAACCTAAAAACTATTTTTCTGTATTTTTAAAGTACTTTTTACTATTTTTAATTTACTTTCTAAAAATTAAACTAAAAATAATCCTAAAAATAAATAAATAAAGGGAAAAATTTACTTTTTAAACAGAAAAGTCTAAAACCTAAATAAGAACCTAGGAAAAATAAGCTATCACAAATAAGCTTATTAAATAAGCTGAAAAAGGCTAAATAAGCTACGGCTTATTTAAATAAGCACAAAACAAAACTACCTTAAGTATCTAATGAAATGAACCTATAACGTAAAAACCCATCTGGATCATTGGTTAACACGTTACTCCTCCAATAGAGAGGTCGCGTGTTCGAGCCCAGGCAAGGTGAGGTTTTTGCAATTTATTTCTTTTTTTTTTCTTTTTTAAACTCAAATCCAGTACCTTTTTAACTCACAAAGACACAATCCCAAATCAAATCCAACAAAGATTAAGCCAAAAAGAAACCAAAACGTGCCCAGTTGAGCACTTGTTGACTGATGAACACAAGTATGTATTCACTTGTGCAAATATGACCAAGAGGGCTTGGTTCTTGTTGATTGTGGTGAATTGTTGGACAAAGGGGGCACCCTTGTACTCTTTGGAGTACAAGGAGTCAATTAAAGTACAAAAAAACAACAAGCAATCACTCAAGATCAATCACCAAATGACACAAAAAGTTACTGATAAAGCTTTGTGTTGACTGATGAACAAAATGACCAAAGTACATGCAGAAAAATGGATTTCAAACCTTCATAACTTGCTTACAATCAAAGTAAATGGCATACCAGCAATACTCAAACCTCAAACAACCTTTAATCTAGCAATGAACAAAAGATTAAGCCAAAATCTCTCAAAATTCATACAGACAAGGCAGTTACTGATTTTATATGCTATTGACCCTTTTTTAGCTTGCAAATTGGTTCAAAACTTGTTCCAAACTGAAAGCACAACTACCAGCAACCTATTGCTACCCTATGAAGTGATTCTAACACATTTTAACACAAAATCAACCAAAGAAGCTCACTTTATATGCTAATCCAAACACCCCTTAAGAACTGAATATGAACTTTTTTCAAAGCAAATCACATCAAAACTTAACCAAATGGATTTCAATCAACCTCAGCATGCATAATAACCTTAATGAAGCAATATCAAACCACATAAACAACACTAAAACATTTAACAAAGCAAAATCACTCAAATCTCATAAACCTAAAATATGAAAATGGTAAAAGATTTTTACCTTGAGGGACTTACATCCAAGTCCCTCAGTGACAGCAAGGTCACCTCCTTCAGGCTGGGGCCTGAGCTGATCCTTGGACAAGCTCCTTCAACAAACCTGCAAAAAGTCAATGAACACACAAAAACAATACAACTTTTCTAATTTTTTTGAAACTTCCTTAAAACCTTTTCACAAACCTTGAAACCAATTGACACGTTTCCTAAACAGCTTCAAACTCACAAATCCAAACCCTCCTTATCCACTTTCACTTCAAAGGAGTTTTGGGTTTCTGAAATTTGAACCTTTTTCAAAAACCTTTTTTTGAAAACCTTAAACACTCAAAGTGTTACACAATATCAAATGGAACTCAGTTTTTAGCTTTCTAACACACACACACACAACTTTTAACAATCATAAAAAAGGAATTACACTTGTTAACACAAATACCAAACTTTTTATATTATCAAAAAGGAATTACAATGAGTGAAAGCTTAAAAACTGGAACAGCCCTTCTCACATGTTGAGAGGTGCTTAAATAGAGCTAGAAGAACTATCTAGAATGATAAAAACCCTAGTAACTGGAATGCCAAAATTGCCCTTGGAATCTTGACTGAAAATGGGTCAAATTCGTGCCATGTGATGCTTTGTTGGATGCCAGCTCTCAAAACTTGATCTTGGGCGTTGGTTTGAGCTTGGAGGACAAGGAGTTGATCACAAACGTTGATTTGGTCGGGTTATAGGGTTTGGGGGAAAGAGACGTGTGCAGGGGAGGGGTCTACAACCACATGGGTGTGTTGTGGATGGAATCTGGGTTGTGGGTTGGGTTTGGGTGATGATTAATTAGGGATCTGGAGTGATTAAGGGAAAAGCCCTTTGTATTAAAGGTGATTAGGTCTGGGGATTAATAGGGTTTAAAGGGGGATTAGGGAGGGTTTAATCCGTTTTAGGTGGGGTTAAGTTCAAAAAATGTGTTTTGGTGGGAAATGAGTGGGTGTTGACTGGTCTTTGACCAAGTTTTAATAAATAAACTTGGGTGGGTATTGGGTTATGGGCAGGTCGGGTAAGGGTTTTGGTTATTTGGGTGGGTATAATGACGTGGCAAAGCCTGAGTGGTGGAATAAGTATGGTTGTCTGGTCAGAATGCCCCCCAAGCTTTCTTCATCTCTTCACTTAGTAATAAATGGCTATCAATGCCCATTTTACTCTTGACAACTTTTGGCAAGTTGTCACTTTTGGCACAACTTGTTCCATAACTTTTTACAAGGGTTTCTTTTGTACTTCTTGGATTCTTGAAGGACTGAACTTGTAATATCTTCAAACTTAGGGATCATTCTTGTACAATTGACATTTGGAGGGTCATTTGTGACAAGTTCTTCAAAGATGAGGGACTAAAGTTGCCAATCTTCAATTCTTCAAGGGCATTTTTGTAAAATCCAAACTTGGGCCCGGTTCATTGTGCGGCTTCGTTTCCCGTGTTCGTTTATGAATGATTCTTGTGATCTTTTGCCATTTCCTCAATATCCGTACCTAAAAATACACAAGTAACAAACACGAGCATATATTTGGTATATTCTACGATATTTTATGCATTTTAAGCCCGATTTGGACGATGAGACCATGTATAAAAGCAGTCTCATCAATGATCAACATGCAAATGAGTATGATGACGAGGAGCGTGTCGCGCTTGCTAATTTAATTGCTAGTTTACAAAAAGATGTCAATGAAAATAGAAAGAATCAAAAGCAATTAAAGAAGGCAAACGCAGCGCTCACTCAAAACTTTGAAGAATGCAAAGCCGCTCTTATAAAATCTAGTGAGACTATTGATAGTTATAGGGTTGAGCTTCTTCAAAAGACCAACGAGCTTGAGGGGTACAAAAGTCGTGTCATCAACGTTAAAAAGGACGATTTTGAAAATAAATACAATGAAGCTCTTGCTTTGTTAACTAAATAAAAACGACAATTTAATGTTTTATTAAGTGATGAACGTCAAAAAACGTACCTTGCCACAACAAAATTTAATGAACTTGAACAGAGGCTTTCTATGAACACCACCGATTCTGCTAAAATTCTTGACGAGAAGAAACAAGAGGTTGAAACATTAAAACAAGATTTCAAAAATAGACAAAGCAAAGATACTGAAAAAGTAAAGGATCTCGAAGAACAAGTCGATTTTTTGAAAAAAGTTGTTTATAATACACATGACTCTATTCAAACCGTAAGAATGATAGCACCTCGGTCGTTTTTCAAGGGTCAACCTAGCTTTGCCACCCCCAAGTACCTCGAACAAGCTCAAGCTGCAAACCCCCATTTATATCTTGACGAGTCCGAATGGACCAATCATGATTGCCCTGTAGCTAACCTCGATAGTGAAGAGACGTCCCTTTGGGATGAGGAGAGTAGATCACCGGTCAATAAAGATTTTGTGAAACCATATAACTATGCTTATGAAAACAGTCTTTATGGTCTTTTCACTCCACAAAAACAGAAGTCTCGTGAGGAATTATTTTTAGAATGCAAACAGAAAAGAATTCAATGGAAAAAAGCTTTTGCCACTAAGAGGAAAACTAATGTTTTTAAATATATTAACTATTTGCCTCTAGATGCTTCTAAAAGCAAAAGTAGAAAAATACTTGGTTTTCTTAAACACCACGTTAATAATGTTCAATCAATTGTTGCAAGCGATTGGGAGAAACGTCAAAAGGATAAGTGGAAAACCGAGATTCCACACGACATAACTGTGCTTGTGAAAGAACTTTTAATACCAAATACGAAGATAATAAAAGAACATGTTCTTGAGTTTGAAAATTTAATTCAGTCTGAAATGTTTGATGATTTGAAATATGTTGAGTCTCTTGAAAAAGAAATTGATGACCTTCAAAATGACAAATTAGAATTTTCAAACGAATATGATCTACTCTTAGAAGAATGTCTCTCCAAAGATATTTTGTGTGTTACTCTTCAATCTTGTGCTGATATCGATGAATATTCTGATGTTGCATGCAAATATCTTGATAAAATCAAAGAGTGTGAGCGTCTTGAACTTGAGCTTTCAAAACATAAAGAAAATGTTGATAAAAAGGCTTTTGAGTTACTTCAACACAAAACTGATTTCCTTCAAAAACATTGTCATTCTCTTGAACTTGCTTCGCAAAAAGACGTTGGTAGTTTTCCACATGATAATAAATTGCAAGAAAAACTTTCCCAAACGTTTCGAGAAATGAACGAACAAAATTTGGAAATTAAAGGGTTGAAAGCTCAGTTACAAGATAGGGACAGAGCGATAGCAGAGTTGCAGAAACTCGTAGCTAAGATGGGTGGGAAGATTGTGGAACCTAGTGTTAAGAAACCTGTTGTAAGACAACCCAATGCTCAAAAAGTGACTAGACCCTCTGTCTTGGGAAAACCATCTGTTTTCTCTAATTCTGCATTTGCAAAACCTGCGTTTGCTCCCAAGACGGATGGGAAGGATAGGTTACCACAAAACACTCTCAAAACACATATTCGATCACAAAGCATTAGGAACACAAATGTGGTTAAACCAGGGATGTATAGATTGGCCACTAAACCCACACAAAACAAAGAAAGTCAATCACCTCAGACTTCTAGAAACACTAATAGACGTGTGTCTTTTACTATAGGAGTAGTCCCCACTGCTAGTGTTAGCCGGCCCCAGCTTAAGAACACTCGCATGAATGAAAAGGTCTGGCAAAACAAAAGTCAAGGGAAGATGAAGGAAGTAGAAGACCACCCTAGGATTTTCAATGTTTCTAAGAATAAAACGTCTGTATTCGCGTGTAATGACGATTTGAATGATTCGACTTTGAATGCTATGAAAGTTAAGTTTGTTTGTGTGAAATGTGGAAAGTGTGCTAATGCTAATCATGCTATGTGTGTTTCGAATAAGAAGCAAACTGTGATGCCTATTAGTGCTAGAAAACCCAAACGCAAAGTGAACCATTCTGGTGCAACCCCCCCTAAGAAAAGTATTGCATCAGACTCTACCACTAAGAACCCTAGAAGCAGAATTAGGGAATTATATGAGTCTGCTAGCAAGCCTTGGAAATGGTGGTTTGCTAATCAATGTCCTCCAGGATATAAATGGATGCCTAAGGTTAGGACAGAAAATGTGACTACGAGTGTTAGTGTGCCTCTAAGTGATGAAACTAGGGAAACTAATGAATCGGAAATCACAACTAACATGGAATCCAATTTAGAAAATGCTCCATCGTGTTCTAATTCTTCTGCAGGTGATCGAAGTAATTCTCTTCATAATGGACTCCGGATGCACGAAGCACATGACGGGGAATCTGAAGATTCTAATTAACTTCGTGGAGAAGTTCCTGGGTACGGTCCGATTCGGAAATGATCAATTTGCACCGATTCTAGGATATGGAGACTTGGTTCAGGGGAATATCACTATCAAAAGGGTTTACTACGTCGAAGGGCTCAATCATAATCTTTTCTCGGTTGGTCAATTCTGTGATGCGGATTTGGAGGTTGCTTTTAGAAAGAAGACATGTTTTGTTCGTGATTATGATGGGAATGACTTACTTACTGGAACACGGGGTACTGATCTCTACACTATTTCACTACAAGAATCCACATCTTCAACTCCAATCTGTTTCATGGCTAAAGCTTCAACGACTCAAGCTTGGTTACGGCATCAACGTTTATCTCATCTTAACTTTGACACCATCAACTTGCTTTCCAAGAAAGATATTGTGCGAGGCCTTCCTAACTTGAAATTCATCAAAGATCATCTTTGTTCTTCTTGTGAGCTTTGTAAAGCTAAACGGAGTAGTTTCAAGACAAAGACTACACCAAGCTCTAAAGGACGGTTAGATCTTCTTCATATAGATTTGTGTGGTCCCATGCGTGTTCAAAGTATCAATGGGAAGAAATACGTTATGGTAATTGTCGATGACTGCTCAAGGTACACATGGACTCACTTCTTGAGATCCAAGGATGAAACACCCGATGTTCTCATCAGCTTCCTTAAAGTGATACAACGTGGTCTTCAAGCACAAGTTAAAGTGGTTCGTACTGACAGAGGTACAGAATTTTTGAATTCAAAACTGAGAAATTATTTTGAAGCCGAAGGAATTGAACATGAAACATCTATTGCTCGAACACCCGAACAAAACGGCGTTGTTGAAAGACGAAACCGTACTTTAGTTGAGGCTGCTCGAACATTATTATCCGCTTCAGAACTTCCACTATACTTTTGGGCCGAAGCCGTGTCAACCGCATGCTACACACAAAACCGCTCCTTAGTTATCCCAAGACTCGAAAAGACACCATATCACATAATTAATGATCGCAAACCTTCACTCAAACACCTTCATGTTTTTGGATGTACGTGTTACATTATTCGAGATGGTGAAAATCTGGACAAGATGAAAGAGAAAGGTGATGCATGCATTTTAGTGGGATATGCAACTCAGTCTAAGGGATACAGAGTATACAACAAGAGAACAAAATTGATAGTGGAGACTATTCATATCAGATTCGATGAATTACAAGAGATGGCACTTGAACAAAGTAGTTTAAGTCCCGATCCACAACGATAAACGACTTCCGTTCACAACCGCACGGAACTCGGAACTCAAGACCACAGCAATGAACCGTCAAGTTCAAAGCTGGTTCCTGAACATGTTCCTAGAGCAGATATGACAGTGGACACGACACTTGAAGAGTTGGAAATGTTATATGGACCAATGTATGATGAATATTTCATGGGGGAGAAACAAGTTGCATCGAAGTCTTCCGATGTCACTCATGATACGAATGATGATACCGATCATCATCAACAAAAGGATACAACTTCATCTACTTCAACACGGGTTGTTGCAGATTTACCTCCTCAAAATATCACTTTAACAATCGATCCTACAACATCCACAACTACTGTCATTGCTCCAGAGAACACAAATCAAGCAGACGGTGCATTATCTGACGATGACGATTTTCACAACCCATTCGGTACAACGGTACACGAAACTAGAGAGTCTTCTACTCGCCATGTTGATCCGTCAAATATGCATACGTTCTATCAACGACTTCCTTCAACACATCATTGGACCCGAGATCATCCTTTGGTTCACGTAATTGGAAACCCTTTACAGCCCGTTCGTACAAGACGACAACTAGCCACCGATGGCGATGTTTGTATGTTTGCACTCGCCGTGAGTACGGCTGAACCGAAAAACATCAAAGAAGCCATGGCTGATCATGCTTGGATTGAATCAATGACGGATGAACTTCAACAATTTGAAAGTAAAGTCTGGGAACTTGTTGACAGACCATACGATGTGACTCCATTAAATCTTCGTTGGATCTAGAAAAACAAGATGGATGAAGAGAATACGATCATCAAGAACAAAGCTAGGCTAGTGGCTAAGGGGTATGGCCAGAAAGAGGGAATTGATTTTGATGAATCATTTGCACCAGTTGCTCGCATGGAAGCGGTCAGGATTTTCCTTGCTTATGCTGCACATAAGGGATTCATTGTCTATCAAATGGACGTAAAGACGGCGTTTCTTAACGGTCCCTTGAAGGAAGAAGTCTATGTCACGCAGCTGGAAGGATTTATCAATCCTCATTATCCTGACAAGGTGTATCGTCTCCACAAGGCACTATATGGACTCAAGCAAGCTCCAAGGGCGTGGTACGACGAGCTCTCAAAATTTCTGGTATCCAAAGGTTTCTCAAAAGGTTCCATTGATCTAACTTTGTTCACTTATAAATATGGGGATGACATTTTGCTTGTGCAAATTTATGTTGATGACATTATTTTCGGGTCTACAAACCCAAAACTTTCAAAATGGTTTGAAAAAGTAATGCACAGCAAATTTGAAATGTCAATGATGGGCGAACTAAAATTCTTTCTAGGAATTCAAGTTCACCAATCCCCAAGTGGTATCTTTATAAACCAAGCTAAGTATTGTCAAGAGATAATCAAAAAGCATGGTATGACTTCATGTGACCCCGTTGGGACACCATTATCAACCACATCGCTAGATGCTGACTTGGAGGGAAATGCCATCGATCAAACGAGATATCGTTCCATGATTGGTTCCCTCATGTACTTGACAGCAAGCAGACCTGATATTCATCATGCTACATGTTATTGTGCACGATATCAAGCACGACCCACTGAAAAGCACCTCAAGGAGGTTAAACGGATCTTTCGGTACCTCTAGAATACCATTCATTTGGGACTCTGTTATCCGAGGGAAACCGGTTTCTTTCTAACGGCCAATTCAGATTCTGATCATGCAGGGTGTCTTGATACACGAAAAAGTACTTCTGGTGGTGCACAATTTCTAGGTCAAGATAAGCTTTTGGGATGGTCTTCCAAGAAGCAGGATTGCACGTCACTTTCATCAGCCGAAGCGGAGTATGTGTCTCTATCTGCGTGCTGTGCTCAAGTTCTTTGGATGAGAACACAACTCACGGATTATGGCTTCCACTTTGATAAAGTACCTATGTACTGTGACTCAAAGTCGACCATAGCCATCTCCTGCAATCCGGTACAGCATTCCCGCACGAAGCACATCGATGTCAGATACCACTTCATAAAGGAACAAGTTGAAAGAGGTATCGTTGAATTATACTTTGTTGGAACGGATTACCAATTAGCCGACTTGTTTACGAAAGCTCTGTCGAAAGATAGGTTTGAGTACCTCGTTAGGCAAATTGGTATGAGATGTTTGACTCCAGCAGACCTGGAGATTCTGGCAAAGGTGCCTGCTTGATTTATCTATCAAACATCAACCTGTAAATATCTTTGAAAAAGAAAAATACAAAAATATAAAACACATAAAAGCAAAACACAAAATTAAAAATCTTTCAAAATCCAAAAATATTCTTCTCGACATGTCTTTTAGTATCGATAATATGGACGTGCCTAGAAATGTCGCTCAATAACGACACGGGTGTGTACATAAAGCTCGAATGAAAGTTGTAAATATTTTTCAAAACATGTCATTTGTTCTTTTAATAAAGGAAATTGTCTATTTTGGACAAATATTTCCAAACAACGGGTAGAGCAATCTATCACGGGTTGAGCTTGTCACAAAACATTCAACGTTTTGAGCTCAACACAATGGCTTGTAATCACTTTCAGATTGCAACCCGGATCGATATTCACGGGGGAGTGTACGATTTAGTACCCTTACCCTCAGCAAAAGAAGAGAAATCTTCTTACACTTGAGTGGATTCGTCAAGACATTCAAAGTCTATGAACTCAAGTTTATGCTTTAGAAAAACCTTTCGACAAAAAGAATTGATTTTTCAAAAAGCGTTGAACACAATTTTTTCAAGAATTTTTTCAATGATATTCAAAATCTTTCAAAAATTGTGTGTTCAACAACTCCCATCCTCAAAAAGCGAAATGTGGATCATATCCTCACAATGACAATTCAATTGGATCAATTTTTGAGGGGGAGCATTTTAACTTCATGCAAAAGATTAACACATCTTTCTCCTAGAGATTTCAAGACTATTTTTTCAAAATATATTTTAATCAAATTTGGTATCTCTAATATCAAAAGATTTTATATATTAGAGATAGGGGACAAAATGTGATTAAAATGTGATCTAATATAAGACTCAAGCACTTTCACTCCTACCTACATGTGCGAAACACTTTCGATTATCGATGCACATGTGAAGGGGGAGCATTTCTGAAACGACAAAACTAGCAAGGTGTTAAATGTTTTTCAAACACTTTGTTAGAATTTAAAGTGGTTTTCATGGTTACGATCAAATACCCACAACATCTTTAATTCACGACGTTATTGGTGTCAAAAGGGTGGTTAGGTTTAAGTCCTATGATCCAACCAGAACCAGAGGGATCTTCCCAGGGACAATCCAATAGATTATTAGAAGTCCTTAGGAAAGATGGACTAGAATGTGAACGTAGCTGAATGCCGACTAAGTACTGATGCTAGCACTGGAACAATCACAACAAGGTGCTAGTAATGATGTCTTGGTAAGCATTGAAGGGGTTGAAGAATGAAAAAGAAATGTAAGGATAAAGGGTGTAAAGAAAGAAGCCCTCCATACAACTTAGGCAGAAACCGGGTCAACTCAACATGAAGACAAACTCATCATGGACCCAGTGATGTGAAGCACAACCTTTTCTAGCTACTCAGGCTTCTCTCAAAAGAAGTTTGTTTTATTGTCACGGAGATCAATACGACTTCTATTAACTTTCTCACTCCGAGATAGTTGATATTGAATAGGTGGCATCTGCTCCAGCCTCCGACCACTAAAAGTGCACAAATCGAGTCTAGAGCCAAGAGATCAATCAAATCTCGTTAGGACACACGGATGAAGATCAAGAGAGTCCTACGCAATATCCTTGCGATATTGCTAGAACACTCAGAGTGATACTACTTAGTATTCACAATGATGAGTGGAAATCCTTCCAGTGTTAACATCAAACAGCACTGCGGTAGGTCATGTGTAAGATTCTTTATGAATTGAACACATGTAAAACTGAAAAGCAACAGTAGTTTGATTCTGAATTGATTCAAACTCGTTTCAGGCTTCTACGCAATATCTTTATGGTCTTGCCAGAACATTCAGAGTGATATTCATTAATACTCACAGTGACGAATGGAAATCCTTCTAGCGTCAACATCAAACAGCGCTACGGTAGGTGACTTGTGAGATTCTTAAGAATCAAACTTGTGTCAACTGGAAAGCAACAATGGTAAGATTCTTAATGAATCAAACTTGTTCCAGGAATTTGAATTGAAGACTTTAATCAAGCGGATATTTATCCAATTGATTCACTCTTTATGTTCGCAGTCTTGCTTTGAGACGGTCGAGTAAAGAGAACGGCTAGTACAACCGCGAAACCCTGTCAAGGAGATTCTTAATTGAATCTACCTGATCATAGGTACGGTATTTAATATCGTATAACGGTCTTCACCGACCGGAGGTAAAACGCTACCGATTTAGGACGAATGTCAAAGCCATTCAGTCCGTGTCTATGTTTTGTCTCGAGAAGGTGGCGTCACGGTGTACACAGAAAAGTCAAAGATTCAAAACCACATACTCATACCTAAAGACATATTCAACAATTAATAGTGTGAGCATGTGGATGAAGACACAAGATCGCAAGATGGCAAAGACAAGTCAAGGATGATTAGAAGATCTCAAGCTTAAAGACAAAGTCGAAAGACAACGACAAAGGCTCAAAGATCACAGCATGAAGGAACAAGACTACGATTACACGTTCAAGACTCGTTTATGGCAAGATTAGTGATCTCTACAAATTTCCTAAATGACTCAGGTTTATGACCTCTCATTGGGGGATATTGTTAGCCTCAAAATATTGAGCCAAACAAGAATGCTCGGTCATATGTTTATTATGTATTGTATTTTAGAACGTTGTAATAGGTAGTATATTAGTCGTGTTATTACGGGCTTAACTTTAAGCTAAGGTTCAATAATAAGTAACCAAAGCCCAAAAGGAAAGCCCGGCCCAAACCATATAGTCCATAAAGAAGCCCGCATGTGGGTGGACTATATATACCCTTCCTAGCATGTTAGGAAGGGTGTTGGTTCATTTGTATTTCTCACTTCTCAATCTAACATTCACCTAGTTCTAACCATTTCTCTCTCTTTTCTCTCTCTACTTTCTCTCACTAAAATTCATCTCATTTCTACATTTCTTTCTTTAATTCGTGTATTATAACATCATATATTAGGGACAACAGACTTCCTGAAGATGTTTATATTGTTGTCGATAATTGTGAAACCGCACACGAGATGTGGCTTAGGATCTAGAAAATGATGAAGGGGAGTGAATTTGGTTTACAAGAAAAAGAAACTAAGTTGCTTCGTGAATGGGAGAAATTTACGTCTACTGAAGTGGAACAAATTGAACCTTACTATCATCGGTTTTCAACCCTCATGGATCATCTTAGAAGAAACAAACATGAACCTGCACAAATTGCTACCAACATCAAATTTCTTGATAATCTTCCTTCTAAATGGTCACGACATGTCACTCTTGTCAATCAAACCAAGGATCTTCATGTCGTGGACCACACTCAAGTATATGATTATTTGAAGATGAATCAAGATGAAGCTAACGAAGTTAGGGCTAAAATACGTGCCAAAACCCAAGATCCATTGGCTTTTATGGCAAATTCTCCGTCACCTATGTCATATCCCATGGTACCCTACCATCAACCCTCATCAAGTAACTTCATGCCACAACAACAACAACAACAACAACTCACCTTTTATGGGTACCAACTTCCTGCTGTTAACTACTTACAACAACCCATTGCTTGTTTTGATGACATCACTGACCCTACTCATGCGATTAATACTGGTCTTTCACTTCTTGCAAAGGCAATCAAATTTACCATTAACCCCACCAACAACAATCAGAGAATCTCCTCGAACACTAGAAATAGGAAGATTGCTCAACCTTTCATGAATGCGAATCAAGATCGCCAATTGGTAGTTGCTGGGAACACGGGGACACAGTTTCAACTATATGGTCAGAATGTTGGGCAAAATGTTGGGAATGCAGGAAATCAGTATGGACAAATCCGTGGTCAGAATCCGAGTGTTCTGAATGCGGGTAATCAGAATGGGTTAATTGTTGTGCCAACGTTTGGTAATCAGATGGGAAACATTGTGGCTGCAAGGGCTGAGAATTCTGGTACGGGAAATGGAAACAACAATCGTCAGGTTCAGTGCTACAACTGCATGGGATTTGGTCATTATGCTCGAGATTGCACAGCAAAAAAGAAGAGGGATGCTGCTTATCTTCAGACTTAGCTTCTCATAGCACAAAAGGAAGAGGCAGGGATTCCACTTCAAGCTGAGGAATTTGATCTTATGGATTCTGCAGCAGAATATGACGAGGAAGAAGAGGTGAATGCCAACTACATCTTGATGTCAAACTTACAGCAAGCATCTACCTTAGGAATGCATGATGACAGAGCTCCCGTCTATGATTCAGACGGTCCCTCTAAGGTACACCCACGTTTTTATGATAATGATATATATAGTATGTCTAATCAGGAGGAGGAGTATACTGAGATGCTTGAGCCCTACATTGACACACACGGGGATCAAACGAATAATAGTAATATTATTTTGAATGAGCCCAGTGTGGACCTCAGTGTAGATCAAGTCGCCCAGCCTACAACCCTTCCTGATGCGACCCATGCGTATTATAAATCTTTATTTGATAAGCTTGCTAAGGATGTTGACCATGCTACAGTGGTTAATAATAAGTTTAGAGAAACTAATCCAAATTGACCACTGAGCTTGCGGGATATAAGGAACGGGAGAAAAGTTTTGAAATTCATCAGGTTAAAATTAAAGAACTTGAACAAGCTCATGCTACATCGGTTTATCAAGAAAAATGCACAACTAAGAAATTAAATGCCTTACACTTAAGTAGTGCTAAAAAGATAAGCGAATTGAATGATGAAATCACCTCTCTTAATAAACAACTTTCAAATGAAAAGTCTATTATTTTGGATTTAAAAGAAGAACGAAAAAAAGCTGAAACATGATTTCAAAATTCGAGAAGATGGGCTTCTTGAGGATTTTTTCAAAGCTCAGGATAGGATTAGGGAATTAGACAACCTTTTGGTAAAACGTGTCCAAACTATGCAAACGATAAATATGCTCGCACCAAAAGTGAATGAGATAAATTACACTCGATACAAATTGGCTTTAGGTTGTCCTCTTCCTTCTAATCTTGGATATCTTAAGCAAGTTCAGGCCACAAATCAAACTCTATATAATGGGAGTGTGCTCATGTGTGATGAGCATGATCCTCCTAGTGTGCATGATTCTGAAGAAACTACTAAACTTGCAGTAGAGACTCGTTTAAGAATGAAAAAGCTTGATAAAGAAGTGACACCCTTTTATTATCCGAAAGTTAATCCTCCAACTGTTTTTGTTCGGTCTAAAACGAGTACTGAAATGCTTTTTCTACCAAGTGAGGAATTGTCTGATGACCCTCCTAAACTGAGTATCACACGCCGATTTCTAAACGAGATAAAAGATAACTTTGTCATACTTAAACGTGTTGTTAAGTCCAAAATCACTGGAGGAAATTTTACATCACTTGTTCAGACTAAGGTCTAGAAAATTATTCAAAACGATATTAATCCGATTATTAATCAAGTTGATGCTCGGATAAGCAATTTGGAAAACGCTTTTCAAAAAGAATTAGCCAACTTTGATGAAGACTTTAAATCTTTGACGAAGGAGGCTGATGAATCTCTTGATAAAATCAAAGTTTTGGAAAACGATCTTGAACGCCTCTCTAAAGCACCTGATTGTGTTGATAGTAGCCCCGTTGCGTTAGATACCTCTGTGTCGAATCACGAAACCCTCCAAACTGAGCTTGAACGTACGAAAGAGAAAATAGAATTTGTTGTCATTAAAAAGGACAAAGAATTTACCGATCTTTGGAATAAATTTGTCAAAAAAATGTGATGAATGCAAATATGACAAAATTTCGTATGATAAAGCCTACAATGAAATGCAACAAACTATCGCACGGTTGCAGGCTCAGTTAGGAGGGGGTAAGGAAAAGAATTTTGCTTCTACAAGGTTAGAGAATGCCAGTGATGGGATTGTTCAGAAGCTTAAGGCTAAGATTGCAGAGTTAGAATCTAAAATTGTTTCGTATAAGAGGGCTGTAGAACACGTTAAGTCCGTCTATCATAAACTTATTAATAAAATATTTGAGAACGGTAAGTTAAAGGCCTTGTTAAAAGATAAGACTTCTAAGCCTAGTACGATTGTGGACACTATGATTCAGACACCAGCAACCTCGGGAACAATTCGTATTGCTGTCACACCTTTTCTAAAGGTCGCTGGAACGGAAGCTGATGTGATAGCCCAGGAAGTTTCACGTTAGACCTTCCTCTCAACCTAGGGTAGATATCTATGTGCCTAGAAACAAACGTAAAGCAAGCGTTAGGACTAAACCGACCACTATATCTCAACCACAAGTCATCGATTTAAAAAGTGATAATTCTAACAAACGTGTGTCTTCTTCTACAGGAATAAACAACTACTCTAAGAGCAGAAGGCCACAGCCTACGAGCAATACAAGGAATGATAGGGTCCCTTTTGCCTCTAGAAGTAGTCTCCCCAAGACCAATAATGTGGAAGTAGAAGAACACCGTAGGAATTTACCGCTTTTTAATCTTAATCAGAAACTTAATTCATCTGAATGTAATGACTTTAAGCTTGATATTCGGAATGAAAAATCTGAATTTATTTGTGCTAAATGTAATAAATGTTTCTTTACTTTTAGTCATGATGATTGTGGTTTGACTATGAATGGTTTGAATTATGGTGGTTACACTCGAATTGACAAGCTCTCAATCAGTGAAAAACATAGCACTCCTAAGGCTAAAATGTATGTTCCAAAAAGTACGCACGTAGGGTCCACAGAAAGTCTTGCTAAGCCTAATAACCCTAGATTCATCTCTAAATCGTTGCCTACTGGTAGAAATTTTGACTGTAGTGTCAAAATTATCGACACTAGTAGCTCTCATACTGACAGTGAAATGTCGGTATGTGATAAGGCTTAATTATCATCTAACCTTACAGGAACCTATTTCATCGGTTGCCAAAATATTTTCATCTCTTATCATTGACAAGCTGTTGAAATTTATCTATGGTGCGTGGACTCGGTGTAACACCCCCAAATATTCATAATTTAGTTCAGCGGAAGAGTCGTTGGTGTTACGGAATAACACATTACTCAAATCATAGACAACGCTTAAAAATCGCGTCGTTTAATAATAAAAAAATTTCCATTCATGAATATCAAATTACATAGGTCCTCAGGTCATAATATGTCATACAAATTTACAAAACATTTGAATGGAAATTTTATTTGAATGCGGGCCATAAATTCTTGTTGTCTTCCCGAGAATTACCTTCAAGTACCTGAGATAAAACATGTTAAAAAGTCAGCGAAAATGCCGAGTGAATTCATAGATTTTAATAAAAACCGTTAATATATCACCGGTATATATGATTATTACAGAAATCATTTTTGTACAAATCTTTGTCGTAGGCTATAAAATAGGCCAAAGACATTTTATACGAATCTTTGTCGTATATCATAATATAGGCTTTTGCCATCAAAACCATTATACGAACCATTGTCGCAAAAACATCATACAATACGTTTAATAACGTTGTATAGAGTTAAATAAAAACCGTTATATGAAAATGGTTATGTAAAACCAAAACACGAACATAATATCAGTAATAAGACCCCGTATTGCTAGTCAGACAATATATTATAATTCAATTCGTACATTAGTATTTTCAATATTGGATTATTATAAGCCGCATGACATTGCTACCTTACTATAACAAACAACGGGTAGCTAACCCGAAATTCCTTTGCCCATCTAAAATATCGTGTCGTCACAATAATCACGCTTATATAAATCTTCTCATACATAAATTCGCTTACCACCCAAGGTGGCACGACGGGGATCAACCGTCACGGCGCGAACTGGGGTGATCTTCCCCAAATATTACTATTATATGCATAAGCGTCTACCAAATCCCGGTAGTTCACAATTCATGCTAATGGGACTTTTAATGACATAACCTAACAAATAATAATCCATTTCATTTCATTCATCGGGTCATATAATCATTCGGGTCCATATCAATAAGCATACAATCGGGACAACTGGTGTCCTATTTTTATTACAACTAACATGTTATCTCCCTCGCGGGTTTATAAAATATTTCATAAAACATTTAAAAGAGTGTGAGGCTATGAACTCACGTTGATTGGGAAAGGCGGGCTATCGGCGTTTTGGATGTACTTACGTGCTTCAATCACGGAAACCTAGACAAATAATACTCGTCTTAGACTCTTGCCCAATGAATTTATAAAAATAATGGTTATGTATATATGATGACTTTATAAGTATGATGATGATCAAGTGGGATTTTATCTTTTCATACACATTATAGTGTTATGTGTTGGCCAAATTTTTTACTAGTTACACTAGTTTCAACTTATTTATATATTAGGGCCCAATAAGCCCATTAAAAGCCCAATACATTTTATTAATCTATTTATACTTTTAATACCAGGCCTATACTCATATTTTGGGCCCAAGTGGGTTAAGCCCATGAGTAAGTCCATTAGTGTTTAGCCAAACTAGTTGGGCTAATGGTCCAATAAGGATACTTTAGCCCGTTAATGTCCATAAGTTAAGAAGCTCGGGTTTTATCGGTTTTTACATGTTAAATGTACTTACATATCAGTAGATAAGTTATAAAAAGTTTACATTAGACGGGTCCGACCGTCTAATTTTTATTTGACGAAAATGTTAATCTTTCGGTTTTAGCCGAAAAGACGTAAAACTTATATATATAGTTTTATAACTTAGAAAACATATCAATTTGTAATTTTATAAAATGTCATACTTTATTTATCAAAGTATATACAACTTATTTTATAAGTATTATCATAAGTTAGTGGGTTTTACGTATGTATTTAATATTAGTATTACTTGAGTGCTTATATTATATTACATACTTTTATTTTGAAATCTGATTATCAAACTCACTTTCACCATTTTTGCCATATCTTGAGTTCTACAAGGAGATAGAAGCTCAAATTTGGGCAGAACAAACTACAGGATATGTTCTACAAATAACTCCCTTTTAGCTACTGCTCAATTATCCTCTAAGTATCTCTAATAATTCGTCCAAAACAGACTATACAGATTTGAACCTTAATAGTATTTTGATCATATCTTGCTCATTTTATTGATTCCATTGAGTGGCCAACTCTCCACATATGTGAAAATAATATATATTACTGTATATTCAATAATCCAAGTCATTTTATCAGGTTATAATATGGTTACTTACTGTTTTATACAGCCTATAATTTTAACCATGATTTTAACATCTTTACATGTAGATTTTAGTCTTTTTAACCATAAATATCAACACAAAATCCCCACATAATACTTTGATCATCATTTATCATCATATACATATACATTTAGAAAGAAAATACAAGATTACATTTACAAAATAACAAGGAAATAGAAGAGATGATCTTGTTACCAACCAAGATAGTGAAAGTTAAGATCAAGACTTGGTTTTTAATAACCAATCTTATGATAAACCAAGACCACCTTCAAGATTCAACAAATATATGATCACCTTGAGAAAAATCAGCCCTTGATCTTCATAAAATCTCCTTTATAGATGTTAGGATCACCTCAAATCAATAAGTCTTCAAAGGATTTTCATCTTGTGCAAGTTAAACACAAGATTCATGGTTGAATTTTGATCAAATGGTGGTGTTTTGATGAAGTATGGGACGGAAATGGAGCTAGAGAGAGAGATTATTTAGTTGTTTTTCATGAGAGAAAATGAGTTAGATGGTATGTGTTTAGTTGGTTTATGTGTTGGGTGGTTTTGAATGAAAACTAAGGACAAGTGTCCTTAGTTTTGTTAATAAATAGACACATCAAGAGTGTGTTGGTGAAGCTTTGCCACCCCTTAGTGGGGGTGGGGCAAGTGTTAACTTGTCTCATCCCCACTAATTTACGGGTACTACTCGATTCTAGTTTCCTCGATTTGCGTGCTCTCGGTTCGTTTTACGAAAACGTTTTTATAAATTATGAATCAACGGCACAAAACGAATCTAATAAAAATTGTCTCATCAAAAACGGAGTTCAAAAACGTAAATACGTAAACCTAGGGTTTCCGGTTTAGTCGTAAAGGACGTTAAATTATACACGTAAGCCTTAATTTCAACCCGTAAATTTGTGAGTTTATTAACCAACACAAATTAAAATTCCATCATAATATTCAAGAATAAATTTATTTCCTAAAATGTCGGACTGTCACAAAAAACGGTGTATGTAATCTTAAGCACGTAACGTAGAGTTCTCCGGTTTAGACGTAGTCGATGCTACTTTAAGATGTAAACCCAAATTTCTTCCCAAAAAAGAGCGAGTTCATAATATAACATTAAAATAATGGTTTTAAATAACACTTGAGAATAAAATATCGACCTTAAATTGAAAGATTGTCACAGCAGTTACCCCTAAAGAGGATCTTTGTCCTCAAAGATCGATTTATCTTACTACTCGCTTCTTATAGAATCAAGACATGTGGGCATTTCCTCCACATTCGGTCTTTTCTCACAAGTGTAATTCATTACAATTATGCGAGTTTCATCAATCATAACTACGGGAATACAATCAGGCTTAAGTTGACTTACTTTCTCTATCCATGATGTTCACGGGTTTCTGATGAATGCAACTTTTTGCCGATCTAAACTTTATTAAGAATAATCAGATTTTCACTTGATAGACATTTCATCAAGTTTAATATATGAAACATAATTCACGCAGCCCTTGAGGTCCTAGGGTAGATCCAGCTTATATGCCTTTCAAACCAACTTTTTACATTATCTCAATGGTCCCATACAACGGGGACTTATTTCCCATGATCTTTCAGATCATCAATTCACTTCTCCATGGTGAAAATTTCTAGCATAACTTCGCTACCCATCCTGCACTTCAAGATATACATTTCATATTCACATAACCTCTTGTCCAATACTGGCAGTCAATAATCAGATCCTAATTTCAACAATCATTTCAGGTCTCGCGGGTCGGGTATTTTGTAAGGTTAGGTTTGTCATCATAGGCAACCTTAAACATAAAAGACATGTCCAACTCACAATGGGTGTATGTCAGGTATCTTCATCCCAACTCCCACCTACATATGGTCTTATATTTAGATCCTAACAAGATTCAATCTCGATCCTAATGCGATAATTATCAATGATAATCTCTCCAAAAGAAAGCGATTATTCCATTCATTACTAAAGGTCAATCATTCAAACATAAAACAAGACTTCTAGTGTTTGTATCGTTACTTTACCCTGTCCCTTCAATTGGGGGTGGTAAACAGTACTCTAATCAAGAGTCGTTCCTAATGGCTTCTGATGAAATCTCTAGAAACTCGATGCGGAGCGAGGATCTTGATAGAGATGATCGATACAGGCACACCATGCTTACACAACTCCTTTAATACAAAAGAGTCAACTTCTCCATCGAGAATCTATCATTAACGGGAATGATATTAGCAGATTTGGTCAGTCTATCGACGATGACCCAAATCAAATCAAATCCAGATGGTGACCTTGGAAAATTTATAATAAGAATCCATGGTGGTTCTATATTACTTCCAACAGGAATAATAAGCTGTAGAAGCAATCCTTATGGATTTTTGGCGTTCGGCCTTAACCTTTGCAATAGTTGGATGTTTACCAATGTATGAGGTGATGTCTACCTTCATAATTTGCCATCAGTACAACTTCTTCAGATAAGATACATTTAATCAGAAATGGCATGAATAAAATACTTAATCTTATGAGATTCCAACATGAATAAATCTCAAAATCTCCATATTTAGGCAACCACAAGTGGCCTTTTAAACATTTAACGTCATCGGCTCTCATTTCTAATGGTTCTCATTAGCCGTGAACCTCTTTATTATTTATATTATCTTTTTTTTTACAATCATCGGCTATTTTTAAATTGCTCGGCGATTTATTTTGCACAATCATTACTAAGGAACACATCCTAATTGATTCTTTATCCTTTCTACATAATATGTCAGCAACTATATCCACCTTCCTCGATGAAATAAATATCATGACCGTATTTATTCAAAAATTCTTTCTTCATATTTTCTAAGTTTTAGTTTCGTCTCAACTATTATCTTTACTAGTTTTGCTCAATCCGATGTTTAAAGCGTCGATATATATTATAAGTAATTAAAAAATAGATATTTAATTTTTATGAAACGTAAACGTAAAAAAAAAATTATCTCTCAGTTCGTCCAATTGTAGAAAAATGTTTAAAATAAATTTGAATTTAATTAACACGATTTTTGTTGATTTATCGAAAATAATTAATAAGATCTGTCAATGTTCGAAAAATCTTTGGTCAAAATTTTCTTAGTTGAAGAGCAAAAATTGTCACTCCAAATTCCAAGTCATGGTTTAAATGTTTTCCTCAATTCCTCTTAGGTTGTCTTGAGGTAAACACAAACATTTACTCCTAAGGGAGTTTAGTTAAATGATCTGGGTATAAGGGAATGATTCCTTAAAAATCATTCGGTAAAATATTTGTCAAAACATTTTTGCACTTCTTTTTTTTATATAACCTAAAGCCTTAATGGCTCTAATCTTTGAAGTGTCAATATAGATTCTACTACCATTAATCACACGGTCAAAGAGTGTAAAGGGTCAAGCCTTAAATCACATGATAAATACTCAGGGTAGTCTATAGATGGTGTTGAATCCAAGATCGTTAGACTCAAACAGTCAAAACCGTTTTACCTAGAGTAATCATCATTCATATGATTTAACATAGCTGAATAGAACAATAATTAGAACAAGATGTCTAACAAAGACGAATTCTTCCCTAAGGGTTTGTATTATTGATTAACACAAACCACTCTAGGTGTGTGTACATTCAATCCCATACCTAAAGATCAATGTAACAGTAGGTTACATTGTAGTAGTGAATGAATGAATAAAGCTACAGCTTACACACGTGATTTATCAAATTCATGAACGCCACGCGTGCGTTGGTCAATCCAAATGGTATCACATGAAACTCATAATGTTCATTACAAGTTCTGGATGTAGTGATTGGAATAGATAATCTTTTTCGCGGACGCGAAGTTGATGATAACCATGTCATGGATCAAATTTTTGAATATACGCTAGAACCTTGTAAATGATCGAAAAAATCTTTCATCTTGTGTAATGGATATGAATTTTGATCGTCAATTTATTCATTTCACGGTAATCAATAAATATAAGGAATGATAACACCATAACTCTTCATGATGACGAGCTCGGTAGAATAAAAGTTTTCTCCGACAACTCTCTCAGTTGTACGGTAATTCTTTTGATTCAGATGGTGCTGATGTACAGTGCACATGCTATAGGTACAACACTGGGAATATAATCAATTCTAAATTTAACTTGCCTTAATGGAGAAAGTCTAGGTAATTCACCAACAAATACCTCCGAAATTTTATAATAACAGGAACATCTTTTAATAAATTTACTTTAGGTTCTTTCTAGATTACAAGATCTATGACTAACTCATAACCATTCACGGTATAATTCCAAGCCTAAATGCAGGATAAGGTCACCTATCGGGAATTATTTAGATCACTTTTGATAATCAACATCTTATCTTTTAGGGGAATTCCACTCGAGTTCCCATCAATTTAGATAATGACATTATGTCATAATCAATCAATCCATTCTACTGGCACTACCAACTTTCCAGTTTTATTGTCGTTGATAAGATGAGAACTTCTCAAAAGATTAATAATAACTCATAATCCTTCACAAATTCAAGGATATATGGAGACGAAAACATTAAAAGATTAAGGTCAACGCATAATCTACACGAGAGAATTTCTAATCAGATAAAGACGAAAACATTAACGAATAAGAATATATCCCATGTTTTCATGATTTGAGTACGCATTCGAAAGCTCCTTGGATTGTTACCCAGGTTATTCAAATGAAATCTAATCAAAAGAAATGATAGGAACGTCAATACACCCAGTCGGGTGTCAATACTCGATAATTAGATACTTTTCTAAAGAATCTCACCATGAAAGAATTGGACAAGAAGGGGATATCAATTGTCAATTAAGACAATGTCCATAGATGATTAAATTCGATTCAGAAAAATAAATGGTACGGGCACATATGTGGGTGTCCCTAACAATATGTCCCTGTTTTGGACTTATTGCAGATCTCATAGAAATTCAATCTTTCACAATTCCAAGGAAAATGTAATGTTTATTAACAATTTCATGGTGACTACTAATCAGCCTTGCATGGTCCCTTACAAATTGTACGTAGGGGCGAAACTATATACAATTTTAGGATTAACGATGCAATACTCAGTTCGTCAAAATTTTGTCATCATGTTTAAAATAAAAATATTTTCATGCTTAATTCTGGAATAAGAATCAAAATGAATTTACAGAGATGTTCTTTGTTATGGAAGCAAATAAGTTTTCCAAAGTGTTTCATAAATAACTTTATTTCGATAACGATTACACATAAATCTCACTTTGAATAATCCATATGGTGACGAAAATTCAATTTTTATCAAGGGATGCTGTTTTAACTTTACAAACACAATGAGTGATCTGCAAAAGAGTGAAGAAAAGTTGTTCACCAAGAACTAACTATGATATGATAGAAAATGATCTTAGCCAAATAATCATGAGGTTCATGACCTTGATGGCACTCAAGAATATAAAGAGAAGAATCTACAACACTACTCTATCCGAAATGAGTACTCACTCAATGGTTGCATCACTAATGTGAACATTTGGAAGAAGCAAGAAAAGATAGATAACATCGATACATGTAGGATTTAGCAATCAAAGGTAGTCTTCTCATTAATCACAAACAAGTCAAAAATTGTACCGTAACACATCACGTGTCGATATGTCATACAATTCCAAGGACTCATCCTACCAACTGATGTCTCAGTTAAGTTAGGGATTTTAAAAGATACTACAATGAATACTAACCTACATGAGTCATTAGGTGTTCCACCTGTTCCGGAAGATCCATCGGTCCCAATTAAGAAGAAGATTTCTTCAATTTATTTCTTGGACACTGGGCATCCTCGTTAGTGGACAATGGCCTAGGAACAACCCTTAACACGAACCAACAATCATTTAAAACCTTATAGTTCAATCACAGGACTTAACGACTTCCTCTTAACAATCTCGTATTCCATACGAGTTAAATTTTACTTTATTCAAGTTTCAATCAACTTATACTCAATTTGGCATCCTACCTCATTCTTCAATACTTTCAAGCTTATTCTTAGACCTTGAAAGGGCAATAAAAGCTCGATACAAATAACACTTAATTTCCAATTCTATAGCTCTTACAACAATAGTTATCAAATGAGTCACTAGTATGAAATGACTCACACATTCAATTAGACTTCTCGGAAAGGTACTAGTGGCATGAGGCTTGTGGGTAAAGGCTCCAATGACAGCCTCAAGTGCAACATTCACCCTTTCGATTTCAAAATTAAGAATTGGGTGACACCGAATTAGATGACACCTTTCTAGGTGGTAAGGTTTTTTCAAACTCCACTCTATAAGGAAAGATCGTCATGACATCGATATCAGATTTAATCTCGCCAATTCCTCTTCAAGATTTCAATCAACTAATATCAACATTTCTACAAATATCAACCATTTTGTTGGGATCATAAACATCCACAACTTGGTTTAGATCTGGAATAGCTAGAATTCCTACAGAAATAGTTTCGATTGATTTGCTAAGGGAGTTAGGGTTTCTTGTGACAATCTATGTCGTATAAATACCTCGTATAAGTATTAAAATAATCATCAAACAATCATGTAATCAAATTACAACATATATATATATAATCCAAGTTATATATATATATATATATATATTAAAATAACACTTCTCAGTCTGGCCTTGTCGGTAACTCGGGAATTCTTCGGCACCGTTATAGTCAAAAGATTTTTAAATATTTTGAGTAAAATGTTTATAGTTAAAAGGTTTTTGAAATGTTTTATTCAAATCCTTGGTTTTAAAAATCTTTCGTTCTATATAATGAGAGCTTTGATACCAAACTGTAACACCCCAAATATTCATAATTTAGTTCAGCGGAAGAGTCGTTGGTGTTACGGGATAGCACATTACTCAAATCATAGACAACGCTTAAAAATCGCGTCGTTTAATAATAAAAAAATTTCCATTCATGAATATCAAATTACATAGGTCCTCATGTCATAATATGTCATAAAAATTTAAAAAGCATTTGAATCGAAATTTTATTTGAATGTGGGCCATAAATTATTGTTGTCTTCCCGAGAATTACCTTCAAGTACTTGAGATAAAACATGTTAAAAAGTCAGCGAAAACGCCGAGTGAATTCATAGAGTTTAATAAAAACCATTAATATATCACCGGTATATATAATTATTACCGAAACCATTTTTGTACAAATATTTGTCGTAGGCTATAAAATAGGCCAAAGACATTTTATACGAATCTTTGTCGTAAATCATAATGTAGGATTTTGCCTTCAAAACCATTATACGAACGATTGTTGCAAAAACATCATACAATACGTTTTATAACGTTGTATAGAGTTAAATAAAAACCTTTATATGAAAATGGTTATGTAAAACCAAAACACGAACATAATATCAGTAATAAAACCCCGTATTGCTAGTCAGGCAATATATTATAGTTCAATTCGTACATCAGTATTTTCATTATTGGATTATTATAAGCCGAATGACATTGCTACCTTACTATAACAAACAATGAATAGCTAACCCGAAATTCCTTTGCCCATCTAAAATAGCGTGTCGTCACAATGATCACGCTTATATAAATCTTCTCATACATAAATTCGCTTACCACTCAAGGTGGCACGACGGGGATCAACCGTCACGGCGCGAACTGGGGTGATCTTCCCCAAATAGTACTATTATATGCATAAGCGTCTACCAAATCCCGGTAGTTCACAATTCATGCTAATGGGACTTTTAGTGACATAACCTAACTAATAATAATCCATTTCATTTCATTCATCGGGTCATATAATCATTCGGGTCCATATCAATAAGCATACAATCGGGACAACTGGTGTCCTATTTTTATTATAACTAACATGTTATCTCCCTCGCAGGTTTATAAAACATTTCATAAAACATTTAAAAGAGTGCGAGGCTATGAACTCACGTTGATTGGGAAAGGCGGGCTATCGGCGTTTTGGATGTACGTTACGTGCTTCAATCACGGAAACCTAGACAAATAATACTCGTCTTAGACTCTTGTCCAATGACTTTATAAAGATAATGGCTATGTATATATGATGACTTTATAAGTATGATGATGATCAAGTGGGATTTTACCTCTTCATACACATTATAGTGATATGTGTTGGCCAAATTTTTGACTAGTTACACAAGTTTCAACTTATTTATATATTAGGACCCAATAAGCCCATTAAAAGCCCAATACATTTTATTAGTCTATTCATACTTTTAATACCAGGCCTATACTCATATGTTGGGCCCAAGTGGGTTAAGCCTATGAGTAAGTCCATTAGTGTTTAGCCAAACTAGTTGGGCTAATGGTCCAATAAGGCTACTTTGGCTCGTTAATGTCCATAAGTTATAAAGCTCGGGTTTTATTGTTTTCTACTTGTTAAATGTACTTACATATCAGTAGATTAGTTATAAAAAGTTTACATTAGACGGGTCCGACCGTCTAAGTTTTATTTGACGAAAACGTTAATCTTTCGGTTTTAGCCGAAAAGACGTAAAACTTATATATATAGTTTTATAACTTAGAAAACATATCAATTTGTAATTTTATAAAATGTCATACTTTATTTATCAAAGTATACAACTTATTTTATAAGTATTATCATAAGTTAGTGGGTTTTACATATGTATTTTTATATTAGTATTTCTTGAGTACTTATTTTATATTATATACTTTTATTTTCAAATCTGATTATCAAACTCACTTTCACCATTTTTGCCATATCTTGAGTTCTAAAAGGAGATAGAAGCTCAAATTTGGGAAGCACAAACTACATGATATGTGCTACAAATAACTTCCATTTAGCTACTGCTCAATCATCCTCTAAGTATCTCTAATAATTCGTCCAAAACAGACTATACAGATTTGAACCTTAATAGTATTTTGATCATATCTTGCTCATTTTATTAATTCCATTGAGTGGCCAACTCTCCACATATGTAAAAATCATATATCTTACTGTATATTTAATAATCCAAGTTATTTTATCAGGTTATCATATGGTTACTTACTGTTTTATACAGCCTATAATTTTAACCATGATTGCAACATCTTTACATGTAGATTTTAGTCTTTTTAACCAAATCTATCAACATAAAATCCCCACATAATACTTTGATCATCATTTATCATCATATACATATACATTTAGAAAGAAAATACAAGATTACATTTACAAAATAACAAGGAATTGGAAGAGATGATCTTGTTACCAACCAAGATAGTGAAAGTTAAGATCAAGACTTAGTTTTTGATAACCAATCTTATGATAAACCAAGACCACCTTAAAGATTCACCAAATATATGATCACCTTGAGAAAAATCAGCCCTTGATCTTCATGAAATCTCCTTTATAGATGTTAGGATCACCTCAAATCAACAAGTCTTCAAAGGATTTTCATCTTGTGCAAGTTAAACACAAGATTCATGGTTGAATTTTGATCAAATGGTGGTGTTTTGATCAAGTATGGGACGTCAATGGAGTTAGAGAGAGAGATTGTTTAGTTGTTTTGCATGAGAGAAAATGAGTTAGATGGTATGTGTTTAGTTGGTTTATGTGTTGGGTGGTTTTGAATGAAAACTAAGGACAAGTGTCCTTAGTTTTGTTAATAAATGGACACATCAAGAGTGTGTTGGTGAAGCTTTGCCGCCCCTTAGTGGGGGTGGGGCAAGTGTTAACTTGTCTCATCCCCACTAATTTACGGGTACTCCTCGATTCTAGTTTCCTCGATTTGCGTGCCTTCGGTTCGTTTTACGAAAAACGTTTTTATAAATTATGAATCAACGACACAAAACGAATATAATAAAAATTGTCTCATCAAAAACGGAGTTCAAAAACGTAAATACGTAAACCTAGGGTTTCTGGTTTAGTCGTAAAGGACGTTAAATTATGCACGTAAGTCCTAATTTCAATGTGAGTTTATAAACCAACACAAATTAAAAATTCCATCATAATATTCAAGAATAAGTTTATTTCCTGAAATGTCGGACTGTCACCAAAAATGGTGTATGTAAACGTAAGCATGTAATGTAAAGTTCCCCGGTTTAGACGTAGTCGATGCTACTTTAAGATGTAAACCCAAATTTCTTCCCAAAAATGAGCGAGTTCATAATATAACATTAAAATAATGGTTTTAAATAATACTTGAGAATAAAATATCGACCATAAATTGACAGATTATCATACTCGGGATGTTCCAAACATATGACTTGGAATCGAAGCCTTCTCAAGAACTATTTATGGTGTTTTATGGGAACTGTTCGATTTGGAAATGATCATGTTGCTGCAATTCTAGGCTATGGTGATCTTCATTGGGGAAATAAAATCATCACCAGAGTCTCTTTTGTTGATGGCTTGGGACACAATTTGTTCTCGGTTGGGCAATTCTGTGATTCAGATTTGGAGGTAGCCTTCAGAAGTCATACATGCTTTGTTAGGGATCTTGAAGGAATTGATATGTTGAAAGGAAATCTTACTACCAACCTTTACACCATTGATCTTTTTCAAATGTCTGTTGCGTCTCCAATTTGTCTCATGGCTCGAGCGACTTCAACAAAGTCATGGTTATGGCATCAAAGGTTATCTCATCTCAATTTCGATGCCATCACCCAACTTGCAAAAGATGATCTCGTTACCGGTCTTCCAAAGTTCAAATATACTAAAGACAATCTTTGTCCATCATATGAGTAAGGTAAAAGCAAGAAGAATCCTCACAAACCCAAACCTGTTCCACATTCGACGAATAGGTTACATCTCCTACATATGGATTTGTGTGGCCCAATGAGAATCAAAAGCATTAATGGAAAGCGGTATGTCCTAGTGATTGTGGATGATTATTCTCGTTACACGTGGGTTCATTTTCTTGAATCAAAAGATGAAGCCCCTGGTGTAATTATTAACTTCTTGAAGAAAACATCAGTACTACTGCAATCCCCTGTCATTATTGTGAGAACGGATAACGACACAGAATTCACCAATCAGCAACTGAAAGCTTACTTTGACGAGGTTGGGGATTTCTCATCAAACTTCGGATGTAAGAACTCTAGAGCAGAATGGAGTTGTGGAACGGAGGAATCGTACGTTAGTTGAAGCTGCTCGGACGATGCTTCTCTCCTCCAGTGCACCGTTATTCCTTTGGGCTGATGCCATTGCAACTGCATGTTATACTCAAAACCGCTCCATTATTCACACCCGATTCAACAAAATACCTTATGATATCATTAATGGACGAAAACCAGATATATCGTTTCTTCATGTATTCGGGGCTCTGTGTTACCTAAAGAATGATCGTGAAGATATTGGTAAACTCGAACCCAAAGGTGATATTGGATTTTTCATTGGTTATTCTTCAACTGCTTGTGCTTATAGGGTTTATAATCAAAGGACAAGAAAGGTAATGGAGACCATGAATGTTACATTTGATGAACTCTCGGGTATGGCCTCTCAACAAAGAAGTTTACATCTCGAGTTTCAAGGTCAGACTTTTGGACACGTAAGTTCAGGACTCGCGCTTCAATTTGCACCGTCAGCAATCTCCTCGTTACAACCTTCAGAACGTGACTTAGAAGTTTTATTTGGGCCAATTTATGATGAATATATGGAGGGTCCTTCGTCATTTGGTGTTCCTCAAAATGCCCCGGCTGCACCTGCTATGGTAGTTCCAGAACCTCCAATTGCATCTACACCAACGACATCTGTTTTTGCACCATCAACGTCAACCTCAACCATATTGACTCCAAACATTCCAACCACTTCTCCGACTGCTGACGTAACTCAACAACTTTCTCAGCAAATTCCTAATCATGTTCATCTTTAGAATGAAATAGTTACTGAAAATGCAAACAGTGCGATGCTCAACGAACATGAGTTTGTTAATCCATTTGCGGCTTCCACAAGTACTACTCAGCCTTTAACACCATATGTGGATCTGTCGAGCTCGCATCAAGTTTCTCATACACTTCCACATGAACACAAATGGACTAAGAATCATCCTTTGGTTCATGTAATTGACAATCTCTCACGACCACACGAAATCAGCAGCACAATGGAACAAGCAAGTGTTAAAGAAGCAATGACCGATGCATCATGGATTGAGTCTATGCAAGAAGAGCTCAATCAATTCATCCGGCTTGATGTATGGGAGTTAGTACCACGCCCGGACAATATCGATCCCCTTACCCTGAAATGGTTATTCAAAAACAAGATGGATGAAGAGCAAACGGTCATTAGGAACAAGACTCGGTTAGTTGTGAGAGGTTATAAACAAAAGGAGGGAATTGATTTCGCAGAATCCTTCGCCCCGGTTGCTCGGATGGAAGCTATTAGGATTTTCTTGGCATACGCTGCACACAAATCGTTCACTGTGTATCAAATGGACGTGAAGACGGATTTCTTGCATAAGCCGTTAAAAGAAGATGTGTACGTATGTCAACCTGAAGGTTTCATCAACACCGAACATCCAAGCCATGTCTACAAGTTAAAAAAGGCAATTTATGGTTTGAAACAAGCACCGAGGGCATGGTACGACGAATTATCATCATTTCTTCTCCAAAATCACTTCAGCAAAGGAACCATTGATTCAACATTGTTTATCAAGCACTACGGCAACGACATCTTGGTGGCTCAGGTCTATATAGATGATATTATATTTTGTTCTACTAACCCAAAATATTCCTTATTATTTGCCGACCTTATGAAAATCCGATTCGAAATGTCCATGATGGGGAAAATGATGTTTTTCTTGGTCTCAAGTTCACCAATCCCCGCGTGGTATTTTCATAAATCAGTCCAAGTATGTGCTTGAGATTCTAACAAAATTTGGTATGGAAAACTGTGATTCTATTGGTACTCCAGTGGACACTAAACACAAGCTTGATTTGGATAAGAAAGGGACATTTGTAGACGCTACAAAATACCAAAGTATGATCGGGTCCCTTAAGTACTTAACCTCAAGTAGACGGACATTATGCATGCTACTTGTTTATATGCTCGGTACCAGGCTAAGCCAACCGAGAAGCACCTCGAGGAGGTTAAAAGGATCTTTCGTTATCTCCAGGGAACCATTCACATGGGTCTCTGGTATACGAAGGATTCTGGTTTTAATCTCAGTGGTTTTTCAGATGCCGACCATGCAGGGTGTTATGATACATTTAAGAGTACTTCCGGTGGAACCCAATTCTTAGGCGAGAAGCTAGTGAGCTGGTCCTCAAGAAAACAAGATTGCACGACGTTTTCCACCACGGAAGCAGAATATGTGTCTCTATCCGTGTGTAGTGCTCAAGTCCTTTGGATGACAACACAACTCACGGATTACGGCTTTCACTTTAACAAAGTTCCTATCTATAGTGATTCACAATCAGCCATAGCCATATCCTGCAACCCGGTACAACACTCCAAGACCAAGCACATTGCTGTCCGATTCCATTTCATAAAGGAGCATGTGGAAAGAGGAACGATCGAACTGTATTTTGTCAAGACGGACTACCAACTAGCCGACATATTCACCAACGCTCTTTCTCAAGACAGATTTGAATTCTTGGTTCGTGGACTTGGTATGCGTAGTTTCACTCCATATGAACTTGCACGTCTTGCACATTCGCAGTAACCTTGTATATATCTATCAGAAAATCAAAATACAAAAATATAAAACCTATAAAAACAAAATAAAAAATGAGAAATCTTTAAAAAATTTCAAAAATATTCTTCTCCGACATGTCTCTCAGCATCGATAATATGGACGCACTTAGAAATGTCGTTCAATAACGACACGGGTACGTAAATAAAGTTCGAATGAGAGTTCAAATGTTTTTAAAACATGTCTTTTCTATTTTCTTCTCATAATGGCTTATAGTCACATGTCAGACTATAACCCGGTCCCAAAAGAAAGGAAAGTCTATGACTTATCCTCAACAACGGGAAATTAATTTTTCTCGGTCATGGGCTTATATTAAAACATTCAAAGTTTTAAGCTCATGAACTCAAGGAAAATGTTCATTTATGTACATTTTTCCTCAACAACGAGAAATTCAGTTTTCTCGGTTTTGAGCACAATTTTTCAAGGTATTTCAAAACTGTGTGCTCATATACTCCCCTATTTTAATTAGAATTTCCTTTCGAGGGGGAGTATAAAGATTTCATGAACATTTGTTCCAAACTTTCATGCAACATTATTCTCTCCATGTTTCATCACTAGTTTCACAAAAATTTCAATCACATGCAATTTTTGAGGGGGAGAATAGTGATAAAATGTGTTCAAAATGTCTCATCTTGGATAAGATCTTTGATATAAGTGCTTTCTCTTCCAAATATGTGCAATAAACTTTCCTTTTATGATGCACATATGTAGGGGAGCATTTTGGTGATATAGGAAACTTTCAAGGTGTAAACATTGATTTCTTCAACACCTTAATTGTCTTTTCAATAGGTTTTTCTGGTTACGATATCTATACCCTTCAACACATTAATTCACGATGGTATTGGTCTCAAAAGGTGGTTAGGTATTCCTCCTATGATTCAACCAGAACCGGAGGGATCTTCCCAGGGACAATCCATAAGAACTTAGAAGTCCTTAGGAAAGATAGAGTAGTTGAGTGTACGAGAATAATGCCGACTAATGACTTAAGCTAGCACTGGAACAATCACAACAATGTGCTAGTTATGACGTCTTGGTAAGCATTCAAGGGGTTGAAGAATAAAAAAGAAATGTAAGGATAAAGGGTGTAAAGAAATCAGCCCTCCATACAACTTAGGCAGAAACCGAGTCAATACATCTACTATCAGAATCACGTTGATGATTTCTGGTATTGAAGACAAAGCATCATGGACCCAGTGATGCAAAGGACAACCCTTCCCAGCCTACTCAAGCTTCTCTCAAAAGAAGTTTGTTTTATTGTCATGGAGTTCAACTCATTTCTATCAACTTTCTCACTCCGAGATAGTAGATATTGAAAAGGTGGCAGTCTGCTCCATCCGCCGATCACCAAATAAACGTGCACTTATAGAGTCTAGAGCCAACGAGATTCATCAAAAATCTCATTAGGACACTTATTCCATATATAAATTGTTGTTCATCATTAGAACGCAAGCAATAATTCACAGATTCCTACGCTCTATCCTTGTGGTATTGCTAGAACATTCAGAGTGATACTCTTTAGTATTCACAGTGATGAATGGAAATCCTTCTAGTTTTATCATCAAACAGCACTGTGGTATGTCATATGTAAGATTCACTTGAATTAAACATATGCTAACTGGAAAGCAACAGTGGTTTGATTCTGTTTTGCTTCAAACTCGTTCCAGGTCTCTACGCAATATCGTCATGATCTTGCCTGAACATTCAGAGTAATACTTAGTAGTATTTACAGTGACGAATGGAAATCCTTCCAATGTTATCATCAAATAGCACTGCGGTAGGTAACTTGTGAGATTCTATATGAATCAAACTTGTGTCAACTGGAAAGCAACAATGGTTTGATACTTAATTGATTCAAACTTGTTCCAGGAAATTGAATTGACGACTTAATCAGCAGAATGGTACTGCATGATTCACTCCTTACTATGAATTATCTTTCGATATATTCAAGTATTGAGAATGGCTACCACAGCTGGAAACCCTGTCAATGAAGTTCTTTGAACTTACCTAATCACGGGTACAGTATTCTTACTGTATAACGGGAAACCGGAGGAATGCAAACGATGGCGTAACCTCAAGAGTCGTCATTCAAGACCACATGCTCATGTAAATGAAGAAAGCTCAAGAACATCTAAAGACAAAGACTTTCGCTACTCTGATGATCAAGGGAGATTGTTAACAAGCTTTCATTTCAAATCAAAGATCGAGTATGTGGGGAAAGATACAAGAACACAAGATGGCAAAGGTTCAAGATCAAGTCAAGGCAAAGATCAAAGATTCAAGATCACAAGTCATGAAAGGAACTATGAAGATACTCTCAAGACATCTAGCTTCAAAGTTTGCAACAACAAAGAAGTGAAGTCACATATTACATGACCACCCCTTAGGGGGAGATTGTTAGAAGTATTTAAAGTGATGGTCATATAATATATCGTTACGAAGCTCGTGGAAAATGTTATTTAATAGTGTCGAGAGTTCTTAGTTATTTTTTTTTATGTAACGGGAATTAGTCCCTAATACACAAATGAGGAAGGCCTCCTAAACATTTACTCTTTAGTATAAAAGGCCATTCCACCTCATTTGTGTATGTGTGGTTTTCATTGTATTGTTTTAGAGAGAGAAAGATGTTTACTTTCTCTCACTAGGAAAACACTATCTCTTTGTTTCTTTTCTTCATCTTAATCTAATCTTTCTTTTTTGGTTTAATCTTCATCATATTATTCGTGTTTGGTTAGTCGTGTGCATACATCTTACAGTTTCATTATGATCAATTAGCTTGCAAGACTCCTTTGCCTGAGACTTTGGTATGTTTTTAATTAAGTAGTTTTTTTCACATACAATGGTAACGACTCATTACTAATAATTTTGTAGCGCTATTGAATTTATCATAATTAGTGACAAGTTTTCACAGACTTTTTAATAACACTAAATTATGTTCAATAATCCCTTCACATGTTTGATGTGTTACGTATCACCATGTTAACACGTAATTAATGGAAAATTATTATTTTTACTTGGTCAAGATTTTTATAAATAACTTTAGAATTGTGCTTGATTTTGTAACACTTTAGTGGTCTAGAATACTTCCTGTAAGTATCTAAAATAACATTTAGTTAATGTTGTTGACATGCCGTAAATATCAACCATTGATATAAATGATTATTTGACGTATATTTAAGAGTATAATGTGTCTATAGCAAAGGGGTTTCGTTAACTTGTAAATGTATAGAAATGTGTGTTATAGTTTTCAAAGAAATATGAGGCCAATAAATACTTAACCTAATATTTTAGAAAAAAACAGTTATACGTCAAGGTAGCGAATATGTGGGCGTCATACACATAAACTTACGTATTTGATCTGTAGGATTATGTAAATCTTGCTTAATCTAGAGAGAGAAAGAGATTGAAAGAGATGGTGATATCACACACACACACTTGAAAGAGAAAGTATGAAAATACATATTTTTCTATGTGAAATAATGAATGAAGCACACCCTCTCCAACTAAGGAGAGGGTTTATATACCAAGCCCATAAGATGGGATTGGGCTTACATTGTTGGGCCGGCCATACATGACATGGACCGGGCTTTTCCTTATTTAATAAATATAAAGATACTAGACTACGAGCTACAACATAATATATTGTCGGAGTGACCGAATCTTCCTAAATACGTAAAAACGTATTTCTACCAATCTCCCCCTAAGGGAGGTTACTCCAAACAAGGGCGTTACCCAAGTTACAATAATAAAATAAACCTAGCATACTATGCTTGTCTTGAGCTCGTAGTCTTCGTCTTTCTTTTCTTTTTCTTTTCTGGTGAACATGTTGATGTGATCTTTGATATCAGTCTTGAGCATAAATCTCTTGCCTTAATCTTGTGCATCCATCACTTGTGATATTCGCCTCTTCGTGACTTCATGTCCCACATACTTATACCTTCGTAATTCTTGAAAGCTTTAGAGTTTGATACAGCGGAAGACTTGACTTTTAGGCTTTCTAGAATTAGATGAAGTATTAAGTGCATAAAGTATAAGCATGCGGAGACGACTTCTTCTCGGACACCGCTACGCCACCGTCTTCAAATGTAGTAACATAAGTAGACACGAACAAAATGGCTTTGAACATTTCATTCTAAGTCGGTAGAATTTTACCTCCGGTCGGTGAGGACCATTGGACGATATAAAATATCGTACTTGTGGCAGGTAGTTTCAATTAAGAATCTCATTTACAAGATTTCGCGGGTAAACCCGTTCTCTTTACTCGACCGTCCAAATCTGATTGCGAACGTAAAGAGTTAATCATTTGGATAAAATTATCCGCATGATTGAAGCCGTCAATTCTGATTCCTGGAACAAGTTTGATTCATTAAAGAATCGCACCATCGTTGCTTTCTAGTTGTCACGAGCTTGATTCATATAGAATCTTGCAAGTTAACTACCAAGTGCTATTTGAGGTTAACACTAGAAGGATTTCCACTCATCACTGTGAACACTAAGGTGTCATTCTGAGTGTTCTGGCAAGATCACTGAGATATTGCGTAGAGGCCTGGAACGTGTTTAAATTCAATTAAGAATTAAACAACTGTTGCTATCCAGTTATCACAAGTTTGATTCATAATGAATCGCACAAGTCACCTACCATGAGCTTTTTAATGTTCGCTCAAGAAGGATTTCCATCTTCATTGTAAATACTTGCGTATTACTCGGATGTTCAGGCACGATCATGAAGATTTCGCGTAGGACTCTTAATATCTTTCTTACTTTTCACAGTGTGTGAAGAAGCAATGAAATATGGAAGTGTGTCCTAATGAGATATTTGATGATCTCAAATGGCTCTAGACTCGATCATGCATTTTAGATTTTAGTGATCGGGGGCTGGGGAGGAGTGCCACCATTTCAATACCTATTTATTCAGAGTGAATAAATCGATAGATAACATGTTGTCTCCGTGTGATTAAAAAAAATATTTTTGAGAGATATTTGAGTTAGCTGGGATAGGTTGTGCATTACATCACTGGGTCCATGATGTCTATCTTCAATATCGAGCATCATTAAAAATGATCTCAATAACATATGTGTTGACCCGGTTTCTGCCTAAGTTGTAAGGAGGGCTTCTTTGTTTTCACCCTTTATCTTTACAATTCTTTTTCATTCTTCAACCCCTTCAATGCTTACCAATACGTCATAACTAGCACCTTGTTGTGATTGTTCTAGTGCTAGCTTAGGTACTTGGTCGGCATTCAGTTACGTTCACAATCTTTCCTAAGGACTACTATTTCTAGCTATGGAATGTCCTTGGGAAGATTCCTCTGGTTCTGGACGAATCATTAGACTTTAACCTATCCTACCATCCTTTTTTTACCACAATCTTCATTGTCGTGAAATAGATAGGGTATGGGTAAGAATATGTCACCATGAAATCCGTTTTGATAACCAAATCCATTTTGCTCCCCCTTTACATATGCCACGATATTCGAAAACATTTTGCACATGTTGGGATGAGCCAGCACATTAAGTCAAACATTTCGTACTAGAAAGGTTTTCATTTGACAAACTTTGGGGCACACAAGCTGATAATTGAGCTAATTCCTTTTGTAGTCGAAAACGGGTCTTTTTATCAAAGTGATCTTTATTATGCTTAACATAATCAAGCTTATGGAATGTTAAAAGTATTTGGGATCGAGTTTCTTCCGCAAGTGAAACTGTCTCCTCATTATCACGAACATAAGGTGCTTCTTTCGATTTTCCAATTAGGGTCACATCATAATGACAAGGAATATATTCCTGAGCTTGTTTTGCATAACTGGGATTAGGTGGTAAATCTTAAAGACGCTTAAGTTCTTGTTCTTTAAACGATTTAGTTAAAAGATGAACCTTTTATGTGGAAGCGTATTGTTTTAAAAGTTGTTGTTCCTTGAATTTAAGAAGTTTGGTAGCATTAATTTCCGATTTAAACTTTTTAGACTCGAGAGTTTTGAAATCCGTTTTAAGTTTTTGAAAATCATTTACCACCGACTCTTTTTTTTATTCATTGGAAAGATTAGCTCTTAATGATTCTATTTCGTTTAAGTGTTCTATCCTTTCAAAACGAAATTGGTCAAATTCAAAATAAGTTATTTTCTCTGCTTGTGGGACCATTTCAAAAGTTTTGACCTTTTCCTTATACAGCGCAAGCTCAGTGGTTAGATTGGCATTCAAATCTACGGTTTGTAGGACGGCCACATTCATGTTATCAATAATATGTTTAGGCACCATTACCAAATCATGTGAATCATAAGATTCCATACCCATCGTAGCATTTGGTTGAGGTTCACTCAAATGTGTTGGATTGGATACCACATCATTTGAGTTACTAGTTCCCGAATGTTGTTCGAGGTTGTCATTTTCATGCTCAACTTGATGTGGATTATCATGAACAATATTAGTTGTGGTTGGTACCTCACTGGCGACATCAGAACCGTAGTGAGAGAGATTAGCAAGAAGAGCAGCTTGGGCTAAATGAATGTCATCACAATCCGAATCATGTGCATCAAGATCCTCTACTTGATATGCTGCATTAGAAGTAGAGACGCCTGTAATGCCTTCATTATCTGATGCCCCTAGGTCGGCAAGAAATGCTAATTCCTATGAATCCAAAATCTTTCCCTTAGATTGAGCATCGACCAAATACATCTTCTCACGAAACCACGTTGCATCCCTTCTCTTTTTCGGCTGAGTGCATTGCCTAGCCATATGACCTTGTCCTCAACAATTGTAGCAAGTTACAACCTTTTGAGGACCTATAAGGCTTCCATTTCTACTAGCTTGAGAATTACAGCTTGAGCGTTCACGGTCCTTGTAGTGGGTCCATATGAATTTTGCCTTTCCTGAATGGATTGCACCGTTACTTGACCGTCTTGAATAGTGGCTTGTTGTCGAGGATTTGAAGAAGTGCGGAGCTGATTGTTAGTTGCTGGAAATCCTCTAGTTGCAACAAGTTTTGACAAGTAGGCAGTGAGATGGTTTAAGACATCAGTAGGTGTATCATTTGGAGTAAAGACCGGTGCTTGAATTGGTGGGAGTTCATTGGAATAAAAGTCTTGTGCTTGTGGTGCTTCAATTAGAAAATATCCTTGCTGAGGAGTATAGCCCATTGGAGAAGTGATAGCTTGAGATGGTAATGCCTGATGTGACGGTTGTTGTGGATAAGGCTGTCGAAGAACACTTTGTTGAAATGCTTGTTGTGGCAACATTAGTGGTTGATAAGAAGGTTGTTGTGGTTGCTGATAGGTGTGTTGTGGTGGCTGTTGCAATTATGATGGTTTTTTATTAGTGTAAGCCATGTTTTGTTGGGGAGTCATTTGTTGAGAAGCATACATGGCAAGTGGATCATAAACTTGAGGTGTTGACAACCGAGCCTCGATTACGTGGCATTCGTGTTGTTGAAGAAAATCTTGAAGTTGATCCACGTTGGTTTGATGCAAATCCTTAGCCAATTTAACAGCCGTCACGTACTTGCGCCATTCGGAAGGAAGAGTGTTCAAATACTTGGTGTTTAATTGAAACGTAGGAATTGCCAGGCCATAGATATTGAGCTCATTCATCAATAGAGTGGATCTCAAATAGTAATCATTGAGAGTCCATAGGCAAACTTATCAAACGTATCATATAGCTTACACTCTCGTTCTTGTTTAGTTAACGAGGTGCCTTGCATTAATACACGAATTCTATCCCATAACTCTTTTGCAACTTTATGTTTACTCGCGAGTTTGTAGACATCCGGATGAAGTGTGATGTAGTGATTTTACTATCCTTTAGGAAAAGAGCGAAAAAGTGGCAAGTATTAAGTGTCGGTTTAGGAAAACCAAGCACTAATGACCAAGTTAAGTTCAAAGTTCGTTTCCCAAGGAGGCAAATGTGTTGTGTAAGAAATGAGTAATGATTGTGATTATGTTTATGAAGAAAGAAAGAAATAGAAAAGAGATTAGAAAAGGATGACGGTTACGATAATGAATTAAACTAAGACGAAGTCGTGCACGTAAAACCGTAAAAAAGTGACTAAATTTAAAAATTACCCTAAAACTTCCTAGAAAATTGAAATAAATCCTAAAAATTGTAATTAGAGTTTACAAAAAAATAAAATTCACTCAAACCTTTTATTTAATTAATTAATAATTTTTTAATGCTAATTAAAGCCCAAAAAATCAAATTAATTGATAAAAAGCCCAAAATGAGATTTTTTAACTTGTAAACCTCTAAAATGACTTAACTAAATTTAAAACTATTTTTGAAAATTTTAAAATTAATAAAAACTATTTAAAAATGATTAAAAATTATAAAAACTTAAAATAATTCTAAAAATTAATCTAATGACACACAAAATAATCTAAAAATTTTAAAATTCCTAACTTAATGTATTTGAACTAGGAAAAATGAAAAACTTGCAAAAATCTAAATTTTAATTTTTAATAATAAAATAATAATAAAATAATATTAAAAATCCAAAATTTATAAAAAAATTATAAAAAGTTGTAAACTAATTTATTTAACCTAATAAACACAGAAATGAACTTGAAATTACCAAAATACCCCTGTTGGGCCTTAAAATAGGCTAAAATAAAAAACAGTCCCTTAATGGGCTTGAAACTGGCCCAATAAGAAAAAGTCCACCAAATAAGCTCAAAATCACCTACTTGACTCAAAATTTGATTTTAAGCACAAACTCTGAAGGCCCAAAAGCTGAAAATGTGCTTATCATAGCTTAATTGTCAACAGCTTATTCTTAATGGGCTTTTTGGCCCATTAAGCCATAAGCTAATGCCATAAGCTCTAATTTGACACACAAGCTTCTTTTGAGTTACCTAAGAGATCTGTGAAAAGAAATTTCGAGAAAGCACAAGAAATAAGCCTGAAATAAGCCAAAGCTCTCTATAGTAAACGACAAAATAGTCGTTTTTGAGTTCTAGACTACCTCAAGTGCTGATTCAAGTTGCAAAAGGTTTTAAATGACTTAATTAAGCAAAATAATCAGAAAGTTTTCCAATAAGCACACTGAATAAGTTGGAATAATCAAATAAGCACTTATGTAAAAGTCAAACTGTTTGGTTTTCTAGTCAAACTTAAAAGTCAAACCCTAATATGCTCCAGTTCAAGTCAATGGGTCAAATAAGGAAGATCTATCATAAAAAATAAGTTGTTGCAAGTCCCAATAAGCTAGAATAGCTTATGAATAAGCTGATGACCAAAAAACACTAGAAGTGGCTAGTTTCAGGGGAAAGGAGTTCCCACTGATTGACTTTCTTGACTTATTGTCTTATGTGACTTTTTGTTGGACTCTAGTTAAGCAAAGGCACCCAAGTAATCAGTGGATCACAAGGAGTCAATAACAACAATAAAAACACAAATTCACTAAGTCAATTAGTACAGTTTAATCAAAAGATCCACAGATATGCACCAGACATGAACAATAAGCAGTTTTCAACCAATAAGCAATTTAAGCAAGAATAAGCCAGCAAAACTTCACCAAAGGCATACATAAGCTATAAATAATTCAAATGAAAACAAATAAACTAGTTTCATGCACTGACTCAAAGTTTAGACAAAGATTCAAGCCAAAAATAGTTACTGATGAAGAAGAACAAGCAGATTTGATACTTTGTTGATATACTTGACCACAAATCCAATTTCAAACCCTCAAATCTTCTTAACAGGTTATATAAACTATGTTTAATCACTTGTTAGCCCTAAGCATGCATACAATCTATGTGTTTCCAAGATCTTAGGTCAAAACAAGCAGATTTCAACTTTTTATAGCACAATTAAGATTTTGATGTTCAAAAGCCAAGACCTTGTAGCAAATAGCATACAACCAAGTATTTGTCAGATACCAACACAAATAAACAACAAACAATAACTCAAATCCAATTTTCAAGCTTAAACAGGTTAACCCAAACACCCCTTAACTTTTTCAATCCAAGATTTAACAAGGTAAAAGTGTGATTCAATGTTACCCAAGCCCAATCTAACACAATAACAACAATATTATGCAGTATCAAGCAATTTTAAGCCACAAAAACAACAAGAACAACAGCAGAGCACAAAATCACCAAAAATCAAGACTTTTATCAGATTTTAGGTAAAAGGGCTCAAACCTCATGAATGTACATCCACACTCACGAATTTTTGAGCTTATGTGCCTAGCAAAACAAGGCACAAGCTTCCACAACAACCCTGCTAAGATTCAACAAGGTTAGAGCATAATTCATATAAAACAGAAAGATAAAAAATCTTGATTAATGCAACCTTTGTACCCACTTCTTGATTATCCCCAAACCACAAGCTCGTAACACCTTGATAATCTTCTTATCAGTGTGTTTAGATCACTTGTAATCCAGAAATTCCAAGAATGTACCAAAGACTTAGCAAAATATCAAGTTTTTGAGAAAACTTGGCAATTTCTTGCACAAGATTTTAAAACAGGTTTTAGGATTCAAACAATACAAACATGTAACAATAATAAGCAATGAATTAAGTTGGCACTTGGATTTCATCAGCAATATCAAACACTTTTCATTAAAAATGAACAAGGCTTTACAGATTTGTGATAAAGGAAAAACCAAGAGCAAAAGAAAAATGTAGCAGGTCCTATGCCTTATATAGGCTACAATGTGAACTACAAAGCAATAAAAAACGTAAAACCTAAGTGGTAGAAGCCCAAAATTGCCCTTGATGAAGTTTGAATTCTCTTGAACATGTGATGATATCTTGGCAGTTTGTGTGAGTTGTAAAGGTTGGAATGTGATCAATGGCCCATAGTGAAGCTTAGAAACAAAGCTGAATACAATTCGTTGGATGGCTGGCACAATTTGGCAGTTTCCACAAAAGTTGTATAGCAGGGTTTATCATGTGACATGGGTGATGATGTGGCACAAGGTTTAAGAGTTGGGATGTGTTTAGTGTCACCCTAATCTTAATTCTGGAGGTTTATAGGGTCTAACTATAAGTAATTAGCAAATGCCCAATTTTGCTAAGAACATTATGAACACAGGTTTTGATCTGTTTTGGCGTTTAAATATGGTGTTAGGCTCCATATTAACTTAATATTAATTAAGTTAACGGTTTAGGGTGAGTGGGATTTGACGTGGCCAAAGGGTGGGTTTTCATTGGTTGCGAGGGTGAGTGGGACACTTGGCAGCTGCTGAGTGGTCTAGGTAAGTATGGTTGTCGCCCACATTTAACCCTTCTTCTCTCTTTCTCTTTTCAATTCAGTTTAATAAGCATGAAACTGAATTCCCTTTATAACAAACTTTCAGTTTTCACACTTTTGCCCCAAATAGTTTCCAAAAGTAATTTCAGGGGTATTTCTTGCCAATTCTTGATACTTGAAGGGCTGTTTTGACATTTTCTTCAAACTTTATGGTCTTGACTTGTTTTGTTGACTTCTTGGAGGACTAATATTGACAAGTCTTCATTTTTCAGGGACCATTCTTGCCAATTCTTCAAAGTGGAGGGCCCTTTTTGTAAATTGACGAACTTTAGGGACCAATCTTGTAATTATGAATAAACAAGGGTTTAAAGTGTCATTTCTTCAATATTGGAGGACCCTTCTTGTATAATCTTCAAATCTTCAAGGGTTATTCTTGGAAAATCACCATAAGGGCTTGGTTCATTGTGCGGCTTCGTTTCCCGTGTTCGTTTTTGCTTGTTTCTTGTGATCTTTTGTCATTTTCTTAATACCCGTACCTAAATACACATGTAACAAACACAAGCATATATTTGGCATATTTCATGATATTTAATGCATTTTAAGCCCATTTTAGACGATGAGACTATGTATAAAAGCAGTCTCATCACTCTCCTCATACTAAACCATTGTCGTGCCCTCACGCAATGCTAGAATAAAGTATCGTAGCATCTCCAAAATTCATTTTTATTCACTTTTATTGAATGATAAACTAGCTACACTACTACTAATACTACTAGCTTTTTAGACATAATGTATGATTTTCATCGCAAAATGGGACGTTTAGGTTCATACAAAAAGAACACGTGAATGCTTCGTTAGAAATAATTTTGTCGTCCTCGATTTTCACCCCAATTCCATGCCAAGCGTGCAACGAGATTATTGTCATTATAAGTTAGTAATGCTAACACTACTCATATGCCCTAATCACGTACTTATCCTCCCATTTTCCTAAGTTGTATCTCTTATATTTTATTTTTGTCTTGAATGTTCACGAGGATACATTTTTTACTTATGTGATGATAGAGATTTAGGTCTAAAAATATAGTCATAACGGTGTAACCAAGACCATCGAATTAATAACCCCCTCTAATAGACAACGATGTCAAAAAATTAAGTCAAAAAGAAGGATTGATAAACACGGTTTTATAACGGTTTTGAACATGAGACTTATTACCAAGACTTTTATACGCCCCCTAACGGATGGGCCTTATTATCATAGGTTTACCTCCATCTTTTATTCAACTTCGCCATGAAGCTTTTATTATGACTTCGGTTTTGCCTTGCCTTTTATTTAACCTCGCCATGAGGTGTTTATTATGGCCAAAGACGTATATCCTCACGCTAAAAGCAAATTTTAGATCTTTAAAGCTTCAAAGATTAAGGCATAATTCACTTTCAATTTCGCATAGATTTTTCGGCCTTGTGAGCTTCAAATTGTTTGCTTGATTTAGGTGAGCACTTGAAATCTTATTATTAGGTGAAGCTTTCAATTATTCGGGTTTCCAATACTTCTAAACCGTGACGCTGGCGATACCTTAATGTCTTCCCAATTTAATTACATGGAAGCTACTAGAAAAGACTAGAAACCAACAATCAAGACTAAACCGATAAGTCAATACTTAATAAGCAAAATATACTTACAAGCGAAGGGAGAATAAGCAAACAACGAGAACACATGAGTTTTTGAAAGAATACGAGTACTCTACGTTTAGCATAGTAACTTATAATTAACTCCTTAGACTAATATAAAGTTAAGGAATCGAAGCTAAGTGCTCAACACGCACGGTCGAGTCAAAAATTACTCTTATTCTCGCCATGGGAAAACCTACATTCGTGTCTTCAAACACGTATAAAACATGAGAAAAATTTAAAATTTTGCCATTTTTAGCCTTATTTTGCAACAAAACGATATACAAAAAGATAAACTTTGGAAAGCGTGAAGGTTTGGCAAGGCAAGTATCTATTCACCCCCCATACTATAGTTAAACATTGTCCTCAATGTTTCGAGTCTAAGGGTTGAAAACCCCCATACTAGAGACGTAGTCGAATGCCTAATCTAGCATGGAAAGGGTGTAACCGTTAAATTTAAAGCCGTTTAACATATAAGGATATATCATGGACATTGAGAAATTCTTCAAAGCATACGATCGAGTGCTCCCATAAAACGAACACAAGAGGCTCTAATCGTGAAGATCATGATCATCTAAAAACCACATATCACAAAAAACCACGGAACAAAGGTTGGAAGGGCACAAATCCACTCACGTTACTACATTAGAAAGAGATAATATGTACATGGGATAAGCATGGGACTCCCCCACGAGGCACCTCGTTTTTTATTACCGAGTCATGAGCTCGACTCGATCCCCTCAATACTAATTATCATTGGGGAAGGTGATTTGGTCGAGGTAGTTCAAGGATGGAACTTCCCCGCCAAAGTAGTGCTTCAAACTATGTCCATTCACCTTGAAATTGAGGCCATCATTTTGAGCTAGCTAGATGGTCCCATAAGGAAAAACTTGGGTAACGGTGAATGGACTGGACCAACGGGATTTCAACTTGCCGGAAAATATTTCCAAACGTGAGTTAAAAAGCAACACTTGATCTCCAATGTTAAAAACCCGGTTTTTAATTTTTGAGTCATGAAACTTTTTAGTTTTTTCTTTGTAAATCAATGAATTTTCATAAGCAATGTCTCTCAATTCATCTAGTTCATTCAATTGCATTTTCTGGTGTTTTCCCGTGGTCTCAATATCATCATTACAATGCTTAAGGGCCCAATAAGCCTTGTGTTCAAGTTCAATTGGCAAGTGACAATTCTTCCCATACACAAGCTTATAAGGCGTGCACCCGATGGGCGTCTTATGAGCGGTCTAAAAGACCCATAAAGCATCGTCTAGCTAATCCGACCAAGATTGTCGGTTCTCTCCAATCGATCTCTACAAGATCCTCTTCAACGCTCGGTTTGAAACCTCGACTTGCCCACTCGTTTGTGGGTGATAAGCCATAGAAAGCCGATGTGTAACCCCATATTTCCTTAAGACCCTTTCGAATTGGTCATAACAAAAATGGGTTCCACGATCGCTTATGATCACATGAAGGGTTCCAAACCGAGAAAACAAGCTTTTCAAAAACTTGACTACCACACGAGCATCGTTCGTAGGCAAAGCCTTAGCTTCCACCCACTTAGATAGGTAGTCAACGGCGACAAGGATGTACTTACTACCACGAGATGATGGGAACGGCCCCATAAAATCAATTCCCCAAACGTCAAAGATCTCACACACTTGGATGATATTTTGTGGCATTTCATCGTTTTGTGAGGCTTTTCCTTGTCGTTGGCATGAGTCACATGACTTTACAGGTGCATGTGCATCTCGGTAAATAGTAGGCCAAAAGAATCTGGCATCAAAGACCTTCTTAGCCGTGAGATTAGCACCGTGGTGACCACCCGTGGGTCCCTCGTGACAAGCTCTAAGGATGTTAGAAGCTTCGGTGCCAAATACACAACGTCGAATAATTTGATCCGCACAAGTCCGAAATAGATAAGGGTCGTTCCAAAAGTAGAACTTGACGTCACGAAAGAATTTCCGTTTTTGTTGAGTCGTCATACCCTTAATGATGAAGTTACCCGCATGGTAATTTGTGATGTCCGCAAACCATGGGGTAGATAAATCAAGCTTAGAATTCATTACACCCAGTGTCTCGAGAGGAAATGTTTTGGTGATTTCCTTTGGCTCGTAAACACTTTGGTGAGAATCTTCCAAACGAGAAAGATGATCGGCCGCTAGATTCTTGGCTCCCTTTTTGTCAAGGATTTCGACATCAAATTCTTGTAGGAGGAGAATCCAACGAAGTAATCTTGGCTTTGCATCTTGTTTAGCCATTAGATACTTGATAGCCGAATGATCCGTATACACTATGCATCGAGTCAAGACGAGGTAAGGTCACGGCAAGGAATTCCTTTTCCGTTGTAGTATACTTAAGTTGAGCCTCGGTCATCGTCTTGCTAGGATAGTGGATTGGCAAGAAGTATTTTTCATGACGTTGCCCCAATACGGCCCCAATAGCGTAGTGACTAGCATCACACATGAGCTCAAAGGGGAGGTTCCAATTGGGAGCAACAAGAATGGGAGCTTCGGTAAGTTTCCTCTTAAGGATTTCAAAGGCTCGTACACAATCTTCGTTAAAGACAAAAGGTGCATCTTTTTCGAGGAGATGTGTAATAGGTCGAGAAATCTTTGAAAAATCCTTGATGAATCGATGATAAAAGCCCGCGTGGCCTAGGAAACTCCTAACTCCCTTGACGGTTTTGGGATGAGGTAATTTGGCGATGACGTCTACCTTAGCTTTATCTACCTCAATCCCCGCTTTCGAAACCTTGTTCCCTAAGACGATTCCTTCCTTAACCATAAAATGACATTTTTACCAATTTAGCACAAGGTTGGTTTCCTCACAACGTTTCAACATTCTCTCAAGATTTGACAAACACGAAGTGAACGAACAACCAAACACGGAAAAATCATCCATAAAGACTTCCATCGTCTTCTCGATCATGTCATGAAAAATAGCCATCATGCACCTTTGAAAGGTTCCTGATGCATTGCAAAGTCCGAATGGCATTCTACGATAGGCAAACGTTCCATATGGACACGTAAACGTAGTTTTTTATTGATCACGAGGATCGATGGGGATTTGGAAGTAACCGGAAAAACCATCTAAAAAGCAATAGAAATCGTTTCCCGCAAGACGCTCCAACATTTGATCCATGAAGGGCAAGGGAAAATGGTCTTTACGAGTGGCGTCATTCAACTTACGATAGTCGATACACACCCTCCAACCGGTCACGAGTCGAGTTGGAATTAACTCGTTGGCATCGTTTGGCACAACGGTCATTCCTCCCTTCTTAGGGACACAATGAATAGGACTCACCCAAGGGCTATCGGAAATAGGGTAAATCATTCCCGCATCAAGGAGTTTAAGGACTTCCTTTTTGATGACGTCGTGAATTTTGGGGTTCACCCTCCTTTGACATTGGATTGCGGGTTTGTAGTCCTCCTCCATTAAGATTTTGTGGGTACAAAATTTGGGATCAATCCCCTTAATGTCGGATAATTTCCACACAATTGCCCCTTTGTGATCCTTTATAACATCGACAAGTGCGGTTTTTTCATCATTCGAAAGATCTTTCGCAATAATAACCGGCAACTTGTCTTCCTCCTCCAAAAATACATATTCAAGATGAGGAGGTAAATCTTTCAACTCGAGGATTGGTGGTTCCTCAATTGAAGATTTGGGCTCGATACTCATAACCTCCTCGGGTGGAGGAAATGGGAAATCGTTAAGAAAATCCTTGATAATCGAGAAGTCCTCATCGTTGTCGAGGTATTCTTCACAAGTACGTAGAACATCAAATTCTTCCAACGTAAAACCACCACCTTCAAATGGAGTGAAGGATGGAGTCGAATTATCAAGAATGGGATCAAGCATAGTGGGATTGCCACTATTTTCATCGTCACCAAAACCTAAAACTTCTTGTAAAAATTCCTCGCAAACAACATCGATCATATCAATGAGGTTTATGGTCGCAACGGAATAAACATGAGAAATTGGAGAATTTTGAGTTGCGTTTATAACAAGTTCCTCGTCGTTGAAACGTAAGGTGATCTTTCTAGCATGCACATCAATCAAACCATAGACGTATCTAAAAACGAACGACCTAAAATAAGAGGAACTTCAGGATCCGTGGGAATATCGACAACGATAAAGTCTACCGGATAACAGAACTTTCCCACTTTCACAAAAATGTCTTCGGCCAATCCACATGCGGGAATAGTGGAATGATCGGCCAATTCGATAGACATTAGTGAAGGAGTAAGATTAGGAAGATTGGGTGACTTAAAGATTGCAAATGGCATCAACTTAATACTAGCACCAAGATCGGCCAAGACATAGCATTCTTCCATATCTTGGATTGCACATGGAATCAAGAATTTACCGGGATCACCGACTTTTTGAGGTATGCGGTTAAGATAAACCGATGAACAACTAGACAATTGTTGCAATTTCTCCTTGTTGTTTAACATATTCTTAAATTTAGCGGAAAATCGAGGCATCATGACCAAAGCATCGGCAAAACTCATATTGAAATGCACGTCACGAAACATTTTCATAAAAAGCTCAAATTGGTAATTGTCGCGCTCTTGACGTTTCTCCTTTCTAAGTCTCGATGGATAGGGCAAAGGTGGTGTGGGTTGAGGCATAGGCATAGCCTTTGGAATCTCGGGTTCCAATTGTGGTAATGAGTCAATCGTAGGTGTGGCATGAGCGGTACTTCGTGGGATTGGGACATGCTCCTTTTCGACCACCACCTCGGGTTCTTCCTCAATTTCCTCTACCGTTGGAGTAATTGGTTGAGGAGTCGGTTCCTTAAGTGTCTTACCACTTCGTGTGGTAATCACTTTCATATCTCCCTTAGGGTTAGATATGGTGTTGCTAGGAAGACTACTCGAAGACGGTTTACACATTATAGCCTCAAATATGGATGAAATTTTATCCTCAAACATAGATTGCCTCTTGTCGGCCTTAAGCGTCTCTTGTTTTATTTCATGTTGCCCTTGTTCCATTTTTAGTTGATTTTGATGTAACCTAGTTATATTTCCCTCCATCTTGTTGGTGTGGATCTTAAGCTCATTTGCTAACTTATTTTTCAACTCCTTGTTTAATTCATTCTTAAACTCGGATCTTAGGCTAATGATATCTCTTTGAATATTATCAAACCTAGCATCGTTTCCATTAGCGTATTCAACAAATTCATTTGGAAGATCTTTCAAAGTTTGAAACTCTTGTTGTTGTTTTGAAAATCATTGTTTTGATTTTTGTTTGAAACTTTATTGTTATTAGCCCCTTGATTCCCATAGTTGTTACCTTTGTAATTGTTTTTGAAACCAACTTGCTTGTTTCGATAGTTGTTGTTAGCATTTTGATTGGGAGCAAAACCCGGTGAAGTCATTTGATTAGAGCGGGTAACTTGACCGTTTTGGTTGTAAGTTCCCGTGGCCGCGTAGGCACTCAAAGTGTTACCACCGTTGGTAATGCACTCGGAGAAATCATGACCTCCACCACAATACATGTAAGAAACCTCAACCGCTTTAGCCGTAGAGGGAGCACTTTGTTCACCAACTTTGAATTCAATTAAAAGACCCTTAAGCTTATCAAAGATTTTGTTTTCCAAGTTCGCCTCAATTTGGCAAGCATCGATGGTATTGGACAATGAAGGTGAAGCCGAAGATGAAGCCTTACGAACACTCGATGTGTTATGAGGACTATAGACTTTAGACCTATTCTCAATAATCAACAACGCTTCCTCAACCGTTTTACACAAAAAATTACCACCCGCGGCGGCATTAAGATAATCCCTCTCATGATCATTCAATCCATTGTAAAACGTGTCAATTTGATGCAAGTCGGAAAAACCGTGATGAGGACACTCATGTAACATTTCCTTAAACCGATTCCAAGCCGTTGAAAAACTCTCATTAAATTCTTGTGAAAATTTTAAAATCTCGTTTTTCAAATGCGTAGTCTTAGAGGGTGGGAAAAATTGGTTCACAAATTTTGAAACGAGATCCTTCCACATCAATATAGAATTGGGTGGCTCTTTCTCTAACCAAATTTTAGCGGGCCCCGCTAATGAATACGGAAAAAGCATCATCTTAATCGAGTCATTAGCAACGTCCTTAAATTTGCAAGTGGCGGTAAGACGATTGAATTGGCGGATATGGTTGTGCGGGTTATCCGTTTCATCACCACGGAATTTGTTGTTTTGGATCATCGACAACAAACCCGTTTTCACTTCAAAATTCTCCGCAAGGATGGCGGGAATCACAATAGCCTCTCCATAACCCTCGGTGGGTGCTTGAAGTAACTCCATCATAGTTCGATTTGCCATGGTTGGTTCTTCTTCTACGATAGGTTCGTCAATAGTAGACTCCTCACTAGAAAGGTTAGGTGTGGTCTCCTTTCGGTTTTTCGTTTACGTGCACGTCTTGCTTGATTACGAGTAAGCATAAATGTCACGTACAACGTGGGGATGAGCAAAGAAGAAAATTTTTTGTGTTTTTAATTTTTCCAAAATTTTTTTGTGGTTTTTGATTGTTTTTATCTTTTTTGGATTTTGGTGAATGTATTAACTAGACAAAAATCTACAAATCTCTCCTCAAATCAAATCTCTTGATTAAAAGAGCCTCAAGGAATGAAAACGATCACGTGAAGTGAATGCCTTCGATGACTTTAGAACATTGGTGGAACACCAAAACGTTCAAGAGGGTTTAATCAAATGAAACCAAGAAAATATATATGATACTTAGATAATACTTTGGTTGGCAAACCCTCGATTAGCCCTTTTTATCTAAACACGCACAAGCAAGAGGGGAAACGAGGCGGCGGGAAGCACTTATGACCCTTTTTCCTTAGGGTATATTTTATAATACCCGCCTTATACCCACCTTATAGTTTGTGTTTGTCAAAATTAAGCTTCACGAAAGTAATTATCTATTTTGCCTTTTTTTCTTGTTTGAGATTCGAATATAATGATCGAGTGATGAAATCCCGAATCAAGGTTTTGTTTTCACACTATTGGAGTACTTGTGAATTTATTGTTCTACGTATACAATATAGTAATATTCACACAAAAAATGAAAACCGATAATACGTATTAGTAGAGTGCTACTAATACAAATAGATATTATGGCTAATATAAAAACAACAATTGTTCAAATCAAAACACAACACGCCTCCCCGGCAGCGGCGCCAAAATGATGTAGTGACTTTACTACCCTTTAGGAAAAGAGCGTAAAAGTGGCAAGTATTAAGTGTCGGTTTAGGAAAACCAAGCACTAATGACCAAGTTAAGTTCAAAGTTCGTTTTCCAAGGAGGCAAGTGTGTTGTGTAAGAAATGATTAATGATTGTGATTATGTTTATGAAGAAAGAAAAAAATAGAAAAGAGATTAGAAAAGGATGACGGTTACGATAATGAATCAAACTAAGACGAAGTCGTGCACGTAAAACCGTAAAAAGTGACTAAATTTAAAAACTACCCTAAAAATTCCTAAAAAATTGCAATAAATCCTAAAAAATGTAACTAGAGTTTACAAAAAATCAAAATTCACTTAAACCTTTTATTTAATTAATTAATAATTTTTTAATGCTAATTAAAGCCTAAAAAATCAAATTAATTGATAAAAAGTCCAAAATGAGATTTTTTAACTTATAAACCTCTAAAATGACTTAACTAAATTTAAAACTATTTTTGAAAATTTTAAAATTAATGAAAACTATTTAAAAATGATTAAAAATTATAAAAACTTAAAATAATTCTAAAAATTAATCTAAAAATTTTAAAATTCCTAACTTAATGTATCTGAACTAGAAAAAAGAAAAACTTGCAAAAATCTAAATTTTGATTTTTAATAATAAAATAATATTAAAAATCTAAAATTTATAAAAAATTCTAAAAAGTTGCAAACTAGTTTATTATAACCTAATAAACACATAAATGAACTTGAAATTACCAAAATACCCCTATTGGGCCTTAAAATGTGCTAAAATTAAAAACAGTCCCTTAATGGGCTTGAAACTGGCCCAAAAAGAAAAATCCACCAAATAAGCCCAAAATCGCCTACTTGACTCAAAATTTGATTTTAAGCACAAAACTCTTAAGGCCTAAAAGCTGAAAATGTGCTTATCATAGCTTAATTGTCAACAGCTTATTCTTAATGGGCTTTTTGGCCCATTAAGCCATAAGCTAATGCCATAAGCTCTAATTTGACACACGAGCTTCTTTTGAGTTACCAAAGAGATCTGTGAAAAGAAATTTTGAAAGAGCACAAGAAATAAGCCTGAAATAAGCCAAGGCTCTCTACAGAAAACGACAAAATAGACATTTTTGAGTTCTAGACTAGCTCAAGTGCTTATTCAAGTTGCAAAAGGTTTTAAATGACTTAATTAAGCAAAATAATCAAAAAGTTTTCCAATAAGCACACTGAATAAGCTGGAATAAGCAAATAAGCACTTATGTAAAAGTCAAATTGTTTGGTTTTCTAGTCAAACTTAAAAGTCAAACCCTAATATGCTCCAGTTCAAGTCAATGGGTCAAATAAGGAAGATCTATCATAAAAATAAGTTGTTGCAAGTCCCAATAAGCTAGAATAGCTTATGAATAAGCTGATGATCAAATAACACTAGCAGTGGCTAGTTTCAGGGGAAAGGAGTTCCCATTGATTGACTTTCTTGACTTTTTGTCTTATGTGACTTTTTGTTGGAGTCAAGTTAAGCAAAGGCACCCAAGTAATCAGTGGATCACAAGGAGTCAATAACAACAATAAAAACACAAATTCACCAAGCCAATTAGTACAGTTTAATCAAAAGATCCACAGATATGCAATTTAAGCAAGAATAAGTCAGCCAAACTTCACCAAATGCATACACAAGCTATAAATAATTTAAATGAACACAAATAAACTAGTTTCATGCACTAATTCAAAGTTTAGACAAAGATTCAAGCCAAAAATAGTTACTGATGAAAAAGAACAAGCAGATTTGATACTTTGTTGATATACTTGACCACAAATCCAATTTTAAACCCTCAAATCTTCTTAACAGGTTATATAAACTATGTTTAATCACTTGTTAGCCCTAAGCATGCATATAATCTATGTGTTTCCAAGATCTTAGGTCAAAACAAGCAAATTTCAACTTTTTATAGCACAATTAAGATTTTGATGTTCAAAAGCCAAGAACTTGTAGCAAATAGCATACAACCAAGTATTTGTCAGATACCAACACAAATAAACAACAAACAATAACTTAAATCTAATTTGCAAGCTTAAACAGGTTAACCCAAACACCCCTTAACTTTTTTAATCCAATATTTAACAAAGTAAAAGTGTGATTCAATGTTACCCAAGCCCAATCTAACACAATAACAACAATATTATGTAGTATCAAGCAATTTTAAGCCACAAAAACAACAAGAACAACAGCAGAGCACAAAATCACCAAAAATCAAGACTTTTATCAGATTTTGGGTAAAAGGGCTCAAACCTCATGAATGTAAATCCACACTCACGAATTTTTGAGCTTATGTGCCTAGCAAAACAAGGCACAAGCTTCCACAACAACCCTGCTAAGATTCAACAAGGTTAGAGCACAATTCATATAAAACAGAAAGATGAAAAATCTTGATTAATGCAATCTTTGTACCCACTTCTTGATTATCCCCAAACCACAAGCTCTCAACACCTTGATAATCTTCTTATCAGGGTCTTTAGATCACTTGTAATCCAAAAATTCCAAGAATGTACAAAAGACTTAGCAAAATATCAAGTTTTTGAGAAAACTTGGCAATTTCTTGCACAAGATTTAAAAACAGGTTTTAAGATTCAAACAACACAAACATGTAACAATAATAAGCAATGAATTAAGTTGGCACTTGGATTTCATCAGCAATATCAAACGCTTTTCATTAAAAATGAACAAGGCTTTACAGATTTGTGATAAAGGAAAAACCAAGAGCAAAAGAAAAATGTAGCAGGTCCTATGCCTTATATAGGCTACAATGTGAACTACAAAGCAATAAAAAATGTAAAACCTAAGTGGTAGAAGCCCAAAATTTCCCTTGATGAAGTTTGAATTATCTTGAACATGTGATGATATCTTGGCAGTTTGTGTGAGTTGTAAAGGTTGGAATGTGATCAATGGCCCATAGTGAAGCTTAGAAACAAAGCTGAATACAATTCGTTGGATGGCTGGCACAATTTGGCAGTTTCCCCAAAAGTTGTAAAGCAGGTTTTATCATGTGACATGGGTGATGATGTGGCACAAGGTTTAAGAGTTGGGATGTGTTTAGTGTCACCCTAATCTTAATTCTGGAGGTTTATAGGGTCTAATTGTAAGTTATTAGCAAATTCCCAATTTTGCTAAGAACATTATGAACACAGGTTTTGATCTGTTTTGGCGTTTAAATATGGTGTTAGGCGTTGATGTGATCGTGATAGTATATGATAATTAAGATACGTTATAGGGTAAATTAGAAAATTACCTTTAGGAAAAAGTAATAGACTAAAATTACCAAAGACGGATTTTATTAAACAAGTTGGTAAACCAAGTTCGTTGTACACGAAGATCGAGTGAATTTGAGACGTTTTGTATCGATTTGGACAATTGATTCGAATTGGTTTCGGTTTTTAAACTAATATTAATCCTACAAATTTTAAAACCTAAGTGCATGAATCGTAAACCCGAATTAAATTAATCGAAAAGCAATTACTTAAAAATTAAAGCTATTTTAAAAATTTAAACTATTCAAATAAAAACATATCTTTTTAAATAAAATAACTTTTACACTATTTTAAATAAAAACTATTTTACTTCTAAAATTTAATCAAATTTATTTAAAACTACCTTTATTAAAATCTAATCATTTAAAAACTAATTAAATTTCTAAAAATAAAATACTTTTTTATTTTGATTTATTTATTATCTAAAAACTTTATAAAAGAAATATTATAAAATGAATTTAAAGGAAAATTAAAGTAAATAAGAGTAGTTAATAAAATCTGACAGCTACTTTAAACGAAGCTATATTAATTATTTAAACTATCTTTTAACAAAAACAGCGAGCTAGAACCGTTGGTAAGATGTTTGGTGTTTATCTGCGAGGTCGCAGGTTCGAGTCCAACAAGGGACGTTTTTGGACGAATATATTTTTTTTGAAAATTAAAGAAATGAAAGTCACATGAGTGATTAACGTGGTTAGTTATATTTTCTTACTATGACATTATTTGGCTATATATCAATACCAAATTAAAACAGAATCTCAGCAAAGAAAATAATACCAATTTACACAGATCAGTAGTAAACTTATAACAAAATTACACAGTAGTATCACTCTTCATCCATTAAAACAGCTTACAAACGGCGAATAATAGCAACCCAGGTTCATAGAATCAATAAAGATCAAGCAAGATAAATATCAAACTCTATAGCTCATTAAGTTAAAAGCTATATCAGCTTAACTTTCAAAACATTCAGCAAGATATAATCAGTCAATAAGAACTGAACAATGAACTCATTAAGCTAACCAAGCAAAACATTAGGTATGCTCAAATGAGCAGATCAGAAAGCATACTCGTATAATCAAATCATAGTAGACAGATTTAAATCATCAATCTAAAAAAAATAATAGCAGCAGACTAACTTAAACCTATCAGCAAATCATTTATAACATCCATATCAATAGAACATTTAACAAATCTCCTAGGTAAAAGTCTGCTAAGCACGAAATATTAGCAAACATAAAATATGCAGTAGATGCAACTTAATAGAATCAATTAACAATTAAAATGAAACTAGAATCAGGCACAATAAACTGAAGTAGCTAATGCAATATGCTAACAAAATTAAAACCAAAAGCTCAATCTATACAGCTAGATCTCCATATCAGCAGTCACAAAGAGCATTATCAAAAACATACGGTAGAAGACTAATGAATACGAATTCAGAACCAATCAGCTAACAGAATATTCTATATCAGTTTCATGCCAAACTCACAAATCACAATGAACAGATAAATCACATCAGACAGATTCATATAAGATAAAACCTAAGAATTAGTTTAAAACATTCAATCATCTAGCAAAACTTAAACTCACATAATCACTTTTACTAGGAATATCAACTAATAATTCAGAAAATAAACTAAAAATGCTTAACCATTATTTGATGATAACCATTGAGACGAAGTCGCGCGCTGAGCGGACTTATGACCTAAACGACACCATTACTATCAAACCACCGTTAAGAACTAACATCACAAACCAAGAACGAGACCTCAAACCAGCAGCTTTTGAATGTTTAACCAGTGGGATTAAACAAGTTTTCCTTATTTCACTCTTATATCACTCAAATAAGCTATTGATTTCAGCTTATTCAAACAATATTTCACTTATAACGATAATCATAGATTTAAATTGCAAGATTAAAATAACAAACGTAGATTGAAAACTGAAAAGAAAAACGGAGAATCAAATTTTATTACTTCAATTTAAACATTACAAACTTCATAAAAGGAAAACGTTACAATTTCTAACTACGATTTAACATTATAACAGTAAAAGTGAAGAAGGGATACATTTTCAGAAAATTGATGGGGTATTTATAGCCTAACCGAGATGAAGGGGTGAGTTTGATGAGCGATTCATAGCCCTTGGATCATCTCTCCTCTTTCTCTTTCCTTTCTGTTTCGATCCATCGGCTGAAAAACGCCCTTGTGCACACGGATTGCCACTATGGCACAAGGTGTGCTAGTTGTGTTTCTTCTTTGCTGAGGTGGCTTGATATGATTGGCCCTTTTACTAAATGGCAGGATGTCAGCCAATCATCTTTGAGATGTGACGCATCATTCTTCCACGTGGCGCATAGTACTTGGAATATTCGTGTGTGTCACGCTCCAGATTGCCCTTAATTATGATTACTTGCGCGTGATGAACACTTGCTAGCTGACTTGAGAGACCCCCTTTTAATTAGGGTTCTTGAGACCTGCATTTTTTCCCCAAATCTCTTTCTCTCGTCTTTTATTTCATTCTTTGTTTTGTTACTATCTTTTGACCTCCAAGTTGACCACCAAAGTTTATATAAACTTTCACCGTCTAATAATTTTCACATGGGCTTTTGTAAATACTCTAAACCGTCTTTTATGGGCTTTGACCCACCACTGTTATATAAATTTTCCATTCGTTTTATATTTGGTTTTGAGCTTTTGTGAATATCACTTAACCAAAACAATCTTCATAGCTCAATATGGGCTTTCAGGCCCATAAGGCATACGTGGGACCCACTTGGCCCAAAACACTTCAAAAACTTGAATCCCGTCTTTAAAAACGACTTGTCTTTTGGCTTATTGATGAAATCTTCAACTCGTGTCGTTCTTTGCCTGTTTTCGTGATCTTGTGGTACCTACACACATGAAACAAGAAACAAACAAATACAAGGCCATTTTCATAGATTTTATGCAATTTATGTTCGTTTTTAGATACAATTGATATGAGTAAAATCACTCATATCAAACTCCCCCTTGCTAAGCAATTGCCGCAATGATAAAATAAAACACTAACTACAACATTATTCAACTTTTGACATTTTATTTTGCAAAGACATAATGTATTGCTTTCATTATTTGAAAAATAACTTTTAGGATCATAAAACTCAAATAGATTCATCGTCCTCGACTTTTCACTTTTCCATGCCAAGTAAAAAAACAAGATCATTGTCAATCATAAGCTCCAAAATTAAACCAACTCATACAAGTAATTTGTGTTAAACTCAATCTCCTATTATTCCTAATTGTATCTCTTATATTTTATTTGTTATTCACCCAAACGCTCATTTGACTTTATTTGATATTTATTAGTCAAAAAATGAAGGCAAAAACGGTGTAAACTCAACACTCAAAACCTAACCTCGACTTCAAAAACCGTTGTCACTAAAGAAAGCCCACATCAAGGATAACGATTTGAGGGATAAATCCCCAAACCCGAAATTTGGCTAATATGGCTACTTAAAAGCAACAATAAAACCTCCAAATTCAATTATGACCTTATTAATGGAGTTAGAAACAATCACATCATAACACCTTGTGGCCCTTTAAGATGCAATTGTGCTCCTTATTTCAAATCTACACCCGAAGGCTCCTTGGACAAAAAATAAGGGAATTGACATTCACCATCCCACCTTACAGCTCATGATGATGAAGCAATTTTTATTCAACATGTCCCCTTGACATACACCCTAAGGCTCTAATGACAAGGTTAGTGCTACATGACTCCCACCCGAAGGCTCCTAGAGAACATGTTTTAATTTATTCTTCTTTATTAATATGATATTTATAGTAAGCCAAATTTCCGCAATCCCATGATCAAAAGTCCATGACGCTGACATCCTTAATGTGTTCTCACTTTAATTACAAGGGAAGAAAAAGAAGGAGTTACGAGTTAAGTTATCAAGCCTAACCGCTAAAAAGTTCATTTATTAAGCAATTATTATTCAAGCGTGGAAAATAAATAAGAGGAGATTAAATCAAACACAAAAATACTTGCACAAAGAAGAATTAACCTTAGAAACTTATGATTAAACTCTATCATTCTTGTTCTCCATCTTGTAACATTTCAAAAATGTGAAATCAATGGATACTTAGCCTATTAAATCAAAGTTTTGGGTTTTCAAGTCATCTATAGGATCTTGCATCTTCTTATACTTTTTCAAGTTTTAGAATTTGCGTTTTAAAGTTCCCTTGATAAATGACTTTCTAGGATCAATTATAGGAGCTTGAGAAAAGTTCTCGTTCTTAACCCGTATGAGCTAAGACTTTCGCGTTTTAAAGCTCCCAATATAAAAGCCTAGCAAAACTTAATTCAAATACGTTAAGGAAAAGCTAAGGTAAAAACCGAGTCGAGTCAAAAACTATTTTTATTTTCACCAACGGAAAGCCTACATTTGTGTCAAAAGCACTTATTTTATTTATTACAACTTAAAAATAACACTAAAAATTTAATTTTTTATGAAAAACGAGAAAAACAATTACGTTTGGACACGACAAAAGCAATAGCAAGCGATTATATCGATTGACTCCCCATGCTAAAACCAAACATTGTCCTCAATGTTTCTTAGCTCAAAAGTAACACCCCCTTGCTAAAACACGAAGAGTCTAATGCAAAATCCTAACATTGAAAGAGCACGCAAATCTATAAGCCGTTTATTAATTATGCCTCAAGATAAAACGTTAGTCGATAAAAATCAAAGGATAGAGAGTGTGCCCCTTTTTGGCATTCAAAGATTGGAAGATCAAGTGGACCGGCAAAAACCAAACACGAGAATCTTCAATGATAAGGGTCATACCTAAGATTCACAACACAACAAAACACGAGCATGAGCTTGAAAGATCAAGCCTTATTAGTGTTAGAAAACAGAAAGAAGATAGAATATATGGGACTCCCCCACAAGGCACCTCGTTTTTGTTAACCGAGTCATGAGCTCGACTCGATCCCCGCATTCATTGGTCCTTAGGGAAAGTTTGAAGATCCGGGATAACCTCCGTAGGTATGTCCCCTCCAAAGTAATGTTTTACACGATGACCATTCACCTTAAAGTTAGGCCCGTATTTTTGAGCTAGCTCAACGGTGCCATAAGGGAAAACTTTTGAAATGGTGAATGGTCCGGACCAACGGGATTTAAGCTTGCCCGAGAAAATCTTAAGTCTAGAGTTGAATAAGAGGACTTGATCACCAACATTGAAAATGCGGTTTTTGATCTTAGAGTCATGAATCCTCTTAGTCTTCTCTTTATAGATCAAAAAATTTTCATAAGCTTGATCCCTTAATTCACTTAGCTCATTCAATTGAACCTTGCGATGATCACCCGCGGTCCTCAAATCAAAGTTACAATGCTTAAGAGCCCAATACGCCTTATGTTCGAGTTCAATTGGTAAGTGGCATGCTTTTCCGTAGACCAACCTAAATGGTGTGCAACCAATTGGCGTCTTGTGAGCCGTACAGAAAGCCCACAATGCATCATCCAATTTATCCGACCATGAAGTGCGATTTTCTCCAATAGAATGCTCCAAAATCCTTTTAAGAGCTCGGTTTGAAACCTCCACTTGACCACTCGTTTGAGGGTGATAAGCCGTTAAAAGTCGATGAGTGACACCATATTTCTTTAGAACTTTTTCAAATTGTTCATTACAAAAATGGGTCCCACGATCACTTATTATAGCCCGTGGATTTCCAAACCTAGCGAAAAGTTGCTTCAAAAATTTCACCACAACTCGAACATCATTCGTGGGCAAAGCCTTAGCTTCAACCCATTTCGACAAATAGTCCACGGCTACGAGAATATACTTATTTCTTTTCGAAGATGGAAATGGCCCCATAAAATCGATCCCCCACATGTCAAATATTTCACAAACTTGGATAATGTTTTGAGGCATTTCATCCCTTTGTGAGTTCTTTCCTTGACGTTGACAAGCATCACAAGTCTTGATCAACTCTTGGGCATCACGATATATAGAAGGCCAAAAGAAGCCGGCATCAAAGACTTTCTTCGTGGTGGCGTTGGCACCATGATGTCCCCCGGTGGGTCCCTCATGACAAGATTTAAGGATATCTTGAGCTTCTTTGCCAAACACGCACCTAGGAATCACTTGATCCGCGCACACACGAAACAAATAGGGGTCATCCCAAAAGTAATAGGATATATCTTTGAAAAACTTTCGTTTTTGTTGGGACGACATACCCTTGATCACAAACTTCCCCGCATGGTAATTTGCAATGTCTGCAAACCATGGGGTACTATTATCACAACGAAAAGCAATCATACCAAGCGTCTCGAGAGGAAATGTTTCATTGATTTCCTTGTTCTCTCGATCGCTTTGGTGAGGATTCTCAAGTCGAGATAAATGATCGGCCGCGAGATTCTCGGCTCCTTTTTTGTCTAGAATTTTGACATTGAATTCTTGAAGGAGGATAGCCCACCGGAGCAACCTCGGCTTAGCATCTTGTTTATTAAGAAGATATTTAATAGCCGAGTGGTCCGTATATAATATGGTTTGAGACAAGACGAGATATGGTCTAAACTTTTCAAAAGCATACACAACGGCAAGAAACTCCTTTTCCGTTGTAGTTACTTTGTTTGAGCATCCGTCATAGTCGTACTTGCATAGTGTATAGGCAAGAAATGTTTTGACTTACGTTGCCCCAAAACCGCACCTACCGCGTAATCACTAGCATCACACATAATTTCAAAAGGTAGGTCCCAATCCGGAGCAACTAAAATCAGAGATTCGGTTAATTTCTTTTTAAGCATCTCAAAGGCTTGAATACACTCATCCGAAAAGATGAAAGGAGTCTCTTTTTCCAAAAAATGGGTCATAGGCCGAGCTATCTTAGAGAAGTCTTGTATAAAACGTCTATAGAAGCCGGCATGGCCGAGAAAACTCCTAACCCCCTTAACGATGGTGGGTGGAGGTAATTTGGCAATCACGTCGATTTTAGCCCTATCAACCTCAATACCGGCCTTAGAGATCTTATGTCCTAACACAATTCCCTCTTTGCACATGAAATGACATTTTTCAAAATTAAGCACAAGATTCATTTCCTCACAACGTTGCAACATTCTTTCTAAGTTAGAGAGACATGAAGTGAAAGAATCCCCGAAAACCAAAAAGTCATCCATGAAGACTTCCATGGTTTTCTCGGTCATATCATGGAAAATGGCCATCATACACCTTTGGAATGTCCCTGGAGCATTGCATAGTCTAAAAGGCATTCGACGATAGGCAAATGTTCCATAAGGACAAGTGAACGTGGTCTTTTCTTGATCACAAGGGTCAATGGGGATTTGGAAATAGCCGGAAAATCCATCCAAAAAGCAATAGAATTCATTTCCCGCTAGTCTCTCTAACATTTGATCTATAAAAGGTAATGGAAAATGATCCTTCCTAGTGGCATCATTAAGCTTCCTATAGTCAATAAAAACACGCCAACCGGTCACAAGTCTAGTAGGAATCAATTCATTATCCTCATTAGTAACTACCGTCATTCCTCCTTTCTTTGGAACACAATGCACTGGACTAACCCAAGGACTCTCCGAGATAGGGTAGATCATTCCGGCGTCTAGAAGTTTGGTGACTTCCTTTTTGATCACCTCATGAATCTTTGGATTGACCCTTCTTTGATTTTGGATAACGGGTTTATAATCATCCTCCATTAGAATTTTATGAGTACAAAATTTTGGATCTATACCCTTAATGTCGGAGATTTTCCATGCAATGGCCCGTTTATGTTTCTTAAGCACTTTAATAAGTTCATCCTTTTCATTTTCCTTTAATCCCTTAGCAATAATCACCGGTAACTTATTTGTTCCTTCAAGAAAAGCATATTCCAAATGAGTGGGAAGTTCCTTAAGTTCTAATTCGGGTGCTTCCTCAATAGATGTTTTCACTTTAGGCTCAATTTCATTCACAACTTTTAATTCTATAGGTGGTGATTCAAAAGGATCCATATTCAACAACTTTTCAATCAACGCAATATCTCTCTCGGGATCAAAATTCTCATTATCAAACTCACTAGGATCGAATGGTTTGCAAAGGTAATCATCAATTTCCTTATCGATTTTTGAATGACCATTATCCTTGAGATCTTCTAGAACGAAGTCTCCTCCCTAAAATAGAGTGAGTGGAGGTTTAGCCAAAGAGATAATAGGATTCGATGAAGTGGGATTGCCACTTTTAGAAGTATCCGAAAAACCAAGCATATCTTGCGAAACTTCTTCACTAGCAACATCAATCACATCGATTTGATTGATTGATTCCTCGTCGTCCTCGGAAGAAGGCTTCGAGATATTACCAACATAAAGAGTGATGCTTTCATCATCAAAACATAAAGTCAATTTCCCCTCTTGCATGTCAACCAAAGAACCAGCCGTATTTAAAAACGGTCTTCCCAAAATAAGAGGCACACGAGAATTTTTCGGATAATCACAAATTATAAAATCCGTCGGGAAGATGAGCTTTCCTACTTTGACTAACACGTCCTCGGCTATACCTTTTGGAAGGGCGGTCGATCGATCCGCTAGCTCGATAGTCATCTTAGTAGGTGTAAGCTCGGGAAGTGATAACCTTTTCCACACGGAAAGAGGCATCAAATTAATGCTAGCGCCAAGATCGGCTAATGCTAAGCATTCTTTCATATTAGGGAAATCACATGGTATCAAAAATTGACCGGGGTCTCCAAGCTTTTTGGGAAACTTTTTAGAGAGAACCGCGGAACAACTTTCATTTAAGGATGTCGATACTTCAACCAATTTCTCCTTATCGTTCATCAACTTTTTGATTGTTGAAGCCAACTTAGGCATGCTAAGCAATGCATCCGCGAAACTAAGATTAATATACATTTTCTTAAACACCTCAAGAAACGTAGACACTTGAGCATTGGTATTTTCGCGGAGCTTCTCTTTGTTAAGTCTCGAAGGGTAGGGTAGTGTGGGTTTAGTCTTCGGAAGCTCGGGTTCTGGAATAGGCAATTGGTCTACCTTTGGTGGAATAGGAATTTCCTTTTCTTTAACCACCTCGGGTTCTTGCTCCACTTCCCTCACCGGAGAGGTACTCACATGTGGAAGCAAAGGTCCGTCTAAAGCCTTCCCACTACGTGTGGTTATAGCTTTCATCTCACCCTTCGGGTTTGGAATGGTATTGCTAGGTAAGTCACCCGAAGAAGAGGAGGGTTTGCTCATAAAAGACTCAAACATCGAAAGCAATTTGTTTTGACCTTGTTCCATACTTTGTTGCATACGATTTTGACTTTGCTCTAATATTTGCTCAAAACGGTTTTGGTTTTGCTCTTGTCTTTGTTCAAATAGCTCAATCTTGTTATTTTTCCCCTTGATCGTATTTTGAAACTCATTTTTCAAAGTTGCCATTTGTCCTTGAATGTTATTTTGAAAAGTCTTCAAATTTGCCTCATTCGTTTTAATGTAGCTTGACAAATCATTTTGATTATTGCTTTGAAAACCTTGATTGTTTTTATTAGCATTAAACCCATTTCCTTGATTATAATTCCCTTGGTTACCACGGTTAAAATTATTCCCATTATTCCCATTGTTGTACCTATTTTGAACCGGTGGAAAACCCGGTGGAGCAACATGATTTTGACGAGGAACTTGACCGTTGGAGCCATAAGTTCCCGTCGCGGCAAAAGCACTAGCTTGATCAAACCCCGTGGTTGAACAAGCATAATTAGGATGTGCTCCACCACATGATACACAAAAATTCTCAACCATATTAATCGATCCATGAGGATTCTTCCTAAGCTCATTCAAAAGCGTGTCAATCTTAGAGTCCAATCTAGCAATCTCGGTATTAGACGAATTCACATTGGAAACAACCGGTGTGTTTCGTGAATATTGCACTCTAGACTTATTCTCAATTATACCACACGTGTCTCTCGGAGTTTTTCTCAAAAGATTACCACCCGCGGCGGCATTTAAAGAATCTTGTTCAATCATATTAAGCCCATTATAAAAAGTATTTATTTGATGCAATTCCGAGAAACCGTGGTGTGGACATTGTCTCAACAAATCTTTAAACCTTTCCCAAGCAACCCCAAACGATTCATGCACTTTTTGTTCAAATCTAGTGATCTCGTTCTTAAAGTGGGTTGTTTTGGATGGTGGAAAGAAGTAATCCATAAACTTAGTCACTAAATCATCCCATGTCAAAATCGAACCCGGTGGTTCTTTCTCATACCAAATCTTAGCGTTACCCTCGAGCGAGTACGGAAAAAGCATGAGCTTAATCGCGTCATTCGGCACATCTCTAAACTTGAGAGTCGAGGTAATACGATGAAAATTCCGAATGTGAGAATTCGGGCTATCGGTCTCATTGCCACGAAATTGGTCGGCACGAATGAGCGATAAAAGACCCGACTTAATCTCATAATGATCCGCCAAAATAGCCGGCACAACGATTGCTTCCCCATACCCTTCGGTGGGTGCACGGAGCAATTCCTCCGTTGTTCGGTTATCGGCCATCTCTACAACAATAGGTGGAAGCTCGGGTTCCACTATTCGTTGTTGACGATTTCTATTTCTACGAGGAATATTTTCAAGCCTAATAAAATCAATCACAAGTCGAGAAGAACGTAATTGCATAAACCAAAGTAACGAGAATTTAGAGGATTGAAGAAAAGAAATTAGACAAGAAGAAGATTATTTTTGGTATTTTTATTTGGTATTGCTCAATAAAAAATGATCGATAAAAACAAGGAATAAGGATAACTACTATGGAAGTACTCGGTCGACTTTGAAACGATAGGTGAAAACCTAAACGTCTCGAGGTTCAATAAGTAAACTACAAAAATAAGATATAATACTACTTGAGTTGGCAAACCAATAATCGGTTGTCCCTCTCAATATACGCACAAGCAAGCGGGGAAACGAGGTGGCACAAAGCACTTAAAAACCTTTTTCCTTAGACGGCCTTTTATAGCACGTCGCCTTATACCCACCTTATAGTTTGTATAAATCGAGTTCAAACTTCTTATTAGTATTTATGTATTTTGCCTTTTTTTCGTTTTGGATTCGAATACAATAGCTAGGTGATGAAATCCCAACTAAGGTCTTATTTGAAAGTAGGTAAAATTATTGTTCTACGTAATACAATATATTAATCACAAAAAACAAGAAAAACGATACATACTATAATAATAGAAAAATAACAAAACTTTCCGAGGACGGAAAGGGTCTTCAAATCAACGATCAACAAATCTTAACGAAAACGAATCGTACACAAGATCCCCGGCAGCGGCGCCAAAATTTTTGATGTGATCGTGATGGTATGTGATAATTAAGATACGTTATAGGGTAAATTAGAAAATTACCTTTAGGGAAAAGTAATAGACTAAAATTACCAAAGACGGATTTAATTAAACACGTTGGTGAACCAAGTTCGTTGTACACGAAGATCGAGTGAATTTGAGACGTTTTGTATCGATTTGGACAATTGATTCGAATTGGTTTTGGTTTTTAAACAAATATTAATCCTACAAATTTTAAAACCTAAGTGCATGAATCGTAAACCCGAATTAAATTAATCTAAAAGCAATTACTTAAAAATTAAAGCTATTTTAAAAAGTTAAACTATTCAAATAAAAACATATCTTTTTAAGTAAAATAACTTTTACACTATTCTAAATAAAAACTATTTTACTTCTAAAATTTAATCAAATTTATTTAAAACCTACCTTTATTAAAATCTAATCATTTAAAAACTAATTAAATTTCTAAAAATAAAATATTTTTTTTATTTTGATTTATTTATTATCTAAAAACTTTATAAAAGAAATATTATAAAATGAATTTAAAGGAAAATTAAAGTAAAAAAGAGTAGTTAATAAAATCTGACAGCTAATTTAAACGAAGCTATATTAATTATTTAAACTATCTTTTAACAAAAACAGCGAGCTAGCACCGATGGTAAGATGTTTGGTGTTTATCTGCGAGGTCGCGGGTTCGAGTCCAACAAGGGACCTTTTTGGACGAATATATTTCTTTTTTGAAATTAAAGAAATGAAAGTCACAGGAGTGACTAACGTGGTTAGTTATATTTTTTACTATGCCATTATTTGGCTATATATCAATACCAAATTAAAACAGAATCTCAGCAAAGAGAATAATACCAATTTACACAGATCAGTAGTAAACTTATAATAAAATTACACAGTAATATCACTCTTCATCCATTAAAACATCTTACAAACGGCGAATAATAGCAACCCAGGTTCATAGAATCAATAAAGATCAAGCCAGATAAATATCAAACTCTATAGCTCATTAAGTTAAAAGCTATATCAGCTTAACTTTCAAAACATTCAGCAAGATATTATCAGTCAATAAGAACTGAACAATGAACTCATTAAGCTAACCAAGCAAAACATTAGGTATGCTCAAATGAGCAGATCAGAAAGCATACTCATATAATCAAATCATAGTAGACAGATTTAAATCATCAATCTAAAAAAATAATGGCAGCAGACTAACTTAAACCTATCAGCAAATCATTTATAACAGCCATATCAATAGAACATTCAGCAAAGCTCCTAGGTAAAAGTCTGCTAAGCACGAAATATTAGCAATCATAAAATATGCAGCAGGTGCAACTTAACATAATCAATTAACAGTTAAAATGAAACTAGAATACATGCACAATAAACTGAAGTAGCTAATGCAATATACTAACGAAATTAAAACCAAAAGCTCAATCTATACAGCTAGATCTCCATATCAGCAGTCACAAAGAGCATTATCAAAAACATACGGCAGAAGACTAATGAATACGAATTCAGTACCAATCAGCTAACAGAATATTCTATATCAGTTTCATGCCAAACTCACAAATCACAATGAACAGATAAATCACATCAGAGAGATTCATATAAGATCAAACCTAAGAATCAGTTTAAAACATTCAATCATCTAGCAAAACTTAAACTCACATAATCACTTTTACTAGCAACATCAACTAATAATTCAGAAAATAAACTAAAAGTGCTTAACCATTATTTGATGATAACCGTTGAGACGAAGTCGCGCGCTGAGCGGACTTATGACCTAAACGACACCATTACTATCAAACCACCGTTAAGAACTAACATCACGAACCAAGAACGAGACCTCAAACCAGCAGCTTTTGAATGTTTAACCAGTGGGATTAAACAAGTTTTCCTTATTTCACTCTTATATTACTCAAATAAGCTATTGATTTCAGCTTATATAAACAATATTTCACTTATAACGATAATCATAGATTTAAATTGCAAGATTAAAATAACAAACGTAGATTGAAAACTGAAAAGAAAAACGGAGAATCGAATTTTATTACTTCAATTTAAACATTACGAACTTAATAAAAGGAAAACATTACAATTTCTAACTACGATTTAACATTATAACAATAAATGTAAAGAAGGGATACATTTTCAGAAAATTGATGGGGTATTTATAGCCTAACCGAGATGAAGGGGTGAGTTTGATGAGTGATTCATAGCCCTTGGATCATCTCTCCTCTTTCTCTTTCCTTTCTGTTTCGATCCATCGGCTGAAAAACGCCCTTGTGCACACGGATTGCCACTGTGGCACAAGGTGTGCTAGTTGTGTTTCTTCCTTAATGAGGTGGCTTGATATGATTGGCCCTTTTACTAAATGGTAGGATGTCAGCCAATCATCTTTTAGATGTGACGCATCATTCTTCCACGTGGCGCATAGTACTTGGAATATTTGTGTGTGTCACGCTCCAGATTTCCCTTAATTATGATTACTTGCGCGTGATGAACACTTGCTAGCTGATTTGAGAGACCCCCTTTTAATTAGGGTTCTTGAGACCTGCGTTTTTTTCCCCAAATCTCTTTCTCTCGTCTTTTATTTCTTTCTTTGTTTTGTTACTATCTTTTGACCTCCAAGTTGACCACCAAAGTTTATATAAACTTTCACCGTCTAATAATTTTCACATGGGCTTTTGTAAATACTCTAAACTGTCTTTTATGGGCTTTGACCCACCACTGTTATATAACTTTTCCATTCGTTTTATATTTGGTTTTGGGCTTTTGTGAATATCACTTAACCAAAACAATCTTCATAGCTCAACATGGGCTTTCAGGCCCATAAGGCATACGTGGGACCCACTTGGCCCAAAACACTTCAAAAACTTGAATCCCGTCTTTAAAAACGACTTGTCTTTTGGCTTATTGATGAAATCTTCAAACTTGTGTCGTTCTTTGCCGGTTTTTGTGATCTTGTGGTACCTACACACACGAAACAAGAAACAAACAAATACAAGGCCATTTTCATAGATTTTATGCAATTTATGTTAGTTTTTAGATACAATTGATATGAGTAAAATCACTCATATCAGGCGCCATATTAACTTAATATTAATTAAGTTAACGGTTTAGGGTGAGTGGGATTTGACGTGGCCAAAGGGTGGGTTTTCATTGGTTGTGAGGGTGAGTGGGACACTTGGCAGCTGCTGAGTGGTATAGGTAAGTATGGTTGTCGCCCACATTTAACCCTTCTTCTCTCTTTCTCTTGTCAATTCAGTTTAATAAACATGAAACTGAATTTCCCTTTATAACAAACTTTCAATTTTCACACTTTTGCCCCAAATAGTTTCCAAAAGTAATTTCAGGGGTATTTCTTGCCAATTCTTGATACTTGAAGGGCTGTTTTGGCATTTTCTTCAAACTTTATGGTCTTGACTTGTTTTGTTGACTTCTTGGAGGACTAATATTGACAAGTCTTCATTTTTTAGGCACTATTCTTGCCAATTCTTCAAAGTGGAGGGCCCTTTTTGTAAATTGACAAACTTTAGGGACCAATCTTGTAATTATGAATAAACAAGGGTTTAAAGTGTCAATTCTTCAATATTGGAGGACCATTCTTGTATAATCTTCAAATCTTCAAGGGTTATTCTTGGAAAATCACCATAAGGGCTTGTTCATTGTGCGGCTTCGTTTCCCGTGTTCATTTTTGCTTGTTTCTTGTGATCTTTTGTCATTTTCTCAATATCCGTACCTAAAATACACATGTAACAAACACAAGCATATATTTGGCATATTTCATGATATTTAATGCATTTTAAGCCCATTTTGGACGATGAGACTATGTATAAAAGCACTCTCATTAAAGGGCTTGGAGAATGATGTTTGTAGCTTGTTTATCACACTTGTCTTGAATCTTAGCATCTCCAGTTAATTCACCCGTTGTGCGAGGACGAGTAACTGCACCTTCCGTTACAGTACGATATACCAATGGTCCATTGAGCATCGATGCCCAAATGAGATGTCCGTTCTCTTTATTCAACATATAAAGTTCCATTCGGGAAGCCCAATCCTTGTACATAGTCTTCACCAACATTGGTGGACGATTATCCATACCCAAGAGAATGGACTTATCCGTAAGAGACGTAAACTTTTTCGATAAGTTAAAGATTTACAAACGTTGATCGAACAATGAGAGAAAGTAAATGTGTTTGTTGTCGTGTGTAGAAGTCAATAAAAAGCTTGAAATCCCCTAAAATATGTTCTCGATAAACCAAAAACTTCCAAGGCAAACAAAAACTCCCGTTTGAAGATGTGATTTTCTGAAAAATTTCCTAAGGATTTACGGAATAATTAGATTTTGATCTAAAACATATGGTAACTTGGCAATAATCTCAACTCAATCTTTGCAATTTTACTAAAGGTATCTTCGCAATGTCACTATGAGACTTCGCAATGTCACTATGGAATCTTCGCAATGTCACTATGAGACTTCGCAATGTCACTATGTAATCTTCACAATATCACTATGAGACTTCACAATGTCACTATGAGACTTCGTAATGTCACAACGAGACTTCGTAATATCACAATGAGACTTCGCAATATCACAAGGAAACTTCGCAATATCACAAGGAATAAAGCTTCGCAATATGGAAAACCTCAAACTTCGCAATATGTAAACCCTTATGTATTGCGAAAGAAGAAATTTCGCAATAATTAAACCCTCATGTATTCCGAAGAAACTGAATGCCCAGATTTCGAGATTTCAAGCTAAAAAATGATCCAAACACCAAAAAAAATTGTGTTTTTAGCTAAAGTAACAATACCAAATCTCTACAACAACTATGTAGAGGATTTGTATCAAGAATAAACCATAAAAAACACAAAAAAATGGATCGAATGATTTTGAATCAAAATAGACACAAAAATTAAGAACACAAACACAAAACCACCATCAAGTGGCCTAGTGGTAAGGTCCTTGACTCTCAAACAAGAGGTCAAGGGTTCAAACCTCACTAGGTGTGTACACTTGGGGTGGCCACGGAGGTTCACCTGCGACGACTCCGGGCTATCCAAAAGGGTAGTCGCCCTGGGATTAGTCGGCTCGCAATGTCGAGCCAGAAACCCAGGTATACCCCAAAAAAACACAAAAACAATACAATCATCCTATGGCTCTTGATACCATTTGTAGGATTATGTAAATCTTGCTTAATCTAAATAGAGAAAGAGATAGAAAGAGATGGTGATATCACACACACACTTGAGAGAGAAAGTATGAAAATACACACTTTTTCTATGTGAAATAATGAATGAACCACACCCTCTCCAACTAAGGAGAGGGTTTATATAGCAAGCCCATAAGATGGGCTTAGGCTTACATTGTTGGGTCGGCCATACATGAAATGGATCGGGCTTTTCCTTGTTTAATAAATATAAAGATACTAGACTACGAGCTACAACATAATATATTGTCGAGGTGACCGAATCTTCATAAATACGTAAAAACGTATTTCTAACTTGATCATTTTAAAAGGACATATATTTTCACAAAAGTTATAAATATGTTCAATATCCTTCTATTTATATTTTCAAGCATTATTGGTTTTTTCTAAAGATTTTATTACATATCATACAAATTAAAAAAAAAATTAATGGCATGATAATGTATTCTAATTATCACGATATCCTACTATATGTATCATAATTCTCACGATATCCTACTATATGTATCAAACAAATACATTCCTTTCATAAACATTTTTTGTCTATATGACCTGTAACTACGTACTCTACGGGGTATGCCAAACGCCCGTTTTAACTCATTTACGTCACCTTTTTCGTCCGTTCACATACGTTGTAAGACTAGATTATAACAAAAGACATTACCAATTGACCACAACCTATACAAAAAAACTACACGACACTTGGGGATTCAAATTTACTGCGAGCTCGGTATTCTAACTACTTTCATATGCCTAAAGGCAATACGCTTCTTTTTGCTTAATACACATCCAAGGCCTTACCAAGCTCCTACTCTAATATCTTGTGCAAGGTCATATCTTCATCAGATTTAAACCTACAAAACGGTTAAATAACTAATCCATAAGCATTACGCTTAGTAACTAAGCAATAATAGCATGTTATCATACTACATATACACATTTATGCAACACTAACATTTAACATTCAATTATAATAACATTTAAATAATTGCTTGCACCGTTACCTTATTCATCACTTTCATACTTAGTTTCCAAACTAACTTAACGTACATCCTCCTAAGCACATCATTCTTAATCATAATAATTAATCCACATAACACATAAAGTGATAATTCATACAATAACAAATGATAACCAGTTACTTACCTCACATCCATAGCTAAATCATCAAAAGCACCAACATCATCACTTTGATTCCTACTCAAACATCATACAAACACCCATAATCATAATAATACAAATTAACAAGGGTTTAACAAAGCAAGTACTGGGGTATGCTAATCTGGTGTTAGGTGTGCACTTATACGTTGGTATTCAATTCGTTTTATCTGTGTTTATGTTGGTATTGAAGTACTTGGGATTGCATAACGGATAATGGTTACAAGTATCTGTGTGGGTGGTTCTCTTTCCATCAGAAGTTCTTTCTATTGTTGTGTGGTCGGATTTGGGATTAAAGTTGTTGCACAACGTAACCTTTTCATGTTTATGTTTTATAAATTCTACATATGTGCTTTATGGGGGTATAGTTTTGTATAGGAGTTTGTAAGCTTTTTAATCATGTACAATGACATATTTTGTTGTATAAACTAAGGGTCTGTTTGGTTGTTACAAAAAAGAATGAAGTAATACTATGATTATCATTGAGCGTGTTTGGTATGTATGCAGTGGATTCAATTATTGGAATGAATAATTGATATATGATATATTCCATAGTTCTGGTACTAGCCTCATTTCAAAGGATTCCCTGGGTTTTTTTGTTTTTATCTACATGTTGGTCACTTGTGTTTTTATATATTAAATTTCTATTCCTTTTTCTAGTTGATAATGAAAACTAAAACCATAGACAAGGAAAAAAATATGCAGCCAAACAATTTTAAAGGTATCATTAATCCATAGTCATTCCATCTTATACACAAACTCATACCGATTGTGATTCCTGATAACGAACCAAACGTACCCTAACATATTTTGTTTTGTTTATGTTTGTTATCTTTCCAGGAACTTTCGGTCTTTCTTTTAGGATACTTTAATATCCTTGATGTTTCAAAGGGCAGCCCTAGTACTATTATTCTGTATGTTTTAATCATTTCAGAAATGATGGTCGTATCATTTCTAGAAAAACGATACTACCGAGTCGAAGTAAATGACAAAACTATTGATGGGATCGTCAATAAAAAACTTATGGATTCAAATGAACAGAAATCTTTGTTCATGTAAATGAACAATTTGAATGTAGAAAAAATTTGTAGAAATACTTTCTGTCTAGGTTCTCTCTTGTTTTGTATCAAAATTTTATTGCAACTTGGATGGACGTACTCGTTTACATTTGTTCAATTAATTGATCCTATTTTGGCAGTGAGCTTCTAATAGTATAATTTTGTTTGCTATGCTTGGTTGAATGCCATACAAGGTTCGGAATGTGTAAGGTGATTAACAATAAAGGTTGGTTAAAGGGAATATAATCTTCCATTAGCTAGATACGTCACTATCGGAATCAGTGAAACACAACAAATGTTTGGTTTCCATATTGGAGAATCAAACCATCATTTGATACCAATACATTCATAGTGGAGAGTAGACTTCTTTTTAATTGAGAGAGAAAAAGTGTTATTTCCATCACAAAATCCACCCTTTTCTTTGGTCCATTTCGTTTTTGTAGACACATTTGTTGTTTTTCCTTTATTATATTTTTTTGCCATTGGTATATTGTTTTGAATTTTCCATATTTTTAAAGTTGACGATGAAGCTTGTGGGTGATATTTTCTAACAACAGATTTTGCTAAATTTGGCTAAAGTTTATTTTTACAAGTATCAATATTTTTATAAGCAGTTCACAAAGGAAATATCTAAATGGTAGGAATACTAATTTTTTGAATTTATAATTATACATACTGAAACAATGGATACACTAATATACCCATTTATAAAACAAACAATGTTTTTGAAACTTCCATACCTATTCCGATTATGTGACACTATCAAATCTATTACCCATAGTGATTCATTGTAATAAACCAAACGCACCCCTAGTAGTGGGTAATAATACCACATTCATACGTAAATTGAGAGGAATGAGAATATGTTAATGTATGGTTCGATCAACTACACACCTACGTCAAAACTTGCAACCATATATAATTTTGTTTTTAACTATTTTATTTAATATTCTTCAAACCTTTTTTTAAATCTAAATGCCATATATGAGAGATACGAGAACCGCTTTTTCAAGTACTTTGATGTACTCAAATTCCATTTCTCTACTTTCTCGGATTTGTAACTTTGTAGTGTTTAGTAGTTCATAAAATATAAAAGAGGTTTGCTTAAATATACACTAGTGATTTCACAAAATTCGAATGATAATTGTCATTATCATGTATTAAATATATGTATATTGTAGAAACTAGAAGGAGGGGTTGAATAGTTTCTTAAATTTACTTTTTAAAGGTTGGTTTTAAAAAATCCTTTTTCAAAAACTTAAGCTTGAGTATTTATGTGAAACCTTATTATACACAATATGAACAAGGTATAGTGCAACTAAACTAATAATCACAAGTATAAAGAATAATGAATGTATAGTGCAACTAAACTAATAATCACAAGTATAAAGAATAATGAATGTAAAGAGATAAGGGAAGGAAAGATCAAACCAAACACCAAGGATTTATAGTGGTTCGGCAACGAAGCTCACTCCTCGTTCCTACTCCACTCCTCGAGTACTCCTTACTCGAGAGTTCACTAATCAACAAGCTCCTTAAGGTAGAGAAACCGTACACAACGTCGCTTAACTAATTTCCGACTCTAAGCTAAAAGTCAAGCCCTAATCTTAGCTAGGACCAATCTACACAAATATACTTTGAGGACTAAGTATTAACCTTAATACATACACAACTTCTAAATAGACACAACTACTTGGATCTTCACAATAATGACAAAAAAATGAATAAATAAGTTTGAATCTTCAATGGAACTTTGAGGTAGACACAACACTTCAAGAATGATAGTGTTCTTCTCTTTGCACTTTGAGAGGAAAAGATGAGAGGGGAAAGATTCACTTCTAAACAAGTGTTAATCAAACAAATGATCAAGGATTTGAGTGATTTAAGAAGTATGAAAGAATCTGGAAATGTATGTGCAAAACAGGTGGATTGAAAGTCTGAGAATGGTCCACTATTTATAAGACAAACATCTAACGGCTATAGATGCCCGCGGTTCCTTATTGGAGCTCGCAGTTCCTTATCGATAAGGAACCGCCATAGGCGCTAAGGAATTGCCGACATAGAGTCCGCTCCCTTCTGTATTTTAGTGGATTGTTCGAATCTGGGGATTAAAATATCCTGAAAGGATATTCCAAACCAAGATGGAATATGCCATTTTCAAATTTCAAATTTTCAAATAATTAAATTAATAAAACATTTTCTTAAAAAGAAAGTTTAATAATAAAACTTTGTCACACTTAATAAAAAGTGAGTTTTAAGAAAAGATTAAATCCTTGATCACTTAATTAGGATAATTACTTGTTTGTTCATACCTTAAGTGATAATGGTTGAAATGAAAAATACTTGAACTCAAGAATTCGTTTTTCTCTATTTTCGTAAATGCTTGCTTTTACATATTGTCGTAATCAAAACAAAGTGAGACCGCAAAATGCAAGTAACGTTTTTAGGCATCATTGCATTAATAATCTCCCCCTCTTTGATTCTGACAATCCATAAACTCAATCATCTAATAAAACAAGATTTTCGAAGACGAGTTTATCATTTCTACCCCTTTGTCGAAGCAAAAAGGTTGCAAAAGTATTTGAAGAAGAAAAGAACCAGACTTTGCAAATGCTCCCCCTTGGTGCTTACTCCCCCTTCTTGGGGCACCAAGGAATCAATATATGGTGACAAGCTACATAGAAGGGTGAGTAGTAGAGAAGAGACACCCAACAAGATATAAAAAAGGTCACACAAAAAAATAAGAAACAAAAGATCCAAGATAAGTCATGTTAAAAGAAAACATGATAAAAGATACAAGGAAATAAATCATATAAAGATGTATGAGACACAAACACAAGCCAAAAGAAAAAGCATAAATCAAATCATAGTTAAACTAGAACCCTAAGAATTATTTGAACTAGATGTCTTGAAGATAATCAACCAATGCTTAGATAAAAGACAAGGTAGTGGCGGAAGAAGGTGGCGGTGGCTTGGTAGAGATCTCATAGTTATAGTAAAGAGGAGGTTTGAATAAGAGACTCTTGATGTAATTCAACTCTTCATAGATATGAGCCATAACAAGATGTTGATATTGACAACATTGACAATATGTTCCATGATGCATGACATTATCATGTGAAGGAGGTAGAACACTAAAGGCTAGTGATGGAAGATGAGAAGTTCCACAATCAACATTCTTAGAAGTAGAAGAGATGTGATTTTGAGTGTTCTTAGGTGAATTGGGGTTGAAAGCAATTGGAGAGAATGGAAGAGAATCAAAGTTTTCATTTGGGGAATAAGACATTTTGATTTTAGAAAGAATGCAAAATGCTTAAGGTTAAATAGAGAAAGCCCAAGATAATTTGGGGGTGGTCAAAGGGTTGAAACAAAGATTCCAAAAAGTGTTGGAACAAATTTGGAGTTTCAGGAATACCCGAAAAGTAGAGTACTGGGCGCGGTTCCTTACCTCAGCCGGCGGTTCCTTATCACTGGGGAACCGCGGTATCAATAAAGAACCACCCACAGTAGGTTGAGTTTGGTGATGAGGGAGGATTTTCCAATTCAGCAAATCCTATTTTTCTAGTCTAACTAATCATGGGGATATGCTAAGAAGCAAAGATAAACAAAGAAAACACACAAGAGCTCACCAAACAAGGTTTAGACCAAAATACATGGATTTTTTAATAAAATCAATGTAGGAGGTATGTAGAACTAGACACAAGGTCATGACACAATGATCCTCCATAGTTCTATTTTGTTCTTGCTATATTTGAGAGACCCATACATATGAATTATGTAAGCTCATTATGAATAGCAAGAAGCTATGAAAAAACGTTTTTAGATTGAATTAACAATGCAAAAACATTTCTCGACCGTTTTCGAAAGAACTTTGAGAATTTTGAAAAAGGGAAGAGAAGTTTTCCAAAAGGAGTTTATTATACTCAAAAGCTCAAAGAAAGAAAAGACTCAAAAGATAAAAGATAATTGATAAATAAGAATGCATAATTAAGGAATATGTTCCATTAAACCTAGACCTAGACGCAAGTAATTAAAAGGTTCCCTCTTAAGTGGCTTAGTGAAGATATCGGCTAAGTTTTCTACCGAGGGTACCTTCTCTATCGAAATGTTCCCCTTTTGAACATTATCCCTAAGAAAATGGTGGCGAATCTCTATGTGCTTAGTTCGCGAATGTTGCATGGGATTCTTGCTAAGGTCTATTGCACCCTTGTTGTCGCATATGATGGGAACATCATCAAGAGAAATCCCGTAATCAACAAGTGCTTGCTTCATCCATAGAGCTTGTTGACAAGATTTATCGGCACTCACATACTCGGCTTCCATGGTGGATATAGCAAGAGCGGTTTGTTTCTTGGAGAACCAAGAAGTTAAACAACAACCCATTAAGGTACAAACTGCACTAGTGATTTTTCGGTCCACATAATCTCCCGCATGATCCGAGTCCGCGTAGACAATGGTTTCTACGCCGGTCCCTTTAGGATACCATAATCCTAAATGTATAGTGCCCTTAATGTATCGGAAGATACGCTTAACCGCTTCAAGGTGAGAGGTTTTGGGAGCCTCTTGGAAGCGAGCACAAAGGCAAACACTAAACATGATATCTGGTCGACTTGCCGTTAGGTACAACAAACTACCAATCATACCTCTATATTTGGTGTTGTCTACCGACTCACAATCATCATCTACGGTGAGTTTAGTATCAGAGGCCATAGGGGTCTTCATTGGTCTAGAGTCTTCTAATCCAAATTTCTTTAGCATTTCTTTAACATACTTGGATTGATTAAAGAAAATACCATCGTTCATTTGTTTAATTTGGAGTCCTAAAAAGAAGTTAATTTCTCCTATCATACTCATTTCAAACTCGTCATGCATGATTTTGACAAAGTCATCACACAATGATTGACAAGTTGAACCAAATATAATGTCATCAACATATATTTATACGATGAGGTGAGAACCTTTCTTCTTTGTAAAGAGTGTATTGTCTACCATCCCCATGGTATACTCATGTTTTACAAGAAACGCTTTAAGTCTGTCATACCAAGCTTTGGGTGCTTGTTTGAGACCATAAAGAGCTTTCTTAAGCTTGTAAACATGATCCGGTTTCTCAAAATCAATGAAGCCGGGAGGTTGAGCCACATATACCTCCTTATTGATCAAACCGTTAAGAATGCACTCTTTACATCCATTTGTTGAAGCTTAAAGTCTAAAGCACAAACGTAAGCTAAGAGGATTCTAATGGATTATAATCTAGCTACGGGTGCGTATGTCTCGTCATAATCAATACCTTCTTGTTGATTATAGCCTTGAGCTACAAGTCTAGCCGTGTTACGAGACACAACACCATTCTCATCTAACTTATTCCTATATACCCATTTGGTTCCTATGATGGTCGAACTTCTAGGTGGAGGAACAAGTTCCCAAACGTCATTAGCAATGAATTGATTCAATTCTTCTTGCATAGCGATGACCCAACTCTCATCCATCAAAGCTTCTTTAACATTCTTTGGTTCAATCAAGGAGACGAAACAAAAGAAGTTACTTTGATTTTGGACTTGAGATCTTAGGGTATTGATGAGACTGCTTTTATACATGGTCTCATCGTTCTTTTTGAACTTAAAATGCATTAAATATCATCAAAATACCCAAATATATGCTTGTGTTTGTTGCTTGTGTATTTTAGGTACGGATATTGAGAAAATGACAAAAGATCACAAGAATCACGCAAAAATGAACACGGGAAACGAAGCCGCACGATGAACCAAGCCTTAGTGAGGAATTTTCCAAAGAAAACCCTTGAAGAATTGAAGAATATTGAAGATTGGTCCTCTAAGTTTGAAGAATTGACACTTTATACCCTTGTATCTTCATAATTACAAGTTTGGTCCCTAAAGTTTGTCAAAATTACAAAAAGGACCCTTTGATTTTGAAGAATTGGCAAATTTAGTCCCTCATCAAATCTAAATTGTCAATAATGGTCCTTCAAGAAGTCAACAAACAAGTCAAGACCTTGAAGTATGAAGATATGTCAAAACCAGTCCTTGGAGAATCAAGAATATACATTAAAGGCCCTTGGAAAAGTTTTTGGAAGAATTTGTGCCAAAAATGACAACCTGCCAAAAGTTGACAAAAGGAAAATGGGCGCTGTTGCATTTATTTACAAAGTAAACAAGAGAAGAAAGATTGGGGACCTATCCTGCCAAACCACCAAACCCCCACCACCAGTCACATTGTGACACGTCACCCCCACCAGTCCATTTCATCCAAACCAAACCAGTCCATAATTATTTAGCCTATCACAAAAGGTTTTGAACCCACTCACTTTAATTAAACGTATTTAATTATTGAAAGTGGGGGAAACAGATTTTCAAAACCATAATTATCCCCCAAATGAATTAAACTCACCTGTTCATCCACCCCTAATCCCTAGAACCCTAATCATGATTATCTCCAAATCAAAGGGGTTTTAAATGAAAGCTTCCAGAATGCTAATTTACCCCACTCCCAACACTTCCCCCAACCCAGAAAACGACTACACATCCCCTTGTCCCCCTCACAAGCCCTCCCCTGACCCACTCTTTTACATGAAGACAAGTTTTGGCAGCAATCCAACGAACCACAGTGATTTCTTGCTCCCAAAGGGTCTTTGAACGGCCAAGATGCAATCTTTACAGCTCATCATCACATGGCAATCTCAGAATCTTCACATGACTTGTTTCTTTGACCAAAATTCAAACTCCACCAAGGGCACAATGGGAAATCCGTCTGCTAGGGTTTCTTAGTCTAGAATAGTCCATAGACTAGTATTTAAAGACCTCTCAACTTGTGAGAAGGTTGTTCCAGTTTTATGTAATTTTCTTTTATAAATGAATGAAAAAGTTTTTTTTCCCTGCATAAGACTGTGATCCAATTTACTTTTCAGTATCTTTAAGTTTTAAAGTCTGTTTTTCCTGAATTCATTTTTAAATTTTCAAGTTTTGTTTAAGAATTTCACTTATATCCAAGATTTTCAGAAACTTGTTCTTTCTGAAAAGCTTGGATCCAAGTTCAAGATTGAGTTGAATCTGCTTTGATAAGACAGGTTTAACTCCTTGAGTTGATTTGTTTAACTTCTTTGTTTGGTTCCAAAAGTTACACAAGGTTTTCAATTTTGGTTCTCCAAGATTTTACAAAAATCTTATTCATCATCTTTTTAGCTTACTGCTATAAGCCATTCAATAAGCTTATTAAACCAAGCTTATTGAATCACTTATAGCTTGATCTCTCTCTCTTTGTTGATTGTGGTGTGCAGGAAACAAGGAATGCCAAAGTTTATTTCTCACCATTTTCTTGCCATTATGTTCAAACCAATCCAACTCCCACAAGGCTCTGCATACACCCGAGTGTATTGGAGGTGGCTTATCAGCCACTGTTGGGCTTGGAAGTAAGCCCAACAAGGTAGCCTTTGTCTGTTCCTTTTAATTTTCATTTTTCTGAAAATATTATGCTTTGTGTGATTTGCATGAAAAAGATGTTATATGATAGATAAATGGTATGATTTGAGTTTATTTTGTATCTTATGCATGTTTAGAAGGATTTGATCAAGTTTGGTTTGTGTTTGATTCAGTTTTGTTTGAGAAATTTGTGTTTACTGAATTAAGGGGGTGTTTGGATCTGCTATCTAGGTTGAGTGCTTGACTGATTTTTAGCCTAATAGCAATCTAAACATACTTGATAAGTAGTAGTAGGACTGCTTTGCTAGTTTGTTTCAAGTTTGGTAGTGTTTAGGAAACATTTGCATGCTCATTTTCTTGTTAAAATAGCCTAAATCAGTAACTTCTCTTAACTATCTGTTTAGCTTAAAATTTGCCCATTAATACTTGCTCATTGCTAGATTATAGGTATATTTAGGGTTGTCAATTGTTTGTATGCTAATTGGATAGGTTATATGCTAGTTTTGGCTTGTTAAAATTCGTCCAAGTGTCAATTAAACCAGCAAACTGTAGCACAGCCTTGTTTCTGTTTAACAGTCCCCTATTTGAGCTATTTGTGTGAGATTTTTGAATTAGACTTGGGTGTTTTTCTGCTTAGCTTGACTCCCCACACTTCCATGAGTGTGGGGGTGCCCTTGTATCCAAGAAAAAGCCACCAACAAGAGCTTTCCTAAGCTCCAAACCACCAGACCTCAAAATTTACACTGTCAGTGGGAACTCCTTTCCCACTGCTAGTGTCTTTTTTACCACTGCTAAGCTAAAGGACAAATCCAGTCCACTTGTCACTATCAGTTTTCTTAAATTTTTGTCTTTAGTGGGTAAAAATTTGATTTAGATCTTGAAACCAGTTCCATTATTTTTCTTATTTAATTTAGGATTTTTCTGATTAATTAAATTTTTATTTACTGTTCATTTAGTAATTTTTAGATTAATTAGCTATTATTTATTAACTTTAAAGTTTCTGTTTTTGTCTTTTAGTGCCAAAAAGTAATATTTTTCAGTTTAATCAATTTTCCTAGACTTAGAATAATATTTTAAGGTTTTTGGCATAAAAATATTTTACTGTTCATCTTTTTATTAATTTTTAGAATTAATTTAATTTAATTAGGGTTTTAATTAAACTAGTTTTGTCATTTAGTGGAAAATTTAATATTTTTCAAGCTTTTTCATTTTTCTACTGTTCATTAGAGTAAAATAGGATTTTTAAAATTGGTAGATTATTTTTAGCATTATTTAATTATTTTTTATAATTATTTTAATTTTAAAATAGTTTTTAGCAATTTAAAAATAGAAAAATAGTATTTAAAAATTATAAAAAATACTTTTTAGTTTTTAGATAATATAAGTAAGTTATTTGTTCAATAAAATCATATTTTGGACATTTTGATTAATTATATTTAATTTTAGGGCTTTAATTAGCATTTAAAATTGAATATTTAATTAATAAAAGGTTTTAAAATATTTTTATTGGATTTTATTCCTTATTTATATTATTTTAGACTTGATTTAGCTTATAATTAATTTTTAGGTTGAAATTTTTAATTTTGTAGCTTTTTGCGACTTTACGTGTACGCCTTTTTCGTCATAGTTTAATTCGTAGTCGTAACCGTCTTTTCTTTCCTTTCTCATTTCTTTTCTTCTTGTTCATAATCACAAACAAACATCATATATCAACTCTTAACACAACGCACTTGCCTCCTTGGGAAACGAACTTGCTTGGTCATTAGTGCTCGGTTTTCCTAAACCGACACTTAATACTTCCACTATTTGTCATCCTTTTTCTAAAGGGTACAAAAACACTACATCATTTTGGCGCCGCTGCCGGGGAGGCGTGTTGTGTTTTGGTTGAACCATTGTTGTTTTTTATATTATCCATAAAAGTATTTGTATTAATAGCACTCTATTAATACGTATTATCGTTTTTCGATTTGTGTGAATATTATTACTATATTGTATACGTAGAACAATAAATTCACAAGTACTCCAAATACGTGAGCAATCACAACCTTGATTCGGGATTTCATCACTCGATCATTGTATTCGAATCTCAAACCAAAGAAAAAAGGCAAAAATAGATAAATACTTTCGTGAAGCTTAATCTTGAAAATACAAACTATAAGGTGGGTATAAGGCGGTTGTATTTCACGACCTAAAGGAAAAAGGCTCTTAAGTGCTTCGCGCCGCCTCGTTTCCTCCGCTTGCTTGTGCGTATTTGATTTTGAGAGTGAATCGAGGGTTTTGCCGCCCAAAGTATTACTTAAGTATCATATATATTTTCTTGGTTTCATTTGATTAAACCCTCTTGAACGATTTGGTGTTCCACCATCGTTCTAAAGTCATCGAAGGCGTTCACTTCACGTGATCGTTTTCATTCCTTGAGGCCTCTTTAATCGAGAGATTTGATTAAGGAGGAGATTTGTAGATTTTGGTCTACTTAATACATTCCAAAAAATCCAAAAAAGTTAAAAACAATCAAAAACCACAAAAAAAAATTGAAAAAGTAAAAACACCAAAAAGAATCTTCTTTGCTCGCCTTCTCGTTGTACGTGACGTTTATGCAAACTCGCTCTAAAGCTAGACGTGCTCGTAAACGAAGAACAAATCACTCACTCCTACTAGTGAGGACTCTCCTATTGACGAACCCATTGTAGTGAAAGAAGCACCCATGGCTAATCGAACTATGATGGAGTTGCTTCAAGCACCCACCGAGGGTTATGGAGAAGCGATTGTGATTCCCGCTATCCTTGCGGAGAATTTTGAGGTTAAGACGGGTTTGTTGTCCATGATTCAAAACAACAAGTTTCGAGGGGACGAAAAGGACAACCCGCATAACCACATTCGCCAATTTAATCGTCTCACCGCCACGTGCAAGTTTAAGGATGTTTCAAACGACTCGATTAAGATGATGCTTTTTCCGTATTCCTTAGCGGGGCCCGCAAAAATTTGGTTAGAGAAAGAGCCACCCAATTCTATATTGACGTGGAAGGATCTCGTTTCAAAATTCGTGAACCAATTTTTTCCGCCCTCTAAGACTACGCACTTGAAAAACGAGATTTCAAAGTTTTCGCAAGAGTATAATGAGAGTTTTTCAACGGCTTGGAATAGATTTAAGGAAATGTTGCACGAATGTCCTCATCATGGTTTTTCTGACTTGCATCAAATAGACACGTTTTACAATGGATTGAACGATCATGAGCGTGATTATCTTAATGCCGCCGCGGGTGGTAATTTTTTGTGTAAGACGGTCGAGGAAGCATTGGTAATTATTGAGAATAGGTCTAAGGTGTATAGTCCTCGTAGCACATCGAGTGTTCGTAAGGCTTCGTCTTCATCTTCACCTAGTTTGTCACACACCGTTGATGCTTGCCAAGTCGAGGCTAATTTGGAGAATAAAATTTTTGATATAGTGAAAGGCTTGTTAGTTGAGTTTAAAGTTGGTGAACAACCCGCTCCCGCTACGATTAAAGCGGTTGAGGTTTCTTGTATGTATTGTGGTGGAGCTCACGATTATTCCGAGTGCATTACCAACGGTGGTAACACTTCGAGTGCCTTCGCGGCCGCGGGAACTTATAACCAAAACGGTCAAGTTCCTCGCACTAATCAATTGACTCCACCGGGTTTTTCACCAAATCAAAATGCTAACAATTATCGAAACAATCAAGTTGGTTACCAAAGCAATCAAAGGAACAATTTTAAGGGTAATAACAACTATGGGAATCAAGGGAGTAGTAGTAGCCATTTGCAAAATCAAAATCAAAACCGTAATTTTCAAAACACGAGTCAAGGTCTTCAAAATAATAAAGAACTTCCATTGGACTTTTTGAATTACGCTACTTCAAATGATAAGATTTTGGAAAACATTCAAGAGAAAATGGCTAATCAAGCTAAGGACACGGCTAAGAACGCAAAGGAGTTAGCTAATTTCATTAAGGAAAATCTAGCCATGAGAAATGAATTGAAAAATGATTTTGCTAACCAAATTCGAGGTCAAAACAACAAGATAGAGCAAAGTCATGCTAGGCTTGAACAAAGAATTGACCAAAAAGCCGCTATTCAAGATGTGAAGTTTAATAATTTTGATGCTAAGCTTAATGCAATTTTAGAAGCCGTAATGGGAAACAAAGCCTCTACTTCGGGTAGTTTGCCTAGTAACACCGTTTCAAACCCGAAGGAGAGATGAAAGTGATTACCACACGAAGTGGTAAGACACTTAAAGAACCGACTCCTCAACCAATTACTCCAACGGTGGAGGAATTTGAGGAAGAACCCGAGGTGGTGGTCGAAAAGGAGCATATTTCAATCCCACAAAGTACCGCTCATGCCACACCTACGGTTGACCCATCACCCATATTGGAACCCGAGATTCCAAAGGCTATGCCTAAGCCCCAACCCACACCACCCTTGCCTTACCCATCGAGACTTAGGAAGGAGAAACGACAAGAGCGCGACAACTATCAATTTGAGCTTTTTATGAAAATGTTTCGTGATTTGCACTTTAATGTGAGTTTCGCCGATGCTTTGGTCATGATGCCTCGATTCGCCGCTAACTTTAAGAGTATGTTTAACAACAAGGAAAAATTACACCAAATGTCTAGTTGTTCGTCGGTTTATCTTAATCGCATACCTCAAAAAGTCGGTGATCCCGGTAAATTTTTGATCCCTTGTGCCATTCAAGATATGGAAGAATGCTATGCCTTGGCCGATCTTGGTGCTAGCATTAACTTGATGCCACTTGCAATCTTCAAGTCGCTCAATCTTCCTAATCTTACTCCTTCACGAATGTCTATTGAGTTGGCCGACCATTCCACGATTCTTGCATGTGGTTTGGCGGAAGACGTTTTTGTGAAAGTGGGGAAGTTCTACTATCCCGTAGACTTTATTGTTGTTGACATCCCCACGGATCCTCAAGTTCCTCTTATTTTAGGTCGTTCGTTTTTAGATACGTCTATGGCTTTGATTGATGTGCATGCTAGAAAGATCACCTTACGTTTCAACGACGAGGAACTTGTTATAAACGCAACTCAAAATTCTCAACTTTCTCATGTTTATTCCGTCGCTACCATAAACCTCGTTGATATGATCGACGTGGTTTGCGAGGAATTTTCACAAGAAGTTTTAGGGTTTGGTGATGAAGGAACTAGTGGCAATCCCACTATGTTAGATCCAATTCTTGATAATTCGACACCAACCTTCACTCCTTTCGAAGGTGGTGGTTTTACGTTGGAAGAATTCGATGTTCCACGTACTTGTGACGAAGACCTCGAAAACTATGAGGACTTCTCGATTATCAAGGATTTTCTCAACGATTTCCCATTGCCTCCACCCGAGGAGGTTATGAGTATCGAGCCTAAATCTTCACTTGAGGAACCACCTATCCTTGAGTTGAAGGATTTACCTCCTCACCTCGAATATGTCTATTTGGAGGAGGACGACAAGTTGCCGGTTATTATTGCGAAGGAACTTTCGAATGATGAAAAAACCGCACTTGTCGATGTTCTTAAGGACCACAAAGGGGCGATTGCATGGAAGTTATCCGACATTAAGGGAATCGATCCCAAATTTTGTACACACAAAATCTTAATGGAGGAGGATTTCAAGCCAACAATCCAAAGTCAAAGGAGGGTAAACCCCAAAATTCACGACGTCATCAAAAAGGAGGTCCTTAAACTCCTTGACGCGGGAATGATTTACCCTATTTCCGATAGCCCTTGGGTGAGTCCTATTCATTGTGTCCCTAAAAAGGGAGGGATGACCGTTGTGCCAAACGATGCCAACGAGTTGATTCCCACTAGACTCGTGACCGGATGGAGAGTGTGCATTGACTATCGTAAGTTGAATGAAGCCACTCGAAAAGACCATTTTCCCTTGCCCTTCATGGACCAAATGTTGGAGCGTCTTGCGGGAAACGATTTCTATTGCTTTTTAGATGGTTTTTCCGGTTACTTCCAAATTCCCATCGATCCTCGTGATCAAGAAAAAACTACGTTTACGTGTCCATATGGAACGTTTGCCTATCGTAGAATGCCATTCGGACTTTGCAATGCACCGGGAACTTTTCAACGATGCATGATGGCTATTTTTCATGATATGATCGAGAAGACGATGGAAGTCTTCATGGATGACTTTTCCGTGTTTGGTGATTCCTTTACTTCGTGTTTGTCGAACCTTGAGATAATGTTAAAACGTTGTGAGGAAACCAACCTTGTGCTCAATTGGGAAAAATGTCATTTTATGGTTAAAAGTGGAATTGTCTTAGGGCACAAGGTCTCGAAAGCGGGGATTGAGGTAGATCAAGCTAAGGTAGACGTCATCGCCAAATTACCTCATCCCAAAACCGTCAAGGGAGTTAGGAGTTTCCTAGGCCACGCGGGCTCTTATCGACGATTCATCAAGGATTTCTCGAAGATTTCTCGACCCATTACACATCTTCTTGAAAAAAAGCACGTTTTGTCTTTGACGAAGATTGTGTACGAGCCTTTGAGATCCTTAAGAGGAAACTTACCGAAGCTCCCATTCTTGTTGCTCCAAATTGGAACCTCCCCTTTGAGCTTATGTGTGATGCAAGTGATTACGCTATTGGGGCCGTTTTGGGGCAACGTCATGATAAGCACTTCTTGCCTATTCACTATGCTAGCAAGACGATGACCGAGGCTCAACTTAAATACACTACAACGGAAAAAGAATTCCTTGCCGTGGTGTATGCATTTGAGAAATTCCGACCTTATCTCGTCTTGACAAAATGCATAGTGTATACGGACCATTCGGCTATCAAGTATCTCATGGCTAAACAAGATGCAAAGCCGAGATTACTTCGTTGGATTCTCCTCCTTCAAGAATTTGATCACAAAATCGTTGACAAAAAAGGAGCCGAGAATCTAGCGGCCGATCATCTCTCTCGTTTGGAAGATCCTCACCAAAGTGTTTACGAGCCTAAGGAAATCACCGAAACATTTCCGCTCGAGACACTTGGTGTAGTGAATTCCAAACTTGATTCTTCTACCCCATGGTTTGCGGATTTTGCAAATTACCATGCGGGTAACTTCATCATTAAGGGTATGACAACTCAAGAAAAACGAAAATTCTTTCGTGATGTCAAGTTCTATTTTTGGAACGACCCTTACTTGTTTCGAACTTGTGCGGATCAAATCATCCGCCGTTGTGTATTTGGCACCGAAGCTTCTAACATACTTAGAGCTTGCCATGAGGGACCCACGGGTGGTCACCACGGTGCTAATCTCACGGCTAAAAAGGTGTTTGATGTCGGGTTCTTTTGGCCTACTATTTACCGAGATGCACAAGATCTTGTGAAGTCTTGTGATTCATGCCAACGACAAGGAAAAGCCTCACAAAAAGATGAAATGCCACAAAATATCATTCAAGTATGTGAGATCTTTGACGTTTGGGGCATAGACTTTATGGGGCCGTTCCCATCATCTCGTGGTAATAAGTATATTCTTGTTGCGGTTGACTACCTTTCTAAGTGGGTGGAGGCGAAGGCCTTGCCCACTAATGATGCTCGTGTGGTAGTTAAGTTCTTGAAAAGTTTGTTTGCTAGGTTTGGAACCCCTCGTGCTATTATAAGCGATCGTGGAACCCATTTTTGTAATGACCAATTCGAAAGGGTTCTAAGGAAATATGGGGTTACACATCGTCTTTCTACGGCTTATCACCCACAAACGAGTGGGCAAGTCGAGGTTTCAAACCGAGCATTGAAGAGGATCTTGGAGAGATCCGTGGGGGAAAACCGACAATCTTGGTCGGATAAGTTAGACGATGCTTTATGGGCCTTTAGGACCGCTCATAAGACACCCATTGGGTGCACTCCCTATAAGCTTGTGTATGGAAAGAATTGTCATTTGCCTATCGAGTTAGAACACAAGGCTTATTGGGCCCTAAAGCATTGTAATGATGACATGGAGACCGCGGGAAAACACCGGAAAATGCAATTAAATGAATTGGATGAATTAAGGGATATTGCTTATGAAAATTCATTGATTTATAAAGAGAAAACTAAAAAGTTGCATGATTCAAAAATTAAAAACCGGGTTTTTAACATTGGGGATCAAGTTTTACTTTTTAATTCAAGATTGAAAATATTTTCCGGTAAATTGAAATCCCGTTGGTCCGGTCCATTCACCGTGACTCAAGTATTTCCTTATGGGACCATCGAGCTAGCTCAAGATGATGGCCCTAACTTCAAGGTGAATGGACATAGGTTGAAGCACTACTTTGGCGGGGAAGTTCCATCCTTGAACTACCTCGACCAAGTCACCTTCCCCAATGATAATTAGTATTAAGGGGATCGAGTCGAGCTCATGACTCGGTAATCAAAAACGAGGTGCCTCGTGGGGGAGTCCCATGCTTATCCTATGTACATATTATCGCTTTCTTAATGTAGCTTACGTGTGGGGATTCGTGCCCTTCCAACCTTTGTTCCGTGGTTGTTTGTGATATGTGGTTTTTAGATCATGATCTTCACGATTGGAGCCTCTCGTGTTCGTTTTATGGGGGCACTCGATCGTTTGCTATTGGAGACATTTCTCAATATCCATGATATATCCTTTTGATGTTCTAACCTTAGGTTTTTAGCACACTTCATAAACGGCTATTACTTATTGGTTACACCCTTTCCATGCTAGATTAGGCATTCGACTACGTCTCTAGTATGGGGGTGTTTGCACCCCTAGACTCGAAACATTGAGGACAATGTTTAACTTTAGTATGGGGGGTGAATAGATACTTGCCTTGCCAAACCTTCACGCTTTCCAAAGTTTATCGTTTTTTTTATCATTTTTGTTGCAAAATAAGGCTAAAAATGGCCAAATTTTAAAATTTTTCTCATGTTTTATAAGTGTTTGAAGACACGAATGTAGATTTTCCGATGGCGAGAATAAGAGTAATTTTTGACTCGACCGTGCGTGTTGAGCACTTAGCTTTGATTCCTTAACTTCACATTAGGCTAAGTCTCTTAAATGAGGACGAGAAATGATAGAGTTAATTATAAGTTACTATGCTAAACGTAGAGTACTCGTATTCTTTCAAAAACTCATGTGTTCTCGTTGTTTGCTTATTCTCCCTTCGCATGTAAATATTTTTTGCTTAATAAATATTGACTTAGCGGTTTAGTTGAGATTGTTGGGTTTCTAGTCTTTTCTAGTAGCTTCCGTGTAATTAAATTGGGAAGACATTAAGGTATCGCCAGCGTCACGGTTTTGAAGTATTGGCACCCGAATAATCGAAAGCTTCACCCAATAATAAGATTTCAAGTGCTCACCTAAATCAAGCAAACAATTTGAAGCCCCACAAGGCCTAAAATCTATGCAAAATTGAAAGTGAATCAAGCCTTAATCTTCGAAGCTTTAAAGATCCAAAATTCGCTTTAGCGTGAGGATATACGTCTTTGGCTAATAAAACCACCGATGAGGCGGATAATAAAAGGCAAGGCAAGACCGAAGTCATAATAAAAGCTTCATGGCGAAGTTGAATAAAAGATGGAGGTAAACCAAAGATAATAAGGGCCTTCCGTTAGGGGGCATATAAAAGTCTTGGTAATAAGTCTCATGTTCAAAACCGTTATAAAACCGTGTTTATCGATTCTTCTTGTCAACTTAATTTTTTAACATCGTCGTCTATTAGGAGGGGTTATTGATTTGATGGTCTTAGTTACACCGTTAGGACTCTATTTTTAGACCTAAATCTCTATTATCGCATAAGTCAACAATGTATCCTCGTGAAACATTCAAGACATAATAAAATATAAGAGATACAACTTAGGAATAATGGGAGGATAAGTACGTGATTAGGGCATATGAGTAGTGTTAGCATTACTAACTTATAATGACAATGATCTCGTTACACGCTTAGCATGGAATTGAAGTGAAAATCGAGGACGATGAAATTATTTCTAACGAAGCATTCACGTGTTCTTATTCTATGAACCTAAACGTCCCATTTTGCGATGAAAATCATATATTATGTCTATAACACAAGTAGTAGTAATAGTAGTAGTATAGCTAGTTTATCATTCCAATAAAGTGAATAAAAATGAATTTTGGAAGTGCTACGATACTTTATTCTAGCATTGCGTGAGGGCACGGCAATGGTTTAGTATGGGGGAGTGATGAGACTGCTTTTATACATGGTCTCATCGTTCTTTTTGAACTTAAAATGCATTAAATATCATCAAAATACCCAAATATATGCTTGTGTTTGTTGCTTGTGTATTTTAGGTACGGATATTGAGAAAATGACAAAAGATCACAAGAATCACGCAAAAACGAACACGGGAAACGAAGCCGCACGATGAACCAAGCCCTAGTGAGGAATTTTCCAAAGAAAACCCTTGAAGATTTGAAGAATATTGAAGATTGGTCCTCTAAGTTTGAAGAATTGACACTTTATACCCTTGTATCTTCATAATTACAAGTTTGGTCCCTAAAGTTTGTCAAAATTACAAAAAGGACCCTTTGATTTTGAAGAATTGGCAAATTTAGTCCCTCATCAAATCTAAATTGTCAATAATGGTCCTTCAAGAAGTCAACAAACAAGTCAAGACCTTGAAGTATGAAGATATGTCAAAACCAGTCCTTGGAGAATCAAGAATATACATTAAAGGCCCTTGGAAAAGTTTTTGGAAGAATTTGTGCCAAAAATGACAACCTGCCAAAAGTTGACAAAAGGAAAATGGGCGCTGTTGCATTTATTTACAAAGTAAACAAGAGAAGAAAGATTGGGGACCTATCCTGCCAAACCACCAAACCCCCACCACCAGTCACATTGTGACACGTCATCCCCACCAGTCCATTTCATCCAAACCAAGCCAGTCCATAATTATTTAACCTATCACAAAAGGTTTTGAACCCACTCACTTTAATTAAACGTATTTAATTATTGAAAGTGGGGGAAACAGATTTTCAAAACCATAATTATCCCCCAAATGAATTAAACTCACCTGTTCATCCACCCCTAATCCCTAGAACCCTAATCATGATTATCTCCAAATCAAAGGGGTTTTAAATGAAAGCTTCCAGAATGCTAATTTACCCCACTCCCAACACTTCCCCCAACCCAGAAAACGACTACACATCCCCTTGTCCCCTCACAAGCCCTCCCCTGACCCACTCTTTTACATGAAGACAAGTTTTGGCAGCAATCCAACGAACCACAGTGATTTCTTGCTCCCAAAGGGTCTTTGAACGGCCAAGATGCAATCTTTACAGCTCATCATCACATGGCAATCTCAGAATCTTCACATGACTTGTTTCTTTGACCAAAATTCAAACTCCACCAAGGGCACAATGGGAAATCCGTCTGCTAGGGTTTCTTAGTCTAGAATAGTCCATAGACTAGTATTTAAAGACCTCTCAACTTGTGAGAAGGTTGTTCCAGTTTTATGTAATTTTCTTTTATAAATGAATGAAAAAGTTTTTTTTCCCTGCATAAGACTGTGATCCAATTTACTTTCCAGTATCTTTAAGTTTTAAAGTCTGTTTTTCCTGAATTCATTTTTAAATTTTCAAGTTTTGTTTAAGAATTTCACTTATATCCAAGATTTTCAGAAACTTGTTCTTTCTGAAAAGCTTGGATCCAAGTTCAAGATTGAGTTGAATCTGCTTTGATAAGACAGGTTTAACTCCTTGAGTTGATTTGTTTAACTTCTTTGTTTGGTTCCAAAAGTTACACAAGGTTTTCAATTTTGGTTCTCCAAGATTTTACAAAAATCTTATTCATCATCTTTTTAGCTTACTGCTATAAGCCATTCAATAAGCTTATTAAACCAAGCTTATTGAATCACTTATAGCTTGATCTCTCTCTCTTTGTTGATTGTGGTGTGCAGGAAACAAGGAAGGCCAAAGTTTATTTCTCACCATTTTCTTGCCATTGTGTTCAAACCAATCCAACTCCCACAAGGCTCTGCATACACCCGAGTGTATTGGAGGTGGCTTATCAGCCACTGTTGGGCTTGGAAGTAAGCCCAACAAGGTAGCCTTTGTCTGTTCCTTTTAATTTTCATTTTTCTGAAAATATTATGCTTTGTGTGATTTGCATGAAAAAGATGTTATATGATAGATAAATGGTATGATTTGAGTTTATTTTGTATCTTATGCATGTTTAGAAGGATTTGATCAAGTTTGGTTTGTGTTTGATTCAGTTTTGTTTGAGAAATTTGTGTTTACTGAATTAAGGGGGTGTTTGGATCTGCTATCTAGGTTGAGTGCTTGACTGATTTTTAGCCTAATAGCAATCTAAACATACTTGATAAGTAGTAGTAGTGTTGGGTCAAAAAGTTGATGTGGCAGAAACTCAAAAATGAAGAAAACGTGAAGTATTTGTCTAGGCGTTGACAAGAGCATTCCAGGCGTTGACATGTACAATCTAGGCGTTGATGGAATCAAGCATTGTCAAGAGCAATTCAAGCATTGTCACATGCAATTCAAGCATTGACAAAACGTAGACAAAAGAAGCTTATGGAAGCTTCTATTTAGATAAACATGCAAAAGATATTCTGCATAAGTTTATTTAAATAGAAGATTTACTTGTTTATTCATTCTTATCTCTTGTAAACCCTAATCCTTACACTATAAAAGGAACCAAGGGTCATAGGTTTTATTAATTCAATTCATTCACAATGTAAACCTAAAGTGTGTGTCGACTAGACGTGGGATTCAATGTATACACGTCTAGTGGTTGTTAATTATTAATATAATTAGCAATCCATGTGTTTTAATTCATGTTTCGTGCCTAAACACCTTGTTAATGATTGTTGTTCTAATTCCGCTTTGATTTGTTAATCATATGAACAATGATCATTCCTAGTAGCTTAAAAGATCCGGAAACCAAGGTTTCCACAATTGGTATCAGAGCCTCGTGGCTCGTGATGCTAGGACCAACAAGGTGTTCATGTTTCGAGAAGAAAAGAAAAATCCGTCTAGGGTTTTTCTGGGCGTTTTTGTGTGCGCAGCAGTATTCAGAAGGTCATAACTTTTGATTGAACCGTTGGATCGTCACGAAATTTTATATGTGTGTTCTACATACATAGATCTAAACATCCACCGGAGGGATTGTCGAGTTTTATCCCCAGGCAAAAGTTATTAAGCGTCGAAGTTGGCTGATGGTTGATTTTCAGTTTTCTGCTTTTACATAAAATCATGAACTAGGGTTCCTCAAATCCTAGATCTACTTAAAAGCAGGAAGAATTGCAGTTTGTGGCTGTTGTGGTTCAAGATAAAAGGTTAATCTACAAACCCTAAGTTAGGGTTTCGATGCTTAACTTTTTAAACCCTAGATCTGTTTTAAAAACTGAAGCAAGAAGTTAATTCATCATGGTTGTGATATTAGGGTTTAAGGTAAAACCCTAGATTCGTCTTCACGTGCTGTTTCACAAAGTATACATCGTCTTATGCTAAAGATTGATGCTGATTGGACGAGAATCATGGAATTATGATTGGAGCTTTGTGCATGATGAAAATCGCATAATGAATTCTATATATTATTGCTTCGATTGTGACTTCTGGGGTTTGAAGATGTCAACAAGAAAGATACAAGACGTGATCCCATGGGTGCTATTCCACTGTATTACCGTAAGCCTTCAATTCTCATTGGTTGAAAAGATTGCTTTCACACGGCCAAAAGAAAGCCCTAATATTCGTTATCTATAATTCGAATCCTATACATGCTAGTCTATGATTACTCACATGAGGACTAAAATCATTCGATTCTGATTGGAGCAAAAGTTTTGTGTTCACACGATTGAAAACATCTCATTGGTCGATATTTATTGTGTTCACACGAAAGCATCATATGATGCTTGCTGCTAATTGGTGGAACAAAAGTGTATTCACACGATCTATGTTCACATGGTTACTATGGGCGTGCGGGTACAGGATCAAAGAAGCTTTATCACTTGTTTAAGGTTGAAAAGGTAACGTTGATATTCAACGTTGACAAGAAAGAATGCAACGCTGACAAGAGTATGGTTTGACGTTGACAAAATCATGACGCTGACAAGGTTGATATAGACGCTGACAGGAGTGAAATTGACGCTGACAGAATAAGTCAACGCTGACAGGTTGACAGTGTCGTCCGATATATGAGCTTCAACGCTGATAAGTATTGTCTGATATTGGACAATACATCTGTCAAAGATATTGGACAGAAGAGGATATTGGACAACACAAAGTTTGCTGCTGTTGAGAAAATTGAACGTTTTAAGCACACAAAAAGGAGGAAAATACACACAAAGGTACATGGAATCTCCGTTTTAATTTAGAATATCATGGTGATATTTATGGCTCGGATATTTTTGAAAGGAATTAATGATCTTAAAGCGAGTTAGCAATTATTCGTGAGAATTTGATGGATATTTTAAACTATGTAATCGGGATAGCCTTGCGAAAGAGTTATCCGGTCTAAGACTTTTACATATGGTATGAAGATGTTATTCCATTAAAATCGTCATGAAGAGGTGTTAGCTTAAGGGGAAGAGTTCTTATGGTAAGTTTGATGATTGAAGAAGATTTTCGCGAGTTTGTGTTCTATCATATCTTAAAGTGCCATAGACTTTAAAGGTAACTTGTTCGTGCTTTACATGGTTGGTGATGAAGACTTGTCATAACACTTGAAGGAGTTACATTATCGTGCTTAGTGTCTCACAAAGGATGAGAATATTGACAAGGGATTGAGGTCTACTTATACATTGCCTAGTATAAGCTCTTAGTCACATAGATAGTACAAGACATGGAACACAAGGTTGGGTTATTCTACTTCTACATCAAAAATATTATATTAATTATTCTTCAAGATCATTACATAGAGTCTACTTCTGGAGAATCTTCAAACATTGCAACATTGTTTACTTCCTTGTTGATGTGACAAAAAGGGGAAGAAAATATGTGCTACACTTGAGGGGAAGCAATTTGAAGATCATGTATAACTTACAAGAGATACACATAGAGTTTTGCCACTATCAACTAGGGGAAGATTGTTGGGTCAAAAAGTTGATGTGGCAGAAACTCAAAAATGAAGAAAACGTGAAGTATTTGTCTAGGCGTTGACAAGAGCATTCCAGGTGTTGACATGTACAATCTAGGCGTTGATGGAATCAAGCATTGTCAAGAGCAATTCAAGCATTGTCACATGCAATTCAAGCATTGACAAAATGTAGACAAAAGAAGCTTATGGAAGCTTCTATTTAGATAAACATGCAAAAGATATTCTGCATAAGTTTATTTAAATAGAAGATTTACTTGTTTATTCATTCTTATCTCTTGTAAACCCTAATCCTTACACTATAAAAGGAACCAAGGGTCATAGGTTTTATTAATTCAATTCATTCACAATGTAAACCTAAAGTGTGTGTCGACTAGACGTGGGATTCAATGTATACACGTCTAGTGGTTGTTAATTATTAATATAATTAGCAATCCATGTGTTTTAATTCATGTTTCGTGCCTAAACACCTTGTTAATAATTGTTGTTCTAATTCCGCTTTGATTTGTTAATCATATGAACAATGATCATTCCTAGTAGCTTAAAAGATCCGGAAACCAAGGTTTCCACAAGTAGGACTGCTTTGCTAGTTTGTTTCAAGTTTGGTAGTGTTTAGGAAACATTTGCATGCTCATTTTCTTGTTAAAATAGCCTAAATCAGTAACTTCTCTTAACTATCTGTTTAGCTTAAAATTTGCCCATTAATACTTGCTCATTGCTAGATTATAGGTATATTTAAGGTTGTCAATTGTTTGTATGCTAATTGGATAGGTTATATGCTAGTTTTGGCTTGTTAAAATTCGTCCAAGTGTCAATTAAACCAGCAAACTGTAGCACAGCCTTGTTTCTGTTTAACAGTCCCCTATTTGAGCTATTTGTGTGAGATTTTTGAATTAGACTTGGGTGTTTTTCTGCTTAGCTTGACTCCCCACACTTCCATGAGTGTGGGGATGCCCTTGTATCCAAGAAAAAGCCACCAACAAGAGCTTTCCTAAGCTCCAAACCACCAGACCTCAAAATTTACACTGTCAGTGGGAACTCCTTTCCCACTGCTAGTGTCTTTTTTACCACTGCTAAGCTAAAGGACAAATCTAGTCCACTTGTCACTATCAGTTTTCTTAAATTTTTGTCTTTAGTGGGTAAAAATTTGATTTAGATCTTGAAACCAGTTCCATTATTTTTCTTATTTAATTTAGGATTTTTCTGATTAATTAAATTTTTATTTACTGTTCATTTAGTAATTTTTAGATTAATTAGCTATTATTTATTAACTTTAAAGTTTTTGTTTTTGTCTTTTAGTGCCAAAAAGTAATATTTTTCAGTTTAATCAATTTTCCTAGACTTAGAATAATATTTTAAGGTTTTTGGTATAAAAATATTTTACTGTTCATCTTTTTATTAATTTTTAGAATTAATTTAATTTAATTAGGGTTTTAATTAAACTAGTTTTGTCATTTAGTGGAAAATTTAATATTTTTCAAGCTTTTTCATTTTTCTACTGTTCATTAGAGTAAAATAGGATTTTTAAAATTGGTAGATTATTTTTAGCATTATTTAATTATTTTTTATAATTATTTTAATTTTAAAATAATTTTTAGCAATTTAAAAATAGAAAAATAGTATTTAAAAATTATAAAAAATACTTTTTAGTTTTTAGATAATATAAGTAAGTTATTTGTTCAATAAAATCATATTTTGGACATTTTGATTAATTATATTTAATTTTAGGGCTTTAATTAGCATTTAAAATTGAATATTTAATTAATAAAAGGTTTTAAAATATTTTTATTGGATTTTATTCCTTATTTATATTATTTTAGACTTGATTTAGCTTATAATTAATTTTTAGGTTGAAATTTTTAATTTTGTAGCTTTTTGCGACTTTACGTGTACGCCTTTTTCGTCATAGTTTAATTCGTAGTCGTAACCGTCCTTTCTTTCCTTTCTCATTTCTTTTCTTCTTGTTCATAATCACAAACAAACATCATATATCAACTCTTAACACAACGCACTTGCCTCCTTGGGAAACGAACTTGCTTGGTCATTAGTGCTCGGTTTTCCTAAACCGACACTTAATACTTCCACTATTTGTCATCCTTTTCCTAAAGGGTACAAAAACACTACATCAGGTATTTGATTTAATTCGCCTATGACGTTATCTAGAGCATGATCCTTAGACTCCTTAACGTTTACTCCCTTTTCAACACTAAGGTCTTCAATTCCTATTTTTCTAACCTCTTTGGCATTAACTATGTCTATTTCATCTAAGTCATCATCTACCAAAGGTGGTGTCTTAGATGAAGGATTGGTTTCATCAAATGTCACGTTAAGTGATTCTTCAATTACACCCGAGGTTCTTCTGAGGACTATGTAGGCTTTGCTAGTTTGAAAATAACCTAAAAAGATACCTTCGTAAGACTTTGGGTCGAACTTTGTAAGGTAATCTTTGGTGTTGAGAATGAAGCACTTGCTTCCAAACACCCTAAAGTATTCCAATGAGGGCTTCTTACCTTTAAGAATCTCATAGGGGGTCATTCCTAGAAAAGGTCGAATAAGAATTCGGTTGAGAATTTAAGTCGATGTGTCCACGGCATTGCACCAAAATTTTTGAGGCAAAGATTGCTCATTTAACATCGTCCTACTCATCTCTTGGATGGTCCTATTCTTCCTTTCAACTACCCCATTTGATTGTGGAGTGCGAGGAGCCGAGAAGTTATGGGTAATACCATGAGCTTCACAAAAGGCACCAAATTTCACTTCATTATCAAATACCCTACCATGATCCGTCCTAATAGAGACAATTGAAAATCCTATTTGATTTTTAATTCTTCGACTAATGGTTTTGAAGTGATCGAGGGCTTCATTCTTAGACGCCAAAAATCTAGTCCAAGTGAATCTAGAGTAGTCGTCAACTATAACTAGGGTATAAAGGTTACCTCCATAACTCCGTATGGCGGAAGGTCCAAAGTGATCCATATGTAGGAGCTCTAAGCACCGAGAGGTCGAAACCAAATTCTTGGATTTGTGACTTGAGTGAACTTGCTTCCTAATTTTGCAAGCATCACAAAAGTGACTATCAAACTTCATCTTGAGGAGATGTCTTACCAACTCCTTAGAGACTAAAAATTGAAGGAAGAGATTGTCCTTACTGAAGGACGGGAAATCTGTACCTTATGTCCAGTAGAAGCTAATAGAAACGATGAAGACTAATCCGCCTTGACGGATAACACTACATAAGAAATATGGACGTGTGTGAGTTGTCTGAATTACATGTTTTTTATTGGTTCCGTGTGTTATTAGCTTGTTATACGTATTCTGTCATGTTTTACCGTTTACTGTGTATTTTGTAGTTCTTCTAATGTTCTGTTGTGTATTATTCATGTGTTAGTGTATTATAATACTTGTATTGTAATACTAAATAACTTTCTAAAAATAGCAGGTTTCCATAAATAGTAAGTTACCAAAAATAGAAAGTTTCCAAAAATAGAAAGTTCCCAAAATTAGTAAGTTTCCATAATTAGAATTAAGCTGAATTATAAATAATAAGTGAAGTTAAATTAGTACAATACAAGTCATGGTTATCGTTAGTTAATTAAATAACTGGTTAATTTAATTAAACTATATGTTATATGATTTTAATTAAAATACATGTTTAATTAAAATAACTAAGTATAAATACCTTAGGTTATACATGAATTAATTAAATTAATTAACTAACCTAAAGTTTAATGTGACATGACTTATAAAAATAGTTTTTATAAAAACCCGAATCCCGAGCCCGTGTTTTAATATAAACCGAATCAAATAAGCTATAAACAAGTCCCACCGAGTCCTTGGAAAGAATCTCGGTTGACACTACTTAAACAACTAACATGTAAATATACCCTGACTCGAAGTCGGGGTCCCTTTTGTCTCGGGTCCGAATAAACAAAACCAACCGAGCACCCTTACGGGTCTCGGTGGTGGCTCGGTTCACATAAAAACCGAACACAAACATACCTCGACCCTTTGGTCGGGGTTCTTGCTGTGTCCGAGCCACACCCAAGCCCAACCTAGACCCCTTGTGGTCTTGGTGGTGGTGATGAATACAAGCCGAGCACCCCCTTGGGGTCTCGGTTGTCTCGGCTGAACAACACCAACGCCAAACACTCTCTTTTAACATGATTTAATTAATCTCGTTGTTTTATTTACTTGTTTTATTGATTAATTAAATTTAATAACATGGAATCATAAGAAATTTTAAAAGAAAAGGACACGTGGAAAGAAAAGAATTAAAGATCACGAACACGTAGACTCCAAAAATCAAAGATCAAAATCGTCAGAATCTTCCTTGTAGTTTAATGTGGCCGGCGGCAAGAGCAAGAAGGAGGCAGGGAGCAACTTTTTGTTAAACCTAAAATTATGAAAAGGTTTCCTGGAGTTTTTCTTAACATATATTTAATTTGGGTCATGGGCCAAAGCCCACCCCTTCCTTCTTTCTTTTGTAGCCGCGGCACCAAGGGAGCCCACGGGGTAAACCCGTAACTTTTCGTGTGTTAATTTATTAACGTGTGTGTTCATGATTTATTATTCGTGATTTTGGTATTCGTGATCGTGTCACATTTATAATATTCATGATTGTTCGTTATTTATTGTCGTGACACGTGTATTAATATTATAAATGGAAAGTTTAAATTTTACCGTGTTTTCGTAAGTCATTGTTCACGTGTACTGTTCATAGGTTTTTAATGCGGGTTTTACAACTCTTCCCCTCTAAAAGAACAATTCGTCTTCGAATTGGAGAAACGTAAACTGAAAGAAGACATACCCGAATTAGAACTGGAAATGAGGGTAAGAAGTCCGTATAGACTCCTCCGTTTCCCAAGTGGCTTCCCGCTCAGGATGATCCCTCTAGAGGATTTTGACGAAAGGGATCGTCTTCCCCCGCATGACACGGTCTTGTCGCTCAAGAACTCTCTTGGGTTCTTCGACATATGAAAGATCCTCTCGAATCTGATCAAGTGGATATTAAACAACATGAACTGGATGATAGTTGTATCCTCTGAGTAAGGACATATGGAACACGTTGTGAACGTGTGATAGCTGAGGCAGTAACGCTAAACGATATGACACTTCACCAACGCGTTCTATGATGTCGAACGGTCAGATGAAGTGAGGACTGAGCTTCTCTCTGATTCCAAAACGTCTAACTCCTCGTGCAGGTGATACCTTGAGGAAAACATGGTCACCTACGTTGAAAGACACATCTCTACGACGTTTATCAGCATAGCTCTTCTGACGAGCACGAGCTTCCTGAAGTTTTGCCTTGGCGACAACGACCTTCTCATTGGTCACTTCAATCATCTCTGGACCTTCAAGCAGTCGTTCGCCCACTTGATCCCAGCAGATTGGAGCGCGACACTTTCTGCCATACAACATCTCAAAGGGAGCACACTTGATGCTAGCGTGTCAGCTGTTGTTGTATGCGAATTCTACTAGTAATATATAATCATCCCAGCTTCCTGGCCATTATAGAGCACACGACCGTAGCATGTCCTCCAATGTCTGAATGGTACGTTCTGATTGTCCGTCGGTCTGAGGATGAAAGGCAGTGCTAAGCGTAAGTCTGGTGCCCTAAGCTTTCTGTAGACTCTACCATAAACGTGATGTGAAACGGGGATCTCTGTCAGAGATGATTTCTGATGGAGTACCATGTAGTCACATGATCTCCCTCTGGAATGTGTCTGCTAATTTGCTGATCGGATGCTCCTTGCGAATCGGTAGAAAATGAGCAGATTTAGTCAACCTATCCACAATGACCCAGATAGCGTCATTCTTCTTATGAGTAACAGGAAGACTAGTAACAAAATCCATGGAGATTTTGTCCTACTTCCATGCTGGAATATCTAATGGTTGTAGTAACCCACTAGCACGCTGATGTTCGATCTTCACCTGTTGGCAGATCATACACTTAGAAACGAAGGTGGCAACATCCTGCTTCATACCACTCCACCAAAAGTGTTGCTTGATGTCCTGGTACATCTTGGTAGAACCAGGATGTATGGTAAATGGAGAACTGTGAGCTTCAGTCAACACAGCTTCCCTGAGAGTAGAGTCATCAGGAACCACTAGTCTAGTGCCCTGCCATAAGATACCGTCGTCGTCAACACGAAACTCCGTCTGCTGATCAAGGTTCTGAATGATAGCCCAAATATCACCATCGTCCTTCTGAGCTTCCTTTATCCTAGAATGTAAGTCTGGTTCCACTCTAAGATTAGCCCAGTAATCGTGTTGTCCTCATACACAAAACTCAATGTCAGTCAACTCTAGGTCACGAATGATCTCCTTTGCAATCCATATGCCAGCAATCATACCCGACCTTCTGCTTAGCATCTGCCACCACATTCGCCTTACCATGATGGTACTGAATGTTGGCGTCGTAGTCTTTCAATAGCTCTAACCATCTCCTCTGTCTCATGTTCAGTTTCTTCTGGGTGAAGATATACTTGAGACTCTTGTGGTCGGTGAATATGTCACATGATTCACCATACAAATAATGTCTCCAGATCTTCAATGCAAAAACAACTGTTGCAAGCTCTAAATCGTGAGTAGGATAGTTTTCTTCATAAGGTTTCAGCTGTCGTGATACGTATGCAATAACCTTCCCATGTTGCATGAGAACGCAGCCTAATCCCTTTCCTGAAGCGTCACTATATATCTGAAATCCACCTGAGCCAGATGGGAGAGTAAGAATAGGTGCAGTTTACTAACTTCTGCTTAAGATCTTCAAAGCTCTTCTCTCGCTCTTCCGTCCAGACGAATTTCTCTCCTTTCCTCATCAGCTTAGTCAAAGGTAAGGCTAACCGTGAAAAGTTCTCTACAAACCTGCGGTAGTAGCCAGCTAAACCCAGAAAACTTCTAAATTCTGTTGCAGATGTAGGTCTTGGCCATTTAGTGATAGCTTTAACCTTGGTAGGATCCATGGTGAATCCCCTATGCATATAAAATATGGCAGAAGTGCCACCTTGGTCAACCAGAACTCACACTTAGAGAACTTGGCGTACAACTGCTTCTGACGAAGAATCTGTAAGACTATACGAAGGTGTTCCTCATGTTCCTCCTGGATTTGGAGAAAATCAGGATGTCATCAATGAACACAATAACGAACTTGTCCAGAAACTCATGGAAGACACGGTTCATCAAATCCATGAAGACAGCTGGAGCATTAGTGAGTCCGAATGGCATGACTACGAACTCGTAGTGCCCATAACCTGTACAGAAAGCAATCTTGGATATATCCTGCTCTTTAACCCGTAACTGATGGTAGTCAGACCTCATATCGATCTTGGAGAAGTGCATGGTGCCCTGAAGTTGATCGAATAGGTCATCAATTCGCGGCAAATGATAACGATTCTTGATCGTGATCTTGTTCAGTTCACGATAGTCTATACATAAACGCATGTTGCCGTCTTTCACGAACAGTACCGGTGCACCCCATGGCGATGCACTAGGACAGATGAAACCTCGTTCCCAGAAGTTCCTTCAGCTGATCTTTTAGTTCCTTAAGCTCTATAGGAGCCATACGGTAAGGAGCTTTAGAAATTGGCTCTACACCTGGTATGAGATCGATTCCAAACTCGACTTCACAAACAAGTGGTATGCCCGGAAGTTCATCTGGAAAGTCAGGAAACTCTGACACAATAGGCTGATTTTGGATCGATGGAGACTCGGCAGTAATGTCATGAATATTGGCTATGAAGCCCTGACAGCCGTGTGATAGCAATGCACACGCCTCCATGGATGAAATAATTTGTACTGACCTCCCTGGCAGAAAACCACGATGTATGTACTCTGGGGATTTAACATCACCGAAGATAACCCGATAAGTATGACAGTCAATAGTGTCCTGGTGTTTGGATAACCAATCCATGCCCAAAATCAAGTCAAAATCGCACATGTCCAAAGGAAGTACGTCAACTCTATGGATCTTGTCATCAAATTCTAGGGGAAGATATCTGTACACTTGGGTGATTCCTACAGAGTCCCTAAGTGGCGTGGAAATGCATAAGGCATTATCTAATGGCATCGGGAAATCCTAACACGTACAACAAAAGTAGTGGACACGACTGAATGCGTCGCTCCAGTATCAAATAGAACACATGCTGCCAAACCATTCATAAAGAGATTTCCGGTGATAGTACCTGAGGTCTTATTCGCCTGATCTCGAGTAGTAGTGAACACGCGACCAGAAGTAGGAGGTGGCTTGGTGTCGGCGTGTCCAAAGGTGCCTTTTATCTCACCCTGGCGACAGTCCTTTTGCTGATGGCCTTGTTGGCCACACTTGAAGCAACCACTAGTACCTCGGCGACAAATACCCGAATGTCTGCGCGAACAAGTAGGACATATAGGATGCGTGAATCCTCCAGCAGGCGTCCTAGTTATCTGAGAGCCTGTTCAAGGATTACATGCATGACACATGATCGTGGTACATAAACATGATTACATAGAAGGTGTAAAATTTACCAGAAGAGGTAGAACGGTTAGGCTGTGAACCCCTACGGTCCTGACCCATGCCGTTACCATTGTTCCTGATTTAACAATTATTGGAGTGTCAGAATATCATAACATAAAATAGTTGAACATGAAAGAAGGTTAATGTAGGGACCTGCTGTTGTACGAGTTGTTAGCGTTGTTACGGTAACTATCGTTACCGCCATGCCTCTCAGAACCAGAACGGTCGTTAGTTTGACCGTTTCCCTTGGATGCTTGCTGCTGAGCGGCCGCAGGCTTACGGTCATCAGTCTTCTGCCTGTAATACATATATTGTTGAACAGAGGTTTAAATGAAATGAATAATACTGATGGAAATGAATTGTTTACAATTGGTGATTGAAGATACCTCTTCACTGCTCTGTCATCACCGAACTCCTCTCGTTACTGAAGCATCTCGAGCTTACGGGCTGCATCGGCCCCCTGTGCCACTGTAGCGAAAGTAGCACAAACCAGGTTGTTGGCAACCGAAGTGCAAAGTGCCCAGCGAAACTTCTCAGCCTGCTCCGCAGCAGTTCCTGCGGCTGGACCCAGAAAACCTGCTAATCAGAGAAACCTTTGCACGAATTCATTGTTGTGTTCACCAGCAATCTGCCGAATGTTATGGTAGTCCCTCTTGAGATTCTCTTGCTCAGCATGTGGAAAGTACTGATTAAGAAAGAGCTCCTTAAATCGGTCCCATGTCAGCTGTGCAACCCCATTGTCACCACCGTTGGAATGCTTGACCGATTTCCACCATTGCAGCACATCACCTTCAAACTTATAGCAAGCCAGCCTTGCCTTGTAGACACCATCACAACCCATTGCATCGAAAATCTTCTCGATGTGAGAAATCCAAGCTTCAGCCTCGTTGGGGCTGTCAGTCTGCTCAAACGAACGGGGTCGTTGTTTGTTGAATCTCTCCAACCAAGTCATAAGAGTAATCGATGGAGGAGGAGGAGGGTTGGCGTGGTTACCATGAGCCTGGAATTCCGCCTAAAGTTCATCCTTGATTTCATTACAAAGTTGGGGAAGTAGGGCTTGTAGAGCTGCATTGACAGCTGCTGTCAAATCTGGAGTATTGCGATGGTTCACCATCTGATAGTTTAAAACAACAAAATGCAACATAAATTATAAATCTGAAATGAGGTAACATAAGAATGCATGAACAATGTATAAATCAAAGAAGCAGTTTATAATGCATGTAACAATGTATAAAAATGCATGATGCAGTTTATAAAACTTTTTATATGAACGAGAGTGAACGCCTATGGTCAGTTCACCCAAAACGAAAGACATGGCGCGGGGACGCCAATGGGTCGGTCCTAAAGTTAAAAGTTTCGATAAAAGCACATGCGACTAAATAGGATCAGTCCTGTACCAACCATTACTTAGTCATAAACCTGCTACAATGATATGAATGCATGAAATAAAATGAAAATGAATGAATGCATGAAAACCAACTGTCAGTTCTAGGAAGACACTGGTGACTACCCGTAAGTCACAGGTCATTTTTAAAGAGCTACAGGTCGAAACCTTGGCTCTGATACCATAATTGTAACACTCCATTTAATAGGATAGAGTGCTACAGTAAATTATGGCGTATAATCAAAGCATGCAAGGTAAATGTCTAAACATTCATGACCATAAATAGAAATACCGGAATCAAACATCGGTAGTCTAGTAACTCACAAACAAGCAATATAAGTACTGTAAATGGAAATGACTAAACAATGTCCAAAAGATGTAAAGTATGATAAAGTAGGAATAAATGCATAAGGTAAAAGAGGCCGGATAGCTTCCAATCCGAATGCACATACTTTGGAGTTCCTACTTGCGTCCTTGGGTACCTGCCGTTTGGGAACATGGAAAAGTAGACGGCTGAGCATAACGCTCAGTGCACGGATATACAATAAAGCATGGAAAAACATAGAATATGGAAACATATAAAGAATATAAAGCATGAATGGCAGCGGAAATGAATAAGTCATGGAAAACCTATTTGTTTGTCATGTTAACTGGTTTTAGTTCTGAAAACATAGCTTATGTTACTTATGAAAATCTGTATTAGTTAATGTACCATAATAGTCAATATAGGTCATGAGTTCAACAACGTGCATGAATACTTGGAGGGGAGACCTCATCAAGCAATTAGAGGGGTTGCCTCTAATTAACTGGTCAATGGGTAGGAGGGATCAGCTCCTTGTGAAGGATGAAAGTCACACACCACATTCACCATAAAAATCCTGACTGAAACATGTAACTAGGATGCACCCATACGCCTCACATGATAATATGATAATATGATAATATAATGGCCAAATAACTGAAAAGGGACGCCACGAGCTATCACTCCGCCGTGGTGAAGTCACAACACTAGTGCCTCTAGTGTTATGGTTATGGTACCTCCATAACTAGGTGAAACTAGCCATGCATGTATATGGCTAAGCTAACTAATAAAACATAAGCATTTAATCTGTAACTACTGGAGAAAATAGTTAGCTGCATACGAGAAATCCTAATGAAGGAAGAGATTGTCCTTATTGAAGGACGGGAAATCTGTACCTTATGTCTAGTAGAAGCTAATAGAAACGACGAAGACTAATCAGCCTTGACGGATAACACTACATAAGAAATATGGACGTGTGTGAGTTGTCTGAATTACATGTGTTTTACTGGTTTCGTGTGTTATTAGCTTGTTATACGTATTATGTCATGTTTTACCGTTTACTGTGTATTTTGTAGTTATTCTGATGTTCTGTTGTGTATTATTCATGTATTAGTGTATTATAATACTTGTATTGTAATACTAAGTAACTTACTAAAAATAGCAGGTTTCCATAAATAGTAAGTTTCCAAAAATAGAAAGTTTCCAAAAATAGAAAGTTCCCAAAATTAGTAAGTTTCCATAATTAGAATGAAGCTGAATTATAAATAATAAGTGAAGTTAAATTAGTACAATACAAGTCATGGTTATCGTTGGTTAGTTAAATAACTGGTTAATCTAATTAAACTATATGTGATATGATTTTAATTAAAATACATGTTTAATTAAAATAACTAAGTATAACTACCTTAGGTTAAACATGAATTAATTAAATAAATTAATTAACCTAAAGTTTAATGTGACATGACTTATAAAAATAGTTTTTATAAAAAACCGAATCCCGAGCCCGTGTTTTAATATAAGCCGAATCAAATAAGCTATAAACAAGTCCCACCGAGTCCTTGAAAAGAATCTCGGTTTACTTAAACAAATAACATGTAAATATACCCCGACTCAAACTCAGGGTCCCTTTTGTCTCGGGTCTGAATAAACAAAACCAACCGAGCACCCTTACGGGTCTCGGTGGTGTCTCGGTTCACACAAAAACCGAACACAAACACACCCCGACCCTTTGGTCGGGGTTCTTGCTGCGTCCGAGCCACACCCAAGCCCAGTCGAGACCCCTTGTGGTCTCGGTAGTGGTGATGAAGACAAGCCGAGCACCCCCTTGGGGTCTCGGTTGTCTCGGTCGAACGACACCAACGCCAAACACTCCCTTTTAACATGATTGAATTAATCCCCTTTTTTTATTTACTTGTTTTATTGATTAATTAGATTTAATAACATGAAATCATAAGAATTTTTAAAAGAAAAGGAAGTGTTATGATTACCGACACGTGGAAAGAAAAGAATTAAAGATCACGAACACGTAGACTCCAAAAATTAAAGATCAAAATTGTCCGAATCTTCCTTGTGGTTTAATGTGGCCGGCGGCAAGAGCAAGAAGGAGGCAGAGAGCAACTTTTTGTTAAACCTAAAATTATGAAAAGGTTTCCTGGAGTTTTTCTTAACATATATTTAATTTGGGTCATGGGCCAAAGCCCACCCCTTCCTTCTTTCTTTTGTAGCCGCGACACCAAGGGAGCCCACGGGGTAAACCCGTAACTTTTCGTGTGTTAATTTATTAACGTGTGTGTTCGTGATTTATTATTCGTGATTTTAGTATTCGTGATCGTGTCACATTTATAATATTCATGATTGTTCGTTATTTATTGTCGTGACACGTGTATTAATATTATAAATGAAAAGTTTAAATTTTACCGTGTTTTCGTAAGTCACTGTTCACGTGTACTGTTCATATGTTTTTAATGCGGGTTTTACAGTTTAACAACTGGAAAGCTTGCAAATACGCATTTGCATAAGCTCTTTATCCTAGGGCATAAATGTATGCCCTAGATGTGAGTTTCATTTTTTTTCATTTTCTGCCCATGATTCATAAAGTGCATGTGATTGTGTGTGATTATTGTTAAGTAAGTGTAATCTTTGTGTAATCTTTTGTTTGAAGTGATCTTGGATTATTATCAGTTAAGGTTGTGGCCATTTGTCGTGTTTTAAGTCTCAAATCTTTGTGAAAATTCACTTTTCTAGTTGTTAAGGGGTGTTTGGGACAACTTGGTTGTTGGGCAAAGGTTGCCTAACAAGACCTAGTTTAGCTCTTCATAACCTTGGTAGGGGTAGGATATTTGGTTTTAACAAATAGATTGGAGCTTTAAGTTAAAAAATCTTGGTTTGGTGGTTTGTGCAAAAATCTGTCTATTTCTAAATTAAATTGTGGTCTTTGATAATCTGTTAGAGTTAGATAGTATTAAGGTTTGTATTTGTTTTATTTTGAGTAAGGTACTTGTCTAAGCTTAATTTGCCCAAAAGAAAGTTAGCCATAAGCAATTTTAAGCATCACAACCTACTATATCTTTTGTGTTTGTTGTTTTCAATCACTGTCTAAGTGATAGAGCCATTGTTTGTTCATAACATCTCACCCTAGGCTTATAGCTGCTACCTGTGAGCTTATTTGTTACTGTGCTGGGATTATTTAGACCTCTAGTGCTAATTGTGTTTTGATTACTTGTTGTGTGCCCTATTGTACTACTAGCAAAAGGAAAGAACCAAAAGTATTTAAAGAAAATCAAACAAATAACATTTCCAACCTCTGTTAGTTGATCATTGGCATAATCTTTATTTTGGATTGAATTAAGGCGTGTTTATTGTTGAAGTTTGATTGTGTTGTTAGTGTATTTTGTTTGTGTTTTTGTGCCTTGTGACCATTGTCCATACCAAACAAAGTAACCACAAAGAAAGAACAAGTTGTGTCTGCTTATTTGTCCACTCAGATCTGTGAGCTTATTTGCTTGATCTATGTGCCTATTCCTTGCTGTTGAGGCTTACTTTGGTTGTGTGTTTGTGCTTTGGATTGTTTTGTGTGCCCTTTATGGTTGTATATCAAACTAAACATAGAAGTCAAAAAAATATTGAAGTGTGTCTGTTTGTTTAGAACACAACCCACTGTTAACTATCAACTTGAAAAAATAAAGGGGTGATTGTTTGCTTAATCTTACTACTCCATTGTGGCTTATTTCTACTGATTGCTCGTGCTTATTATTGACTCCCCAATAAGCAAAATCTTATTGGGGGTGCCCCTTGTACCAACAACAAACAACAAGAACCAAAGAAAAAAAAGAAACGAACCAAAAAGAAAATACAAACAAAGAAGTATAAAAGTGGAGAACTGCTTGTTTTTTGGTGTTCATTTGGCTTGATTCATGGATATTGGATTATGTTTGTGTAATTTGTGTTTTGATTTTGTTATCTGTGCAACCAAGTAATCCAAAAAAAAGAAGTAAAAAAGAAAAAGGGAACAAGGGGTGGTCAAGGGCGATCCGTGAGGTTCGAACCCTCGACCTCAACCCAAGTTCAACCTTTCAACGCTTTACACCACACACACAACACCATGTATTACATTTAAACACGTTTTCACTCCCCTTTCTTAATATAATCCGAGAGTAATAAGCCATATTCCAGCTTATTTCATTATAATTTTGCATCTTTCTTATTTTTCCCTCGTTTTTGTATAAGTTTAGGATTTTTTCGAACAAGTTTCATAATTTTCCATTTATTTTTTTAATTTATGGGATAATAGGTTCTAAATGTAACCAAGTTGACAACTTTTACTAGGTTGTGTAAGCACCTTTTAATCTTACTAAACAATACAAACAATTTACTAATCCACCCTATTGTATACAATACTTAAACTAATTCATAATTTTTGACTGAGGTGGCATGGTTGAACTTGGTCGACTGTATTTCTCTACTAAAATACATATCTTTCGCATTAGTGGGTTCCACAAACATAAGATCTATTATATGTGTAATTTCAAATATTAGTTTGCCCATCAAACAAACACCTTTTTTTCTCTCCTTCGGCTTACCACTCATCCATTCCAGCAACAACAGTCACTCCAACCATCGATCAAGAACCATCATCACTATCTCTACTACTTATTTTTTTCAAACTTTCCTTAATAATCAAAATAGAATGAACCATTATAAAACAAAATACAAATCTAAACATCCTAAGATTCTGAGATTAGTTTATACCAAAAAATCACAAATCATGATGGCTATTGTGGTCGGGGTTTTTGATAATGGTTGATCAACTGATTTTTCGGTGATGGTTGTTCAAAAAGATGATTGCTCGATGCATAAAAAACGTGCATATGTAAGAGATATGTGCATATGTAAGAGATACGTACATACAAAAACGTGACTGTAATGGTGGTTTTTGATATAAGATATATGCATACGAGTACCTAATGATGTTGTGTTGGTTTTCGGTGATGGTGGTTCATGATTCACTGTTGGCTATGTTGCGGTAGTTTGGGTCTTCAGACCGTTGTTTAGGATGTGTTATGACCAACAAATGGTGATTTCGGATTTTAGTCTATCACTAAATGAGATATGTGTATTCGACTGTGCGTGTAAAGATGAATAATGGAGAAGCCGATGGGTGTGGGTGTGTTAGTGCATTGAGGGGATGGTCGATGAAAAATGAATAAATATTTTATTTATAAAATGATACAAAATTCATTTTAGTAGAAAAATTCGGTTAACCATGGTCAACCATGCTACCTCATCCATGAATTATGAATTAATTTAAGTATTGTATACAATAGGGCGGATTAGTAAATTGTTTGTATTGTTTAGTAAGATTAAAAGGTGCTTACACAACATAGTAAAAGCTGTCAACTTGGTTACATTTAGAACCTATTATCCCTTAATTTATTAGCATTATTTTCATTTTAAATTTTGGAAAAGTCATAAAAAATAGAAAAAGGTTTATAAAAAATTTCAAAAAACTGTTTTTAGACTTGTTTTAATATTAATTAGGTTTACAAACTTCAAAGTTTGGATTTTGACTTTTTCTTAGTTATTTTTATTTTTAAGGTTTTTAATAAACTTTAATATTTAATAATAATGAATTAAAACATTTTCAAATTTTTTGGTTTACGTATTTTTCTTAGTTAGAATTTTTAGAAAATTACGTTTGTACGTTTACGCGTTTTAGGGCATTTTTAGCGTAATCCGTTTTCCTTTTCTTTTATTTTCTTCTTTCCAAAAGCGTAATAACTCATTCAACTACGTCTATATTATTTGGCTTAAACACCATACCTCATCGAAAATGAACTCAACGACGAGTATTCGCGTTTTTCACAAAGCGTGATACTTAATACTTACCCGCATTACTAGTGATTGTTTTTTCCTAAAGCAAGTAACTAGTTTTACTACATCATTTAGCTTAAAGTATACTTGTCAATCCATTTTACTTATCATACATATCTTTCCTATATGAACGATATTGCAATTATTATTTATTGCTCGCATACATCTCGTACTTGATCACGTCATTACCATTACATGTTACTTTATTATGTTTTCTTTATTATATGAATTATCATGCGTCAATCCTTTATTGCTAATTCATATAAGAGTTTCCTTCAACTCAAATTTTCACATAGGCAACTTTTTTATAATTCAAACACTTACATTACTTAGCTCGTATTTACATACTTCCGTTATTACTTACTAAAACGCATTCCTATGCATTTATCTTAGCTTAAGCATTTCTTAAACTCATATCATCTTATACATCTTACATTACTTATGTATTTAAATAACATACCATAGACTTTGCATTATAAAATCATATACTTCAATACTTAACACTTCTCATATATGCGTTCCATATTCTTAGTCGCATTCCAAATTCTTAGTCTATTAGAAACTAAGATACACCTCATATTATAATCATTCTATGTCCACACATTGTCATCCTATTTGCCGAAAGCACTTAACTACCTTATAACTAAGGCATTCACAATCTTCATTACATAAACCTACGACAACGCATCTACGTGTGACCTAAGTTTAGGCAACCTATAGTAGGCCCCTAGTTCATTTAGACCAAAGCTCTGATACAAAGTTGAAACGCCCCTTTGATATGATGAAAATAAGAAAATTAGTCAAAAACATAAATGAAAGTGTCATTTTGTTACTCTTTAATCCACTGACTAAAACCAATTACTATTCATACATTCGATGTGTTTTTAATTAATACTAGACTAAATTACCTTTGATTCAATGTAAAATTCGTCTTCTAACTTCTTAAGGATTATTTTATACAAAATAATAAAAATCTGAAATGGTAATTACACAGTTGTATGCTTTAAAACCATACAGCCGTATGATCACCACATACCTTTTGTTCATTTTATTTTAGACCATAAGGTTGTATGCTTAAGAAGCATATGGTTATATGGTCATGGCAAAAGCATACAAACATATAGTCCTCTCACATAAGCCGTCCAAAACCACTTTTTGAGCATACGACTATATGTCCCTAAACCATACGAATGTATTGTCTGAGACCTACACTTTTTAAGAAATAAACGACTATATGTCCCTAAACCATACGGCTGTATTGTCTGAGACCTACACTTTTTAAGAAATAAAACCTTCACATGATTTTCCAGAAAACTAACTTCCCGAACTCGGAACTTTACAAAACTTTCAATAACTTAATAAAATATTAATATAAATCATTTTCATAACATTTGCGGTATATGTGACCCACACCCATGTACTTTACGGGATATGCCAAACGCCCGTTTTGACCAACTTACATTCATCCTTTTCACCCGTTTACATACTTTCTAAGACTAGACTCTAACAAAAGACAGACCACAACTTCATGAAACTCGAAGATTCAACTTTACCACGAGATTGGTGTTTACTTGCATATGCCCAAAATCAATACTCTTTTATCTGCTTAATACACATCCAAGACCTTACCAAGCTCCTACTTTGATACTTTATACAAGGTTATATCTTCATCACATGTAAACCTACAAAATGGTTAAACAAATAAATAAGGATTGTGCTTAGTAAGTAAGTGGTAATAACATGTTACCATACTTCATACACATTTATGCAATAATCACAATTAACATTCAATCATAAATATTTATATCATTACTTACACCATTCCCTTAATCATCACTTTCATAGTTAGTTATGCCAAACTAACCTAATGTTAATCCTACTAAGCACATTGAAAGTAATCATTCTTAATCATAACAACTAAGCCACATAAGACATAAAGTGACAATTCATACAATATCACATTATAGCCGGTTACTTACCTCACATCCATAGCTCGATAATCAAAAGCACCAACATAATCAATATTAATCAAACATCATACAAACACCTATTATCACAATAATACAATACCATTAACTAGGGTTTACACAACCCATTAAACCCATCTTTATCTCTAATCACCATATGATCATATCTTGATCATATGATAAAGACACAGTTAACCTTAATCAAACATAATCCACTAAAGGGACAAAAGCCTTACACCCTTAACCACCTTTAATCATAATCAAAACCTTTTAATTATTATATGATCATTCATCATCATAACCTAATTTCACTAATTCATCTTAAATCATTATTTGGACTTAATCCATTATCAATAACACATTAATACTTAGGTTATAAAAACAATTACCCAAAAACCCTAATTTATCTCAAGAACCTTAACTATTGAACTATTAATGAAACATTAAATTGGGATAGTTACTATGATGAGATTTATGACATGGACATCCTACATGAACTAAAACACAATATTTCCTTCAATTTGATCATGGAAAAGTTATTTTTTCTTCTTTTCTTTCTTGGCTCATCACACTTAAACCACACACCTACTAGACAACATGAGAAACGCGTGGAATGGTATGGAATGTCTGGGATTCCATATTAGTTGGTTGGCACTTTTTTCAAATGACACATAAGTCCCTAAAGTACTATTCTTCATAAAATTGACTACAATAACTTATATAACTCATGTATCACTTGATAACTTTAGTCCCTTAACTCTTCATAACTCATACGTGTGTTACATTGATCTTTCAAAATCCATATTACATATACATTAACTTTTTGAAAATCGGATTTTTCTAACCAATTTACGTAATGTCTTACAACTGATAAAAGTTATAGTTAAACTCATTTTATGGCAAATCGTGAATAAATAATTAAAAATGGTTTAGGGGTGTTACAACATGGCTAATAGGTTATGAACGAATGATGACTGCTTCCACCATAAAAGCTCATAAGACACTCCTAAAGCAGATGTTAGAGAATTTTAGTGCTAATGGCTCATAGTCTCTTGGCTCTATTTATAATAGACTTCAAGGGATTGAGAGCAAATTGTCCAACTTGGGAACTGTTATTGAAAAGGAAGATCTTATTCAAAATTCCTAAGAAGTATGCATGTTGAATGGAGTACTCATATGGCTATCTAGGAAAACAAAAGCTGACATAGACACGATGAACATTAATGATTTGTACAATCACTTTAACATTGTTAAGGAAAAGATGAAGAAGAATGCAGGATCAACCTGTACCTCCAGCTCAACAAGTTTGTCTTTTGTATCCAGCACTAGCAGTGCTGATGAGGTTAATACTGTTAGCCTTGAAGTTAGTACCGTTAGCACGTTTGTTACTACTGTTAGCACTAAACTTGGCACTGCTGGTCTAAGTGATGGCACTTATGGTTTTATATATCTTTGAGACTCTAGGTTGTTTAGACCTTAATCTAAATTAATACCAACGTTCATATGTTAATAAACAAAGCGGAATAAGAACATTGATATGCAACAAGATGTTTCTTCAAATGTTTACTTCACTAATCATTGAACAACTACTAACCTAGGCGTGTTACAAAGAACTTCACGCCTAGAACACACATACAAAACACCTTTAAGTTTACATTTTGATAACTGATATGTAAAACCTAATGTTTGGTCCTTCTTTATAACATAAGGAGTAAGGCTTACATAAGATAAATATACATCTTTTTAAACATATATATTGTTATCTTCTATAGTATTTGATTAAGGAGATTGCTTTGCAGAATACCAATCTACACGTCTGATCCTCTATGTTTCACCCTTTTTCATTTTGTCTTATCAACTCATAATATAATTCTCAACAATCTTTTCCTAGTTGATAATGACAAAACATATGCACAAACTTTCCCTGAAGTTAATATATAAGAATAAAACATACTTTCCCTTAATCCATGCACTTACACCAAGGATCTACAAGTTGAGATCCTTCTTTGTATCTTCTTCTCCTCTTTGTCATCATCAATAAAGGACTAAAACATGCAACTTTTATCTTCACAGCTACCAACCAAATATATTAATAAAATTGTATTCATAACAAGAACCCTTTTAATATAATTACATTTTATTATTTTTAGTGTACTCGAAGCTAATAAAACACTAATGCTTCATACAATTAATGTAACATGTGGTACAAATGATGAAAGCTATTATTTATTTGACATGATACAAATTAATCATATGTTTAATAATCTTGTAATCCTTTATTTTAAGCAAATGGTAACGACCCCTAACTATCTTAATGTACGTATTACACTATTTAGTTACAGATATATGTTTTATTTTGATTATTCTCAGTATAATTTTTATACCACCTTTCTCATATTCATCTTAATGTAGCTCTTAACACCATTATATATTCAAGGAAAACATACAAATAGAAAATACTATATCATTAAAAAATTCAATCACAATGAAGAGTCACCGCAACTCACGGATACCTTGTTGGTATTCATAAATCGTTTAAGCGTTTTGCTATAATACCTACATTTGAATTGAGATACATCAACTCAACTATGTTTCAGTTACCAGCTATATCATCAAGATTCAAGACATGAATTAGACTTGCAGAAGTCTTGATAGTTTTAAATTGGCAAATACATAATTGCTTTAGAGCTAAACATGTTTGAAATTGAACAAGCTAAAGGGCCCAATAATGATGTTAGAAGAGGGATGACAAAAGCACCCAAAACCGATGGGGAAAACCAAAAGCCGCACCGATTGGGTCGGGTTCGAAGTCAGGTTGGCGGGTTTGGATGCGGGTTCGGGTTGAGATGTTCCATATTTCACGGGTACGGGTTCGGGTTCTAGTAGTACCCGCCCCGTTTACCCGTATACGTACCCGTTTACTAAAAACCATACCCATTTACCAAAAACCATACCCATTTTTATGGCTATTTGATATAAGTTATAAGCTTGTGCGAAATAGTGGATGAAGATTGAACGAAATGCTCATATTACTTACATTTTGTATGCATTAAGATGTTTGCGATCTTGGTAATTTTAAAATAAAAAAAATGATTTATTCGATCCATTAAATCGCATGATATGATATTCAGTTAGTATTATTTATCTCCTAAAACTTAAACAATATATTTTGATTATTTTTCGTTGGCTTTTCTTAACTTTATACGTACAATTATGTCAAACAAAATTTAATTGTGGATACCCGATACCCACGGGTAAAATCCGAAAACCCGATGAGTAATACTTATCGGGTACCCGTCGAGTATTGGGACGGATGCGGGCTTGGATATATTAAACGAGTGCGGGTACGGGTTCTCTAAAACCCGACCCGAACCCGACCAGTTGCCCTCCCTACATTAGAAATTGATATATTGTTTGTCTATTAAAAAGTTGTGAATTTAAATTTGAAATTGAGACGTAAACGTTAGAATCTGAATGTATTAATATTGTTTATTTTATACAAGTACAAATGAGTAATATTTTTAAAATAATTTTTATTCTTATGTAACATAAAAGTATTTTAACATTAATAGAGCGGCATTGACTCAACGCGATGAACTAAACAAAGTACTTATGATTAAACTCTTTAGAGCAACTCAACACATTTATTTTGGACGAAGATACTAAACCCGGTTCATTAAACTCAACAAAACCCGGCTCGACTAGAGCATAAATAAAAACCCAAAACCCTTCATCTTTTTATATAACAAAACACACACTAAAACACACACACACAAAAAACCAATCAATCGATATGAGCATCAGCAGCAGCTGGCGAGCTTTAATCCTCCGAATCGGCGAAAAGTCACCGGAGTACGGCGGCAGTTCAACCGTCGATTTCAAAGACCACATTGTAATTCTTTTCTTATTAAAAAACCCCATTTTTTTATATTTTATAAACCCTAACATAAACCCTAATTAAAAAAAAACTAAAATCTGGGTATTGAAATTAAACACCGAATAAAGAAAACCCACTTTTCAATTTTAAAAACCATTAATTTTTTCGCTATCGATTTTGAAACCCTAATTTTGTTTATTTAATTGATTGCAGGATGTTTGTTTTGGTGCTGTGAGACGTGAATTGGAGCATTCACAAGATGAAATCCTAACTGTAATTAATTAATTAGTTACTGTTGGTTAATTACTGTTTAATGTTTGTTAGTTTTATTAGTTACTGATGATTATTGTTGTTTTCTTTTTATGTAGTTTTTGCTTCAGTGTGCTGAGCAATTGCCTCATAAGATTCCTTTGTATGGGACTTTGGTATGTTTTATGTTACTTGTTTTCGTGTTTTTCGATTTTATGTAAAGTATTGTAACGTGCTACCGTCATTATCATAATCAGTGATTGCCTTTCAAATTTGTAATCGGCTTGTAGTTCATTACGATTTTATTCAAACACATGTAAATGTAATGCAACACACACAAAATAGTGAAAAGTATAAGCCGATTACTAATTATTCAAACACATATAAACATAATACAACACACACAAATTAGTGAAAAAATATAAACCGATTACTAATTATTGTAACATTTAATTGGATAAATGCACAAAAGTTACTGGTGTACAAAATATGAAAGGTGATTGCTGTTTATGATTGCGTTACGATAATTAGTAATCGGCTTATATATTTTCACTATTTTTGTGTGTTGTATTATGTTTTTTTGTGTTCGGTAAAATGGTAGTGAACTACAGGTCGATTACTAATTATCGTAATGCGCTACCAAAATCAACGTAAGCAGTAGTAAACTTTCAAATTTTGTGTTACAAGTGTAGTTTTTTATTAACTGCTATGTGGTAACATGTTGATGCTTCACGTCTCAATATGTAGTTACTATGATTGCTGTGTATAATGAATTGGGTAGTGCATTTCAGTAATTAGTAATCGGACAATCGTCAGCTTACCATTATATACAGAGTATCGACGATAAGGCTTGTAAGATGTTATTGATTCTCTTTTTCGGTTTTTGGTGTTCAGATTGGATTATTGAACTTGGAAAATGAGGGTTTTGCCAAGGAAATATTGGAGAATACTCAACAGAGTTTGCAGGTGAGTAAGCAACTGGCTTTTATAAATTTCTGCGATTTTATGTCAATTATTGACATACGAGCTTTTACGTTCTAGTATGTAGCATATTACTATCTTGTAAAGCTGGTTGGTTTGTGGGGGTGATATATTTTTGGTTATTTGCAGGATGCGCTTGATGCTGGAGATTGCAATAAGATTCGTGTATCACTGCGGTTCTTAACTGTTTTGGTATGTTATTGTTATGTCTTTAACTAGGATAGGAGAATGAGGACAGTATTAGAATGTAATAGATGTAATTGTCATTTTGATTTCTGAATTTTATTTGTATGTTTGTATTGTAGATGTGTAGCAAAGTCATCCAACCAAGTTCGTTAGTGGTGGTTTTTGAAGCATTATTATCTTCTGCTGCAACTATAGTGGATGATGAGAAAGGGAACACTGCATGGCAACCCCGTGCTGATTTTTACATAACCTGTATTCTTTCATGTCTTCCTTGGGGTGGATTCGAACTTGGCGAGGTACACTTTTTACTTAATTTTTTCTTGCATTTTGGCTTGGAAAACCAATACAAAAATGGACGCTTTTAAGAAATGTGTAGGCAAAGTATCAGATCGTTAGAAAATATTACATGTTGTAGCAAGAATATCACTAATCCCATTTTTACTCAGAAGTGTTGTATGTCACATTGGGTATTAGGTGATGCTTCTCGCCGTAGGTTGTCTAAACAACATAATTGGCAGGAAAGAATTAGGGTGCGTTTAGTTAAAAGAAAACACCCTTGCCTTCCGCAAAATGTTTTGGGACAAAACAAGAAAAATAGAGATTGCATTCAAATTGAATGCTTTTTATCAAATTCTCTACGAAACAGGAACAATTGCATTTCCTACTTTAACGAGGGGAACTACAAAACATTTTTTTTGTTCTCCTTGTAACCCTCCTTGTTTTCTTGAGAATAGAAAATAATATCAAATGAACTCGCTTTCTATTTGCTGAAAATTAAATTCCATCTTTTCTTTTATAAATCAGAAAATAGAAAATAAAGAAATGTTTTCTCTAACTAAACACACCCTTAATGTTTTGGAAAACATTTCCAGCTAATTATTGAACTAGAGTGTAAAAGCTGACATTCTGATTAATCAGATTTATTTTCAACTTGCACATGTCAATGGCTTTTTATCACTTTTCCAATTCTTTTCTGGACTGAAGAACATTGGAGAAGGTTATATAGGAGGGCAATCTTACTAAATGATAGTGTATCAGATTTTTAATTTCTGTGTGCATACAACTTATACAAAAGCAGCTGTGAGTATGTGGAAGTTAGCTTGACTGCCTAGATCAGCTTGCCCCTTTCCGGAACATTGATAAAAGAATAAGAAACAAATTATCTGTGTTCGATGGTCGCATTGAATGTTTGTTTTCCGCAGATGCAGATATCTTGATTGGCAAATTATTTTCATTCTCTGATTCATATATCTTGAACCTTACCTGTTCTTGTAGATTGTAACTGATGCCTGTAGAAAGGGCTTAGGTATTAAAAAGAGAGTCTATGCTTGAAGTCTCAAGGGGAATATCTTAGGGTCACTAGTTTTTTTATTTATTTCTTTAGTATTTGCAAATATTCTGTATAATACTACTAATTTTTACACCTTATCTTTGAATTAAGACATGTTCATTTCATGAACCTAGTTTCCCTCTTGTATGCTTGAGTGGGTTCCAAAAATCTAAAAGTTCATGAACTTATGGTCACTGCTTTTTCCAAATGCTACACGTCTTTTCATTTCTAGAAATTATTTTGGGTTGGTGTCTTTAATGAATATCTAATATGTGCAGCAAATCCCGGAAGAGATTGAAAGAGTTATGGTTGGAATAGAAGCATATTTAAGTATCAGAAGACGCGTTTCTGATGTTGGTCTATCTGTGTTTGAAGAAATCAACAAAAGTGACAAACTTCATGCTGAACAGGTATTTGATCCAATTTTTTATCTTGTTAGATTTTAGTATATCTGCTTTTATGTTCATCTTTTTGAAAGAACTCCATATATTATTCATATAATTTCTTATAGCAAATGATTTTGACATCTATGTTATGGGTCTCCTAATAATTTTGTATATTCTGGTGTGCCACTCACGCTTCAATCACGGTATATAGGATTTTGTGGAAGACTTGTGGAGCCGTGTTCAAGATCTTTCCAAGAACAGCTGGAAACTCGATAGTGGTACTTCTATACACTTAATTATTTGCTTATTTTCCATCCATCATATTGTTCATTCCTTCACTCTTAATGGTTTCTGATAATTTGTCTGTTTTTTAATCAAGTTCCAAGACCACATCTTCTATATGAAGCACAACTTGTAGCTGGAAAGTCTCATGACTTTGGACCCATCAGCTGTCCTGATCAACCAGATTCCACTGGGGAGTATTCTGGAATTAGTTTTGGTAGACAAAAGCATGAGGCAGAATTAAAATATCCCCAGAGAATACGAAGGCTCAATATATTTTCTGCTAGCAAAAGCGAGGTATTTTATACTTCACAATTGTTACATGATTATCGTGAACTTTTATTTGCAATTTTTAATGACCTGAAAACACGACTCTTGGCAACTTTTGGGAGTATATGAGCCTGTCAATTCAATTTACAATGCAACATTATGATCACACTTTCTCATAAGCCAGTTAACGGATAACGGCTTCTGGAATTTATTGTTTTGTTATGGAGGCATCAACTTCTATTTAGTTTTTGTTGCTCCTACCACGATTGTTGGTGTTTGTTCTGATTCTTACATAAATATTATTGTGTCAGGATATACAACCCATAGACCGTTTTGTGGTGGAAGAGTATTTATTGGATGTGCTATTTTTCTTGAACGGATGGTGTGTAACTTATCGGATTTCTAGTTCTGTTTTTTACGTTGGGTTTCACATTTTAAGAATGTTTTTATTTTTTTTTTAAGAGTTGCTTTCTTTGGATGTGGTTCTTATTCTCATATTCTGTTGGTTTGTGCAAAGCTTAGTCGAAAGGAATGTGCTGCATGCATGGTTGGTCTACCAGTTCCTTTCAGATACGAATATCTAATGGCTGAAACGATTTTCTCTCAGGTGAAATATATTATCCAAGTTGTTTTAGTCGATCCTTCTCTATAGTTTCACGAATAACAGATGTTTTTTTTTTGTCCAGCTTCTTTTATTGCCTCAGCCACCATTCAAGCCCATGTATTACACACTTGTCATAATAGACCTTTGTAAGGTACAATTGCTTCTACTTCTTTATATCAGGTCTTATCGCAAATCGCAAATAACGAATGCTTAATATATTAACCACAATGTTTTAATAGTCTCTTCCAGGAGCCTTCCCTGCAGTTGTAGCTGGGGCTGTTCGCGCTCTTTTTGATAGAATTAGCGAGTTAGATATGGAGTGTAGGATGCGACTTATTCTTTGGTTCTCACATCATTTGTAAGTTCACTTTCTTATTTAACTTATATTTTTATTTCGTTTGCATTTCATTAGTACTTATGTATGATGTTATTGCAGATCAAACTTTCAGTTCATCTGGCCATGGGAAGAATGGGCTTATGTTTTGGAGCTTCCAAAATGGGCCCCACAACGTGTATTTGTTCAAGAAGTTTTGGATAGAGAAGCTCGTTTATCTTACTGGGATAAAGTGAAGCAGGTAAACTTAATAAGCAATCATGCAGTTATCTCTGATTATAGCAGTATGGTCTTTGTTAACATATTTAACGCATAGGCATCATAAGATGTTTTAGGATAGGCACAAAAAAGTTGTTGTAGGTGAACCTGACCCGTTCGGGCCCTCAGTAAATTTCCCGTTATTGGACAATGGACCTCATATTACCATCCAGGCACGTAGTCTGAAAAAGCAAGTGGGGGTGAATCTAATTTGACATGTTAACTGATTGTGTACATGTTTGACTCGCTAAAAATGACATAATTCTAAATCCTGTATTCATGAGTAGGTTGGTGGGTGTGTCACTAGTTTAACACCAACTTATAAAATGAATGTACTAAAGTATATATTTACAGTATGTTTAGTTTACGATTTTCATTACCAAAAACTGGAGTTAATGCTTGAAAAAGATGGCAGAAAAAACAATATACACATAGAAAAAAAAATAAAAAAGTTTTGGACAACAAAAAAAGAACGAATAATAAGATTAATGAAGCATAACAATAGAATAAAAATGATAAACTGTCTTTGTTTATTTATTGGATCATCAAAGAATACATTGAGGCCTTTTTTAGCAAATGGTGAAAAGTATTTACATTATTTCCTGACTTTTGTTTTCGTACAGAGTATTGAAACTACCCCAGCTTTAGAGGAACTGCTTCCACCAAAAGGTGTGCCCGACTTCAGATACACTTCAGAAGATGAAGATAAAACTGAATACACGCTTTCAGCAGAACTTAACGGTATGGTGAAAGGAAGAAAAACTGCTCGTGATGTTATTTTGTGGCTAGAAGAAACTGTAATCCCCGTGAATGGACTGGATGTTGCCCTTAGAGTTGTTGTTCAGACCCTTCTAGACATTGGATCAAAGAGTTTTACTCATTTGATTACTGTGTTAGAAAGATATGGACAAGTCATTGGCAAAATTTGTCCAAATGAAGAAACACAAATTATGCTAATAGCAGAAGTTAGTCTATTTTGGATAAATAGCGCTCAGTCAACTGCCATAACGATCGACCGAATGATGGGTTATCGGCTTATATCCAATCTGGCTATTGTCAAATGGGTCTTTTCAGAGCCAAACATTGATCTATTTCATACCACTGATCGTCTATGGGAGGTATATAATTAGTTTTCATATATTTTTTTTGGCTATATTTGTCTGTTTTGCTCATTGGTATGGTCCTTTTTCTTGTTTCTAACAGATTTTGAGGAATGCAATTAACAAGACATATAATCGTATTTCTGATCTAAGGAAGGATATTGTTCAATTGAAAAAGAGTCTTGTAAAAGTTGAGAAATATGCAGCTGAAGCTCAAGCTGCGTTGGATGAGGCTGAATCCAAGCTCACGCTTATTGATGGTGAGCCTGTTGTTGGTGAGAACCCTGCTAGGATGAGACGCCTGAAGTTAGATGCTACCAAGACGAAAAATGAGGAGGTATCTACTCGTGAATCTTTAGAGTCAAAAGAGGCGCTTCTTGCACGAGCCATAGAAGAAAATGAGGTATAAACTATTTTTGTTATTTAATTTCTGGGAGTAATCAATTGTATGTATTAGAGTTAGCAAAATGAGTAGGTGGGTTTGGGTTCCTACAAAAAAATTTTATCCGAAGTTTTTAGTTTTTCTATAAAGTAATAAGCATAATCGAGGTTATTTACATAACATGACCTAAGAGGCTTTGGGCATTAAACGTGTATCATGGAGAGGTTTAACTCAGTTTACCCGGATCTTTTGAGCTTTATCTAAAAGAATTGCCAATTTGACCAACTAAGATTACCCAAAATCAAACTAAATGCCCATGACTACAAATTAGTGAAGAGAGTCATAAACCAAGTACACGGTTACATGTGCAGGCCTTGTTTCTTTGCCTTTACAAAAGTTTCTCCAGTGTTTTAATGGAACGACTGCACGACACATTTGGAGAGAATTACGTAGGGCCAATGGGTGATTCAGAAGCAATGGCTGTCGATGAAGAAGACACAGATGCAATGGAGACGGATAAAGAAAATGGAGATTCCAAGAGGTACTGAATTAGTATTTCTTCCACTTGCATTTTCCAGTAGTCATGTTGCTAATATTTGTGTGTAATATTTTTAGAAATGCTGGCACCGGATATATCATTGGGGAGAAAGAACAATGGTGTTTGTCAACTTTGGGCTATGTCAAAGCTTTTTCTAGGCAATATGCTTCTGAGGTTCGTTTTGTGTTTCTTTATCTTTTTCATGATTTTGCATACATGCGTCCAATAGAAGTATTAAATATCTTTTGCACAACTCAGCCACAGTTTTCAGATATAAAATACATTTAGTAACTGTTAATTCTTATACATTTTCACCCAACTTGTTACTTTTACTCAAAATGCGTGCAAAGTTTTTGTCCTTCAGCTTTTTCTGGCTATTTAAACATATACATTTAAGTGATTAGTTTTCAATTATATCAATTATAATGATAGCAGAAAATGAAGAAATGAAAAGAATAAGAAAAGAAAATCTCAAACTCATAAAAAGTTGACTAATTAAACTGGTTGCATGTAAAAAGTTTATATGGTTGGATAAGGCACCAAAAGTTAAGTGACAAAACAATGTAAAAAAAAGGATGCCAAGGAAAGTTGCTTGAGTTGAATCCAACAACAGGATGAAAGTTTTGAGTATCAAACTGCTTTGAACCCTATGAGATATTATAAATTGCTTTGCACGCTAGTGAGATTACTAGTTTCACCTATTTTTTTAACTAATGAAAGTATTGTTGTATGGAACAGATATGGCCACACATGGACAAGTTAGAGGCGGAAGTACTAACAGAAAGTGTTCATCATCCTCTATTTAGGAAAGCAGTATATTCTGGTTTGCGCCTGCAGGCTGATTAATGATTTAAACTTCCTTTTTTGGTTGTTGATACATATAAGTTAACCGTCGGCAACTTCTGTAGTCAGGTTGGTTGTACCAAATTTATGAGTCTAATGTACCATTTCCTTAAACATGTGGTTGCTGCAACAACTTAGGTTGGTAGAGTAGTATTGAGTGGCGATGTCCAATTTTTATACTCTTTTTTGCTATGGCAGATGATGCATTTTTCTGACTTTATAAAACTTATTTTTATATTATAAACGTCGACCACTTTTAGGTAACTGTAACGCTGTACAGTTGTCAGTTAATATTCATTTGAATTGGGATGCATCAACGCAACTATGTTTCGGGAACCATATATATTATAAAGATCCGAGATAAGAACTAGACTCAGAAGTCCTGATAGTTTTAAGCTGGCACAACATATCATTGCTTTGGAGTTAAACCTGTGTAAATAAGTTAAAGGTCTGTTTGTTGTTGCCAGCTGATGGTGCTGGAAACTAGGACACATTTTGCCATTGGCTGATGTTGGGATATTATTATCTAGCAAACCTTTCATTTCGTTTGTTTTCATTACTTAATTAGTAGAATGATTAAGGAGGAAAACTACAAGCACAAAATTTAAAGCTAATAATCCTACATTGGGGAAACCACCCCACCAACAAATAACACTTGTTCAAAGGGCGTCCCTACAGTTTAATAATAACATTTCTTATACGGCGTAAAGTCCACCGAAGGTTTTTGCAAAATAGGTTGTAACAGAATGATTTGTTGGTAAAGAAAATAGACGTCCTAGCTTGCCTTCAAGATGCTGAACTTTTAGCATCACAATGATTCAATGTTCAAACTGACCTTGCAGAAGCTCAGCCTTCATGGCTCGACCACCTCTATGCTGTTAATATTAGTGGCTTTATAGGATTGTGTATTCAAAGAACGATGCACTAACCACTACTAACGTGTAAAAGACCCCGAATGATCAAGTGTAGAAGACAGTGATCTTATAAGTTGTTATTGGTATATCTACGTGTTTACATTAAGCTCCTCACCTGCACATTACTAAATCCAAATGGTCTTTGATGTTTTGATCTGTAACGATCAACTTTGCCTTTAGTCCTTTGATGTCGATATTCATAAACTAAATTCGCTCAGTTTTTCACATCAGACAATGTTGAAGATGCTTATTTAGAATCAAAATCCTTTTACTAAACTATGTTTACTAGTCAACAAGGTTGTCATTATTAATTTGCCCAAAGCATAGGCCACCTAATAATGTCTCATTGCTTGTTGGCCGACTCACCCAATGCTATGACTTTATTACAATCATACATCACACATCTCTTTCATTATTTATACACACAATTACACTACCTGCTGCACCTTCCCTTAACTTTGGACTCTTATTATATAAATTTCTGCCAACAAATTTATACAAATTCGGTTGAACCGTTTTCAATCATTGTACCATTTCAAAAGATAAAACAAAACCCTGAAAAACGAAAATAGAAAATGATCTAAAAGGTACACAAGAGTTTCCAAATCGAAAATTTGGCTAGGGACAGACCTCTAATGCATGTTATTTTCCGTAAGATTCGACCATTTTGGGCTACAGAAAGTGTTAATAGTCTTTGACCTTAGCGTTGGACTCGTAAACAGCATCATATAACTTGTCGACACATTTATATGATCGCGGTTAAACAATTTACTAAATAACTTGTTATAGTACTTGTTCGACAAAATGAAACTAACCCACGGAAAGAAAATATCAAATGGTCTAAAGTGAAACGCTACATCAATGGTTTCTGCAGCTTGAACAAACAGACACAAGGAACGCGACAATTTGATCTTATAATAGTCTTTTTTCGCTTAAAGATCAAACCTTTAGTGCACGATTTTACACTGGATTCGACTATGTCAAGCTACAAAAGTGCTAAGGTTCTTAACTTTAACCTTAACTTAAGCTAGCTTACCTTATGTAGGTGGGTGTTGACAATATTTAAGATATCCACCTGCCTGCAGATTTTGATCAATTTATAAGCCTCTCTATATGTTGTCCCATTGCATTAAATTCCAAATCCTGATTAATTCTCTCTGATAACTACCCTCTAAAAACTTGTCTCCTAACTTTAAGCTACATTATTTCACAAATACACCACCCAAAAAAGCAATCATTATGGAACCCATAAACCATTTTGGGTTCTCTTACAGCAACAATCAAGACTTACCAATTCGCAAGTTTTCACAGGCTGCCCGTGTTGAGGAGCAACACCAATACCTGTCGGATGATCACACGTCGTGGGAGCTTGTGCATCAGTTTGATGATCAAGTTTATCCTCCTGATATGGAAGAGTACCAATTTGTTGACAATTTCTTTAACATTGATCAGTACAATGGTAATACTAGTGGCGACTCGTTATCTTCACCTGAAGAGAACCAAATGCAGCCGTTTGACCCGTTTGTTGACATTGACTTTGATCTTGACATCGACACTTTCTTGATGCCTGATGAAAACGCTGATGCTCCCATGGTGATCCAACCGGAGAATCAGGATCAAGCAATGGAAAATGGTGTCGATGATGGGCTTCAATTAGTCCACTTGCTTCTAGCATGTGCAGAGGCAGTGGGTTGCAGAGATACACAATTAGCCGAATCAATACTCTCACAAATTTGGTATTCAGCCAATCCGTTAGGCGATTCTTTACAAAGGGTATCTTATTGTTTTGCCACAGGTTTAAAATCAAGATTATCCCTTTTACAAACAAACATGAATGCAAATGGCACTATTTGGGGAGGAGTGACACTTCCTACAGATGTCACTAGGGAAGACAAAATCGAAGCTTTTCACTTACTTCACCAAAACACACCATATATGCAATTCGGTTTCATGTCAGCAAACGATGCCATATTACAAGCATCCACAAATAAAGACCGTTTGCACATTATCGACTTAGGAATGGAACACACAGTACAATGGCCTTCCCTTATAGAAAAACTAGCTTCTACGAAAAATCAAGGAGTCCCTCCAAAATTCATCCGGATCACTGGAATTTTAGGAGATAATGGAGACATGACAGAGCTAGAATCCAGCATGGAGACCGTGGCAGCTGAAGCAAATTCACATGGAATTGAACTAAAGTTCCACCTAATCACTGGACCAGCCACTCCAGAAATGTTAACAAAAGAGAACCTACACGTGAAGGAATGTGAAACACTGTTTGTAAACAGTATACTTCACTTGCATACATACGTGAAAGAGAGTAGAGGCTCTCTAAAAACAATACTCCAGTCGATTAAAAAGCTGGGACCAACGCTACTAACAGTAGTGGAACAAGATGCTAACCATAACGGTCCTTTCTTTTTGGGAAGGTTTCTAGAGTCACTGCATTACTATTCGGCTATATTTGATTCATTAGAGGCTTGCATGGAAAGAAACAGTATGGAAAGACTAAAGATAGAAAGGAACCACTTTGCAGAAGAGATACAAAACATAGTGGCATACGAGGGACCAGAGAGAGTTGAGAGGCACGAGAGGGCAGATCAATGGAGGCGGCAATTGGGCCGAGCGGGGTTTCAGGTAGTTGTTGGAAATAAGGAACGACAAACGGATGTGATGAAGGGTTTAAGGTGTGGTGATGGATATACAGTTGGAAATGATCAAAAAGGGTATAGTCTGCTCGGTTGGAAAGGAAGACCGATAATGCTTGCTGCTGCTTGGCAACCAACCTCCTCCGCCTAGTCACGCCAACTCCCGCCAGAATTTTTTTTTCTTTCATTGGTATTTTTTATATTACTTTACAATTTTACGTATTAACTATTAAAAGATTGATTATTTCCTTAATAAAGGCAGGGGAGTCATTCTGACCTTAGTTCGAGGTCTGTGTGCAATAGAAAACAGTATGATCCACTTCGATAATGTAACTGCACCAAATATATTTTAGTTCCTACTTTTGAAATAATATAAGATTAATGTTCATGTTATTTACTTTTATTGGATGCTATATCTCTGTTAAACGGGAAGTGATAGCAAAGCCAGTGAACTTGAAAGACATGTGATAATGGGCTCTTTGTCTTGCTACAATTAGTTCAATACTAAATCATATGAAGCTGTAAAATGAGTATTTAAGACGGAGGTCAGAAAGACCTTCAAAGTACATTGTTTTAGGAATTAAGCAGGTTCTCGGCCTCTCCCCTTATCTACAGTCTTTTCAAACAGCCCATAGATAATTATCAAAGGAAAAAAGTCTGTCAAATCCTACACCATTGTTTAGGAGTGCCTAAGCCCATGTGGCAACTGGAAATGCAGCGCATTGATGCTGGCGTATGAATGAGCCTCGCATCAGAAACATAAAAAAATTCCAAGCCTTGTGTGACAAGGGTGATAACTGATAAGGACAGAGAGCCATGGTGTGTGTTGTTTTGAATATCAGGTTTCACACATATATATTAGTGTCGACACAGTTGCTCTACACTGAACTTGGTTTTCAGTATCGTAGTAGAGTATCCCCAGAGAAGAGTATTGTGCTATGATGAGAACAGTCGCCAACTACTTCTCTAGAGCTAGTATTTATCTTTTGCATTATTGAAGGAAACAAAGTACACTACACTTCTCAAGCACACTCTAACAGAGTGGAGAAAATAGCGCGCTCACAACTCTAAACCATAAAACTTATAACACGACTTTAAAGCAAAAACAACAGGCGCCGCTAATTCCAAGCAATCAAACATTAGAACTTAAACTTTTCTTTCTATTAACAATGAACCAAGTCTAAACACCGACAATCACAACATAACTACAGCTAACGTTAACAAGAATAAACCACAATTACATCGTCATTACTAACATAAATCAACACTTCATAATCAAATGATAACAAAAATCCTAGTCCCTTAAGCTAGAACACAATGTTATCAAAAACAGTTTTTTACAGGCATACATACAAACTTAAACTCGAAACTAAAATAAACACAAAAAGTGATCTAGCATATGTTTGACATCCAATAACAATCGCATTAGTTAACAGCTTCATTTACAATAAAACAAGACCAAACGGCTCTTCAATATGCTGCCGCCAGATGAAGACGAGATCACATCGCCGTATTTCTGTTACAAAGGACCAATTTAATTTTCATCCGCAAAACAACTTCATTACGTACAGCAAGAAAATGGAATATGATTTACTGACCTGTTTACCAATGCTGAAGGGGACATATTTGTATCTCTTCATATCTCCGGTAGTACTGTGGACTTTAATGGCGAACATGAAAAACAAGACAAAAATTACCAGAGGCCCCGTCAGGAAGGGGAAAAGGAATATCTCGAAGAAGGTCATCAAAATCGATATAATGGAGGCCACTGTAACGGTGTACCTTTATGTTTAACCATTATAACATTATGAGAATCTAAAATTAGCAAAATTGTTGTAAAAGAACTTGATGCAACTCTATATTACATAAGAAAAGCATTCCATTAGAAATATAACAATTAGGATTAAAAGAAAGGGGTAAACCGTGCGAAATGGGTTGAAGTGTATAATAATTACCAGAAAGTAAATTCAGATAGTAGCCGAACGAACGGTCTGAACTCATCAGAGCTCTTCACAGGTAGCAACGAACCATCAGTAGCATCAATTTTAGGATAAACAAATGGTGACAAAAAACAGCCCAATAATATGAGTGTGAAGGACCAAAACGCAGAGACAATAAAGTAGCCCCTCTGAAGGTAAATAACACGCAGTGCAAGAATACATGCTAAGGTTGCTGTTCCGAGCCACCTATTACGTACGTGTAGGACTGTTTTATCTAGGTATATCCCGTGAAGCCTACGCAACTGCCTCCATTGATTCAGAGTCGCTGCTCCGGCAGCTTTAATACCCTCCATGGAAATTCAGCCTCACAACCCTAGAGTAATACAAACACATCCAAAAACTGTATCATGCAAAATCTTTTTTCAACAGATGATGATCATTTAATTTACAAGTTGTCAAAGGCTCAAGATCACAAACTAAGGAACAACATGCCTTACGAATGTGAGGCGCATCGTATTGAGAGAAAAACACGTACGTACGTATTATATAGAAGTATATTATACTCGAGCATATAAAACACGTACGTGATGCATAACAACATTGGCTAAAGAAACCAAAACACGACTACATTATACGTATAAACTACATACATCATTATAATTAGTTAATTACTACGTACATACCAAGTGGATCTTAATGGAGACCGGGAGGGCCTGGCCTCCCAAGTAGTGTAAATATTATGTATCATTAGAGGAAATTATCTTATAATAGATAACAAACGTACGTAACAAAAAAAGTGATCATGTTTATCGTTAACGCATTGCATATATACATGGTGTATTACTAAATTATACTAATACGAAACAATCGATAACAGAAAAAAACAGTGAACACAATCTGAAAATTGTTGAGAATTAGTTACCTTAAGTCGACAGGCTCAGGCTTAGTTAAAAAAAAAGTCGACAGGTTTATTTAAACAACTTTGTATGAATGAATGGTCCTCTTTTTCATCCTTATTTGATTAATGATGATTAAATATTTGTAGACAAGTTTAGGATTTGAATTTAGATACGAATTAGGATTTGAATTTGATTTAATGTAAGAAGAGAAAATATATAATAAAAATATAAAAGGTTTATTTAAGATAAAAATAATAGATCTTTTATATTAGGGTGCGTTTGGTATGCAAACGTGTTTGGTATGAAATTCGATAATGATTTAGATAAAAGTAGGAAAAATAAAATAAATAATGATATTAAATGTGTTTGGTTGTAAATAAATCTTTTTATTTATAAAATAAAACTAACTTTTTTAAGAGAATGTTTCCTTGATAAGAAATATTTATTTGATTTATTCTTTTTGTTGTTAATTTTTTTTAATTACAAATATTAATTATATTCCATACAACTTAGAAGCTGAAGCAAGCACTTCGTTTAAGTTTTATTTGAGATTGATGTTTATATTGAAGTACTTATCTACTTAATTTTTTTTTTCTGGTAACCGTGATTTCCGACTCATTGGCCGACTAATCCACGGGGTTTGAGCCTACCGCCACACAGACTCAAACCAGGTAAAACCCTCTCTTTTCAGGAGGTTGACCTACTTATGTTTATGTAATTATGTGAAAGTACAATACATAAAATATGTAGTTTGCTCCAAACACGAAACTGATTGTTTGCTTATAAATACAGAGATAAGCAATCAAGAAGCACTCCCAAACACCCTTTAATTTAACATACATATATAGGCATTTGAATAAGCAAGTTGGCCCATGCATATCTATACGATATTTTGTGTAATAACAATGAAATCTTCAAGATTAATTAGCAAATGCCATCATCCTTGCGGTACAGAGATCACTTCACCAGCATTGGAAACTGTTGGAAATACGTTTTACGTATTAGAAAGGACCGGTCACTCCAACAATAGTCTAAGTAATAGCTCGTAGTTTAGTTTATTTACACTTATTAAATAAAGCCCAAACCGAGCCTATGTGTTGTATGGGACGGCGGCCCAACGTGTAAACCAAGCCCACTTTATGGACTTGGTATATAAACCCTCTCCTTAGATGGAGAGGGTGTGGTTTCATTCTTAATTTTACACATAATTTCACATTTTCTCTCATTCTTCCTTTCTCTCTCTAACTCTCCCTCTCTAGTTCTTTCATTCCTCTTCCTTCTTTAGATAATCATAACACATATACAATCCTAAGAAACTATGAGTCTACAAATGGTATCAGAGCCATGGTTGATTGGGTTGTTCTTGTGTTTGTTCATCATCGATTTGTCTATTTTTGATCTTTTCCATTCGAACCAATTTTTTATTTTTGTGTTTTTTTATGGTTTAAGTTTGATACAAATCATCTACATACTTGTGGTAGTGATTTGATATTGTTACTTTGGTTAAAAACACAAAATTTTTGGGTGTTTGATTCATTTTTAGGCTAAGAATCTCGATTTTGTTGTGTACTAGTACTATCCGAGAAAAGTGGTACTTTTGATTCCTTATTGCGATCGACTCCATCAGAACATTTGAAAGGGTTTTATATTGCGATCTGAAGTCACGATCACATATTGCGATCTAAACTTGCGATCTGAATATTGCGATCACATAAACCTGGGGTTTCTACTTGCGATCGAATATTCTGATCAAATCTTGCGATCCAAGGTTGCGATCCAAGGTTGCGATCAGGTGTTGCGATCAAGAGTTGCGATCACCCACTGCGATCAAGAGTTGCGATCACCCACTGCGATCACGAGTTGCGATCACCCACTGCGATCAAGAGTTGCGATCCAAGATTTTTCAAAAACGTGTTTTTGAAATTTTTTAACATGTGTGTAATTTTGCCTTGGAGAATTTTTGGTTTCTTGAGTACACATATTTAGAGGATTTAATCAATTTTTCTTCACTACTCAAAGGAATTCAATCTACAACACCAACCACAATTACTTTCTTTCATTGATCGATCGACAAGTAATCCTTACCTTCATTTTCCATCAAATTTCAATGGGATCGTTGAACTTGACATCTCAAGAGGGAGAAATGCATCTAATGCAAAACACAACTAGAGAAAGTAGTATAACGTTATTTTGACTACTTTAGTCTCATCTTGTAACCCTTTCATGGCTTCAAGGAGAAAGCGAATATGTGACACTCTTTGGTCAAGATCGTGACATATTCATCGACTCAATATTCCTCAACTTGAACCAACTAGCTGAGCAACTTCATAAAGAGGACTTTAATCACTCTGCATCAGACTCTGCATATAAAGCTCTCGTGACCCAACTTACGCACTTCTTCCAATTCAACATCGCCGAGTTTGATAATTCAGTACCAGTCATTTTTTCAATACTCACATACCGAGGTTCAAGATTTCTATGGTACACTGTTGAAATTCATGACATTGGTCTCGTCGTCAATTGATGAAAGATTTCTACTTCAGCAAGCGTATGATAATGGAGTGGAAGAATCTACGATACAGATGCAAGAGGTGAATGGTCACACGGTTGACAATTTGGAGCCTAAAGATGGCAAGTGCATTGAATCAACAACAAAGCATGATATAGCAGCAAATCAGGGAATGTTACAAACATCACTTATGATGACACCTTACCCGGTTATGACGAAGAGCCTACAAACATGGTACAATGTAATGTTGTATATGATGTATATGCTGATGAACTGCATATTGAACATTTCGAACCTAATTATAACAAACATGGGATGGAAAAGAGTGATAGCAATACCATTTCTGATTCATCCGATGTACGTCATAATGGGGGAGAAAGTGTTCAAAATGTTAACAATCATGATAATTGCTTTATGACTGCTTCTGATTCCAAGATTGAAGAGCTCGAAACGATCGTAGCTCAGCAATAAAAAGATTTTGAGGATGCCAAACTAGAATTTTCCAAGAAAACGAACAAATTTGAAAAGTATTTTGAAAAACTTGAAAAGTCAAACGTTGTCCTTGAACGAAAATTAGATCAAAAAGTTCTAGATTCTAAAGCTGAAAAGGATAATCTTTTGAAACAAATTAAGTTGCTAGAGTCTAAGTTGGCATCCCAAGACAAATTGCTTAAAGATAATGAGACTTTAAAAGCTCAGGTTCAAGAAAAGGTTTTTGCTATAGCTGCTTTGAGAAATGAATTAAGGAAAACTAAAGGAACTAGTGTGGACACAAAGCTTGGAAAACCATCAATCTTGGGGAAACCGCCTCAAATTCAGTCCGTTAGACAACCGACTGCATTTAGATCCGAGCGACCAAAATCCTCGAGACCGCGGTTTGCCTCCCAAGTTGATATGGTTCATCTTTCTAGACCAGTCACTCCACCGTCTAGGCCCAATGTGACTAAAACAGCTTTTGCAAGACCTAATCACATGATTGAATCTAGTCTCCCTAGACATAGTCCAAAGAACACGTCTCGAACTAGCTCAAATGACGTTTGCCATAAATTTGGTTTAAGGGAAGCTATTCAAAAGATACAAGTAAGAGATAGGAATTTTAAACCTCGTCAGATGCCTTCTAGATTACCCACCACTGCTAACCATAACATGTCATATCCTAGGAGCATCAATCAATCATCTAGGAGTTCTAGATTTACTCGGACATTAAATATGCTACTTGTAAAACATGTAGGAAATGTGTCTTTAAAGCCATTCATGATTCTTGTGTCAAGAAATTACTTAATGAGGTGAACTCCCGTGCTAGACTTAAATCCCAGTGGGTAGCTAAAATCAAACCCATTGGTAAAATGTGGCGCCCCATTGGTAGAACTTTCACTCTTGTAGGAAACGAGTGCCCTTTAACTAGGTTAGTCTCCAATTCTACTAAGACTACTAGGGAGGAAATGGAAAAGGATGATACATCACTTAAGCCTGAACTTAAGGTTTTCTATAAAAGGAAACAACTGCCAGCTAAGACAAGTGAATCATCTCCTCAGGTCACCTCTGGCACAAGTAAGGCCAACTGTGAAACCCCGCATGGTTCTAAAATAGATATCGCTAACCCATATAAAAGCATCCAACTTTCTAATGAGAATGCAGGTACCAAGGTTAACGTTCAACAAGAACACAACGTTCCAATCGTTGTATACCACCAAGTTTAAGATGTCAATGATGGGAGAGGTATCATTTTTCCTAGGACTTCAGATATCTCAGAGTCCCAGAGGCATCTTTATCAATCAATCAAAGTATGCACTTGAATCGCTTAAGAAATATAAGATGGAATCTTGCGACCCCGTGGATACTCCAATGGTGGAACGAACTAAGCTAGATGCAAATCCACATGGGATTGCCGTTGATCCGACACTTTATCGGGGAATGATCAGTACCCTTCTGTATATCACAGCCAGTCGACCTGATCTTCAATTTGCTATATATATGTGTGCTCGGTATCAAACTAGGCCTACTGAGTTACACTTAGCTACTTTTAAACGGATCTTTCGGTATCTTAAAGGAACCATTAATCGGGGACTTTGGTATTCGAAGGACTCTTCGGTCGCACTAATGGCATATGCAGATGCGGATCACGCGGGTTGTCAAGATACAAGGCGTAGCACGAGTGGAACTTTGCAACTACTAGGAGATCGACTAATCAGTTGGGCATCTAAAAGGCACAAAAGCGCTGCAATTTCAAGTACGGAAGAAGAATACATAGCTAGGTCCGGTTGCTGTGCTCAAATTCTTTGGATGAGATCGCAATTAACCGACTATGGGCTAGGTTTCAACAAAATTCCGATGTACTGTGACAACAAGAGTGCAATTGCCTTATGCTGCAACAATATTCAATTCTCTCGGTCAAAGCATATTGACATTCGCTGCCACTTCATCAAGGAGCAAGTGGAAAATGGATTGATCGAGCTTTACTTTGTCCGATCTGAGTATCAATTGACGGATATTTTCACAAAGTCTTTAGATCGCGCTCGAATGGAATTTTTGGCCGACAAGCTAGGTTTGAGAACTTTCTCGCCTGAGACTCTTAAGGAACTGGCAGATGAAGCGAAAGAATAGTGGTGGTAAACTATTCTCCGTATCCTTGGTGATCATCTGTATATATTGTTTATATTTTTATCCACAAAAGCAAATACACAAAAATATAAAACCATATAAAAACCATAAAAATTGAAAAATTTAGAAAAATCCAAAAATATTTTTACTTTATTTTTCAAAGGCATGTCTTTTGGTACGATAATATTTACGGCCTTAGAAATGTCGATTAATATTGACACGACGCCATAAATAGAGTTCGTACAAAAGTTGTTTATATTTCATAAAACATGCCCATATGGCTTGTAGTTATTTCAGACTGCAACCCACTTTTCTTATTAAAGTCAAGTATTTCTTATGAAAGCTTTGGCTCTCAACGGGAATTAATTTTCTCGGGCAAGGTTTACTTTAAAACCTTGTAAGGGATCAAGTTTACTTTATAACTTGGTCTAACACAAATCTATGTACGCATCAGTGCATTTATTTGTTAAAATAAGAGAAGTCTTGTTTTTATGAAGCTATCATCTCTACAACCATAGCAATCTACAATTGGTATCTACATACTCGATGATGCGACTACTCAACCGACGACTACAACTCTTTCAATAGAACACGGGTCAACAATTGAGGGGGAGTAATTGTCCAGCATTCAGAATCTTCGATGCCGAAAGTGCCAAGTTCACAAGTTGGTGTCAAGACAACAATACCAATCGTACATGTGGTGTCAAGAGAGGACTTCAGACGTGACGAGGCGACCAACATTTGCTGACAAGAACCATTTGATCTTATCATATGATTTTCTCATCCATCAGGTCCAACCTTGTCAATTCATTCTTATATGGTGAATATGTGATTATTTTACTAATCGGTATGATATCTCAACGTTTGGTATCATGAAGATAAATGGACTTGCATTTTTCTTCCCAAAACCCTTCTTAAAATATTATTAAATCAATTGATATTAAAAACATCGATTGAGTTAATATTTTTAATATGGGGGAGAAAATGTGATTTAATATGGGAAATTATCACAAATGGTTTGACTTAACGTGATAGCTCATCCCGACATGTGCGAAATGTTTTCGAATATCGTGGCATATGTTAAGGGGGAGCAAAACGGATTTGCTTATGGAAATGGATTTCATGGTGACATATACTTACCCAAAAACCATTTACTTCACGACGATGAAGATTGTGGTGACATAAGGATGGTAGGATAGGTTAAGTCCAATGATTCTTCTTAAACCGGAGGAATCTTCCCAAGGACATTCCATAGCTAGAAATAGTAGTCCTAAGGAAAGATGGAGAAAGTTTGTAAACGTAGCTGAATATCGACCAAGTACTTAAGTTAGCACTAGAACAATCACAACAAGGTGCTATGTGACAATCCGTCAATTTACGATTGATATTTTATTCTCAAATATTATTTGAAAATATTATTTTAATGTTACAATATGAACTCACATATTTTTGGGAAGAAATTTGGATTTACGTCTTGAAGTAGCATCGACTACGTCTAAACCGGAGGATTCAACGTTACGTGCTTACGTTTACATACACCGTCCTTGGTGACAGTCCGACATTTCAGAAAATAAATTTATCCGCGAATATTATTTTGGAGTTTTAAATTTGAGTTGGTTCATAAACTCACAAAATTTACGAGAAGAGACTAGGACTTACGATTTTATTTTAACGTCCTTTACGACTAAACCGGAAACCTTAGGATTACGTATTTACGTTTTCGAACTCCGTTTTTGATGAGACAATTTTTATTGGATTCGTTTTATGACGTTGATTCATAATTTATAAAAACGTTTTTCGTAAAACGACCCGAGGGCACGCAAATCGAGGAAACTAGAATCGAGGAGTACCCGTAAATAAATGGGGATGAGACAAGTGGGACACTTGTCCCACCCCCATCAAAACCGGCCCTAACTAGCAAGTTAACACACTTGAGGTGTCAAGTGTAGCTAGAAGCCTTACACTTGTAAGCAAAGCTTACAAGTTAAGCTTTTACACATCAAAACCACTAGCAAATACCACATACCATTTTACTCCATGCAAACAACACACATCTCTCTCTCTAACCTTAATGTGCCGTCCCATTCTTCTACCTAAATCACCATCACTTGACAAAAAATTTTAACCATAAACATATGTTATAATTAACATATGTTAATCTCCATCCAAAAAGATGAAGATTGGTGTAAGTTATAACATCAAAGGAGGAGTTTCCATGGAGTATTAGGGCTGATTTTCCACAAGGTTTCTATGAAGAATGGTGGTCATGAAGGTGGTCTTGGTGCATCATAAGTTTCTCCATCCAAAACCATGTCAAACTCATAACCTACATCAAGTTGGTGGTATAAAGATTGTCCTCCTCAAATTCTTGTTATTTTGATTATGTAAACATGTATTTTATTTCCTATTGTATATATTTATGATGATTATATTATGATAACAATGTTATGTGGGGATTTGTTGTTGATAATCATGGATAAAAAGGTGAAAAACCATAAGAAACAAGGTTAAAATCTTGGTTAAATTTGATGGCTGTATAAAACAGTAAAGAAGTAAGTCATAAACTGATAAAATGATGAAGTGGAATAGATTTACAGTAAACTATGGGTCTTGTACACATGTGAGAGTTGGCCATGCAATGGAATCAAAATAATGAGTGAGATATGATCAAAACAAGTTTAGGGTATAAATCTGAAGTTACTGTTTTGGACGATTTTTAGAAAATACTTAAAGATGATTCAATAGTAGCTATAGAAGAGTTAAATGTAGCACATATCATGTAGTTTATGTGATAAAAATTTGAGCTTCTATCTCCATGTAGAACTCAAGATATGGCAGTTTTGGTTAAGATGAAGTTAAAAATCAGATTTTTGGAAATTAAAGAATAATACTATTATATAAGCACTCACATTTTAATATATAAAATGTAAAATAAAAACCCACTAACTCTTGAATTTTATTTATATAAATATGTACAATGATAAATAAGTGGACATTTTATAAAAATGGTAACTTGTTATGTTTTATAAGTTATAAAAACTATAAACATGATTTTTACGACTTTTTCGGCTATCGCCGTAAAATTAACGTTTTTGTTAAATAAAACTTAGATGGTTGGACCCGTCTAATGAAAACTTTATAAAACTTATATACTGATATATAGACATGTATAACAAGTAAAAACCGATAAAACCCGAACTTTAGGGCATACGGACATTAACGAGCTAAGTAAACATATTGGACTAATACTTGGGTTAATAATTGGACTACATAAGATAAACACCCATAAAAAGAACTTATTGGGCTTAACCCATTTGGGCCCAACTTGAAAGTGTATGTACTGATAATATAAGTACAAAAAGGATTAATACAAGTTAAGAACTTATAATAGGCTTATTGGACCTAAAACACGTAAATAGGTACAACGAGAAAACTAGTATAAAAGTTATCAACACATAACTCTAAAATGAGTAAACGAGAATATGTAAACCCACTTGATCATCATATATATATAATCATCATATGTATACATAATTGTTATTTTTATAAAGTCATTGGACAAACGTCTAAGACCGAGTATTATTTGTCTAGGTTTCCGTGATTGAAGCACGTACCGTACGTCTGAATTGCCGATAACCCGCCTTCCCACATCAACGTGAGTTCATAGCCTCGCACTCTTTTAAATGTTTTTATAAATGTTTTATAAACCCGCGAGGGAGATAACATGTTATTTTTTTATAAAATAGGACACCATTTGTCCCGATTGTTTGTTTATTGATTTTGGACCCGAATGATTGAATGACCCGATTGTATGACCCTATGAATGATTAAAGGACCCGATAGATGAAATTAAATGGATTATTAAAGTTAGGTTATGTCACTAAAAGTCCCATTAGCATGAATTGTGAACTACCGGGAGTTGGTAGACGCTTATGCATTTAATAGTACTATTTGGGGACGATCACCCCAGTTCGCGCCTTGACGGTTGATCCCCGTCGTGCCACATTGATTGGTAAGCGAATTTATGTATGAGAAGATTTCCATAGCGTGACCTTTGTGAAGACACGCTACTTTAGATGGGCAAAATTTGGTATCGGGTTAGCTACCCGTTGTTGGCTTAGTAAGGTAACAATGTCATGCGGCTTATAATAATCCAAAGTTAACAAAATAATAATGGACGCACCGAATTACGATGTATTGCCTGACTAGCAATACAGGGTCATACTATTGATATTATGATTGTATTTTGGTTTTCATAACCATATTCATATAACGGTTTTTATTTTCATACAACGTCGTAAGACGTATTGTATGACGTTTTTACGACATTGGCTCGTATAATGATTTTTAAGGCTTTTTATAGCCATATTCATATAACGGTTTTATTTAATCTATACAACGTTGCAAAAACGTATTGTATGGTGTTTTTAACGACAATGATTCGTATAATGATTTTTAAGGCAAATGCCTATATTATGATTTTGACGAAGATTTGTATAAAATGACTTTGGCTATTTTATAGCCTATTAAAATGGTTTGTACAAAAATGATTTTCAGTAATAATTTTATACTGACATTATATTGATGAATTTTATTAAACTCTATGAATTCACTCGGCGTTATCGCTGACCTTTTCTTTTAACATGTTTTATCTCAGGTACTTGAAGGTAATTCTCGGGAAGACGACAAGAATTCATGGCCCGCACCTAAACAATATTTTTCCATTCAAATACTTTGTAAAACTTTGTATGAAATAAAATGACTTGGGACCTATGTAACATTGATAATTATGAATGGAAATGCTTTATTAATAAACGACGCGATTTTTATGCGTTGTCTATGATGTGAGTAATGTGCTATCCCGTAACACCAACGAGTCTTCCGCTGTATCGAGTTGTACAAATTTGGGGGTGTTACAGTTTGGTACCAGAGCTCTCGTTATAGAGAACGAAAGATTTTTAAAACCAAGGTTTTGAATAAAACATTTCAAAATCTTTTAACTATAAACATTTTTCTAAAAATGTCTAAAAATCTTTTGACTATAACGGTGCCGAAGAATTCCCGAGTTACCGACAAGGCCAGACTGAGAAGTGTTATTTTAATATATATATAACTTGGATTATATATATATATATATATATGATGTAATTTTATTACATGATTGTTTGATGATTATTTTTATATTTATACGAGGTATTTATACGACGTAGATTGTCACAAGAAACCCTAAATCCCCTAGTAAATTAATCGAGCTATTCTCGTAGGAATTCTAGCTATCCTAGATCTAAACCAAGTTGTGGATATTTATGATCCCAACAAAATGGTTGATATTCGTAGAAATATAGATATTAGTTGATTGCGATATTGAAGAAGAATTGGCGAGATTAAATCTGATATCGATGTCATGACGATCTTTCCATATAGAGTGGAGTTTGACAAAACATTACCACCTAGAAAGATGTCATCTGATTCGTTGTCATCCAATTCCTAAATTGAAATCGAAAGGGTGAATGTTGCACTAGAGGCTGTAATTGGAACCATTACCCAAAAGCCTCATGCCACTAATACCTTTCTGAGAAGTCTAATTGAATGTATGAGTCATCTCATACTAGAGACTCATTTGATAATTGTTGTTGTAAGAGATATAGGATTGGAAATTAAGTATTGATTCATATTGAACTTTTATTGCCCTTTTAAGGCCTAAGAATAAGGTTGAAGTATTGGATAATGAGGTAGGATATCGAATTGAGTATAAAAATTGTTGAAACTTGAATAAAGTAAAATTTAACTCGTATGGAATATGAGATTGTTAATAGAAGTCGTTAAGTCCTGTGATTGAATTATAAGGTTTTAAATGATTGTTAGTTTGTGATAAGGGTTGTTCCTAGGCCATTGTCCACTAACGAAGATGCCCAGTGTCCAAGAAATAAATTGAAGAGATCTTCTTCTGAATTGAGACCGATGGATCTTCTGGGACATGTGGAACACCTAATGACTCTTGTAGATTAGTATTCATTGTGGTATCTTTTAAAAATCCCTAACTTAACTGAGATATCAGTTGGTAGGGTGAGTTTCGAGAATTGTATGACATAGTGACATGTAATGTGTTACGGTACAATTTTGACTTGTTTATGATTAGTGAAAAGACTACCTTTGATTGCTAAATCCTACATGTATCGATGTTATCTATCTCTTATTGCTTCATCCTAATGTTCGCATTAGTGATGCAACCATTGAACAAGTACTCATATTGATTTGAGTTACGTTGTGAATTATTCTTCGTGAGTGCCATCGAGGTCATGAACCTCATGATTAATTGGCTAAGCTCATTTCCTATCATATCGTACTTAGTTCTTGGTGAACCACTCTTCATCACTCTTTTGCAGATCACACATTGTTTTTATAAAGTTAAAACGGTATCCTTGAGGAAATTAATTTTTCATCACAATAAGGATTATTCAAAGTGAGATTTAAAAGTGATTGATATCAGAGTAAAGTTGCTTATGAAACACATTGGAAAACTTAATTGCTTTCATAACAAAGAAAATCTTTGAAAATTTATTTTTGATTCTTATTTAAGAATTAAGCATGAAAATGTTTTTATTATACACATGATGATAAAATGTTGACGAACTGAGTATTGCATCGTTAATCTTGAAATTGTATATAGTTGCGCGCCTACATACAATTTGGAATGGACCATGCAAGGCTGATTAGTAGTCACCATAAAACTGATTAATAAACATTACATTCTCTTTAAAGATTGTGAAAGAATAAATTTTATGAGATCTGCAAGAAGTGAAAAATAAGGACATAGTGTTAGGGACACCTACCTATGTGCCTGTAGCATCTATTCTTCTTAGTTGAATTTACTCATATGTGGAAATTGTCTTATTTGACAATTGATATTCCCTTCTTGGCCAATTCCCCCGTAGTGAGATTCTTAGGAAAAGTATCTGATTATCGAGTGTTGATACCCGACTGGATGTATCGACGTTCCTATCATTTCTTATGATTTGATTTCATTTGAATGACCTGGGCAACGATCCGAGGAGCTTTCGAATGCGTACTCAAATTATGAAAACATGGAATATATTCATATTCATTAAATGTTTTCGTCTGTACCTGATTTGGAATTCTATCGCGTAAATCATGCGTTGAACTTACTCTTTTAAGGTTAGTTATGTCTCCATATATCCTTGAATTTGTGAAGGATTATGAATTATTATTAGTATTTTTGAGAAGTTCACATCTTATCGGCGGTAATGAAACTGGAAAGTTGATAATGCCGGTAGAATGGATTGATTGATTATGACATGACGACATTGTCTTAATTGATGGGAACTCGAGTAGAATTCCCCTAAATGATAAGATGTTGATTATCAAAAGTGATCTAAATAATTCTTGACGGATGCCCGTATCCTGCTTTTAGACTTGAAATTATACCATGAACGGCTGTGAACTAGTTATAGATATTGTAATATAGAAGAACCTAATATGGATGTATTAAAAGATGTTTATGTTATCTGAAACTTTAGGAAGTATTTGTTGATGAATTACCTAGACTTTCGCCATTAAGGCAAGTAGAAATTGGTATTGATTATATTTCTGGTGCTGCACTTGTGGCTTGTGCACTGTACGTCAGCACCATCTAAATTAAAGGAATTACCGTACAACTAAGAAAGTTGCCAGAGAAAGATTTTATTATACCAAGCCTGTCATCCTGAAGAGCTATGGTGTTATCTTTCCTTATATTTATAGATTACTGTGACTGAGTAAATTGACAATCGAAAACGATATCCATAACTCGAAATGGAAGAATTGTTCGATCATTTACAAGGTTCTAGCAAATTTGATCCATAGCATGGTTATCATCAACTTCGCATCTGCGAAGAAGATTATCTATTCCAATCACTACATCTGGTACTTGTAATGAACATTACGAGTTTCATGTTATGTCGTTTGGATTGACTAATGCACAGGTAGTATTCATAAATTTGGTGAATAACGTGTGTAGGCTGTAAATTGATAAATTCATGCTTGAGATCATTAAGGACCATTTATTTGTTTATAAGAATAAGAATGAGTTAATAAATATTTATAGATTTCCCTGAATTGTCCGAACGATAAAAACCTGTACCTTGAATAATTAACACGTAATTAAAGACTTGAACCTTTACATGATTTGATTATGTGATTAAAAGGATAATGGAATATAAATTGACTCTTCAAAAATTAAGAGCCCTTTTAAGACTTTGGATTTTACCAAAAAGAAATGGAAATATGTTTTGACAAATGTTTTAACAAAGGATTTTAAGGGATTATTCCCTTATACACCAATCATTTAACTAAACTCCTGTTTAGGGGTAAATGATTGTGTATACTTCTAGACAACTTAAGAAGAATTGAGGAAACTATATAATTTATGACTTGAAATTTGAAACGGAAATTTTTGCTTTTCAACTAAGAAAATTTTGACCAAAGTATAAACAAAGGTTTTTCGAACATTTACGAATCTTATTAAATATTTTCGATAAATCAACAAAAATCTTGTTAATTAAATTCAAATTTAATTTGAATATTTTATATAATTGGTCGAACTAAGAAATTTAAATTTTTTTTTTTACGTTTACGCTTCATCAAAATTAACTAATAATTATTTAATTAATTATAATAATTATCGATGCTTTAAACGCCTGATTGAGAAAAACTGATAAAAATAATAGTTGAGATGAAACTAAAACATAGAAGATATGAAGAAAGAATTTTGAATAAATACGGTTGTGATATTTATTTCATCAGGAAGGTGAACGTAATTACTGACGCATAATATAGAAAGAATATCTGAGTGAATTGTGGACATGATAATTACATCATCATGAGAAGTGAATATAGATACTGACATATTATATAAAAAGGGTAAAGAACCAGTTAGGACATGTTCCTTAAAAATGAAGGTGCAAAATAAAATTGCCGAGCAATATAAAAATAAACGATGTTTGTAAAAAGGATAATATAAATAGTGAAGGGTTTCACGGCTAATGTGAACCAACAGATTTGAGAAGCCAATGGCGTTAAATATTTTAAAGACCACATGTGATTGTCTAAATATGGAGGATTGTGAGATATAGTTATGTTGGAATTTGTAAGTATAAGTATTATATGTATGTCATTTTATGACTAAACGTATCTTTGTCTGAAGAAGTTGTACTAATGGCAATTATGAAGGCAGACATCGCCTCATACATTAGTAAACGTCTAGCTATCACAAAGGTCATCATCTGAATTTGATTCGATTTGGGTCATCGTCGACAGACTGACCAAATCTGCTAATATCATTCTCGTTAATGATAAATGCAAAAGAGTTATGTAAACATAGCATGCCTGTATCGATCATCTATATCAAGATCCTCGCTTCGCATCGAATTTCTAGAGATTTGCTCAGAAATCATTGAGAACGAACCTTGATGAGAGTACTATGTACCACCCCAAATCGAAGGGACAAGGTAAAGTAACGATACAAGGTAATATAAGTGCTGTTTTATGTTTGAATGATTGACCTTTGGTAATAGACCGTATAATCGTTTTCCTTTGGAGAGATTATCATTGATAATCATCGTATTAGGATCGAGATCGAATCTTGTTAAGATTTAGAAATTAGAGCATCTGTAAGCTGGAGTTGAGATGAAGACACCCGACATACACCCATTGTGAGTTGGACATGTCTTTTAGATTTAAGGTTTCCTATGATGGCGAACCTATCCTTGCAAAATACCCGACCCGCGAGATCTGAAATGATTGTTGAAATTAGGATTTGATTATTGACCGCCGGTAGTGGGCAAGAGGTTATGTGAATGTGAAATGTAGAATCTTGAAGTGCCAAATGGGTAGCGAAGTTATGCCACAATTTTTAACCTTGGAAAAAAATGAATTCATGATCTGACAAATCATGGGATATAAGTCCCCGTTGTATGGGACCATTGAGATGATATAAAAGATTGGTTTGAAAGGCATATAAGCTGGATCTACCCTAGGACTTCAAAGACTGCGTGAATTATGTTTCGTATATCGAACTTGATGGAATATCTATCAAGTGAGAATCTGATTATTCTTAGTAGAGCTTAGATCGGCGAAAAGTTGCATTCATCAAAAACCCGTGAACATCATGGATAGAGAAAGTAAGTCAACATTAAGCCTGATCTTATTCCCGTAGTTATGTTTGATGAAACTCGCGTATTATAATGAATTGCACTTGTGAGAAAGGACCGAATGTGGAGGAAATACCCACATGGATTTAACTCTATAAGAAGCGAGTAGTAAGATGATCTTTGAGGACAAAGATCCTGTTTAGGGGTAAATGCTGTGACAATCCGTCAATTTACGATTGATATTTTATTCTCAAATATTATTTGAAAATATTATTTTAATGTTACAATATGAACTCACATATTTTTGGGAAGAAATTTGGATTTACGTCTTGAAGTAGCATCGACTACGTCTAAACCGGAGGATTCAACGTTACGTGCTTACGTTTACATACACCGTCCTTGGTGACAGTCCGACATTTCAGAAAATAAATTTATCCGCGAATATTATTTTGGAGTTTTAAATTTGAGTTGGTTCATAAACTCACAAAATTTACGAGAAGAGACTAGGACTTACGATTTTATTTTAACGTCCTTTACGACTAAACCGGAAACCTTAGGATTACGTATTTATGTTTTCGAACTCCGTTTTTGATGAGACAATTTTTATTGGATTCGTTTTATGACGTTGATTCATAATTTATAAAAACGTTTTTCGTAAAACGACCCGAGGGCACGCAAATCGAGGAAACTATAATCGAGGAGTACCCGTAAATAAATGGGTATGAGACAAGTGGGACACTTGTCCCACCCCCATCAAAACCGGCCCTAACTAGCAAGTTAACACACTTGAGGTGTCAAGTGTAGCTAAAAGCCTTACACTTGTAAGCAAAGCTTACAAGTTAAGCTTTTACACATCAAAACCACTAGCAAATACCACATACCATTTTACTCCATGCAAACAACACACATCTCTCTCTCTAACCTTAATGTGCCGTCCCATTCTTCTCCCTAAATCACCATCACTTGACAAAAAAATTTAACCATAAACATATGTTATAATTAACATATGTTAATCTCCATCCAAAAAGATGAAGATTGGTGTAAGTTATAACATCAAAGGAGGAGTTTCCATGGAGTATTAGGGCTGATTTTCCACAAGGTTTCTATGAAGAATGGTGGTCATGAAGGTGGTCTTGGTGCATCATAAGTTTCTCCATCCAAAACCATGTCAAACTCATAACCTACATCAAGTTGGTGGTATAAAGATTGTCCTCCTCAACTTCTTGTTATTTTGATTATGTAGACATGTATTTTATTTCCTATTGTATATATTTATGATGATTATATGATGATAACAATGTTATGTGGGGATTTGTTGTTGATAATCATGGATAAAAAGGTGAAAAACCATAAGAAACAAGGTTAAAATCTTGGTTAAATTTGATGGCTGTATAAAACAGTAAAGAAGTAAGTCATAAACTGATAAAATGATGAAGTGGAATAGATTTACAGTAAACTATGGGTCTTGTACACATGTGAGAGTTGGCCATGCAATGGAATCAAAATAATGAGTGAGATATGATCAAAACAAGTTTAGGGTATAAATCTGAAGTTACTGTTTTGGACGATTTTTAGAAAATACTTAAAGATGATTCAACAGTAGCTATAGAAGAGTTAAATGTAGCACATATCATGTAGTTTATGTGATAAAAATTTGAGCTTCTATCTCCATGTAGAACTCAAGATATGGCAGTTTTAGTGAAGATGAAGTTAAAAATCAGATTTTTGGAAATTAAAGAATAATACTATTATATAAGCACTCACATTTTAATATATAAAATGTAAAATAAAAACCCACTAACTCTTGAATTTTATTTATATAAATATGTACAATGATAAATAAGTGGACATTTTATAAAAATGGTAACTTGTTATGTTTTATAAGTTATAAAAACTATAAACATGATTTTTACGACTTTTTCGGCTATCGCCGTAAAATTAACGTTTTTGTTAAATAAAACTTAGATGGTTGGACCCGTCTAATGAAAACTTTATAAAACTTATATACTGATATATAGACATGTATAACAAGTAAAAACCGATAAAACCCGAACTTTAGGGCATACGGACATTAACGAGCTAAGTAAACATATTGGACTAATACTTGGGTTAATAATTGGACTACATAAGATAAACACCCATAAAAAGAACTTATTGGGCTTAACCCATTTGGGCCCAACTTGAAAGTGTATGTACTGATAATATAAGTACAAAAAGGATTAATACAAGTTAAGAACTTATAATAGGCTTATTGGACCTAAAACACGTAAATAGGTACAACGAGAAAACTAGTATAAAAGTTATCAACACATAACTCTAAAATGAGTAAACGAGAATATGTAAACCCACTTGATCATCATCATATATATAATCATCATATGTATACATAATTGTTATTTTTATAAAGTCATTGGACAAACGTCTAAGACCGAGTATTATTTGTCTAGGTTTCCGTGATTGAAGCACGTACCGTACGTCTGAATTGCCGATAACCCGCCTTCCCACATCAACGTGAGTTCATAGCCTCGCACTCTTTTAAATGTTTTTATAAATGTTTTATAAACCCGCGAGGGAGATAACATGTTATTTTTTTATAAAATAGGACACCATTTGTCCCGATTGTTTGTTTATTGATTTTGGACCCGAATGATTGAATGACCCGATTGTATGACCCTATGAATGATTAAAGGACCCGATAGATGAAATTAAATGGATTATTAAAGTTAGGTTATGTCACTAAAAGTCCCATTAGCATGAATTGTGAACTACCGGGAGTTGGTAGACGCTTATGCATTTAATAGTACTATTTGGGGACGATCACCCCAGTTCGCGCCTTGACGGTTGATCCCCGTCGTGCCACATTGATTGGTAAGCGAATTTATGTATGAGAAGATTTCCATAGCGTGACCTTTGTGACGACACGTTACTTTAGATGGGCAAAATTTGGTATCGGGTTAGCTACCCGTTGTTGGCTTAGTAAGGTAACAATGTCATGCGGCTTATAATAATCCAAAGTTAACAAAATAATAATGGACGCACCGAATTACGATGTATTGCCTGACTAGCAATACAGGGTCATACTATTGATATTATGATTGTATTTTGGTTTTCATAACCATATTCATATAACGGTTTTTATTGTCATACAACGTCGTAAGACGTATTGTATGACGTTTTTACGACATTGGCTCGTATAATGATTTTTAAGGCTTTTTATAGCCATATTCATATAACGGTTTTATTTAATCTATACAACGTTGCAAAAACGTATTGTATGGTGTTTTTAACGACAATGATTCGTATAATGATTTTTAAGGCAAATGCCTATATTATGATTTTGATGAAGATTTGTATAAAATGACTTTGGCTATTTTATAGCCTATTAAAATGGTTTGTACAAAAATGATTTTCAGTAATAATTTTATACTGACATTATATTGATGAATTTTATTAAACTCTATGAATTCACTCGGCGTTATCGCTGACCTTTTCTTTTAACATGTTTTATCTCAGGTACTTGAAGGTAATTCTCGGGAAGACGACAAGAATTCATGGCCCGCACCTAAACAATATTTTTCCATTCAAATACTTTGTAAAACTTTGTATGAAATAAAATGACTTGGGACCTATGTAACATTGATAATTATGAATGGAAATGCTTTATTAATAAACGACGCGATTTTTATGCGTTGTCTATGATGTGAGTAATGTGCTATCCCGTAACACAAACGAGTCTTCCGCTGTATCGAGTTGTACAAATTTGGGGGTGTTACATGCTAGTTATGACGTATTGGTAAGCATTGAAGGGGTTGAAGAATGAAAAAGAATTGTAAAGATAAAGGGTGTAAAGAAAGAAGCCCTCCTTACAACCTTAGGAAGAAACCGGGTCAACACATATGCTATTGAGATCATTTTTAATGATGCTTGATATTGAAGATAGACATCATGGACCCAGTGATGCAATGCACAACCCATTCCAGCTAACTCAGATATCTTTCAAAAGATATTTGTTTTAATCACACGGAGACAACGCATTATCTATCGATTTATTCACTCCGAATAAATTGGTATTGAAATGGTGGCACTCCTCTCCAGCCTCTGATCACTAAAATCCAAAATGCACAATCGAGTCTAGAGCCATTTGAGATCATCAAATATCTCATTAGGACACACTTCCATATTTACTTACTTCTTCACACACTGTGAAAAGTAAGAAACAAATTAAGAGTCCTACGCAAAGTCTTCATGATCTTGCCTGAACATCCGAGTAATACAAAAGTATTTACAATGAAGATGGAAATCCTTCTTGAGCGAACATTTAAATACTCATGGTAGGTGACTTGTGAGATTCTTTATGAATCAAACTTGTGATAACTGGAAAGCAATAGTTGTTTAATTCTTAATTGAATTTAAACACGTTCCAGGCCTCTACGCAATATCTCAGTGATCTTTCCAGAACACTCAGAGTGATACCTTAGTGTTCACAGTGATGAGTGGAAATCCTTCTAGTGTTAACATCAAACAACACTTGGTAGGTAACTTGCAAGATTCAATATGAATCAAGCTCGTGACAACTGGAAAGCAACGATGGTGCGATTCTTTAATGAATCAAACTTGTTCCAGGAATCGGAATTGACGGCTTCAATCATGCGGATAATTTTATCCAAATGATTCACTCTTTACGTTCGCAGTCAGCTTTGGATGGTCGAGTAAAGAGAACGGGTTTACCCGTGAAATATTGTCAAGGAGATTTTTAATTAAATCTACCTGCCACAAGTACGATATTTAAATATCGTCCAACGGTCTTCACCGACAGAAGGTAAAATGTTACCGAAATAGAATGAAATGTTCAAAGCCATTTCGTTCGTGTCTACTCATGTTACGGCATTTGATGACGGTGGCATTGCGGAATCCGAGAAGAATTCGTCCCCGCATGCTTATACTTTATACTTCATTTAATTCTTGAAAGCCTAAAAGTCAAGTCTTCCGCTGTATCAAACTCTGAAGCTTTCAAGAATTACAAAGGTATAAGTATGTGGGACGTGAAGTCATGAAAAGGCGAAGATCACAAGTGAAGGATGCACAAGATCAAGGCAAGAGACTAATGCTAAAGATTGATATCAAAGATCACATCAACATGTTCACCAGAAAAGAAAAAGAAAAGAAAGACGAAGACTACGAGCTCAAGACAAGCATAGTATGCTAGGTTTATTTTGTTATTTTAACTTGGGTAACGCCCTTGTTTGGAGTGACCTCCCTTAGGGGGAGATTGTTGGAAATACGTTTACGTATTAGAAAGGATCGGTCACTCCAACAATAGTCTAAGAAATAGCTCGTAGTTTAGTTTATTTACACTTATTAAACAAAGCCCAAACCGAGCCCATGTGTTGTATGGGCAGGCGGCCAACCGTGTAAACCAAGCCCACTTTGTGGACTTGGTATATTAACCCTCTCCTTAGATGGAGAGGGTGTGGATTCATTCTTAATTTTACACATAGTTCTTACTTTCTCTCTCAATAAGTGTGTGTGTGATTCTACCAAGTTTCTATCTCTTTCTCTCTATAAAAATAAGCAAGATTTACAATATCCTACAGAAATACGTGACACATGTTTCTTTTTCCATGTTTTAGTAGACTCATAAAGTTCATAAACCACTCGGTTATAGAAACATGCTACACCACTTCAGCACCATCTGGAACCACGCTAGGCGTAAACGTAAGCCATTTCTCTACATCATTCATAACTGCATTCCAAGCTGATGTCGAATTAGGATCAATATGAGACGACATACTTGCCCTGCTGATCCAATATTAATCCATCTATAATCTATTATCACTACACTTAACCTATAACCAAAAGTTAATTGTTGTTTTGGTTATTACCTTTTATTTTCGTGTAATAGCTAGCGTCTAATTTATACAACATCTACTCTTGAGCTTCAAGCAAGTCACTTCAAAGTACTTTACACTAAAAACCTATACTTCAGCACGCTAATCATTAGTGGCTACACTTCACAAATCAAGATCAGATCAAAGTCCTTTACACTAAAAATGTGTACTTGAGCAGGCCAATCATTTGTGATTAATTATGTATTCAATCAATTATGTAATCCTAACAAACCTGTAGAGAAAATAAAGCTAAATAAGAACTAACATATCACCTTTATAAAATAAGATTTTGATCATAAATAATTACCCAACCCGTTCTAATGCATATAATAAAAATCCCGTATGCTAAGGACATGACGTGAACTTGTTATAACTATATATTTATATGTTCATATCGTGTGATGCCCCTACCTGACGTCAAGCACTAAAGACACGATTTTTAACTATAGTTTCCACATTCTAATATTTACCAAGGTCCAAAGTATGTTATTGTGACCTAAACCGCAAAGCTTGAAGTGCTAAGAAATACTATGTGAAATCTAATCATGAACCTGAGATGCTGGAACCGAAGCAGCAGGCACGCCAGGATCTGAATTCACGAAAAAGGGTGCATTTTAGCTCAATGGAGTTTTGTCTGATCCTTTTCACCGAAGTAGATCAAAAAACCCAATATGCTTCCCCGACCCATATACAAAACCTGCAAGATTTTGGAGCAATGTCAAAGAGTCCCTAATTAAATTAGCAGTTTATTAGACCATCTCTAAGTATGCACCTATTGTTTTGGTGTAAAAAACCATCTCTATCCAAGACACGGGAATATGGTTTAGTATTTGGTGTGCACAATTTCAAGATACTAGTAATAATAATCATACCTTTATCACAGGGAAATATTTTTTCTTCTTGCATTAATAAAGAATAAGATATGTCTTCAAGAAGAATCCCTGAAACAAGATTTAGATTTATTCTCAAATCGCAGAATCTTTTTAGTAAGGTTCGATTTGAAGAGTCTCGTTAAAAAGAAAATTAGTATAGTATGTTTTCAGTAAAGAGAAGGGTTATATTGGATACCTTGTCTCCTTTAGATACAAGGGGACCAATCCCATCCTTCCATCTAATCTTGATTAAAGACCCAGAATAATTCTTATTTTTTAATTAAAAAAGAACGGAGGAGCATTTTCGTCATTTTACACTTCCCCACCTAACACCACCTCCCACCTAACACCACCTCCGGCTCCATCTGTTACACACACATACACACACACCGAATGTGTTTCTCCTCTCTAAAAACTACACAAAAACACACATAATTAAATACAAACCGATCCATAAATCAAATCCTAACATGGATCTCAACGCATATCTGGCAACCACTGTAAAACCCGTATTTAAAAATCTTGAACATTAAATACGCGTAGTCTCATATTTAAAATTAATTAAACGTTAACAGTAATTACACAGTCTCAGTTTTATTTAAATATTATAAATAAATAATTATTCAGAAAATAATTACTAAGTTTAAGAATATATTACGTATGTGTTATTACACGAAAAATAATTATCACGATTCAGAAACTAAAACACGGAAAATAAATACTAGTTTACATAATATATTATAGAGCCGAAAAATAAATAAAAACCCATAAAATACAACAAGGGCTGGCGATTTTTATTAAAAACAAAGGAAGAATAATGGGCTTGAGCCCATGCCGTTATTAAAACAAGTACATGAAACAACTTTCACACTTCGGCCTCATCTTCATATCACGTACAAAAAAAAGAAAACCACCTAGGGTTTGGGAGAACCTGCCACCAGTTAGGGATCAAGAACAAAAAAAGAAGGAATTTCGGTTTTGGATTTCATCATTTCATTGATTTGTATTCATCATCCACCCTAAATCACGTACATGGTAATTCGTTTTTTCCCCTCTTTTTCTTTATGGATCACGAATCATATAGAATCACCATCAAGAACACACAAGTTTTGGCTTAATTAAAACAAGCAAATCAGTTTGGTGTTGATGAGACTGTAATTATACATAGTCTCATCGTCCAAATCGGGCTTAAAACGCTTAAAATATCATCAAAATACCCAAAAATGTGCTTGTGTTTGTTCATTGTGTGTTTTAGGTACGGATATCGTGAAAAAGACAAAAGGATCACAAGAATCAAGCAAAAACGAACACGGGAAACGAAGCCGCACAAAGAACCGGACCTAAATCATGATTTTCCATTGAAGTCCTTGAAGTTTTGAAGATTGTCAAGTTTGGTCCCTCAAGTTTGAAGACTTGGCATTTTATATCCTTACAAAACTCAAAAATTGCACTATGGTCCCTAGAATGTCAAGAGTGTACATCATTAGTCCTTGAAGATTGCAAATTTACATGAAAAGCCCTTGATAAAAGTTTTTGCAATAACATATGCCAATTATGACAAGATGGTGAAAGTACATTACAAGGGAAATTGTTTATATGGCTGCCAAGACTTCATATGAAGTCTTTATGGGAGAACAAGGGTGCGTTTTGCCATTTATCAAACCCATACCCGGATAAAACCCAAAAGTTAGCCTACCTAAACAACTACAGCCCATAACTTACACCCTTATATACAGTTTATTATTAAACCAGGTCAAATCAAGTCAAACATTCTCTTATAAGGTGCTAAACATATACTGTTCTTATCATCATCACCCTTAATCCCCCTAGAACCCTAATTTACTAAACCCCTAATCACTGAATAATTAACATTCAACTTTTCTAGATAGTTGATTCAACCCACTCCTAATATACTTGTCCACCCAGAAAACGACTCAACGTACTTTGGACCCCCCACCAGCTCATATGTTATCACGGTTTCACTTTGTTCTGACCATCTTGACCAATCCAATGGACCAAATGCATTGGCTTGTGCTCCACAACAAGATTAAGGATCAAGATCAACAAAGTACACTGCATCAATCACATGGCAGCCAAGAACAAACTTCAAAATCAGGATCTTCAAGGCATATTCGAATTCTTCCAAGGGCAGTTTTGGTTATTCATATATTAGGGTTTGTATTTTTTTATCTTTCTAGATTCTTCTTGTTCATCTATAAAAGGAGACCCAAGCTTGTTGGTGATCCCTTGTTCCAACTTTTCTTTTTCTCTATTGTGTAAAATTCGAATTTTGATTAATGAAAAGTTGAGTTCCAAAATTTTAATTATTTGCACACTTTAATTTTCAGTTTTATTTATTTTTAAAAGTTTGGGTTTCAAGTTTCGGTTGAGTTTTAAAATTGTTCAAGGTGTAAGTTTTGTGAAAAGTTTTCAGAAAGTGATAATAGAAATCAGTTTGTTTCAAGTTTGTTTCAAGTTTGTTTGAAGTTTGTTCAAGAGTTCCAAAGTGGTGAGAAGGATTTCAAGAAAAAAAAAGTTTTTAGAAAGAAAAGAAAAAAATATTAAGAATCAGTAAGTTGATTTTATTGTGTTGTTGTTCGAGTTTGTTCATCTTAGCAGGTTACATGGAAGCTTGTGCACGGGCGTGCACAAAAGCTCAAAAACCTAGGGTGTGGAATGTATGCCCTAGAGGTTTATCTTTGAACCCTTCTTCCTTTTTACATTTTTTTTGTTTTGTCTAAATGATGATGCAATGAAATTTTGTGATTTTTGGATTGATTATATGAACACTAGTTGTAATATGTATGAGAGGTTTATGTGATGCTAAATCATTCGTAACTTTGTGATTTTGTGGTGTTATAGTACCAAAATCTTTTGTCCAAAATTTGATCAACTAAACTATTAAGTGGTGTTTGGGACGACTAGGGATTTGGGTAGATTTTATTCACCAAGTTCATTCGTTTAGCTCTGCATTCTTGAATAGTTTAGGATAGGCGAGTTGGAGTATAAGATTGGGTGTTATAATTTGAAAATTCCATTTTGCTTGTTTCTATAAGCCCTTGCTATACCCATAGTCTAAAGAAGCTGTTGAAGGACGAGTATAGGACTGCGCTTATTGTAGTTTGATTGTCCAGTGTTTTTGTCTATAGCTTTGTGTGCCCAATCAGTTTAAAAACATGTTGCTGAATAGCTTAAATCCCACTTCCTGTTGATATTTTGAAGTGTGAATCTGCTTGTTCTTCTTATTCTTTGTGTATTTTTTTTTTTTGTTTAAGTTACTCTGCACCAACAGCAAAAGAAAAAGAAAAAAATTAAAAAAGGGTGCCTGCAAGTTTCTGTTTACATAGAAAGGTGAGATTTGTGGCGAGATTTGTAAGTGTCATGGTGTGTTTGAGAAGTGTTTGTCATTGTGTATCCAACAAACATAGAAACCAACAACCAACAAGTGAACCGAAGTGAAAAAAAAAAGAAAAAGAATAGGCTTGCTGTTTATTTTTCTGTTCATAAATGTGATCATTAGATCATAATCTGTAGCGTGTTGGTTGATTTTTGGACTGGGTTTTAGCTTTTGTTTATGTTAGTTAACTGAGCATCCCATAGAAAACTAAAAAGAATCGAAAAAAATACATAGGGACTGTTTGAATGTGTGTGTGTGCATAACTGCACGCAAATTATACCAAAAGTGGCATGATTCGTGTTTTTGATTGGTGTTTGAGTGTTTGGTGTTAGTTGATTCGAGTAAACACAGTTTTCCCAATTCTATCGATTCTTGGCTCAAACAGTGGCGTGAATTAGAGAGTGTGAGTGCGATTGTATTTGTGTGTTATATTGTTTTGAGGTAGTTGTGCTTTGACTATGCCCGTCCACTGTGCAACCAAGCAAGAAAAAAAAAAGAACCAAAAAAAAAGGAGGGGCTGTTGTCTCTCTTTGCTGTCAAAAACAAAAGAGAAAAGTGGCAATCAAAGGGTCTTGAACCCCTGACCCTGCAAATCAACATAGACACAACAGTCACATTTAACCATCTGCTCTCTTGAGCTGTTTGGTTTACAATATCTTTTATTTTTATTTGGTGTAAAGTCTGCTAGTATAAGAAAAGAAAATAAACGATTTGCAATAAAATGACAGTGGGTCTCGAACCCTAGACCAGATGGATATTAGCAAGACACAGCAAGCAACATACAAACCAACTGCTCTACACCACTTTTCTTGTTAGACTTTCTAAACTCTTTTATTTGACCCCTTTTTCTCATTTTAAGCTAACATCTCACTTAGCTTATTTCACAGCTTATTCGAGCTTATTTTTTAAAATTTTTATTTTTCTTAGCTTTTAAATAGTCTTTAGCATTTTCAGAATTTTTTTTGGATTTTTAATAAAAGTGTTTAATATTTTTAATCATTTATTTAGTTTAAATTCGTATTTAATTCATAAAAAATTATTTAAAAGTAAAAAAAATGTAATTCTTTTTTCTAAAATTTTTTATTTGTCATTTAGGACTTAAGAAAATTAGGTTTGCTTTGGTAGGATTTAAAATTATTTAATTTGCTTAAATGTCGCGTTTTTACGTTTTACCGTTAGTTAATTTTTGCCTTTGTTTTGTCCCCGTAGACGTCTTAGGTTTTCCGATGCCTTTATTATGCTTTCCCATAGTTTAGGTTTTATTTATCTCTATTTTTAATTACTAAAAAAAAAAAATAATAAAAGAAAAAATTTAAATTTAGTAGATTTTTACGATTCACGCGTAACGCGTATTCGTCGTTTTTAATTTTTAGTGTAATCCGTCTTACATTTCTTTCCTTTTTACATTTCAAAAACGTAATAACTCAAATAAATAACATCTATATTTTGGCTCAAACACCATACCTCCACCGAGAACGAACTCGACGACGAGTATTCGCGTTTTTCACAAAACGTGATACTTAATACTTACCCCCTTTTGTCGCTTTGTTTTTCCTAAAGTAAAGTGTACAAAAATACCGCATCACCAAATGGCGCCGCTGGCGGGGAGGCGTGTTGTGTTTTGATTTGGAAATTGTTGTTTTTATATATAGCCATAATAGCTAATTGTATTAGTAGCACTCTACTAATACGTATTATCGGTTTTTGTGTGAATACTATTACTATATTGTATACATAGAACAATAAATTCACAAGTACTCCAAATACGTGAGAAATCACAACCTTGACTTGGGAGGTCATTACCCAATCATTGTATTCGAATCTCAAACCAAAGAAAAAAGGCAAAAATAGATAAATACTTTCGTGAAGCTCGATTTTGAAAAATACAAACTATAAGGTGGGTATAAGGCGGATATTATAAAATATATCCTAAGGAAAAAGGCTCTTAAGTGCTTAGCGCCGCCTCGTTTCCCCGCTTGCTTGTGAGTATTTGATCTTGAGAGCTAATCGAGGGTTTTGCCGCCCAAAGTATTACTAAGTATCATATATATATTTTCTTGGTTTTATTTGATTAAACCCTCTTGAACGCTTTGGTGTTCCACCAACGTTCTAAAGTCATCGAAGGCGTTCACTTCACGTGATCATTTTCATTCCTTGAGGCTTCTTTAATCGAGAGATTTGATTAAGGAGGAGATTTGTAGATTTTGGTCTACTTAATACAATCACAAAAATCCAGAAAAAGTAAAAACACCAAAAAGAATCTTCTTTGCTCACCCTCTCGTTTTACGTGACGTTTATGCAAACTCGCTCCAAAGCAAGACGTGCACGTAAACGTCGTCAAAAGGAAGGAAACCAAACATCTTCTAGTGAAGAATCTCCTATTGTCGAACCCATCGTAGTGAAAGAAGCACCCATGGCTAATCGAACTATGATGGAGTTGCTTCAAGCACCCACCGAGGGTTATGGAGAAGCGATTGTGATTCCCGCTATCCTTGCGGAGAATTTTGAGGTTAAGACGGGTTTGTTGTCCATGATTCAAAACAACAAGTTTCGAGGTGACGAAAAGGACAACCCTCATAACCACATTCGCCAATTTAATCGTCTTACCGCCACTTGCAAGTTTAAGTACGTCTCTAACGACTCGATTAAGATGATGCTTTTTCCGTATTCCTTAGCAGGGCCCGCAAAAATTTGGTTAGAGAAAGAGCCACCCAATTCTATATTGACGTGGAAGGATCTCGTTTCAAAATTCGTGAACCAATTTTTTCCGCCCTCTAAGACTACGCATTTGAAAAACGAGATTTCAAAGTTTTCACAAGAGTATAATGAGAGTTTTTCAACCGCTTGGAATAGGTTTAAGGAAATGTTGCACGAATGTCCTCATCATGGTTTTTCCGACTTGCATCAAATTGACACGTTTTACAATGGCTTGAACGATCATGAGCGTGATTATCTTAATGCCGCCGCGGGTGGTAATTTTTTGTGTAAAACGGTCGAGGAAGCATTGTTAATCACTGAGAATAGGTCTAAGGTTTATAGTCCTCGTAGCACGTCGAGTGTTCGTAAGACTTCGTCTACACCTTCGCCTTCATTGTCACATACCATTGATGCTTGCCAAATCGAGGCTAATTTGGAGAACAAGATTTTTGATAAGCTTAAGGGATTGTTAATTGAGATTAAAGTTGGTGAACAACCCACTCCCGCTACGGCTAAAGCGGTTGAGGTTTCTTGTATGTATTGTGGTGGAGCTCACGATTACTCCGAGTGCATTACCAACGGTGGTAACACTTCGAGTGCCTACGCGGCCGCAGGAACTTATAACCAAAACGGTCAAGTTACCCGCACTAATCAATTGACTCCACCGGGTTTTCCACCAAATCAAAATGCTAACAATTATTTGAAACAATCAAGTTGGTTACCAAAACAATCAAAGAAACAATTACAAAGGTAATAACAACTATGGGAATCAAGGAAGTAGTAGCCAATTGCAAAATCAAAACCAAAACCGTAATTTTCAAAACACAAGTCAAGGTCTTCAAAATGTTTACACTAAAGAACTTCCAATGGACTTTTTGAATTACGCTACGGCAAATGATACGATTTTGGAAAACATTCAAGAGCAATTGGCTAGTCAAGCTAGGGAAACGGCTAAAAACACAAAGGAGTTAGCTAATTTTGTTAAGGAAAATGTTAACATGAGAAATGAGTTGAAAAATGATTTTGCTAATCAAATTAGAGGTCAAAACAATAAAATTGAGCAAAGTCATGCTAGGCTTGAACAAAGGATAGACCAAAAAGCCGCTAGTCAAGATGTTAAGCTTAATGCTATTTTGGAAGCGGTCATGGGGAACAAAGCCTCTACTTCGGGTAGTTTACCTAGTAACACCGTATCAAACCCGAAGGGAGAGATGAAAGTGATTACCATACGAAGTGGTAAGGCACTTAAAGAACCGACTCCTCAACCAATTACTCCAACTTAGGAAATTGAGGAGGAACCCGAGGTGGTGGTTGAAAAGGAGCATATCTCAAGCCCACAAAGTATCGCTCATGCCACACCTACGGTCGACCCTTTACCAACATTGGAACCCGAGATTCCAAAGGCTATGCCTATGCCCCAACCCACACCACCCTTACCTTACCCATCGAGACTTAGGAAGGAGAAACGACAAGAGCGCAATAATTATCAATTTGAGCTTTTTATGAAAATGTTTCGTGATTTGCACCTTAATGTGAGTTTCGCCGATGCTTTGGTCATGATGCCTCGATTTGCCGCTAACTTTAAGAGTATGTTGAACAACAAGGAGAAATTGCAACAATTGTCTAGTTGTTCGTCGGTTTATCTTAATCGCATACCTCAAAAAGTCGGTGATCCCGGTAAATTTTTGATCCCTTGTGCAAATCAAGATATGGAAGAATGCTATGCCTTGGCCGATCTTGGTGCTAGCATTAACTTGATGCCGCTTGCAATCTTCGAGTCGCTCAATCTTCCTAATCTTACTCCTTCACAAATGTCTATCGAGATGGCCGACCATTCCACGATTCGTGCATGTGGATTGGCGGAAGACGTTTTTTTGAAAGTGGGAAAGTTCTACTATCCCGTAGACTTTATCGTTGTCGATATTCCCACGGATCCTCAAGTTCCTCTCATTTTAGGTCGTTCGTTTTTAGATACGTCTATGGCTTTAATTGATGTGCATGCTAGAAAGATCACCTTACGTTTCAACGACGAGGAACTTGTTATAAACACAACTCAAAATTCTCAACTTTCTCATGTTTATTCCGTTGCTACCATAAACCTCGTTGATAAGATCGACTGGTTTGCGAGGAATTTTCATAAGAAGTTCTAGGGTTTGGTGATGTTGAAAATAGTGGCAATCCCACTATGTTAGATCCAATCCTTGATAATTCGACACCAACCTTCACTCCATTTGAAGGCGGTGGTTTTACGTTGGAAGAATTCGATGTTCCACGTACTTTTAACGAAGACCTCGACAACGATGAGGACTTCTCGATTATCAAGGATTTTCTTAACGATTTCCCATTTCCTCCACCCGAGGAGGTTATGAGTATCGAGCCCAAATCTTCACTTGAGGAACCACCTATCCTCGAGTTGAAAGATTTACCTCCTCATCTCGAGTATGTCTATTTGGAGGAGGACGACAAGTTGCCGGTTATTATTGCGAAGGAACTTTCGAATGATGAAAAAACCGCACTTGTCGATGTTCTAAAGGATCACAAAGGGGCAATTGCGTGGAAGTTATCCGACATTAAGGGAATCGATCCCAAGTTTTGTACCCACAAAATCTTAATGGAGGAGGATTACAAGCCCGCAATCCAATGTCAAAGGAGGGTGAACCCCAAAATTCACGACGTCATCAAAAAGGAGGTCCTTAAAATCCTTGACGCGGGAATGATTTACCCTATTTCCGATAGCCCTTGGGTGAGTCCTATTCATTGTGTCCCTAAAAAGGGAGGGATGACCGTTGTGCCAAACGATGCCAACGAGTTGATTCCCACTAGACTCGTGACCGGATGGAGAGTGTGCATTGACTATCGTAAGTTGAATGAAGCCACTCGAAAATACCATTTTACCTTGCCCTTCATGGACCAAATGTTGGAGCGTCTTGCGGGAAACGATTTCTATTGCTTTTTAGATGGTTTTTCCGGTTACTTCCAAATTCCCATCGATCCTCGTGATCAAGAAAAAACTATGTTTACGTGTCCATATGGAACGTTTGCCTATCGTAGAATGCTATTCGGACTTTTCAATGCACCGGGAACCTTTCAACGGTGCATGATGGCTATTTTTCATGATATGATCGAGAAGACGATGGAAGTCTTCATGGATGACTTTTCCGTGTTTGGTGATTCTTTCACTTCGTGTTTGTCGAATCTAGAGAGAATGTTAAAACATTGTGAGGAAACCAACCTTGTGCTCAATTGGAAAAAATGTCATTTTATGGTTAAGAGTGGAATCGTCTTAGGGCACAAGCTCTCGAAAGCGGGGATTGAGGTAGATCAAGCTAAGGTAGACGTCATCGCCAAATTACCTCATCCCAAAACCGTTAAGGGAGTTAGGAGTTTCCTAGGCCACGCGGGCTTTTATCGTCGATTCATCAAGGATTTTTCGAAGATTTCTCGACCCATTACACATCTTCTTGAAAAAGAGGCACGATTTGTCTTTGACGAAGATTGTGTACGAGCCTTTGAAATCCTTAAGAGGAAACTTACCGAAGCTCCCATTCTTGTTGCTCCCAATTGGAACCTCCCCTTTGAGCTCATGTGTGATGCTAGTGATTACGCTATTGGGGCCGTATTGGGGCAACGTCATGATAAGCACTTCTTGCCTATTCAGTATGCTAGCAAGACGATGACCGAGGCTCAACTTAAATACACTACAACGGAAAAGGAATTCCTTGCCGTGGTGTATGCATTTGAGAAATTTCGACCTTATCTCGTCTTGACGAAATGCATAGTGTATACGGATCATTCGGCTATTAAGTATCTCATGGCAAAGCCAGATGCTAAGCCTAGATTACTTCGTTGGATTCTCCTCCTTCAAGAATTTGATCACAAAATCATTGACAAAAAAGGAACCGAGAATCTAGCGGCCGATCATCTTTCTCGTTTGGAAGATCCTCACCAAAGTGTTTACGAGCCCAAGGAAATCACCGAAACATTTCCGCTCGAGACACTTGGTGTAGTGAATTCTAAACTTGATTCTTCCACCCCATGGTTTGCGGACTTTGCAAATTACCATGCGGGTAACTTCATCATTAAGGGTATGACGACTCAAGAAAAACGAAAATTCTTTCGTGACGTCAAGTTCTACTTTTGGAATGACCCTTACTTGTTTCGAACTTGTGCGGATCAAATCATCCGACGTTGTGTATTTGGCACCGAAGCTTCTAACATCCTTAGAGCTTGCCATGAGGGACCCACGGGTGGTCACCATGGTGCTAATCTCACGGCTAAAAAGGTGTTTGATGCCGGCTTCTTTTGGCCTACTATTTACCGAGATGCACAAGATCTTGTGAAGTCGTGTGATGCATGCCAACGACAAGGAAAAGCCTCACAAAATGATGAAATGCCACAAAACATCATCCAAGTATGTGAGATATTTGACGTTTGGGGTATAGACTTTATGGGGCCGTTCCCATTATCTCGTGGTAATAAGTACATCCTTGTTGCGGTTGACTACCTATCTAAGTGGGTGGAGGCCAAAGCCTTGCCCACTAATGATGCTCGTGTGGTAGTCAAGTTTTTGAAAAGCTTGTTTTCTCGGCTTGGAACCCCTCGTGCTATCATAAGCGATCGTGGAACCCATTTTTGTAACGACCAATTCGAAAGGGTCCTAAGGAAATATGGGGTTACACATCGGCTTTCTACGGCTTATCACCCACAAACGAGTGGGCAAGTAGAGGTTTCAAACCGAGCTTTGAAGAGGATCTTGGAGAGATCCGTTGGGGAAAACCAACAAACTTGGTCGGATAAGTTGGACGATGCTTTATGGGCCTTTAGGACCGATCATAAGACGCCCATTGGGTGCACTCCCTATAAGCTTGTGTATGGAAAGAATTGTCATTTGCCTATCGAATTAGAACACAAGGCTTATTGGGCCCTAAAGCATTGTAATGATGATATGGAGACCGCGGGAAAACACCAGAAATGCAATTGAATGAATTAGATGAATTGAGGGATATTGCTTATGAAAATTCATTGATTTACAAAGAAAAAACTAAAAAGTTGCATGATTCAAAAATTAAAAACCGGGTTTTTAACATTGGGGATCAAGTTTTGCTTTTTAATTCTCGCTTGAAAATCTTTTCCGGTAAGTTGAAATCCCGTTGGTCCGGTCCATTCACCGTGACTCAAGTGTTTCCGTATGGGACCATCGAGCTAGATCAAGATGATGGTCCTAACTTCAAGGTGAATGGACATAGGTTGAAGCACTACTTTGGCGGGGAAGTTCCATCCTTGAACTACCTCGACCAAATCACTTTCCCCAATGATAATTAGTATTGAGGGGATCGAGTCGAGCTTATGACTCGGTAATAAAAAACGAGGTGCCTCGTGGGGGAGTCCCATGCTTATCCCATGTACATATTATCGCTTTCTAATGTAGGTAACGTGTGGGGATTTGTGCCCTTCCAACCGTTGTTCCGTGGTTGTTTGTGAATTGTGGTTTTTAGATGATCATTATCTTCACGATTGGAGCCTCTCGTGTTCGTTTTACGTGAGCACTCGATCGTTTGCTTGGAAGAATTTCTCGATATCCATTGATATATCCTTTGATGTTCTAACCTTAGGTTTATAGCACACTTCATAAACGGCTTTAAATTTAACGGTTACACCCTTTCCATGCTAGATTAGGCATTCGACTACGTCTCTAGTATGGGGGTGTTTGCACCCCTAGACTCGAAACATTGAGGACAATGTTTAACTTTAGTATGGGGGGTGAATAGATACTTGCCTTGCCAAACCTTCACGCTTTCCAAAGTTTATCTTTTTGTTTATCGTTTTGTTGCAAAATAAGGCAAAAAATGGCCAAATTTTAAATTTTTTTCTCATTTTTCATAAGCGTTTAAGACACGAATGTAGGTTTTCCGATGGTAAGAATAAGAGTAATTTTTGACTCGACCGTGCGTGTTGAGCACTTAGCTTCGATTCCTTAACTTTTTAGGCTAAGTCTCTTAAATGAGGACGGGAAATGATAGAGTTATTTATAAGTCTCGTAATCGTCACGATCTCATGTGTAGTAATTATTAGCTTATTCTCCCCACGCTTTTGATAATAAATTGTTAATAAATTGTTAATAAATATTGATTTAGCGGTTTAGTCACTATTGTCGGTTTCTAATTTGTTTTAGTAGCTTCCATGTAATTAAATTGGGAAAACATTATGGTATCGCCAGCGTCACGGTTTTGAAGTATTGGCACCCTAATAATCAAAAGCTTCACCCAATAATAAGATTTCAAGTGCTCACCTAAATCAAGCAAACAATTTGAAGCCCCACAAGGCCGAAAAATCTATGCAAAATTGAAAGTGAATCAAGCCTTAATCTTTGAAGCTTTAAAGATCCAAAATTCGCCTTAGCGTGAGGATATACGTCTTTGGCTAATAAAACCACCGTTGAGGCGGATAATAAAAGGCAAGGCAAGACCAAAGTCATAATAAAAGCTTCATGGCGAAGTTGAATAAAAGATGGAGGTAAACCAAAGATAATAAGGCCCTTCCGTTAGGGGGCGTATAAAAGTCTTGGTAATAAGTCTCATGTTCAAAACCGTTATAAAACCGTGTTTATCGATCCTTCTTGTTGACTTAATTTTTTGACATCGTTGTCTATTAGGATGATTTATTAATTTATTGATTTTGGTTACACCGTTAAAACTCTATTTTTAGACCTAAATCTCTATTCTCGCATAAGTCAATGATGTATCCTCGTGATCATTAAGACAAAATAAAATATAAGAGATACCAATTAGGAATAAGGGAGTTTAGGTTCGTAATTAACACTCATGAGATATGATCGTGTTGCTAACTTATAATAACAATGATCTCGTTACACGCTTAGCATGGAATTGGGTGAAAATCGAGGACGACGAAATTATTTCTAACGAAGCATTCACGTGTTCTTATTCTATGATCCCAAAAGTCACTAAATCGTGATGAAAACAATACATTATGACTAAAACACGTGTAGTAGCTTATTTAAGTTTATGTTTTCAATAAATGTCATCATAAAATGAATTTTGGAAGTGCTATGATACTTAATTCTAGCATTGCGTGGGGACACGACAATGGTTTAGTATGGGGGAGTGATGAGACTGTAATTATACATAGTCTCATCGTCCAAATCGGGCTTAAAACGCTTAAAATATCATCAAAATACCCAAAAATGTGCTTGTGTTTGTTCATTGTGTGTTTTAGGTACGGATATCGTGAAAAAGACAAAAGGATCACAAGAATCAAGCAAAAACGAACAAGGGAAACGAAGCCGCACAAAGAACCGGACCCAAATCATGATTTTCCATTGAAGTCCTTGAAGTTTTGAAGATTGTCAAGTTTGGTCCCTCAAGTTTGAAGACTTGGCATTTTATACCCTTGCAAAACTCAAAAATTGCACTATGGTCCCTAGAATGTCAAGAGTGTACATCATTAGTCCTTGAAGATTGCAAATTTACATGAAAAGCCCTTGATAAAAGTTTTTGCAATAACATATGCCAATTATGACAAGATGGTGAAAGTACATTACAAGGGAAATTGTTTATATGGCTGCCAAGACTTCATATGAAGTCTTTATGGAAGAACAAGGGTGCGTTTTGCCATTTATCAAACCCATACCCGGATAAAACCCAAAAGTTAGCCTACCTAAACCACTACAACCCATAACTTACACCCTTATATACAGTTTATTATTAAACCAGGTCAAATCAAGTCAAACATTCTCTTATAAGGTGCTAAACATATACTGTTCTTATCATCATCACCCTTAATCCCCCTAGAACCCTAATTTACTAAACCCCTAATCACTAAATAATTAACATTCAAATTTTCTAGATAGTTGATTCAACCCACTCCTAATATACTTGTCCACCCAGAAAACGACTCAACGTACTTTGGTCCCCCCCACCAGGTCATATGTTATCACGGGTTCACTTTGTTCTGACCATCTTGACCAATCCAATGGACCAAATGCATTGGCTTGTGCTCCACAAAAAGATTAAGGATCAAGATCAACAAAGTACACTGCATCAATCACATGGCAGCCAAGAACAAACTTCAAAATCAGGATCTTCAAGGCATATTCGAATTCTTCCAAGGGCAGTTTTGGTTATTCGTATATTAGGGTTTGTATTTTTTTTTATCTTTCTAGATTCTTCTTGTTCATCTATAAAAGGAGACCCAAGCTTGTTGGTGATCCCTTGTTCCAACTTTTCTTTTTCTCTATTGTGTAAAATTCGAATTTTGATTAATGAAAAGTTGAGTTTCAAAATTTTAATTATTTTCACACTTTAATTTTCAGTTTTATTTATTTTTAAAAGTTTGGGTTTCAAGTTTCGGTTGAGTTTTAAAATTGTTCAAGGTGTAAGTTTTGTGAAAAGTTTTCAGAAAGTGATAATAGAAATCAGTTTGTTTCAAGTTTGTTTCAAGTTTGTTTGAAGTTTGTTCAAGATTTCCAAAGTGGTGAGAAGGATTTCAAGAAAAAAAAAGTTTTTAGAAAGAAAAGAAAAGAATATTAAGAATCAGTAAGTTGATTTTATTGTTTTGTTGTTCGAGTTTGTTCATCTTAGCAGGTTACTTAGAAGCTTGTGCACGGGCGTGCACAAAAGCTCAAAAACCTAGGGTGTGGAATGTATGCCCTAGAGGTTTATCTTTGAACCCTTCTTCCTTTTTACATTTTTTTTGTTTTGTCTAAATGATGATGCAATGAAATTTTGTGATTTTTGGATTGATTATATGAACGCTAGTTGTAATCTGTATGAGAGGTTTATGTGATGCTAAATCATTTGTAACTTTGTGATTTTGTGGTGTTATAGTACCAAAATCTTTTGTCCAAAATTTGATCAACTAAACTATTAAGTGGTGTTTGGGACGACTGGGGATTTGGGTAGATTTTATTCACCAAGTTCATTCGTTTAGCTCTGCATTCTTGAATAGTTTAGGATAGGCGAGTTGGAGTATAAGATTGGGTGTTATAATTTGAAAATTCCATTTTTCTTGTTTCTATAAGCCCTTGCTATACTCACTGTCTAAAGAAGCTGTTGAAGGACGGGTATAGGACTGCGCTTATTGTAGTTTGATTGTCCAGTGTTTTTGTCTATAGCTTTGTGTGCCCAATTAGTTTAAAAACATGTTGCTGAATAGCTTAAATCCCACTTCCTGTTGATATTTTGAAGTGTGAATCTGCTTGTTCTTCTTATTCTTTGTGTTTTTTTTGTTTAAGTTACTCTGCACCAACAGCAAAAGAAAAAGAAAAAAATTAAAAAAGGGTGCCTGCAAGTTTCTGTTTACATAGAAAGGTGAGATTTGAGGCGAGATTTGTAAGTGTCAGGGTGTGTTTGAGAAGTGTTTCTCATTGTGTATCCAGCAAACATAGAAACCAGCAACCAACAAGTGAACCAAAGTGAAAAAAAAGAAAAAGAATAGGCTTGCTGTTTATTTTTCTGTTCATAAATGTGATCATTAGATCATAATCTGTAGCGTGTTGGTTGATTTTTGGACTGGGTTTTAGCTTTTGTTTATGTTAGTTAACTGAGCATCCCATAGAAAACTAAAAACAATCGAAAAAAATACATAGGGACTGTTTGAATGTGTGTGTGTGCATAACTGCGTGCAAATTATACCAAAAGTGGCATGATTCGTGTTTTTGATTGGTGTTTGAGTGTTTGGTGTTAGTTGATTCGAGTAAACACAGTTTTCCCAATTCTATCGATTCTTGGCTCAAACAGTGGCGTGAATTAGAGAGTGTGAGTGCGATTGTATTTGTGTGTTATATTGTTTTGAGGTAGTTGTGCTTTGACTATGCCCGTCCACTGTGCAACCAAGCAAGAAAAAAAAAGAACCAAAAAAAAGGAGGGGCTGTTGTCTTTCTTTGCTGTAAAAAACAAAAGAAAAAAGTGGCAATCAAAGGGTCTTGAACCCCTGACCCTGCGAATCAACATAGACACAGCAGTCACATTTAACCATCTGCTCTCTTGAGCTGTTTGGTTTACAATATCTTTTATTTTTATTTGGTGTAAAGTCTGCTAGTATAAGAAAAGAAAATAAACGATTTGCAAAAAAATGTTAACAGTGGGTCTCGAACCCTAGACCTGATGGATATTAGCAAGACACAGCAAGCAACATACAAACCAACTGCTCTACACCACTTTTCTTGTTAGACTTTCTAAACTCTTTTATTTGACCCCTTTTTCTCATTTAAGCTAACAGCTCACTTAGCTTATTTCGCAGCTTATTCTAGCTTATTTTTTAAATTTTTTATTTTTCTTAGCTTTTAAATACTCTTTAGCATTTTCAGAATTTTTTTGGATTTTTAATAAAAGTGTTTAATATTTTTAATCATTTATTTAGTTAAAATTCGTATTGAATTCATAAAAAATTATTTAAAAGTAAAAAAAAATGTAATTCTTTTTTCTAAAATTTTATTTTGTCATTTAGGACTTAAGAAAATTAGGTTTGCTTTGGTAGGATTTAAAATTATTTAATTTGCTTAAATGTCGCGTTGTTACGTTTTACCGTTAGTTAATTTTTGCCTTTTTTTGTCCCCGTAGACGTCTTAGGTTTTTCGATGCCTTTATTATGCTTTCCCGTAGTTTAGGTTTTATTTATCTCTATTTTTAATTACTAAAAAAAATAATAAAAGAAAAAATTTAAATTTAGTAGATTTTTACGATTCGCGCGTAACGTGTATTCGTCGTTTTTAATTTTTAGTGTAATCCGTCTTACGTTTCTTTCCTTTTTACATTTCAAAAACGTAATAACTCAAATAAATAACGTCTATATTTTGGCTCAAACACCATACCTCCACCGAGAACGAACTCGACGACGAGTATTCGCGTTTTTCACAAAACGTGATACTTAATACTTACCCGCTTTTGTCGCTTTGTTTTTCCTAAAGTAAAGTGTACAAAAATACCGCATCAGGTGTTCGGGTTGTTTGGCTGTACGAAAACCAAGACCGTTATGGTCTCGGTGTGGTTGCTGTGTTGACCAACCGTGACCCACAAGGGACAGTTTGGTTTGATGTTGTGTTGGCATCAGCATATACCCACCAGGGGTGTTTGCTTAATAAAACAGTGGGGAAAAATGACAATCAGGGGGTGTTTGGGATTATCAGAAGGGGTGTTTGGGTCTTAGTCAGAAAACAGTGGGAAGAAATAGCCAAACGGTGGGAACATAAACAATAGCAGTGGGAACCACTGCATTAGCAGTGGGAACCCCTACATAAACAGTGGGAACTGTTAACACAAAAACAGTAGGTACCGAATAACAAACAGTGGGAACCACTGTTGAGTGATGTCAGCAGCAAGGGACCACGACGTGGGCCCGTTTTGGTTAAACCGAGACATGGGTGTCTCGGGGAAGATTTTAGCACAAGTTTTGGGGTCATAGAAAATAAATAATACGGGGTTTATGTTAACTATGATTAAATCATTTTTGTAAATTAGTTTTATAAATAAATTAATTAAGTGGTTTTATTTTATTAATGTAATTAGTAAAATTAAATTGATTTTTACTTTACCTGGTTAACCACTTAAAAACATGTGGTTTGTTTATGATTTAATTTTCAAGAAAACTAATTTGGAAACCTTTCTATTTTAGGAAACTTTCTAATTCAGAAAACTTTCTATTTATGGTAGATTACTAATTATAGTAATAATATAATACTAAAATATAATATAATACCATAATCAGAATACAATATAATATACAGTAATCAGAAACACAGGATATACGTTATTCAATAAATATTTAAAGAACAATAGGATTTAACAGAAATACACCAGACAATCAAATTAATCAGTTTATACGCAACCAGTAAAATAATACGAGAACACACAAAATGAATTAAGAACAGTAATAAACAGTAATCAGACGACTCACTTCACGTCCCTTATTTTTGTAGTAACCGTAAAGTCGGAGTAGATCTTTCAGCTTTTATCCTTGTCTTACTACTAGACACGAGGTATATATTTTTCGTCCTTCAGTAAGGACTTCTTTCTTATGCATGATTATGATTTCCCGTCTGCAGCCAAATGTTTTCCCCAGTATATGTTCTATGTTTCATCAGTAATCATTTAATAACTAAGTTAAATTTGCCTGAGCTTTATTGATTGTAGGAAAAATACGACTCTTGTTTAGGAAAACAAAAGAACGTATATGAGCGGTAAGTATCGAGTGATGATTTTAGGAAAAATCAACACTAATGACCCAATCACTTAAAAGAGAGAAGAGATTCGTTTCCCAAGGAGGTAAGGTGTTGTGAATTAACTTGTAGTTATTTGAGATTAATATTAAGAGAATGGGGATGAGAAGATGAAAGACGGTTACGTTAAAATTAAATTACGACGAAAACGTAAAGCCGTAGAAAAACTACCCAAATTAAAAATTTATTACTAAAACCAAAAAAACAAAATCAAGAAAAGATTAAAACAAGTCTAAAATAATATAAATAAAGATAAAAATCCAACAAAGATATTTTAAAACCTTTTATTAATTAAATAATTAATTTTAAATGCTAATTAAAGCCCTAAAATTAATTTTAATTAATTCAAATGTCAAAAATATGATTTTATTGAATAATTACTTAACTTATATTATTAGAAGACTAAAAAGTAATTTTCTAAAAATTAAAACCTATTAAAACTATTTTTTAAAACTCAAAAAATGATTAAAACCTAATTAAACTTAAAATAATTATAAAAATAAATCTAAAAGTTATAAAAATATTCTAAAAATGGAAATAGTCCTAATTAATGACAAAGAACCTAGGAAAAATGAAAAAGAAGGAAAAAGAAAATTTTGAAAATTAAATAATAAAATAATATTAAAATAATGCTAAAAATAAAAAGTTTCTAAAATTTAAAATAAAAAATTTCTAAAAATCCTAAATAATATAATTAAGAGAAAAACACTAATTAGAGCTTCTAAACCTTCTTTAATAATTTTATAAAAATCTTTAAAGTTTATAAAAAACCTTAAAATAATATAAAATTAAAAATAAATGTTTTTGAAACCAAAATTAGATGTAAACCCCAAAAATATATTTTAAAACCTAAAAATTATTTTTCCTAAAAATAAAAACTATTTTTGGTATTTTTTATGAATTAATAAAAAACGTCTATTAAATAAATTCTAATAAATAAACTAATAAAAGGAAAATTATGAAAATAGCCTAGAAAAATCTGTAAACTTAATTAGATTCTAGGAAAAATGAAATAAGCAAAAATGAGAAGCAAATAAGCTGGAAATAAGATAAATAAGCCACGGCTTTATTAAATAAGCTAGAAACCAATAGACTTTAAGTAATAGCTCTTTCACTTCTATACACAAGATTAATGCTAGCACACTGGTAAGAGCCTTGAACCCTCCAACGAGAGGTCAGAGGTTCGAAGCCAGGCTAGTGGATTTTTTTTGCTATTTATTTTTTTTTTAATTTTTTTTCTTTTTAAAACAACTGGTGACACTAAACAAGCTTATAAACCAATTCCACTTTCCTTTTTAGCCAAGATTTATCCAAATTCAAGATCAAAAACGTGTGCAGTTCAATCAGGTTTCTGATGAACAATGGCAAGTGCACACTTGTGCACTTGTGATGCCAAGAGGACTTGGCAAGTGATTAATGGTGATGTTTTGTGGACAATTGGGGCACCCTTGTGCTCATGGAAGCACAAGGAGTCAGAAACACACAAATAAGGCACACCTAGCACACTCAATAAGCAAAAACAAAGCACCACAAACCTATGATGAGTTGCTGATATAGAATCCCTAGACCTGTGGACTTATGAGCAGATTTCAAGCACAATACTCAACTTAGAGACCACAAATTTGGCACACCAACTCACAACTTATCATGCAAACCAAATCAAATCATGAATTACCCAAACTCTCAACAGATTTCTCAAATGAAGTATCAAATTTCAAGAAAAACCATCAGAATATGACTTAAGCAGATTTTGCTATACCCTTTTGCTTTTAAACTCACAATTTTACTTCCAAACCTTTTCTAAACTAGTTACCAACTAATGAGTACTCTAACTTAGCCTTTAACCAACCTTCTAACACCTTTTATAAGCACTAATCAAGTTATCTCCCCTGCTAAAACCCTTTGCCAAACACTACTTTAAAAACTTGTAAACCAAAATTATCAAACCAAAACACTCTAATCCTATTCAAACTGGTTCCAAAGATCATGTATCATGCATACAATCACAAAAGAACATGAATCAAGCAATCAAAACACACTTAAGCACCACTATCATGTAGGATCATACAACTAGCTATTTTCTGAAACTTTAACAAGGTAAAGGGTTTTACCTTAGGACCCTTACATCCAAGGGTCCTAGAGGATGTAAATCCTCCTCCCTACCAGCCCGGGCTGGTGCTGAACACAAATCAACAAGCTATCACCACCTGCTAAGAGAGATCAAACCAAAGAACACACAAATATTTATGCAATATTCTATTTCTGATTCTTTCCTTTCTTTTTAAATTTCTTTGTAAAACCTTACAAACCTTTTAAACACGTTTTAATAACCTTATAACACCAAATGAATCACACCTTTTATCACAAAATCCTATGGATCAAATTCTTACCAAAATTTGTCCAAATTTCAGGAACTTTGAACAATTTTTGAAACTCAACATCAATGAACCAAAATAAACTTGGAACTCAGAATCAAGCATAAACCCAACACACAACTTTTTATAAACTAAAAAGGAATTACAATTGAATTTTTCAAATACCAAACTTTTATTTCATAAAAAAGGGATTACAAGGATTTTATGCTTAAAACTGGAACAAGGGATCACCACAGGCTGGTGTCTCCTTTTATAGAGCTCTAAGAACTATCTAGAATGCAAATAACAAAACCCTAATGCATAGAAAATCCCAAAGTTGCCCTTGACGGTTTTGAGTGAATGAGTTGTCCAAATTTGATCCTGGCTGTTCATTTGTGCGTTGTGAGTAAGCTATACATCATGGACGTTCATTTTGGACACGTCATGTGCCTTGGGGACTAAGGTATGATGTGATTGGCTGAGAGGGAATTGGGGGTGGGGTCCTCAAGTGGTGGGATTGGGGTTTTTAGGAGTGGGAAGGCTTTCTGCACATGTGAATCACACATGTGCAAGGTGAATTTGTTTTTACCCAAGTTTAAGTGGAGGTGAAACCTGGGTGGGGTGAAAGATGCACAGTAACTCGTTTGATCCTAATTTGGGGGAAAGTAACATGTTAGGCGCCCTTTTTTTAGTTTAAACGTTTCACTTTGACACCTTTCGTCCTTTCTTTTCCTTTCTTTTGTCTTTTCTCTTTTAAAACCTGTCAGCGCCCTATTTAGCTTATATCAACTTCCAAGGTTTGGCAATTTTGGCACCAAACCTTTGAAAAGGGTTTCAAAGGTAGTTTTTGACATCTTTGAATATTTCAAGGGCTGTTTTTGAACATTGTTGATCTTCCAAGGTCTTCTTTGTATCTTTAACTTCATGAGGGACCATAGTTGGCAATTTGAATTTGTTGAGGGACTAATCTTGCCATTTCTTCAAAGTTGAAGGACCTTTTTGCAATTTTGACAAACTTAAGGGACCAAACTTGTAATTATTAATATGCAAGGGTTTTAAGTGTCATTTCTTCATTCTTGGATGATCAATCTTGTTTGTCTTCAAGTCTTCAAGGGTATTTGATGAAAATTCCATGATTAGGGTCCGGTTCTTTGTACGGCTTCGTTTCTCGTGTCCGTTTTTCCTTGTATCTTGTGATCTTTTGTCTTTTTCACGATATCCATACCTAAAATACACAAGTAAACAAACACAAGCATATATATAGTATTTTATGACATTTTTATGCATTTAAAGCCCGAAAAGAACGATGAGATCATGTATAAATGCCATCTCATCACTCCCCCATACTAAGCCATTGCCGTGCCCTCACGCAATGCTAGAATAAAGTATCTAAGCATCACCAAAGTTCAATTTTATTAACCTTTATTGAAGAGTAAAAGACTTGCAACATACTACGAGAATGTGTAAAGACATAATGTATGATTTTCATCACAAAAAAGTGACTTTTAGGGTCTAAGAATAGAAACAAGTTAATGTCCCTTAGAGTAAATTTCGTCATCCTTGATTGTCATACATTCCATGCTAAGTGCAAAAACAAGATCATTGTTGGTACAAGTCACAATGCTAACACTACTCATACGTTCAAATTGTGTAATACTTTTTCTCCCCGCAATCCTAGTTATTATAAAAGGAAATGGGTTACTAGCATTTTTTATCTATTTGTCATGGATCACAAGTGATTCATATTGACTTATTTGAGTAGTTATTAGTCCGAAAGCAAAGTAGCACGATTTGATCAATAGTTAGCCGAAGGACAAAATCTTTTAAAACGGCTTCTCGTGTATCTCCTTAAGTTCATATCTTGGCATAACTCGTTTCACGATTTGAGACCTTTCTCGGACCGATATTTGGCATGTACTTCATACTTCAAATCTTGGGAAGACGTTCTTGAAATTATGGTCTTCTCTTCATATATTTGGAATTTCTTCACTTGACGTTTTTGAGAGATTCTTCATATAGGACCACGACTTCATCATTTTTCTTCAATCTTTACTTTGGATTTTGATATACAACGATCCGCCTCCTTTTCGGACTTGGATATATTTATCCTCATACCTTGTTAGGGTCTTTTTGGATAGACTTTCTCCATTCTTTAGGGGAGTAATAGCTTCTCGTCGTGTGTCTCGATCCTTCATATTGATTTTGGAACAATGATACTTCACATCATCTTTGGATCTTTAGCAAAAATAGAGCTCCTCATGCCTTGTTAGGGCCTTTTTGGATGATCGCCAATCTTCGCGTCCCGCTTCAATAAGTTATGCCTTGGCTATGAACTCTATTCAACCCCGAGCAACTTTTAAACGATCTTGCGCTAGAGGCTAAGTAACCTTTCAAATCGTATGACCTTACTTATTGCAATTATGATTTATTCCTAATGCATTGATCTTATGGGAAGAAAAAGCCACAATTAAAAACATATGAGTTTTTGAAAGAACACTTTCATGTTCTACGTTTAGCATGATCACTTGTCTAACTCTATCATTTCTCGTTCTTCACTATATAAAGACCTCTAATTAAAGAGACTCGTGAATACTTAGCCACGCAAGTCAAAATTAAGCCAAATTTGGATTAGCTTTCATTAAGACTATATCAAATCAAAGTTTTGGGTTTTCAAGCCACCTATAGGATCTTGCACTTTCTTGGACTTTTTCAAGTTTAGAGAATGCGTTTTTAAAGTTCCCTTGATAAGTGACTTTCTAGAATCAATTATAGGAACTTGCGAAAAGTTCTTGTTCTTAACCCGAATGAATTAAGACTTTCGCGTTTTAAAGCTCCCTATATAAAAGTCTAGCAAAACTTGAATTGAGCGGGTTAAGGAATGTAAATGGCTCCAAATGCCCATCAAGTCAAAAATTAACTCTTATTCTATCCATCGGAAAATATACATTCGTGTCTTAAAAACACTTATGAAAACTAAGAAAAAATTTTAAAATTTGGCCATTTTTAGCCTTATTAACAAAACAAAACATTGAAAGTTGGAACACGTGAGGGCGTAGCAAAGCAAGTACCTATTCACCCCCCCATACTAAAAGTAAACATTGTCCTCAATGTTTCGAGTCTAAAGGTGGAGCACCCCCATACTAGAGACGAAGAATCGAATGCTTAGGATCTAGCATGGAAAGGGTGATCAACAATATATCTAAAGCCGTTTATTAATTATGCTAAAAGATAATTGTTAGAACAATAAAGGATATGTCATGGAATCGTGAAAAACTTCTTCAAACGAACGATGGAGGCTCACGTAAACGAACACGAGAGTCTTCAATCGTAGACGATGATGATGATCTAGATAACACAATCACAAACAACCACGAGACAACGAGTTGGAAGGGTACAAGTCCCCTTATTAGTGAACATAAAGCATAAAGATAAGCATGGGATCTCCCCCACGAGGCACCTCGTTTTTGATTACCGAGTCATGAGCTCGACTCGATCCCCTCAATATGTGAACATTTAGGGAAATCATGGTGTGGTCAATTTTTAATGGGGCTTACATGATAAACAAGGCCCAAAAAGCAACCGGTATAAAGGACTAAGTCCTTAGATGATGCAAAATACCGGGGTCGAAAATGGCGTTCTCGTTTCTATTTGAAAAACAAATTAACACCACTCCAACATGTGCCATAAACTCAAAGAGTTTGAAGAAAATAGATGAGAAGTAGAAGGGTGAGACAATTGGTAAGACAAACGTTTGAGCTACTCGAGGTAGACTCGCACCAAGCAAATAGATAAAGTTTCCATTTATTGCATCGGTGGAAGACCGAGATTTCCCTTTATATGAAATTCCGGGATCGAATATCTCGTCCTCGGTGGACAAGGATGAGGGAACATAAGGGGCTTCCCCCATACTAGAACCACACAAAACATCGTCAAAAGGAGTAGACGAGTTTGTAGCACTCAAATCACGTGGTGATGACGGAGTTAGATTTGTAGAAAAATCAATTAAATCACATTTAAGATCTTTTTCTTTGTTATCTTTTAAACTCTCCTTATGAAAACCCTTTTTGATTATGTCGAAAATATTCGGTGTTTCTAAGACGATGTTAGTCACACTAAAAATTCTCACATTTTGAAACCGTTTTGGTTTTGGTGGTGGCAAGTTCTCAAAACGTTTATCGACGAAGAAAACCTCCCCATCGGGGCCAACATATTCATCATCCGAAAGATCTTCCGTAGAAACCGGCAACTTATCAACACTTTTCAAGAATGAATGTTCGAGATGAGGTGAAGAATTTTTTGATTCAAGTATTGATGGTTTCTTCTTTGTAGGCTTAGCACTTATAACCTCCACCGGCGGAGGAAATGGTAAATTGTTCTTGGAGACATTCCCTAAAACTCTTGGTGAAAATTCTTTGCAAACGACATTGGTCGAGTCACCATGGTTTAAAGTTGCAATAGAATATACATGAGAAAGATTGGAGTTTTGTGTTGCATTGATGACAAGTTCTTCTTCATTGAAACGAAGGGTGATTTTTCGAGCATGAACATCGATAAGTGCTCTTGATGTATCCAAAAATGAACGACCCAAAATGAGAGGAACTTTTCGATCGATGGGAATGTCTACAACGATAAAGTCAACGGGATAGTAAAACTTTCCGACTTTAACGAAAACGTCCTCGGCTACTCCACATGCCAAAATCGTAGAATGATCGGCCATCTCGATGGACATGTTCGAAGGAGTAAGAGCCGGAAGCGAAAGCGATTTGAAAATCTCTAGAGGCATTAAATTAATACTAGCGCCAAGATCGGCCAAGGCGTAGCATTCCTCCATATCTTGTATAGCACACGGAATCAAAAATTTACCGGGATCACCGACTTTTTGTGGTATGCGGCTTAGAAAAACCGATGAACAACTAGACGATTGTTGTAACTTTTCTTTGTTGTTAAGCATACTTTTGAAGTTTGCGGCGAATCGAGGCATCATGATTAAAGCATCGGCAAAACTTATGTTAAAATGTAAGTCACGAAACATTTTCATAAATAGCTCAAATTGATAATTGTTCCTTTCTTGTGCTTTCTCTTTGTTTCGTCTCGAAGGGTAAGGTAACGGTGGTGTGGGTTGGTCATTAGGCAACGGCCTTGGAAACTCGGGTTCCACAATTGGTATTGGTATAACCGTAGGTGTGGTTTGAGCGGTACTTCGTGGGATTGTAATGTGCTCCTTTTCAACCACAACCTCGGGTTCTTTCTCGATTTCCTTCTCCGTAGAAGTACTTGGACGAGAGATTGGTTCCTTGAAAGTTTTACCACTTCGGGTAGTAATAACCTTCATTTCTCCCTTCGGGTTGTTAATGGTATCACTAGGAAGACCACCTGAAGAAGAGGGCTTACACATGATTGCTTCAAACATCTTAGCCATTCGGTCCTCAAATTTTGATTGCCTAGCATCCGCTTTCAATAACTCTTGCTTAATCTCATGTTGTCCTAATTCCATCTTTTGTTGGTTTTGTTGAAGACGTTGGACATTTCCTTCCATTTTGTTTGCATGAGTTTTAAGTTCATTAGCAAGTTCATTTTTAAGCTCGTTTTTCAACTCGGACCTTAAGCTAATCATCTCACGTTGCATATTATCAAATTTTGCATCATTTGCTTTTGCATAATCCAAAAATTCTCCTTGCAAATTTTTCGTGTGAGCATTTTGAAAACCTTGTGTACTGTTTTGAAAATCACGGTTTTGGTTTTGATTAGAGATTTGTCCATTCCCACTTTGATAATTCCCTTTGTTGTAATTGCGTGTGTTGCCTTGGTAATTACCTTGGTTGTTGTTTCGATAATTGTTAACATTTTGATTTGGGGGAGCTTGATTTTGGCGGGAACCTTGGCCGTTTTGGTTATAAGTTCCCGTTGCTACATAAGCACTCGAAGTGTTACCATCCGCGGTAATGCACTCGGAAAGATCATGAGCTCCCCCACACGATAAACAACTCTTAGCAACCGCTTTAACCGAAGCGGAATTGGAAGCTTCTTGAGCCTTCCAATGGGACATTAGATTAGCAAATCTATCAAAAAAACGATTTTCCTCATTAGCTTCATCATGTAAGGCGTTAATGCTACGAGACGATTGTGATGACGATGACGAACCCATATTGGCAACACTCGGTGTGTTACGAGGGCTATAAACCTTAGATCGATTTTCAATGATTTGTAAAGCCTCATTTGTCGTCTTGCACAAAAAATTACCACCCGCGGCGGCATTCAAATAATCTCGTTCATGATCATTAAGCCCATTATAAAAGGTATCAATTTGATGCAATTCCGAAAAATCATGATGAGGACATTCATGTAACATCTCTTTAAATCGTTCCCATGCCATTGAAAAACTTTCATTGTTACGTTGCACAAATCGTGAAATCTCATTTTTTAAGTGTGTTGTTTTCGATGGTGGAAAAAACTTGTTAACAAACTTAGAAACGAGATCGGCCCATGTCAAAATCGAATTTGGCGGTTCTTTCTCGAGCCAAATTTTTGCGGGTCCATCCAACGAATATGGAAACAACATCATCTTAATGGCGTCATGTGGAACATCTTTGAATTTGCTAGTGGCGGTGAGACGGTTGAAATTCCTAATATGGTAATGCGGGTTGTCTTTCTCGTGACCTCGAAACTTATTTGCTTGCAACATCGACATTAAACCCGTCTTAATCTCGAAATTCTCCGCAAGGATGGCGGGAATAACAATGGCCTCTCCAAAACCCTCGGTGGGTGCTTGTAGCAACTCCATCATAGTACGATTAGCCATTACGACTTCTTGTTCTATAATAGGTTCAACAATTGGAGGTTCTTCAACAATCAACGATCCTTGATTTGCTTGCTTTTGAAGTCGTTTACGAGCTCGTTTAGCTTGATTACGAGTGATCATAAACTTCACGAAGAATGGGAGGTGAGCAAAGAAGATTCTTTTTGGTTGTTTTGTGGATTTTCAAATTTTTTTGTGTTTTTGATGATATTTAATTTTTTTGGATTTTGGTGTATCTTCGTAGACAACAATCTACAAAATCTCTCCTCGAATCAAACTCTTGATTAAAGAAGCCTCAAAGGAATGAAAAAGATCACGTGGAGTGAACGCCTTCGAATGACTTTAGAACTTTGGTGAAAACCAATTTGTTCACGAGGGTTTAATCACAAAGAAAACCAAGCAAATATAGTATACGTATTAATACTTTGGGCGGCAAAACCCTCGATTAGCCTTCAATCTCAAAATACTCACAAGCAAGCGGGGAAACGAGGCGGCGCGAAGCACTTAAGAGCCTTTTTCCTTAGGGTATATTTTATAATACCCGCCTTATACCCACCTTATAGTTTGTATTTTTCAAAATCGAGCTTCACGAAAGTATTTATCTATTTTTGCCTTTTCTTTTTGTTTGAGATTCGAATACAATAATTAGGAGATCAAATCCCAATTAAGGTTGTGTTTTCACACTTTTGGAGATATTGTATATTGATTGTGATACTTAATACAATATATTAATAATATTCACAAAGAAAAACCAAGAAAACCGATAATACGTGTTAAGGGAGTTCCACTTAACACAAATACTATTTTATGGATAATATCAAAAACAAAAGCTTCCAAATTAAAGCACAACACACCTCCCCGGCAGCGGCGCCAAAATGATTGTAGGAAAAATACGACTCTTGTTTAGGAAAACAAAAGAACGTATATGAGCGGTAAGTATCGAGTGATGATTTTAGGAAAAATCAACACTAATGACCCAATCACTTAAAAGAGAGAAGAGATTCGTTTCCCAAGGAGGTAAGGTGTTGTGAATTAACTTGTAGTTATTTGAGATTAATATTAAGAGAATGGGGATGAGAAGATGAAAGACGGTTACGTTAAAATTAAATTACGACGAAAACGTAAAGCCGTAGAAAAACTACCCAAATTAAAAATTTATTACTAAAACCAAAAAAACAAAATCAAGAAAAGATTAAAACAAGTCTAAAATAATATAAATAAAGATAAAAATCCAACAAAGATATTTTAAAACCTTTTATTAATTAAATAATTAATTTTAAATGCTAATTAAAGCCCTAAAATTAATTTTAATTAATTCAAATGTCAAAAATATGATTTTATTGAATAATTACTTAACTTATATTATTAGAAGACTAAAAAGTAATTTTCTAAAAATTAAAACCTATTAAAACTATTTTTTAAAACTCAAAAAATGATTAAAACCTAATTAAACTTAAAATAATTATAAAAATAAATCTAAAAGTTATAAAAATATTCTAAAAATGGAAATAGTCCTAATTAATGACAAAGAACCTAGGAAAAATGAAAAAGAAGGAAAAAGAAAATTTTGAAAATTAAATAATAAAATAATATTAAAATAATGCTAAAAATAAAAAGTTTCTAAAATTTAAAATAAAAAATTTCTAAAAATCCTAAATAATATAATTAAGAGAAAAACACTAATTAGAGCTTCTAAACCTTCTTTAATAATTTTATAAAAATCTTTAAAGTTTATAAAAAACCTTAAAATAATATAAAATTAAAAATAAATGTTTTTGAAACCAAAATTAGATGTAAACCCCAAAAATATATTTTAAAACCTAAAAATTATTTTTCCTAAAAATAAAAACTATTTTTGGTATTTTTTATGAATTAATAAAAAACGTCTATTAAATAAATTCTAATAAATAAACTAATAAAAGGAAAATTATGAAAATAGCCTAGAAAAATCTGTAAACTTAATTAGATTCTAGGAAAAATGAAATAAGCAAAAATGAGAAGCAAATAAGCTGGAAATAAGATAAATAAGCCACGGCTTTATTAAATAAGCTAGAAACCAATAGACTTTAAGTAATAGCTCTTTCACTTCTATACACAAGATTAATGCTAGCACACTGGTAAGAGCCTTGAACCCTCCAACGAGAGGTCAGAGGTTCGAAGCCAGGCTAGTGGATTTTTTTTGCTATTTATTTTTTTTTTAATTTTTTTTCTTTTTAAAACAACTGGTGACACTAAACAAGCTTATAAACCAATTCCACTTTCCTTTTTAGCCAAGATTTATCCAAATTCAAGATCAAAAACGTGTGCAGTTCAATCAGGTTTCTGATGAACAATGGCAAGTGCACACTTGTGCACTTGTGATGCCAAGAGGACTTGGCAAGTGATTAATGGTGATGTTTTGTGGACAATTGGGGCACCCTTGTGCTCATGGAAGCACAAGGAGTCAGAAACACACAAATAAGGCACACCTAGCACACTCAATAAGCAAAAACAAAGCACCACAAACCTATGATGAGTTGCTGATATAGAATCCCTAGACCTGTGGACTTATGAGCAGATTTCAAGCACAATACTCAACTTAGAGACCACAAATTTGGCACACCAACTCACAACTTATCATGCAAACCAAATCAAATCATGAATTACCCAAACTCTCAACAGATTTCTCAAATGAAGTATCAAATTTCAAGAAAAACCATCAGAATATGACTTAAGCAGATTTTGCTATACCCTTTTGCTTTTAAACTCACAATTTTACTTCCAAACCTTTTCTAAACTAGTTACCAACTAATGAGTACTCTAACTTAGCCTTTAACCAACCTTCTAACACCTTTTATAAGCACTAATCAAGTTATCTCCCCTGCTAAAACCCTTTGCCAAACACTACTTTAAAAACTTGTAAACCAAAATTATCAAACCAAAACACTCTAATCCTATTCAAACTGGTTCCAAAGATCATGTATCATGCATACAATCACAAAAGAACATGAATCAAGCAATCAAAACACACTTAAGCACCACTATCATGTAGGATCATACAACTAGCTATTTTCTGAAACTTTAACAAGGTAAAGGGTTTTACCTTAGGACCCTTACATCCAAGGGTCCTAGAGGATGTAAATCCTCCTCCCTACCAGCCCGGGCTGGTGCTGAACACAAATCAACAAGCTATCACCACCTGCTAAGAGAGATCAAACCAAAGAACACACAAATATTTATGCAATATTCTATTTCTGATTCTTTCCTTTCTTTTTAAATTTCTTTGTAAAACCTTACAAACCTTTTAAACACGTTTTAATAACCTTATAACACCAAATGAATCACACCTTTTATCACAAAATCCTATGGATCAAATTCTTACCAAAATTTGTCCAAATTTCAGGAACTTTGAACAATTTTTGAAACTCAACATCAATGAACCAAAATAAACTTGGAACTCAGAATCAAGCATAAACCCAACACACAACTTTTTATAAACTAAAAAGGAATTACAATTGAATTTTTCAAATACCAAACTTTTATTTCATAAAAAAGGGATTACAAGGATTTTATGCTTAAAACTGGAACAAGGGATCACCACAGGCTGGTGTCTCCTTTTATAGAGCTCTAAGAACTATCTAGAATGCAAATAACAAAACCCTAATGCATAGAAAATCCCAAAGTTGCCCTTGACGGTTTTGAGTGAATGAGTTGTCCAAATTTGATCCTGGCTGTTCATTTGTGCGTTGTGAGTAAGCTATACATCATGGACGTTCATTTTGGACACGTCATGTGCCTTGGGGACTAAGGTATGATGTGATTGGCTGAGAGGGAATTGGGGGTGGGGTCCTCAAGTGGTGGGATTGGGGTTTTTAGGAGTGGGAAGGCTTTCTGCACATGTGAATCACACATGTGCAAGGTGAATTTGTTTTTACCCAAGTTTAAGTGGAGGTGAAACCTGGGTGGGGTGAAAGATGCACAGTAACTCGTTTGATCCTAATTTGGGGGAAAGTAACATGTTAGGCGCCCTTTTTTTTAGTTTAAACGTTTCACTTTGACACCTTTGGTCCTTTCTTTTCCTTTCTTTTGTCTTTTCTCTTTTAAAACCTGTCAGCGCCCTATTTAGCTTGTTGGAAATACGTTTTACGTATTTATGAAGGATCGGTCGCTCCAACGATAATTATGTAATGGGCTCGTGATCTATTTACTTTATGTATGGTCCATATAGCCCACATGTAGGGTGGGCTATATATAACCCCTCCTAGCATGTTAGGAGGGGGTTGTTGATTCCATTTTCACTTTAATCATTTATTCACTTTCACTTTCTCTCTCTAGTTCTCTCCCTTCTCTCCTTTCTCTCTCTAATCCCTCATCTCTTTCCTTCATTTCTTCTTTAATTATCAATCAATCAACCACATTAATCCACCAAATCCATAACATAGAATAGGCCATAAATCCCGTAGACCTTCAATTGGTATCAGAGCCTTGGTTAGTTTGGTTTATTCTTGTTTTATTTCTTTTTGATTTTGGTGGGTTTTTGATTTAATCATGCTTAAATCATAAAAAGTTTGTATTTTTTTTATAAAAAGTTTGTTTTTTTTATGTGTTAAATCATATTAAATCTTCATATTTACTTATTTTTTATATAAACAATCACAAATTTTTATAAAAATTAAAAATTTATTTATCAAATTTCAAAAAAGTTTGTGTTTTTATAAAAAGTTTGTATTTTTTTATTGTTTTTTATCACAAGTTTAATAATCAATTTATATAAAAAGTTGGTATGTTTTCTAAATTTTATCAATTTATATAAATTTTTATCAATTTTTATCCTTTTTTATTTTTTATTTTTTTAATCAGTTTATTATTTACATTTTTATTAATCAGTTATAATTTTTGGTCAGTTTTCAGTTATCAGTTATAATTTTTGGATTTTTCTTAATTTTTTTTGGTCAAACTACCTAATTGGTCAACTGTCCAAAGTTTCCGGTCCTTCATTATCAGTCCATCACCAGTCCTACAATCCTTTCATAATCAAGATTTTCATTATCTTGGGTCTCGAGTTTCAGTAATCAGTCTGTTTTTTTGTCAAGTTCCGAATCAAGATAGAAGTTCCGAATCAAATTCTTAAGTTCCGAATCAACCACTTTCGAATCAAACACTTCCGAATGAACAAAAAACTTCCGAATCAAACACTTCCGAATGAACAAAAAACTTCCGACTCAAACACTTCCGAATGAACAAAAAACTTCCGAATCAAACTCTTCCGAATGAAGCTCATTCAAACATAACGGGAACTTTTGTTTTTGACTCGACTCCAATTTTAAAACACTCATTTACCCACCCTTACCAACTCACCCTTGACCAGACCCTCACTCTCGTTTAGAAAACAAACTCTTTTAGCTAACATCACCTCGACCTCGAAACAACCCAACAAAACCGATTCTCAACTCTCGATTCATCAAACCAAACAAACACACCCACCCTCGGAAATCCCTCGTCTCACCACTTTTTGACTCAGACCCAAGACAACCCACACCTAAACACAATCACCCACCCTCGATTCAACCACGACTCGACCCTCACACCCATCCACTCTCGACTCTCCCACACTACACAGACTCGACACAAACATCTACAACTCATCGACTCCTTCTCTGTTAACCCAACTAATTTACCCACACCATAAAACTCAAACCCACCAACAAAAACAACCCCTTCAACCATCATCATTCATGATCTCAGTTTATTCAAACATCATCGACCAAACTGACACACACAAGAACGACTCAACAGATGAAGAGACAGACTCAACAAATCAAATTAAAGTACCTACCCGAGATCATTTAAGATCTTGAAGCATCCGGTTAAGATTCAGTAGGTCACGATTAGTTTCACAAATTGAGAGTTTTTGGTGGCTGAGTTTAATTGAGTCAAAGAGGCGGAGGACATAAGATCTTGATTGAGATTGATTTATTGAGAGAAAAGAGAGTGATAGAGAGAGTAGGTTTTGTTTAATTGAGAGAGAGATTAGGTTTTTCTGTGTGCGTGTTTTCAAGTGAGGAGAGAGAGATAGATTTAATTATTAGGGGAGAGAGGGACGGAAATAACAAGGAAAAAGGTGGGGCGGTGTTATCTATGTTTTTTTTTTGGGCCACGTGGTGATTGGACGGAGTAAACTAGAAGTTTGTCTCAGATTTTTTTTATTTATTTCAATCTTAAAAGCTTATGTTTCATAGTGAGATAACATTTATATTTAATCAGGCGGAGGTTTCTAAGTTTTGTTAGAGAATGGATTTTAGGCCACGTGTTTAGGTTGACGTGTTTAGGTTTCTAAGTTTCAATCAATAAATAAGTTTTTTTTGTGTTTAGGTTAGACGTGTTTAGGTTGACGGAATTTCCAAAGTACGTTTTATTTTTATTTTTTTATTTTTTATTATTATCAGATCTGTTTATTTTTTAATTTTAGAAAGTTTTTATTATTTTTTAGAACTTTTCATTTTTGGATATTATCTCTTATTTTTTTTTTTTTTTTTTATATATAATTAATAGATATTTTTATTTTTATTTAAATTTTCTAGTTTGGAAAAATTTTGTGCTATTAAGTTATAATCGGGACAAGGTAACGTAACAAAAGTGACGTGATAAAATGCCAACGTTTATTTTGTAGACGAATTTTTGATCGGGTTTATTTTATCATCGTTTGAGCCGACAACCTTTTGAGCCGAGTCGAATTGTAAAAACCCGACAACAACATCATCCACATCATTTTTCTTTATCTTTCCTCGATTTTCTATGGATTCGTTCAATTCGACACTTAACGAGGGAGATTTGCATCGAATGCAAAACAAAGTTAGGAAAAGCGGCATCACTTCCTTTCAAATGCTCCAGTCTCATCTTGTCACTCTTTCGGGGATTCAAGGAGGGAGCGAATTTGTGTCAATCTTTGGACAAGATCGTCATATATTCATCGACTCCATTTTTACCATTTTGACCCAACTAGCAGAGCAACTCAACCATGACAACTTTAATCACTCTGCATCGGCACTTGCCTATAAGGATCTTGTGACACAACTCACGCCTTTCCTCCAATTCAATATCATTCAGCCTGAAAGTTCTGTGATTTGCCAATCATTTCTTCGAGATACACATACCGAGCTTCGAGTTTTCCGTGATACAATTTTGAAACTCATGACATCGGTCTCGTCTTCGATTTATCAACAATCACAACTTCAGCAAACGTATGATAATGGAGTGCAAAAATCAATGCCGCAGATGCAAGAGGAGAATGGTCATACGGTTGACAACTTGGAGCCTAACGATGGTACGAGCACAGAATCAGGAGGACAACATGATGCCAGTGGCACGTCAGGGAATGTTCACGAGATTTCTCTTGATGACACCTTACCCATTTATGACGCAGAGCCTGCAAACATGGTACAATGTAATGTGGTTTATGATGTATATGCTGATGATATACCGCATATTGAGGATTCTGAACCTAATTATGACAAACATGGGATGGAAACAAGTGATAGCAATACCACTTCTGATTCATCCGATGTAAGTCATAATGGGGGAGAGATTGTTCAGAATGCTAAACATCATGACAATTATCCTATAACTGATTCATTGACTGCTTCTGATTCCAAGATTAAAGAGCTCGAAACAATCGTAGCTCGGCAATCAAAAGATCTTGAGGATGCCAAACTTGAATTTTCTAAGAAAACGGACAAATTTGAAACATACTTTGAAAAACTTGAAAAGTCAAACGTTGTTCTTGAAAGAAAATTGGATCAAACTGTTCTAGATTCTAAAGCTGAAAAAGATAATCTTTTGAAACAAATTCAACTGCTTGAATCTAAGTTGGCATCCTAAGATAACGTGCTCAAAGAAAATGAAACATTAAAGGCCCAATTACAGGAAAAGGTTTTTGCTATAGCTGCGTTGAAAAACGAGTTAAGGAAAACTAGAGAACCTAGTGTGGACACTAAGCTTGAAAAACCATCAATCTTGGGGAAACCGCCTACAAATCAGTTCGTTAGACAACCGATTGTCAGACAACCTACTGCATTTAGACCCGAGCGACCACAATCCTCGAGACCGCGGTTTGCCTCCCAAGTTGATTTGGTTCATCTTATTAGACCAGTCACTCCAGCTACTAGGCCCAATGTGATCACTCCAGCTTTAGCAAGACCAAATCATATGATTGCCTCTAGTTTCCCTAAAAATACCAAGACCACGTCTAGAACTAGTTCAAATGACGTTTGCCATGAATCTGATCTTAGGGAAGCTAAGCAAAAGACACATGTAAGAGATAGGAATTCCAAACCTAGTCAGATGCCTTCTAGTTTACCCAACACTGCTAACCGTAGCATGTCCAATCCTAGGAGCATCAATCAATCGTCTAGGGATTCTAGATCTTACTCGGACATTAAATATGCTACTTGTAAAACATGTAGAAAATGTGTCTTTACGGCAAATCATGATGCTTGTATCAAAAAATTGCTTAATGAGGTGAACTCCCGTGCTAGACTTAAATCCCAGTGGGTCGCTAAAATCAAACCCGTTGGTAAAATGTGGCGCCCCACTGGTAGATCTTTCACTCTTGTAGGAAACGAGTGCCCTTTAACTAGGATAGTCTCTGATTCTACGAAGACTACTAGGGAGGAAATTGCAAAGGATGATACATCACTTAAGCCTGAACTTAAGATTTTCTATAAAAGGAAACGTTTGCCAACTAAGACAAGTGAATCATCTCCTCAGGCCACCTCTGACACAAGAAAAGCCAACTGTGAACCCCCACGTGCTTCAAAAATAGATATCTCTAACCAATGCAAAAGTATACAAACTTCTAATGAGAATGCAGGTACCAAAGCTGATGTTCCAAAAGAACGAAGCGGTCCAATCGTTGTGTACCGTTCAACTAAGGACACTCTTAGAGTTTGGTTGCTGAAGAAGCAGATATCAGAGAAACAAGTGTCTCAGGGGATTCATGGTTAAGCTGCAAACAGGACTTACAGTCACATAACAGACTGTAACTCGATCTCAAAAGACAGGAAAGTTCATCCCGATGATGACTTATCCTAAAAACGAGAAATTTATTTTTCTCGGGCATGAGCTTATATCAAAAACATTCCAAGTTTTTAAGCTCATGCATCAAGGCTTATAGATAAATGACAGTCTGTAACCCGTTCTTCAAAGGCAGGAAAGTTTATCGCCGATGATAAACTTATCCTTACAACGAGAAATTAAAATTTTCTCGGACACGAGCTTACATTAAAACCATTCAAAGGTTTTAAGCTCGTGTATATGACTTACAGTTAAATGTCAGACTGTAACTCGAACTTCAAATAAAGGAAAGTTTATCATTAATGATAAACTTATCCTCATAACGAGAAATTCAATTTTCTCGGTCATGAGCTTGTATTAAAACATTCGAAGTTTTAAGCTCAGAAAGGAAAGTGTATCTTTTAAATAAGAGAACTTTTCCTCATAACGAGAAATTAACCTTTCTCGGTCATGAGCTTTCCGTTAAAACAGTCAAAGTTTTCAAGCTCATGAAAACGACTTCTAAGTAAATGTCAGCTTAGGACTCGTTCTTCAGATAAAAGGAAAGTTTATCGCCGATGGTAACTTATCCTTAACAACGGGAAGTTCACAACTTCTCGGACTTGAGCTCGCTTTTAAGATATTCAACATCTTAAGCTCAAGTAATTGTTTTTTCAAAACTTTGAACACAATTTTTCAAGAATTTCTCAAAAGATTTTTCTAAATCTTTCAAAATTGTGTGTTCAAAAACGTTTTGATAAAACGAGCATGTCTTCTGGAATCGATAATATTTACGAACCTAGAAATGTCATTCAATAATGACACGGGGTTGTAAATAAAGTTCGAGCAGAAGTTCAAACTTTTAAAACATGCTCAAAATGGTTTGCTATTATTTCAGATAGCAACCCGCTTTTCATAATCAAGTCAAGCATTTCACCGGAAAGCTTTGACTCAACAACGGGAATTAATTTTCTCGGGGACGTGACGAGGTGACCAACATTCGTGAACAAGAACCATGTGCTTCTTTCATATGCTGTTCTCCATTATTCAGGTCCAACCTCGTACATTGCTAATCTTGTGAATACATTATCATATATTGATCTTTGCACGTGTTAAATACCTTACACTTGTGTTTAAAAGGTATTTAATTTACGTCTCAAGTACACCCTCATTAATTTGAGGGGGAGCTTGTTAAAATCACGAAGATAATTGGATTTGCATTTTTCTTCCCAAATTTTCTTAAAAGGCTATTAAATCAATTGATATTAAAAACATCGATTGGGTTAATATTTTTAATATGGGGGAGAAAATGTGATTTAATATGGGATATGATCAATCATAAATGGTTTGACTTAACGTGTTAGCTCATCCCGACATGTGCGAAATGTTTTCGAATATCGTAGCATATGTTAAGGGGGAGCAAAATGGATTTGCACTTCAAAATGGATTTCATGGTGACATACACTTACCCAAAACATCTCTATTCACGACGGTGAAGATTGTGGTGACATAAGGATGGTAGGATAGGTTAAAGTCCAATGATTTCTCTAGAACCGGAGGAATCTTCCCAAGGACATTCCATAGCTAGAAATAGTAGTCCTTAGGAAAGATGGAGAAAGATTGTGAACGTAGCTGAATGCCGACCAAGTACTTAAGTTAGCACTGGAACAATCACAACAAGGTGCTAGTGATGACGTATTGGTAAGCATTGAAGGGGTTGAAGAATGAAAAAGAAATGTAAAGATAAAGGGTGTAAAGAAAGAAGCCCTCCTTACAACTTTAGGCAGAAACCGGGTCAATACATATGCTATTGAGGTCATTTTTGCTAATGATTCTCGATATTGAAGAAAGACGTCATGGACCCAGTGATGCAATGCACAACCCTTCCCAGCTAACTCAAATATCTCTCAAAAGGTATTTGTTTTAATCACACGGAGATCAACACGTTATCTATTGATTTATTCACTCCGAATAAATTGGTATTGAAAAGGTGGCACTCCTCTCCAGCCTCCGATCACTAAAAATCCAAAATGCACGATCGAGTCTAGAGCCATTTGAGATCATCAAATATCTCATTAGGACACACTTTCATTATTCCTTGCTTCTTCACACACTGTGAAAAGTAAGAAAGATCTTAAGAGTCCTACGCAATATCTTCATGATCTTGCCTGAACATCCGAGTAATACGAAAGTATTTACAATGAAGATGGAAATCCTTCTTGAGCGAATATCAAAAAGCTCATGGTAGGTGACTTGTGCGATTCTTTATGAATCAAACTTGTGATAACTGGAAAGCAACAGTGGTTTAATTCTTAAATGAATTTAAACACGTTCCAGGCCTCTACGCAATATCTTAATGATCTTGCCAGAACATTCAGAGTAATACTATTAAGTATTTACAGTGACGAATGGAAATCCTTCTAGTGTTAACATCAAACAGCACTTGGTAGGTAACTTGCAAGATTCTATATGAATCAAGCTCGTGACAACTGGAAAGCAACGATGGTGCGGTTCTTAATTGAACTTCACTTGTTCCAGGAACATGAATTGACGGCTTCAAATCATGCGGATAATATTTATCCAAATGATTCACTCTTTACGTTCGCAGTCAGCTTTGGACGGTCGAGTAAAGAGAACGGGTTTACCCGCGAAATCTTGTCAAGGAGGTTCTTTATTGAAACTACCTGCCACAAGTACGATATTTAATATCGTCCAACGGTCTTCACCGACCGGAGGTAAATTGCTACCGAATTAGTATGAAATGTTCAAGGCCATTTCATCCGTGTATATTGTTTTGTTGCTAACTGTCTTATGCAGCGTAACAAGAAGGTGGCATTGCGGTGTACAATCCAGAAGAAGTCGTCACCACATGCTTATACTACATACAATTAGTACTTCAACAAATTCAAGAAAGCCTGAAGGTCAAGTCTTCCGCTGTATCAAACTCTGAAGCTTTCAAGAATTTAAAAGTATAAGTATGTGGAACATGAAGTCACAAAGAGGCAAATATCACAAGTGAAGAATGCACAAGGTCAAGGCAAGGAAACATGCTCAAGACTAAAGTCAAAGATCACATCAAGCATATTCACAAGAACAAGATCGAAGACTCAAGCATAGATGCTAGGTTTAAGATTTTGTAAAAAGATGTGACCTCCCTTAGGGGGAGATTGTTAGAAATACGTTTTTCCCAATAAAGTCTCGGTCACATCTTAGTTAGCATAGATCACGAGTTATAGACTATTTAGAACTTTGTAACTTGGAGCGACCTCCCTTAGGGGGAGATTGTTGGAAATACGTTTTACGTATTTATGAAGGATCGGTCGCTCCAACGATAATTATGTAATGGGCTCGTGATCTATTTACTTTATGTATGGTCCATATAGCCCACATGTAGGGTGGGCTATATATAACCCCTCCTAGCATGTTAGGAGGGGGTTGTTGATTCCATTTTCACTTTAATCATTTATTCACTTTCACTTTCTCTCTCTAGTTCTCTCCCTTCTCTCCTTTCTCTCTCTAATCCCTCATCTCTTTCCTTCATTTCTTCTTTAATTATCAATCAATCAACCACATTAATCCACCAAATCCATAACATAGAATAGGCCATAAATCCCGTAGACCTTCATAGCTTATATCAACTTCCAAGGTTTGGCAATTTTGGCACCAAACCTTTGAAAAGGGTTTCAAAGGTAGTTTTTGACATCTTTGAATATTTCAAGGGCTGTTTTTGAACATTGTTGATCTTCCAAGGTCTTCTTTGTATCTTTAACTTCATGAGGGACCATAGTTGGCAATTTGAATTTGTTGAGGGACTAATCTTGCCATTTCTTCAAAGTTGAAGGACCTTTTTGCAATTTTGACAAACTTAAGGGACCAAACTTGTAATTATTAATATGCAAGGGTTTTAAGTGTCATTTCTTCATTCTTGGATGATCAATCTTGTTTGTCTTCAAGTCTTCAAGGGTATTTGATGAAAATTCCATGATTAGGGTCCGGTTCTTTGTACGGCTTCGTTTCTCGTGTCCGTTTTTCCTTGTATCTTGTGATCTTTTGTCTTTTTCACGATATCCATACCTAAAATACACAAGTAAACAAACACAAGCATATATATAGTATTTTATGAGATTTTTATGCATTTAAAGCCCGAAAAGAACGATGAGATCATGTATAAATGCCATCTCATCATTTATATACAAGCATGACCAGTTATGTACTAGTTACGGAGGTACCGTAACCATGACACTAGAGGCACCGGTGTCATGACTCTTCCGTGGGGGAGTGATTTCTCGCAGCGTCCCATTTATTTCAGCTTGGCCATTTATCAGTATTATCAGCGACGCGTATGGATGCATCCTAGGCTATCAGTTTACAGTTATCAGGTGAATGTGGTGTGTGCTCTACATCCTTCACATTGGAGTTGATCCCTCCACCCAACATATCTTTTAGAGGTCACCCCTCTACAGCATGACGAGGTCACCCCTCCATTTATTCATGCAGCAGTTGTTACAGCACATGACTTATATAAGCTCTTGGCAAACAATAAAAATACAGTAAATGTATGTTTTCAGATTTAACAAATAACAGTTCAAATTTATTATTTATAAATCAGACTTTTTAGGTTATACACAGGTTTCCGCTGCAACTTTACTTATCAGTCTTACAGCTTTAGTATTTTATCATCTGCTTCATTTCAGTATTTCTTATCATGCTTTATATCCGTTCACTGGGCGTTATGCTCAGCCGTAGTTCCTTTAATGTTCTAACGGCAGGTACACCAGGAAGCTCTTAGGATTCTGAGAGCATGTGCATTAGATGGAAGCTATCCAGACTCCATATTTATTGCACTTCTTACATTACTTTGCTCATTTGCACATTGTTTAGTCCTTTACTTCAGTATTTACTTTTCATGTTTTGAGCTTATGTTTGGATTACCGATGTTTGATTCTGATATTTCCTTTATGGTCAGTTAATGTTTTAGGACATTGACCTTATGCTTTGATGACACGCCATAAATACACGTAACGGTCCACTTATCCAAGTGGGGTGTTACATTTATGGTATTAGAGCGCAAGGTTCGACCTGTAGGCTCTAAAACTTGACCCGTGACTAGTGGGTAGTCACCAGGAACTTCTCAGATTTTGGCGTTGTTATCTTTCAGGTTTCTCTTGCATTTATCAGTCAGTTTTCTTCATTTATCAGTCAGTTTTATTAAAGTTTTTGACTAAGTAAAAAGGTTGGTACAGGACTGGCCATATTTAGTCGCATGTGCTTTTCATTCGAATTTTGTTTTGGTGAACCGACCCATAGGCGTTCACCTTTCTCCGTTCAGATTTTGTATTGGTCAACCGACCCATAGGCGTTTACCCTTACTCATGTCAGATTCATGTTTTCAGTCAAATATTACTTGGTGAACCAGCCATAAACGTTCACCATTTTTCAGGTCAAATTTTCATGCTTTCAGTCAGTTATTGTTTTGTGAACCGATCCATAGTTATTCACATGACATTTCATAAATTTTCACAAGTATGGTTGGAACTACAGCCAACCATATTTAGTCCCAGATTGTAAATTTCTATACATGATAGTTCTCATGAAATTCTGACAAGTATGGATCGAACCAGAATCGCCCATACTTAGTCACATGTTTTCTTCTTTGAATTCTGTGGATTAAACTATAGCCATCCACACCAGTTGTTGTTAAACCTTAGTTGATCATACTATTATGTTCCTTGTAACAATCCACTTTTCATAATCTCAAGTTGATGTCGTATTCACGTTGATTCAGTTTCATGTCTCCTTACAAGGATTATGTTTCAGCAAGGTGATGATGTTTTCATGCTAAAATACAGAAGAATTACAGCAAAATTATGTTTCATGATAAATTATGTTTGGTCTTCATTAATCATGTCTTCATGCTAACCATTTATAAAACTCCGTTTAATCATATTTTTGAGCCTCTATACAACCAACATTAAGTCTACGCAGGAATTGTCAGCCTATCATGTTACTTGTTTCAGTTCAGTTAGCTAACCAAATAAATCAAATTATCTTCCGTTGCCCATGTCAGACGGTTGACACCAGTATCGATCATCTCAAGAAATTTCCACCAGTGCCATGTACTGTATTCCATATGTACTCTATGTATAGTATTTCATGTGTACTCCATGTACAGTGTCTCAGATATGCTCATTGTGCAACATTCAGTTCGTACTTCATGTACAATAGTCCAGGTGTACTCCATGTACCCTACTCTATGGATATTGCTAATAGATCCTCAATCATCTCAGGCGTTTCCACTTGTCGATATTCTACCAGATGCGGATGCTGCTCGTGAGTTGGAGATTTTACCAGATACTGATGCTGCTAACACTTTGAAGACCTTACAAATGCTGATGCTGCTGATACTTTGGAGATTTCTCAAGATGCTGATGCTGTTTATACTATGAAGACTCTAAAGAACAAGGACGAAAGCTATAAATTTGAAATTTCTGACAAGAATAAACTTCTACCATTCGACACTATAATCCTATTCCATACTTTTACTTCCTTAGTTGGATGTTACACTTCACTCAGCTAATCTTTCAGTCAGAAGAGGGGGAACCGGTAACCAGCCAGCCACTCAGCAGAATAATTTCATGAATCATGGTCATGATAATGGACGTTGTGAAACTGACAGACAAAGCAGTAATGACAACCACCGTGCTTATATTTATCAGTCAGTAGCCATCGGAACTCCGGAACGGACATACAGAGGTCAATAGTCTAACTGGTCCTCCAACCCTAGCAGTTACCAGAAATTCTTAACATTATTCAGACTCACCTATTAAAATACATGTCCAGACAACAGTCAAGACACAGGTCTCAAGTATCATTTCGGAAGACACTTGTCAGGACACCAGTCATGGTACACGTCATACGAATATCTTCTCAAAGTACGAGTCAGAACTCATAACTCCGTATGTTTTCAAAACCAGGCCCTCGAGGGTACCATCCAAAGGGGTATTATTCAGACCATTAAAAATTCAGTCACCACCACTGGTGTATTATTCTGGTTAGCCATGCAGTATTCATTCGGTGAGGTTACAGATGAACACATTCAGTGAAAGTCGCCACGTTTACTTCACGTATTCCTATGACAGCTTTATTTTTAAACATGTATTTACCGACCTTCCAGCCAGAAAAGACTCCACAGTACCACCCATATTTATTAAGGTTTTCCTTTTAGTTAACGACGGGATCCGTCTTACTAAATCCCAGATATATTCATTATATTTTATACAAGAAAAATCAGTACAAAATTATTTTTGCCTTACAAGCGCGTGACTTATCAGTCCAAAGCTACGAAGAATTTTAGCTACCAGTTATATATCCACCTCTGAAGTTCCATACATTCATAATCAGCAGATTATTCTAGAGTTTCCAGATGTAATTCCAAAAGGGTTTCCAGAAATTTCTTCCTAACCACGAGACAGAATTTAACATCGAGCTTTCCTAAAAAACAGAACCTGTTTTCAAAACTCTTTATTGCAGGGTTTCAACTGAGTTATAAGAGTTGCAGCATTTGCTGCAAGATTTATCAGAACAAGCCTTTATTCGCCCTAGCGCACCACAGGAGGTGCACTGTTTTTCTGGTTATCAGGAAGAAGGTCGGTAACATGAGATCATGTATCGATCACCGAAAATTTTACAAGATCATCATTCATAATCGATGTTCATCTCACGTATAACATGTTTATCTGATCTGCTACGATGTCTAATATATTTTCCGGAACAATTCATGATCATGCCACCATCAGTGGTGAGAGAAAGAACATGATGTTTTCCAGACTGTTGTTGCACATATTATAGTCTCTCTAAAACTTTGATTTATACTTCCGAGCTCTCAAATGCTCCAGCTATAATATGAAATTTTTTAATAAATTTCCCATGAATTCTCGGACAAAATCGCCTGTATACCCATCAATAACATCCTGATCTGCTAAGTTATAGAGAAGAACATGAGGATCACCTTCTCATGATCCTGCAGATTCTCCGATTGGAGAAAATTATATACGCAGCTGTCCAGATGTGAATTCCAGTTGAACAAAGTGGCATTTCTGAGCCACCCTATTTCAGCAGGAAGAAATTTCAGAAATCATGCGAAGGTGAAGGCTATCACCAGATGGTCAAGACCAACGCCTGTGACTGAAGTATAAAAATTTACTAGAACTCAGTGGACTACTACCACAGAAATTTCTGACAGTTCTTACGATTAACTTTCCAGGACTAAGCTTACGCCTAAAGGAGAGGACATACACTAAAATTTTGTATTTCCTAAGATCCTACTCTAGGGGAGATCTAAATTACCGAGACTCATAATTCTTTCATGACTATTCATTCAGATCCCACCAGAATGTACCATAATCCCAGGCAAAATTTTGATAGAGGCAGTATAACACATTGATGCAGCTATGTTCATATCTTGATGCCTGACTACCAGCAGGTTCAAGATAGAACACCGACATGCTAGTGAGTTATTATAACCATTAGACAATTTTGAACAGAATTGAGGTAAGATTCCATGGAAGTTGTTATCAGTTATCACAGACTCAGAAGTGGTATAATACAATCTAAGTCAATATCGACCATTTAACCAGCCTACACGTGTTCTTTCATCCGAAAGGAATACGCAGTACCAGATCTACAGGAAATCCAACAATAGATCGTACGATTTCTCGGTATTCCATCAATAATCATATCAGACAGAAATTCATGTTCACGATCACGTTCACCTTCATTTTCACGTTTACGCTTAATTTGACGTTTACGTCTCACGTACACAGTTATGATTTTGTTCATGTTTTGTGCTATCTCATGATTTAAATTCACGATATGCATTCATAACATCGTTCATGTTCAGGTTCGTGTTCCATCTCAGTGTATACGTTCCAAGTCTTGTACCGGATTTGGTTACAGAAAGCTTAAGAAACCAGACTCTAGATTAGCACAGCTTTTCCATATCCAGGCAGACGTCTTACGTCTTAGGCTGTACCGTTTGGCATTCCTTTCTCAGTCAGCATACGTTCATGATATGTCTAGTATCACGTTCACGGTATGTTTCACATATCACGTTCACGATATATTCCATGCCCATCATTCATCAGATGATCGCGAACCATGTTCACAATGCTCACGTAGCACGTTCACAATTGTTCACGTAGTTCGTCTCATATTGTTTCCAGCAGCTTGCTCAGAGATATAAATGTTATCTTTTCAGGATATTTATACGTACCATTTCATGTATACTACATGCTATAGATTATTTATTCTATCAGATTCAGAAAATCCATCTTAAGTATGTAATCAGAAACCATTCAGCATCGTCAGGACAGGGTCATTAGGACTAAGATTTTCAGTGTGTTTAGATCTTGAAGGAGCCGTTTCGAGCGGGAAGCCACTCGGAACGGAGGATTCCATCCGGACCTCTCGTCCTTCTCCTTTAATAAAATTCAGTTAAGTTCTTCAGTCATGTTACGCTCTATGTCCTCTTCAGCCCTGCCACGTTATATGCTCACTCCAGTCATGTCATGTCTATAACTTTCAGCAGTATTACGTCTTAACTCTAGGACGAATTTTCTTTCAGCTTATATAAATGCCAGCTTTCATATCTTTTCAGTCTATGAGTACTTTCAGCTTCTACATCGATCAACTTAAATTACCTTTTGTGATACCCAGAACCCGAGGTCACTTAATCTACCCTAAATTACGAATATTTTTGAAATTTTTAAGAAATTTCGTTTATTATATATTTGACTGTTTAAGTTGAAACCGACGTTTGAGGTCGTAATCTTAACGATTGATGATTTAAGAAAGCCGACGACGACTACGATCCCGACGGATGCCCAATTTTTATGTTTTATTATCTCTTTGTCGATATTAGAATTTTTCGAGAATTTTATTATTAGTTCGTGTTAAGTCAATCCGGGTGCGTTTTATTATATCCCGGGTGCGTTTAAATTGCTTTAAAAGTATTTCCAAGTGTTCGGGGCGACCTCCGACTCCCGCAAATTTTCAAAACCAACTAGTAAGTCGATTCCCGCTACTAAAAGTTTGTCATTTAAAAATGAGGCCAAAAGAAAACCAAGATGGCAAAAGAGACCCCTCAAAATTTTACAAAATGGGAGGAAGTAAAAACACAACCAAAAATCATTTCAAAATTTTTCTCTCCTTCCTCCTCTCTCTCTTTGGCCGTTGGCCTCCAAACCACCACCACCATAATTTTTTTTTCCCTTTTGATTTTGAACAATCCAAGTTTAGACCACTTCTAAAATATCCCTTGTAAGTGTTTTAGTGCAATCCATAACAACATGCACTAACTTAAATTTTTTAAGAATCAAAGATTTTTCAAAAACATGTTTTGATTTAATTAGACTATTTGCATGTTTAATTGGTGTATTGGTAATGGATAATCATCCACAAAACCAACCAAAATCAATTTTGTTTGGGTGTTTTAGACAACAACACCCCACGGCCAAATAGGGGTGTTTGGTTGTTCTTGGTATTTAATGTTTTATGATGTGGGTTCATGCTGAGATTACGTTTTTTATATTTTTAGATAGGTTAAAATCATTGCATGTGTGATTTTGGAATTGGGTTTTTATGAAGGTTTGATTTTCTTAGTAGTAAAAGATGATTAGAAAGTTTGTGACTGTTTATAAGTGGTTAGTATAGGTCTAGGTGATGTTATAATGGATTGGAAACATGTTTTGAGTTGATTTTGAGGAAGAAAAAATTAGGCAGATTGTTTAAGCATGTTTTCGTCGGTTTAATTCTGAGAACAGGTCATGAGGCTAGGATGTAGTTGTAGAGAATTGTCTTAGCTTCGATTTGGTATAAAAATGAGCTTACGACTCCAAACGAGTCAAAAGTTATGCTACTTTGAAATCCCGTATACCGGGAGATGAAAATTAACATAGCCTGAAATTATGTTTGGTTTTAGGTCAAATCCCGGGGACCATAGATAGAGTTTTATAATGAATTGAAAGTTTTTCTTTGGTGCTAAACCTGTGTTTTTGAGTCTATTTTTAGAGTTAGGGGTCAAATTAGCTAATGGTATATTTTAAATGAGTCAAAGAAGTCTTACATCGTAAAGGTGCAAAATCTGTCCGAAAAGTTTACGTCTAGTGATGTAATGAGTAATGGGTCTTAAAAGGGAAAACTTTCTATGGAATTTAAAATGGGATTTCTACAGGTTGTAAGGGATTTTTTACAAATTTTCTCATAATTTATAGTGATGCTTAAGTGTTAGAAAACAGCCCGTACTTTTGGCAAGTACCGGCAAAATTGTAAAATGTGAAACATTTTTAATTACATATATAGATAGTACGAGTCTAGTAATAATCACATGTATGAGTTTGGCGTGAGTTTTTATAAGCATTAAGTGTTTTTATATACGCGTTTTTAGTACAATAATGTACACGGAGTATTGATTCGGTTTTCGTATTTTGATTTTTAGGTCACGTGTTAAATTTTCCGGGGCAACCACATCGTCTGTGATTTTTTCGTTACGTCTTCGCTAGAACCATTACTACTACGCAAGGTGAGTTTATAGCCTCGCTTTATAACACTTTTAACTAGTTTTACCCGCGAGGGGGATGCATGCTATTTTAAATAAAACGAACATAAGTCATGAATGATTGTTGGACCCGAAAGTTGCCTGAATTGTGTTGAGTACCTAGTTGCAAAAGACCCTATATTCATGAACTATTAACTATTGTTTAATCCTCATGTGGATTGGAAATAGCCGCTTATACAATTGATAATACTATGGGGTTGAAGACCCTATCCGAGACGAGAGCTAGTACGTTGAGTACCCTCTACTGACGGATAACTTGTGATAAGAAATAATGTATAATTGCAACTAATGCCTTTAGAAGGGGCACTGGTTTCATCTTAATCATGCCTGTAAATGTACGCGGGTGATTGAGTTAACGGATTAGTGTCATGAGCTTAAACACAATTATTAGCTATTGCTAACGATAATAACCTTGAATGATAGATTGTTTGATCGGCAATTCTATAAATGATCGTGATTGATTTTATACACTTATGTTCAAAATGAGATTGTAAAACCTATAAATTTCGCTCAACATTAATTGTTGACCTCTCTAAGCATGTGTTTCAGGTAATCGATGATATGGTAAAGGAGCATGCGAGGATGGAAGTTGTTGTGGTTTGGCGGTCTACTTTGTCTTTCCTCCCTTTATCACTTAAAACTTTTATATTATGTCATGTGAAACAAGTAATGTACTTTTGGGTTGAGATTCAGTGGGGACCTAAACACAACTCTGTTTTGTATTTTCAATGGGGTTTGGGAAGCAGTATACTTTGATGTTTTAACAATGTTTAATTTATGTTTAAATTTCTACGTCTCTTTGAGTCGTTCGAAATAGCTTGTGTGTAATGATAACTGCCTAGCACCCAAATGTTGTAGTTCTGCTGCGCATACGATTTGGGGGTGTTAGAGACTGGTAATCAGAGCCATGAGTTATAGAGAACTAGGTCATTTTGAAAAATCCTAAACTATAACTTTTGGCATCGTAAGAAATTGTCCAAGCACACAACTATCCTGCATGGCTCCGGTAAGGTTTACTTTTAGTATTGATGGAAATAAATATATCCCTTTTAAATTGAAATGAATGTATGAGTATTTATTACGTAAATACTGAACTACTATATGTAAATTTTGAAATTGTACGTGGAGTACTCGATACCGTAATTCTTGTATTACATATGCATGAACATCATATTATCGCGTTTTGGGCATGTGTACCACCTTTGCATTGCATTTGCATGCATATAATTGTAAGTATTGAATGATGACCTTACGTACCCTCCAAAATTTCCTGTGATTGCAGAGATGGTCGAGGTACCACCTAACGAGAATGAAAACAAAATTATGGAGGAAACCGAGAGAGAAGAGGTTAGGGAAAACGTTGGAGCAGCTGTTGTAGGACAAGCCGAGGCGGAAAATGTGCAAGCTCAGATCCCTGGTCGAAGAATTACTACTGTCCCCAGGCCTGCCCGTATCTCTCATCTACTCGGTATGCCAGGTATCGCTAGAAGGTCCGACGCCGCGGCTAGTGCTAGTTCTCTCCATGAGGACATCACAAGGATTACTTGCCCTGGCCCAAGACAGTATGGTGACGTTCCGTTTTTCTTGAGAAGGATTGATAGGCTAATGTACGAACGTTATGTGGTGGAGACAAGAGTGATTAAGAGGTCTGACGAGAACGGAAGAGCATATCAAAAGTTATTGACAAGGACCGCAAGGGCTGAGTACAATGGAGCATCGACTAAGAGTGATATTGATAGTTTGAGATCCATGATAGAAAATTTGAGTGCAAGTCTAGAGCGGGTTAAGGAAGACCAGGCTAGGTTAGTCAGGATGCAGAGTTTGGAGCACCGTGTAAGATCATCGCTACCGCAAGACTGGAGATTCGTGGATGACTCTGAGCCGGAGGCCAATGATTTCATGGTTCAACCGCCCACCAGGGGTGAGTGTGTTGCTTTTGGGAATCAGGTAGCACCGGAGTTTGGGTCTACTTCTGGAAGGAAGAGGGTGGCAGAAGGTGAGCCGAACGATAAAGGGAAGAGAAAGATGGATGAAGAAGAAGATAGCGAGGAAGAGCCAGAGGAGGATAAGGAAGAACCACCGTCTAAGAAGTCATGTGGATCACCACGTGGCTAGTTACTTGTATTTCATTTTTATCTTTTGATCGTTGTAATTAAACTTATTTAGACTCCCGTATGATGGCATTGTGATGAAAACTTGATAACTTTAAGTTTGTTGGTGTATGGTTGTAGTGACATTACTTGTCACAGATTTTGGTTGATCTATCAATGCAATCCATGTTTACCTTTCATAATCTATGATATGTCTTAAATTGCTCTTTTGTGATGTGATTGATGAATATTAGTAACCTTGTTGATGTGTTGTTGTACTTATATTATGTCCTGAAAAAGAAATCCTTCTTAATCTTGATATGTATACTTACCTTGTTTTCTATTTCCCTGTCATTGTAGAGAGGTGTAACTAAGACTTCACCATGCCTCCAAAGTTGACAATCGCTCGAGTAAACACCATGATTCAAGAGGCAATCGCCAATGCTCTTGAGGCAGATCATGCGAACAGAGACCAGGGTCAAGGTGGAAATGTGGAGAGGCAACCAGCCCCAAGGGAATGTTCATACGCCCGTTTCGTGAAATGTGGTCCCACACAGTTCCGTAGTACCGGTGGAGCTTTGGAATTCCGTAGATGGGTGGTAAAGATTGAGACCACTTTCGAAATCAGTGGGTGCTCTGAGGCAAACAAAGTTAAATTTGCAGCTGCTACTTTCCTGGATGATGCTTTAAGCTGGTGGAACAACCAGGTGGCTACTATCGGATTGGTAGCAGCAAATGGAAGAACTTGGGCTGCAACCAAGGCACTTTTGACTAAGAAGTTTTGCCCCAAGGAAGAGTTGGGTCAGTTAGAGGATGAGTTGAGACACTTGTCATTGAAGAATAATGACATCACTGCTTATACAAGAAGGTTAAATGAGTTAAGCCTGTTGTGTCCTGATGCTTTCGTAGACGATCGCAAGAAGATGAAACAATATATCAAGGGTCTGTCGAGCAACATTAAGGGTGAGACTACTTCGTCAAAGCCCGGATCATTTGATGAAGTCGTTCAGATAGCTCATGCACTGATGGATGTTAAGTTGCAAGACAAGAAAGACTATATTGCTGAGGGAAACAAAAGGAAACGGGAAGCTGCCCAGGTGAGTCAACCACAAGGACAGAATCGTGGGGGGTACTCGCAACAACAATCAAGGACCGAATCGTAACCAACAGTTTAACCAAAGGAGGAATGATGGGATGAGAGCCGCTACTGCCCCTAGAGAATCAAGGTCAATCCTTTGTGTGGCCGTTGTAATTTGTACCACATTGGGAATTTTCCTCCTGCATGTGGCAAGTGTGGGAAGGCTGGCCATAGAGCTGCAGAATGTCGATCTAGAGGTGTGGCTACAGGGGCGAATGCCAATAGGGTAATGGTTTGTTTTGGTTGTGAAGATTAGGGGCACAAATAAGGAAACTGCCCGAAAGTTAGGAATAGACAGGGTGGAAATGCTGCTGCTGCCATATACAGAGTGGGTACCGCTGACAAACCGCAAGGCCCGAATGTGGTGACCGGTACGTTTCTACTTGACGCTCGTTATGCTAGTATATTATTTGATTCTGGATCCGACAAAAGCTTTGTAGACGTAAGATTTAGTCGCCTTATCAATAGAGAACCGGTGATGCTAACGACTAACTATAATGTGGAATTAGCCGATGGAAAGATTGTTTGTACTAATTCTATACTAAGAGGGTGTTCCTTGAAGTTAGGGATTATGCCTTCGATATTGACTTAATGCCTATAGAGCTAGGATCTTTTGACGTGGATTATTGGGATGGATTGGTTAATTGCGCATAGTGCGGTGATTGTTTGTGGAGAAAGGTTGGTCCAAATCCCGTTGAGAAATAGGGTATTGACTGCGAAGGGTAATAAATGTACTTCCCATCTGAGAGTAATATCTTGCTTGAAGATGATGAGCTATATGGAAGAAGGATGCGATGTATTTTCTGGTGCAGATTTACTAGTGATGGTGATGTAGAGACAAAGTTGGAAGAGGTGCCTGTGATTCGAGAGTGTTCAGAAGTTTTTCCTGATGAGTTGCCGGGTTGACCGCCCTCTCGTGAAGTGGAATTTCGGATTGATTTGATGCCAGGAGCGACACCAGTTGCTCGTGCACCTTATCGATTGGCACCGTCAGAACTGAATGAGTTATCTGATCAATTGAAAGAATTGATGGATAAGGGGTTTATTAGACCGAGTTCATCGCCATGGGGAGCGCGTGTGTTATTTGTAAAGAAGAAGTATGGGTCGTTTAGAATGTGTATCGACTATCGAGAGCTTAACAAATTGACGGTCAAGAATTGGTATCCATTGCCGAGGATTGAGGATTTATTTGATCAGTTGCAAGGATCCTGTGTGTACTCGAAGATCGACTTGAGATCAGGTTATCATCAACTGCGAGTTAGAGAGGAGGATATTCCTATAACTTCTTTTCGTACGCGATATGGACATTTTGAATTCCAAGTGATGCCTTTTGGATTAACGAATGCGCCTGTAGTGTTCATGGATCTTATGAATCGGGTGTGCAAGCCGTATTTGGATAAGTTTGTCATTGTATTTGTTGATGATATTCTTATTTACTCCAAGAGCAAAGAAGAACATGAGAAGCACTTGAGAACGATATTGGAGCTGTTGAAGAAAGAGAAGATGTACGCAAAATTCTCCAAGTGTGAATTTTGGTTGGAATCTGTACAATTTCTTGGACATGTGATTGAAAACAAAGGAGTTCGTGTAGATCCTGCCAAGGTGGAGGCAATTAAAGAATGGTTGGGTACTGACAACGCCGACTGAAGTTCGACAATTTCTTGGTTTAGCTGGTTATTATCGGAGATTCATCGAAGGGTTTTCGTTGATTGAAAAGCCATTGACCAGGCTATCTGAGAAGAATCGGGTGTTTGTGTAACACCCCCAAATTTATACAACTCAATACAGCGGAAGACTAGTTGGTGTTACGGGATAGCACATTACTCACATCATAGACAACGCATAAAAATCGCGTCGTTTAATAATTAATCATTTCCATTCATAAACATTAAAGTTACATCGGTCCCAAGTCATTATAATTCATACAAAGTTTTACAAAGTATTTGAATGGAAAATATAGTTTAAGTGCGGGCCATAAATTCTTGTTGTCTTCCCGAGAATTACCTTCAAGTACCTGAGATAAAACATGTTAAAAGAAAAGGTCAGCGATAACGCCGAGTGAATTCATAGAGTTTAGTAAATTCCATCAATATAATATCAGTATAAGATTATTACTGAAAATCATTTTTTTGTACAAATCATTTTAATAGGCCATAAAATAGCCAAAATCATTTTATACAAATCTTTATCAAAATCATAGTATAGGCATTCGCCTTAAAAATCATTATACGAGCCAATGTCGTAAAAACGTCATACAATACGTCTTATAACGTTGTATGAAAATAAAAACCGTTATACGAATATGATTATGAAAACCAAAATACAAACATAATATCAATAGTATGACCCTGTATTGCTAGTCAGGCAATACATCGTAGTTCGGAGCGTCTAGTAATATTTCGGTGATTGGATTATTATAAGCCGCATGACATTGTTACCTTACTAAACCAACAACGGGTAGCTAACCCGATACCAAATTTTGCCCATCTAAAGTAGCGTGTCGTCACAAAGGTCACGCTATGGAAATCTTCTCATACATAAATTCGCTTACCAATCAATGTGCACGACGGGGATCAACCGTCAAGGCGCGAACTGGGGTGATCGTCCCCAAATAGTACTATTAAATGCATAAGCGTCTACCAACTCCCGGTAGTTCACAATTCATGCTAATGGGACTTTTAGTGACATAACCTAACTTTAATAATCCATTTTTATTTCATCTATCGGGTCCTTTAATCATTCATAGGGTCATACAATCGGGTCATTCAATCATTCGGGTCCAAAATCAATAAACAAACAATCGGGACAAATGGTGTCCTATTTTATAAAAACTAACATGTTATCTCCCTCGCGGGTTTATAAAACATTTATAAAAATATTTAAAAGAGTGCGAGGCTATGAACTCACGTTGATGTGGGAAGGCGGGTTATCGGCAATTCGGACGTACGGTACGTGCTTCAATCACGGAAACCTAGACAAATAATACTCGGTCTTAGACGTTTATTCAATGACTTTATAAAAATATCAATTATGTATACATATGATGATTATATATATATGATGATCAAGTGGGTTTACATATCCTCATTTACTCATTTTTGTGTTATATGTCGATAACTTTTATACTAGTTTTCTCGTTTTACCTATTTACGTGTTTTAGGTCCAATAAGCCTATTATAAGTTATTTAACTTATTTTAATCTATTTTGTACTTATATTATCAGTACTTAAACTTTACAAGTTGGGCCCAAATGGGTTAAGCCCAATAATAAGCTTATAAGTGTTTTAGTCCATTTTTGTTGTATTATTAGTCCAATAACGTTAATTTAGTCCGTTAACGTCCGTATGTCCTATAGTTCGGGTTTTATCGGTTTTTACTTGTTATACATGTCTATATATCAGTATATAAGTTTTATAAAGTTTACATTAGACGGGTCCAACCATCTAAGTTTTATTTAACAAAAACGTTAATTTTACGGCAATAGCCGAAAAAGTCGTAAAAATCATGTTTATAGTTTTTATTACTTATAAACATTATTTCACCACCATTTATATAATTTATCCATTTGATTAAACTTTTATATATATTTATATAAATAAGTTTTATAAGTTAGTGGATTTTCATTTTACATTTTATATATTAAAATGTGAGTGCTTATATAATAGTATTATTCTTTAATTTCCAAAAATCTGATTTTTAACTTCATCTTCACCAAAACTGCCATATCTTGAGTTCTATATGGAGATAGAAGCTCAAATTTTTATCACATAAACTACATGATATGTGCTACATTTAACTCTTCTATAGCTACTGTTGAATCATCTTTTAAGTATTTTCTAAAAATCGTCCAAAACAGTAACCTCAGATTTATACCCTAAACTTGTTTTGATCATATCTCACTCATTATTTTGATTCCATTGCATGGCCAACTCTCACATGTGTACAAGACATTTAGCTTACTGTAAATGGATTCTATTTCATCATTTCATCAGTTCATGACTTGCTTCTTTACTGTTTTATACAGCCATTAAATTTAGACAAGATTTTAGCCTTGTTTCTTATGGTTTTTCATCTTTTTATCCATGATTATCAACAACAAATCCCCACATAACATTTTTATCATCATATAATCATCATAAATATATACAATAGGAAATAAAATACATGTTTACATAATCAAAATAACAAGAAGATGAGGAGGACAATCTTTATACCACCAAGTTGATGTAGGTTATGATTTTGACATGGTTTTTGATGGAGAAACTTGTAGACAACCATGACCATCTTCAAGACCACCATGCTCCATGAACTCCTTGTGGAAAATCAGCCCCAAGACACCATGAATACTCCTCCTTGGATGTTATAACTTGCACCAATCTTCATCTTTTTGAATGGAGATTAACATATGTTAATTATAACATATGTTTATGGTTAAACTTTGATCAATGATGGTGTTTTTGGAAGAAATATGGGACGGCAAACATAGAGAAGGAAGAGAGGATTGTGTGTGTTTGAAGTGGTTTGCATGGTGAGAAATGGCAAGAATGGTTTTGGTAGCTAGTTTAGTGGTTTAGTGTAACAAATGGCTTACAAAGTAAGCTTGGTAAGACAAGTGGAAGCATTAAGATAGAAACTTGCCACCTAAAGTATTGAGGTGTAGTTTGGGCCGGTTTTGGAGTGGGGTGGGACAAGTGTCCCACTTGTCTCATCCCATTTATTTACGGGTACTCCTCGATTCTAGTTTCCTCGATTTGCGTGCCCTCGGGTCGTTTTACGAAAAACGTTTTTATAAATTATGAATCGACGTCACAAAACGAATCCAATAAAAATTGTCTCATCAAAAACGGAGTTCGAAAACGTAAATACGTAATCCTAAGGTTTCCGGTTTAGTCGTAAAAGACGTTAAAATAAAATCGTAAGTCCTAGTCTTTTCTCGTAAATTTGTGAGTTTATGAACCAACACAAATTTAAAACTCCAAAATAATATTCATGGACAAATTTATTTTCTGAAATGTCGGACTGTCACCAAGGACGGTGTATGTAAACGTAAGCACGTAACGTTGAATCCTCCGGTTTAGACGTAGTCGATGCTACTTCAAGACGTAAGTCCAAATTTCTTCCCAAAAATAAGTGAGTTCATATTGTATCATTAAAATAATATTTTCAAATAATATTGGAGAATAAAATATTGACCATAAATTGACGGATTGTCACAGTTTGAATGGGGAAATGATGAAGAAATCGCTTTTAAAACACTTAAGGACAAATTGTGTTCTGCTCCGATTTTGTCATTGCCGGAAGGCATCGAAGACTTCATGGTTTATTATGACGCGTCTCATAAGGGTTATGGAGCTGTTTCGATGCAACGTAAGAAGGTGATCACTTACGCATCGACGCAATTGAGGAAGCACGAGGAAAACTACACTATGCACGATTTGGAACTGGGAGCTGTAGTTTTTGCGCTGAAGTTGTGGAGACACTACTTGTATAGGACTAAGTGTGTTGTATTCACTAACCACAAGAGTTTGCAGTACATATTGGACCAGAAGGAGTTGAATATGAGACAAAGACGATGGGTGGAGCTACTGAGTGACTATGACTACGAGATTCGCTACCATCCTGGCAAGGCAAACGTTGCAGCGGATGCACTTAGTAGGAAGGATAGATAGAAACCTTTAAGAGTCAGAGCATTAGTGATGACTGAGGGTGTTTATTTGACCGAAACGATATTGAAAGCACAAGAGAAGGGATTGATGAAAGAAAATATTGGCGCCGAGAATATGGGAAGACTGTAGAAACCTCTTTTCATGGTAAAGTCAGACGGGCTGAGATATTTTGAAAATCGGATTTGGTTACCGCTATGTCCACCTGAGGAAGGAACGCTTGGAGTGCGAGATTTGGTCATGAATGAGTCTCATAAGTCGAAGTACTTGATACATCCTGGAGCGGATAAGATGTATCACGATATGAAGAAAGTATACTGGTGGCCGAATATGAAGGCCTAAATTGCTCGTTACGTCAGTAAATGTTTAACTTGTGCGAAAGTTAAAGCTGAACATAAGAGACCGTCTGGGTTGTTGGTGGAACCTGAGATTCCAGAATGGAAATGGGAAAAGATCGCTATAGACTTCGTGACGGGTTTACCTAGGACTCCTAGTGGTTGTGATATGATTTGGGTGATCGTGGATAGATTGACAAAATCTGCTCACTTTTTACCTATGAAGAAGACAGATTGCATGGAGAAACTTGCCAGTGTGTACGTGAAGGAAATCGTTTGTCGACATGGAGTACCTCTATCGATCATTTCGGATCGCGACATTAGATTTACTTCGGAATTTTGGAAATCTCTTCAACGTGCGATGGGCACCAAATTGAGTTTGAGCACGACCTATCATCCTGAAACTGATGGCCAAAGCGAACAAACCATTCAGACGTTGGAGGACATGCTTCGAGCATGCGTGATTGATTTCAGAGGGAGCTGGGAACGCTATTTGCCTTTAGTGGAGTTTTTGTATAATAATAGTTATCATGCGAGTATTAAGGCTGCACCATTTGAAGCATTGTATGGAAGGAAATGTAGGTCTCCTGTGTGTTGGAGCGAAGTGAGAGAAAGTCAGTTGACTGGACCCGAAATGGTTTTAGAGACTATAGATAAGATTGTGTAAATTAAGAACCGTTTACTTGCTGCGAGAAGCCGACAGAAGAGTTACGCCGATAATAGAAGAAAACCGTTAGAATTTGAGGTCGGAGACATGGTCATGCTTAAGGTGTCACCATGGAAGGGTGTGATACGTTTTGGAAAGAAAGTAAAGCTAAGTCCAAGGTATATTGGACCATTCAAGATTGTTAGACGAATTGGACCTGTAGCTTATAAGTTAGAATTGCCGAATGAGCTTAGTGCTATTCACAACATGTTTCACTTATCGAATTTGAAGAAATGTTTGGCGGATAAGGAATTGGTGATTCCTTTGGACGAGATTCAGCTTGACGATAAAATGCATTTTGTGGAGAAACCAGTGGAGATTATGGACCGAGAGGTTAAAAGACTGAAGCACAGTAGAATTCCCATTGTAAAGGTATGATGGAATTCTAGACGTGGACCAGAATACACTTGGGAACGTGAGGAATTCTTCAAGAAGAGATATCCTCATCTGTTCTAGCGGTATGAAATGTGAGTATAAGAAGAGGTGAGCGCGGGACGTCGCTCTGTTTAAGGAGGGGTGGATGTGATACCCAGAACCCGTGGTCACTTACTTTACCCTAAATTACGAATATTTTTGAAATTTTTAAGAAATTTCATTTATTATATATTGGCTATTTAAGTTGAAACCGACGTTTGAGGTCGTAATCTTAACGATTGACGATTTAAGAAAGCCGACGACTACGATCCCGATGGATGCCCAATTTTTTATGTTTTATTGTCGCTTTGTCGATATTAGAATTTTTCGGGAATTTTATTTTTAGTTCGTGTTAAGTCGAGCCGGGTGCGTTTTATTATATCCCGGGTGCGTTTAAATTGCTTTAAAAGTATTTCCAAGTGTTCGGGGTGACCCCCGACTCCCGTAAATTTTCAAAACCAACTAGTAAGTCGATTCCCGCTACTAAAAATTTGTCGTTTAAAAATAAGGCCAAAAGAAAATCAAGATGGCAAAAGAGACCCCTCAAAAATTTACAAAATGGGAGGAAGTAAAAACACACAACCAAAAATCATTTCAAAATTTTTCTCTCCTTCCTCCTCTCTTTGGCCGTCGGCCTCCAAACCACCACCACCATAATTTTTTTCCCTTTTGATTTTGAACAATCCAAGTTTAGACCACATCTTAAATATCCCTTGTAAGTGTTTTAGTGCAATCCATAACAACATGCACTAACTTAAATTTTTCAAGAATCAAAGATTTTTCAAAAACATGTTTCGATGTAATTAGACTATTTGCATGTTTAATTGGTGTATTGGTAATGGATAATCATCCAAAAAACCAACCAAAATCAATTTGGTTTGGGTGTTTTGGAAACCACCACCACACGGCCAAATGGGGGGTGTTTGGTTGTTATTGGTGTTTAATGTTTTATAATGTGGGTTCATGTTGAGAGTTATGTTTTTGATGTTTTTAGATAGGTTAAACTCATTGCATGTGTGATTTAGGAATTGAGTTTTTATGAAGGTTTGATTTTCTTAGTAGTATAGGATGATTAGGATGTTTGTGATTGTTTATAAGTGGTTAGTATAGGTCTAGGTGATGTTAGAATGGATTGGAAACATGTGTTGAGTTGATTTTGAGGAGGGAAAAATGAGACAGATTGTTTAAGCATGTTTTCGTGGGTTTAATTTTGAAAACAGGTCATGAGGCTAGGATTTAGTTGTAGAGCATTGTCTTAGCTTCAATTTGGTATAAAAATGAGCTTACGACTCCAAACGATTCAAAAGTTATGCTACTTTGAAATTTCGTGTACCGGGAGATGAAAATCAACATAACCCGAAATTATGTTTGGTTTTAGGTCAAATCCCGGGGACCATAGATAGAGTTTTATAAAGAATTGAAAGTTGTTCTTTGGTGCTAAACCTGTGTTTTTGAGTATATTTTTAGACTTAGGGGTCAAATTAGCTAATGGTATATTTTAAATGAGTCAAAGAAGTCTTACATCGTAAAGGTGCAAAATCTGTCCGAAAAGTTTACGTCTAGTGATGTAATGAGTAATGGGTCGTAAAAGTGAAAACTTTCTATGGAATTTAAAATTGGATTTCTACAGGTTGTAAGGGATTTTTTACAAATTTTCTCATAATTTATAGTGATGCTTAAGTGTTAGAAAACAGCCCGTACTTTTGGCAAGTACCGACAAAATTGTAAAATGAGAAACATTTTTAATTACATAGATAGATAGTACGAGTCTAGTAATAATCACATGTATGAGTTTGGCGTGAGTTTTTATAAGCATTAAGTGTTTTTATATACGCGTGTTTAGTACAATAATGTACACGGAGTATTGATTCGGTTTTCGTATTTTGATTTTTAGTCACTTGTTAAATTTTCCGGGGCAACCACATCGTCGGTAATATTTTCGTTACGTCTTCGCTAGAATCACTACTACTATGCAAGGTGATTTTATAGCCTCTCTTTATAACACTTTTAAATGGTTTTACCCGCGAGGGGATGCATGCTATTTTAAATAAAACGAACATAAGTCATGAATGATTGTTGGACCCGAAAGTTGCCTGAATTGTGTTGAGTACCTAGTTGCAAAAGACCCTATATGCATGAACTATTAACTATTGTTTAATCCTCGTGTGGATTGGAAATAGCCGCTTATACAAATGATAGTACTATGGGGTTGACGACCCTATCCGAGACGAGAGCTAGTACGTTGAGTACCCTCTGCGGATGGATAACTTGTGATAAGAAATAAGGTATAATTGCAACTAATGACTTTAGAAGGGGCATTGGTTTCATCTTAATCATTCCGGTAAATGTACGCGGGTGATTGAGTTAACGGATTAGTTTCATGAGCTTAAACACAATTATTAGCTATTGCTAACGATAATAACCTTGAATGATTGATTGTTTGATCGACAATTCTATAAATGTTAGTGATTGATTTTATACACTTATGTTCAAAATGAGATTGTAAAACCTATAAATTTCGCTCAACATTATTTGTTGACCTCTCTAAGCATGTGTTTCAGGTAATCGATGATATGGTAGAAAGGAGCATGCGAGGATGGAAGTTGTTGTGGCTTGGCGGTCTACTTTGTCTTTCCTCCCTTTATCACTTACAACTTTTATATTATGTCATGTGAAACAAGTAATGTACTTTTGGGTTGAGATTCAGTGGGGACCTAAACGCAACTCTGTTTTGTATTTTCTATGGGGTTTGGGAAGCAGTAGACTTTGATGTTTTAACAATGTTTAATTTATGTTTAAATTTCTACGTCTCTTTGAGTCGTTCGAAATAGCTTGTGTGTAATGATAACTGCCTAGCACCCAAATGTTGTAGTTTCGCTGCGCGTACGATTTGGGGGTGTTAGACCTTTAATTCGAGGACAAATTTTCCTTTTAGAGAGGGAGAATTGTAAAACCCAGTATAATCGTATCCTTAATTCGAGGACAAATTATTTTTTTAGAGGGGAAAAATTGTAAAACCCGTATTTAAAAATCTTGAACATTAAATACGCGTAGTCTCAGCTTTAAAATTAATTAAACGTTAACAGTATTTACGCAGTCTCAGTTTTATTTAAATATTATAAATAAATAATTATTCAGAAAATAATTACTAAGTTTCAGAATATATTACGTATGTTGAAATTGTGTATAGTTAAGTTCGTTTTTTTCAGTTCTTGTCAAATTGAAAGTCCTAACAATATCGGGTTTTTAACTGTTTTTAGTTGTTAATATTTTTTTGGATATTCTATTGCTAATTCAAATAATGCCTTGCAAAACTGAAAAATATCGTCTACTTATATGTAAAACACAGTGCAAATACCAATAATTTATTCAATTAAAATTCACAATGTAAATTTTACAAACTATAAGGACTAAAAATGTAAATTCTATGAAAAGTAAATGCTAGAAATGTAAAGCTAACAAGTACAAGGACTGAAAGTGTAAAAACAGTTAACTATGAGGATTAAAAATGTAAACTATAAAAACAAGTAACCAATTCTTAACAAACTCCAAACTACCTAACTGAAATTTAACAACTTTGAAAGTTTAAGGACCTGATTTAAGCAAACCCTAAAAAGATGCAAGTTTAGCCAAAAGTAAAACCAGATTAATACATCAAGGACTAAAGTGCAATATTTGGAAAGTTTTAATCAAAAACGGGTTTCAAACACAAATAAGCTCGTTTGAGCTTATTTCTCAACCAAAATCAACCAAACCACTTGCAAAATGCTTAAAATCAAAAATCAACTAGACCTGTAAAAGGAAATAAGCTAACAATGGCTAAAACTCTGATAAGCAATTTTCAATAAGCACAAAATAAGCTATAAAGGAATCTAGACTTGCACAACTGAATTTTAGTAATGAAACTGATTAATAAGCTCAAAATATGAATGGGAAATCAAGTCTTGTTCAAAAGCATCCAGTAATAAGCCCAGAATTTGAAATAAGCTAAAAGTAGTGCTTATGTTGACCAGCGTTGACCAAACTTTTTCAATAAGCTCAAATTCTCAAAAATCAACCATGAGCACTTACTAAGTGAATTTGTAAAAGAAAATGGACCAGTTTATGAAGAGGATTATGAGATATGAAAATTCAGTTTACAAGTGACAGAAACATTAGTTTGCTTATAGGTTTAGACTTTTGCTTATATCTTGCTGAATACTAGAAACTGTACAAAATCCCTATAGAATCTGAATCTTCATATATTGAGTGAGATTTGAAAATTGGTTTGATGAAATTTCATCAAGAAACAAATGAATGGTGAGCAAATCAATTTGGTAACTTTTCTGAACTAAACTTAACTGAAAATGACCCACACCATTAAACTGCCATTTGCCTCTTTGACTTAACAATTGACTGCAAAATGGTTTAAAACTACTTGTTATGACTTTGTAAATGAAAATGAAACAAAGTGAACCAATTTCTAACACTAGATTATCAAGTATAAGCTAATGGCAAACACACTTAAACTGATATTTTTGGAATTTTTGTGAAGTCTTTTTGAGTAAAAGTTTAAACTGAGTTACAAGCTTTATCAAACCAAGTTCAGTAGTCAAAATGCAATTTGTGAAAGCTGATTACAAGCACTTACAACAACTAGAATACAAGATGGCTAGAAAAGCTTAACTGAATGATAAAAGCTGAAAACAGGTTAATGACTAAAGCTATAAGCTAGATTTAGCTACACTTAAGCTACACACTCAATGAAATCAAATCAATAACAGCTAAAACACGCTTTATCATGCAATCACAAACAAGATTAACTAGAATTGAGCATGCATTTGACAATTGAGAGGAACTAAAATCAAGAACATCAAAACCTTATGCAAAGGCATCCTTTAGGGAGTAGAGGAGCGCTGAGCTCTCTATTCTAGTGCTAACCACCACCTTAGCACTAGATAACCCTATCAACAATCTAATCAACAACAATCAACCAACAAATCTGCCATTGATGACTGGATTAATCAAAAACTGAAAAACTGGACTGGATGATCAAATCAGCTACAATCTTCAATCAAAGCTTATTATGATCTAAGAATGATGATAACAAACTCATAACAGCAACACAGTAACAATGGTGCAAGGAATGAACAGTATAGAAGGTAATGAGAACTGGCGGGAAATTGAGATTTGAATTTTTATTGAATGAAAAGTTGTTACAAAGCTGTTAATTGGTTACAAACTAACTAACTAACTCAATAGTGTGTTAAACTCTTGAGTTGTTGAGCTAAGAACTAGAAATGGTGGAAGAAAATTAAAAGTGTGTGTGTTTTCACACTTTTCTACAACAACTGAAAATGAGAGCTATCTAAGGTATTTATAAACCCTAGGGGAAGAGCAGTTGGGGTTGGTAACGTGTTGGAGCCAATCCCAGGCTTCCACGTGTCACAAATCTGCCAAAGTGATTTTGCTGATGAAGAACTGAATTGGGGGTTTTGACTTGAGTTGACTTCAGCCTAATTGATTGTGCTCAATGGATTCGTCCTTAAAAAATAAGCAATTTTGATGTTCATAAATTTTCTTGAAATTCACTCTAGCTTGAAATCGATCCTGGCAATATGTTTTGTTGAAGATGACACGTGGCAAGATATTATTGGCCAAGAGAATGAGTTGCGGATCACTATCCATTTTTGGATAAATGATTATTGCATGGCGTTCATTCATTGGTTGATTAAATCTGAGTGGAAGTTACTGTTATGATTTTTAACCAATTAATGAGTGGCGGCTGTGGTGTAATAAATGCAATGATGTGGCGATCCAAAGTATTGTTTTCTTGGCTTCTCATTGGCTATTGGCTTCTTCACACGGATCAAGCTTGAAATACTTTCCAAAGTTGGCAGAAATGACCCTTGAACTTGGCAGATTGTATTTTTGAGCTTGTAACTTCATTTCTTTGGCATAATTGGTCCTTCAAAGTTCATTCTTGAGCAAATTTGATCCTTTGACTGAATTGACTTGAAATTTGACCAATTTTGACTATGATCTTGACTTTTCCATATTTATACTTTTAGTCCTTCATCTTTGGAAGATTGTCAAGATAGGTCCTTTGTCTTTAAAGTCTTGTCACTTTTGATCCTCTTTTGTCTTTTTCATCAAATTAAGCTTGATCTTCCTTTGTTTGCTTGAAAATGTATCCTTATTACCTATTTGAGCACAAATACAAAACATACCACATAATTCCGCTTTATAGCACAAAATTTAGGTATTTTTATTGTGTTTTAGGGTGATTTGTTGATAAATTGATATGAGTTTTTGCTCATATCAAATCCCCTACACTTGAACATTGTCATGTCCTCATGCAATGCTATATATTTTAAAGCACAAATTTACATTCTCCTCATAATTAATCCACCTTGGCCATATGGAATGCATCTACACTACTCTAAACTAAATGATGCATGATTTTGACTTTTAACAATGCAATGAACAAAATACAATTCTAACTATGTCTTTTTTGGTTTTTCTTGAAATGGTTTTGATGGAAATAACTCATAAAGAATTTAATGACTTTGATTAGGGCTTGGGTACCATGGACATTTATCACCCTCAAGTTTCACTTTCCCCATACCAAGCTTAAAAATGGAATCATTGTATTCACAAGTAAAAAGTGCATCAACTTATTCATGACAATTAAATGTGGAACCGGTTATTATTTGAGCAAATTGCTTGAAGGCAAATTTGTCATTTATTCAAGTGTGAAGTATAAGAAGTGTAAAATCCAAAAATAAGGAAGCACGGTTTTAATCCTAAGTAATCCTCTCATCCATTACTTGAAAAACCTCTCACAATTAATACAAGTACGTTTTAAAAGTAATAAGTCATTCGCCTTATGTGTAAAATCCTTATGTCATGCTTTCATAAGTAGCTACACACTCGCTAAGGAAAGAAAAATAAAACTCACGCAATAATTTACATCCGCCATCTTTTTGAGACTTTGGATCTTCAACCCCGCAACCCGTCAAGGTAATATTGGATTGGAGCAATCTATTGAATCCCCGCAACCCGTCAAGGTAATATTGGAACTCAATAGTCACTATAATTAACACCACACTGCCCCTCTTGGGAGTCTTGTATATATATATATATTTTTTTTCTTTTCTTTTTCTTTTTCTTTTTTTTCTTTCTTTTTTTTTAGCCACTCATTTCTTCATAAGCCGCTCTTATTTTTCTTTATTCCTCACAATGAAAATTGAAAAGAATAAAAGGAAAAACACCCGCTAAATATTGAGCATGACATAAGTCTAGTACACATAAACCGTTCTAACTTAGAATCTTAAGACGTACTTATACCAACCATGAATGATTAGTCAAAAATGCATAAGAGATTACAAATCAATTAAAACCGTTCTTGATTATTTATTAACATATATACATGCGAAGAAAATAGAGGTTAAGAAGAGAAGGGCTTAGCCACAAGTAATTATCATGAAGTTTATCTAGCCCTTTTATACTTGCTTTAACTCTATCATTTCCCATTCTCCACAAATTTAAAATCTCAAAGAATGAGATTGGTGGATGCTTAGCCTAATAGACCAATGAAGGACTACATGGTTAAGGATACTAGCTAGAGAGTGCTAAGATAAGCAAGCTCGGGTTGAGTCAAAATATCCATGGCGGGCCTAATATGTCAAAGAAATCTAAACTTGTTAAAACCATGTTTTTATTATATTTTTTCTTTTTCCAACTTTTTGATGAAAAATAAAAGGAGAATATATACAATGCAAATGTACTATGCAAAATGAAAATGTATGATGCAAAAATTATGAATGCATATTTTTGGTGGCCAAAGTAAATCAAAAATTTGAAAAATGTTTGAAAAATTAATTTTCCCAATTATCATGAAAGACAATGACAAGTTCTAGGTAAGGTCACTTCGATAGAAGACCCCCCTACACTTAAGCTAAACATTGTCCCCAATGTTTAAGAGCATGGAAGTATAAAAACTTCCCCTACACTTATGACAATGAATAGACTTTGTTTAACCCAAGTTAAGGAAAGGACAACTATTAATAAATTCATGTTTAAGTACAAGGTGTCAATGAAAAATCACAATAGTAACGAAGTGAACCGGATACAAGGGCCTCCTCCATAAGCTCCAAAGCATGAAATGAGTGAGCAACCCTACAAACAATCATGAAGACAAAAGAAGGTCTCCCCTACACTTATCTCCAAGTCTATACCTTTATTTCTAACCTACAACACTCTAAACCTAGTTATACGATGCTTGAGTTAATGAGTCTCTAGCTCGACTCGTCCCTCAATGAATTAATTCATGGGGAAAATGGGGATCTCTTGGACCATTTCAACGGAAATGTCCTCCCCAAAATAATGCTTCACACGGTGACCATTCACTTTAAAATTTGGACCATCGGGTTGTGACAACTCAATAGTTCCATATGGAAACACTTGAGCAATAGTGGATGGACCGGACCATCTCGACTTAAGCTTGCCCGCAAAAAGTTTCAACCTTGAGTTAAAGAGGAGAACCGACTCTCCAACTTTGAACTCACGGTTCTTGATCTTAGCATCATGTAATTTCTTAGTCTTTTCCTTGTAAAGCAAAGAATTTTCATAGGCATTGGCTCTCAATTCATCCATCTCATTGAGTTGATCTTTCCTATGTGAACCGACTTGGTTTAAATCAAAGTTAGCCCACTTGAGAGCCCAAGATGCCTTGTGTTCTAACTCGAATGGTAGGTGGCACGCTTTTCCATAGACAAGCCTATAAGGAGTACAACTAATTGGTGTTTTAAAAGCCGTCCTAAACGCCCACAAAGCATCATCAAGCTTATCCGACCAAGAAGCTCGATGCTCTCCCACCGTTCTCTCTAAAATTCTCTTTAAACCATGATTTGTTACCTCGGTTTGACCATTTGTTTGAGGGTGATACGCGGTAGAAAGTCTATGATTAACTCCATATTTCTTCATAACTCTCGTGAATTGATCATTACAAAAGTGCGTACCACGATCACTTATGATGGCCCGAGGTACACCAAATCTAGCAAATAATTGTTTTAAAAACTTCACAACAACTCTAGCATCATTGGTAGGTAAGGCTTTAGCCTCCACCCATTTGGACACATAATCCACCGCCACAAGTATATACTTGTTTCCCTTAGAGGATGGAAAAGGTCCCATGAAACCAATGCCCCACACATCAAATATCTCACACTCTTGGATAAAATTTTGTGGCATCTCATCACGTTGCGTAATTTTTCCTTGTCTTTGACACACATCACAAAATTTCACCATTTCA